>OY728158.1:97291946-98580623 GCA_963277665.1 Viscum album
AATGTTTGTGTGTGTAAAGACCCTAAATTTCAAGGAATTTGTTTTTTTCTTAATTTTCATTGAATTTTACAAGAGTGTAGTTTCTGACGGAACCTGATTCTGGGGCCCAGTGTGCCCGGAATAATTTTCCGATGTTTGGCTCGGGTACATTCAGTGAATGGACGAGCGGGTTTTTCTAACTTTTGAACCGGTGCCCGGAATCAAATTCCGAGGGCACCGATGGAATCACAGTGCCTGTATTTTCTTAGAAACACCTCTTCCGGAGTTGCGTTTTCTCGGGTGCGGTTTTTAATTTTCGGGCATAAAGTTAAGAAATAAAATAATTGTACGAAAAACTATATTTTATTTCACTTAAGCCACATGGAAGCCACTTGAAGCCGCTTAAAGCAGCTTAAGCTGAGTTGATGCGGATAGGGTGCTATCCAAAAATATCCCTCCCTCTTAGTAGGATATTTGTGAGATGGGACCCATACGAGCCCCATCGTTTCGTTTCTGCTAAGTAACGTGCCCGCGAAAACCCGTCATTATGAAAGTCAACTGACGCGTTTTAATAAATTCTTAATGCACTATTTAATTGGGATGTTTTATTGGTTGATTTAAATGGGCAGTTTCTTTCGTTGAATTAATTCTACGAATTAATGGGTCGTTACTTACCTCTTTTTCGTTTGTTGGCGTAATAATAAAATAAGAACAACGCCGACTTTTGGAGGATTAAACGTTGAGAGGCTTTTGACAGAAGTTCTTGTGCTTTCACCCTTCTTCGCGAAGAATGCGAAGAACGCGAAAAACGCGAAGAACACGAAGAACGCCGGCCTCTGACGAAGAACACCAAACCTGTGGAAATCAATGACGCGACGCCGTACGCCGCGATGCCGACGTTTCCTTTCCTGCAACGTCCTTCTGTGACGTCTCTTCCTCCGCAACTAAATCTCCGATCAGCTGTTTGAGGTAAGAGACTCCGGGATTCTTTAAAATCTTCTTTGTGGTTTTTAACAAAACACAAATTTAATTATTTATAATTAAATCTGTTGTTTCTTAGTCCGTTGAGTTCGTCGACGCAACGTCGGATTCCACGATGACGCGACGCCCTTCCTCGATGAAGCGACGCTTTCCGCGACACGATGATCACCGCCTTCTGCGGTGACCAATTCCGCGAAGAACCTGCGGGCGAAGACTTGACGAGGTAGGGATTTTTATTTTGGAAATACCCCCCTTTTTATATTCCCTTGAACGTTTTATTAAAAATTAAAGAACCAGATTCATATGAACAATTTTAATTTATTAAAATTGTTGTTTCATGTGGTGAATAATTTCTCCCGTTGTTATTAACTAACACGGAGGGTGCGGGCCAAACAAACACGGCCCAACAACCTTCTGCGGTTCTTTGTGGTTGTGTGGATTTGGCGGGCGATGACAAAACCTGACGCAAGGGAGTTTTGATGATCCCGCAGTGAAGAACGGAACCCGGGAGGAACAACGGTGTAGACGGGAAGGAAAACGGACCACCGGAGCAACTCCGGTGGCCCATGGATGTTACCGGCGGTGCGGGTCGCCTGCGGCCAGAGGCGGCGCCGCCCCGGCGCGCCGCCGGACGGGACCGCCGTGGCAGAAGCCACGGCAGCGGCAGCGGAAAGTGGACCCAACCGCCGTGTGGGTCTGTCTCACACACATGGGAGGCGGCGACATGACGCGTCCCTTCAATCAGCGCGGCCCTTCGAGGGCTGCGGCATCTCCAAACCGCGGGGGCGGAGCCCCGCGGCACCCGAGCTGCTCGGCCGCTCGGCCGAGCCGATCCAGGCTGGTCCGACTGGTAGGGCCATGCGCAGGCCGGACCAGACATGGTCTGGCCGAGTTGGACCGGGTCGGGTCGACCCGGTTCGGCCGACCCAGGGGGGAGTCGGGCCGGGCCGGGTCGGGCCCCGGATCCCCCGTCTTCGAACCATTTTCAGTCTTTTTTCCTGTAACATGAGCTATGGGCCTCTGAACGATGCGCTGTTAGAGGTAACACGATCCTTGGATCGAGACGGTCATTTTGGTATATCGCACTCAAGGCTTCAGAATACGTTGGGTTCGGCCGGGTTGGTTCGTACACGAAACCAACCGGGCCCTCGGAGCAGAAACGCTCATATCTTGAGCTACGGATGTTTGATTGAAATGTCGTAGGCTTTGGTTGATTCCTCTATGTGAGATGGATCTTTTGGCATACTCCACCTGAGGTTTGGATGCAGGTGGAGTACGGTCAGGTTGGTTTTGCCTTAAAAACCAACCGGGCCCCTGGGACGAAAAAGCCAATAACTCTCAGACCGGCGCGTCTGATTGACGCGCCGTCTGCGACGTTGAGTTCCTGTTGACGATACGGAACTTTTGCATACATCAACTTCGGACTTTGTGTCAGTTGATGTATCAGCCTCTCGGCTCGTGGAGCGGACCCTCCCGAATGAGCTTGCTGTGTGCGTGAACCCTAGTGCTGGCAGAGACTGCTGCTTTGACAGCGACTACTGTGCAGAGATCCTCAGTGGACTGCGACGATGACTGTGCAGAGATCCTCAGTGGATAGCTACGATGATTGTGTAGAGAACCTCAGTGGACTGCGATTACTACAGCACTCAGTGATGCCTTGTGGGTCAGTGCTACAAGTCCTGTGTTGGCCCGATCCTGTGTGGGTCCGATCCTGTGTGGGTCAGCGCTCAGCGGTTCTATGTGATCCAGCGCCTACAGGTCCTGTGTGGACCCGATCATGTGTGGGTATTTCTGGGGGTTAGTACCTATCGATCCTTTGTGGGTCCGATGACCAAGATGGATCAGTGATCATCTTTATCGTCATACAAGAAGTAAACTGTTTGAGCTGAATCTTGTGTTACTCTCCTTTGTGGATTGTGTGGAACTATCCGGCGTGGATTTACTGTTTTAATCTCCTTTGTGGATTGTGTTGATCTATCCTGTGTGGGTATACGTTTTTCTTTCCTGTGTGGATTGGGTTGTGCTTGATCTCGGACATTGGAGCCGAGCGGGAATTGATGACTTAGGTATATGTATGGGCATATACCTAAGCAGTGTTAGATGTAACTTCGTGATTGTATCTTTCCTTGTGGTTTATCCTTTGTGGATTTCAGGAGACCTTCGGGGGTCTCGAGGTCCCTACTAAGTAGCTTATACTCACCCCTACACGGGCTATGCCTGCACTTCGTTGTGTTGGTTGCAGACGACGGACATCGATGATTTTGGTGGAGGCTTGCGAAGTAGGATGGTACCTGGAGGTGGACCACTGGGCAGGACATACTCGGAGAGGTCAGGTGGACCCGAGGAGCAGTGGAGGCTATCTGTACCCACCCTTCAGGTGGAACTTCCAGAGGATGGCTCGAAGCTGCGACTTTTTTTTTCAGTTGCTGTTTTTCCCTTTCAGTTGTACTTTACAGTTGGGCTTGTATTTCTGGCCCCTTTACTTTCTGCACAGCTTGTTACAGTTTTTACTTAGTGTTTACTATTCCGCTTGCTTACTCTATGGTGCTTGTTTACTTTACAAAGGCAATGCCTTCCCTTTTTCCAGGATTTATGCCTTGGTGCTAGTCGCCAGCCCCTGGCCTATGGAAGGCGGGCTTAGGGTAGTCACAGCACGGGCCCCGAGGACGGGTCGTGACAGTGTGCATGAATTGAGAATTAACCATGAAACTGATTAATGATTTTTGGGCCCCACACAGCCCCCCCCCCCCCCCCCCCCCCCCGCCCGCACCCCAGACAGCCCACCCCGCACCCTATACAGCCCTCCCCACCCCCCGGACAGCCCCCCACACCCCGGATATCCCCCACACCCCATAAAGCCCTCCCAGCCCCCAAACAGCCCCCCCCACCCCCCGCACCTCGGACAGCCCCCCCCCCCCCACACTCGACAACCCTCCCACCCCCCCAAATAGCCCCGAGCCCGAACAGCCACCCCCCGGACACCCCCCCCCCCCCCCCCCCCCGCACCGCATACAGCCTGCCCCACACCCCGGACAGCCCCCCGCAGCCTGGATGCCCCCCCTTTACCCCGAACAACCCTCCCACGCAACCAAAATGTTTTTTTATGATAATATAACAACTAATCATCATGTAAACAAGCAATTCGATTGTACATCAATTAAACATTTTTTTATATGTGATTCATGATCATGAAATCACTAAAATTCATATTTTTTTTTGAAAATACATATTACCCAGTCTTGCAGTTCAATATCATTCCAAGGGAAGGCTCACCTCTCAGGTGTCCCCAATCCTAGTCATAATGATAATTGGCCCCATGGGATACATGAGAGATTTATGCATAGTTATTATTACCAATATTGATTTATTCAATTAGATATGGTTGTGTTCATGAAACGATGATGTGATCAAAATTAATTCACATACTCAAAAAATAAAAATAGTATTTTTGGCAGTTTTTTCTGGACCACTTGCAATAAGTTAGAATTCATCTTTGAATAATACTTAAAATCATCTATAGTGGTAAAAAAATATATTTCCTACAAAATCTAGCCCTGGAGCAAAATTATCTGAAAAATATTTCTTCTAGTTCATAGAGGAAACTCAAAGGATTCTTAGAATGGATTATGTCATTAATGATTGATCAATAGAAGTTTGGGGTTCAATGAAATCAAATGGGGCTTCAATGGCCTTAGAAAGGATCTCCCAAATTCCTATGGTGTGAGAGTAAAATATGGGTAAAACGAGTTTTAAGGGGGATTATAGTATTTTTTTTAATTTGTTGAGAAAACAAAAACAGTGGTTTGAATTGTGAAATGTCCAGGGAGACAGCACGTCCATCGGGGGTGTTGTTTGACCGTAGTGACCGGAAACGCATTTCCAGAGTCATAAAACAACGAAACGGCATATAACGGTGTAATTATGAGAAAAAATGCTGATAATGTCTTGAAATCACACTAAAAAATTAGGAATATTATTCATGACATGTATGAGGAGGCGACATGCCCATCAGACATTTGGTGTGCTCGGTACGACTGAATATGTCATTTTTAGCAGTTCAGTGTGCTCTAAAAAGTTGTGTTGGGTGGTCAAAATAGGCTCAACGACCACATAATTCCATGAAATCATACGAAATCAACTGTGGTGTGAATTGTAATAAGTTCGGGTAGATGGAACGTCAATCGGGGGTGTCGTTTGACCTCGGTGACCGAAAATTCATTTTCAGAGGCATAAAACACTTAAATGGAGTCTAACAGTAGAATTCAAAGAAAAAATCCTCTGAATCGCTTCAAATCACACGAAAACTATACAAATACAATTCATGGCACGTAGGAGGAGAGGCCGCACCCATCATACATGCGGTGTGCGTGGTACGACCGAATATGTCATTTTCAGCAGTTCAGCACGCTCTAAAAGGGTGCGTCAGGTGGTCAAAAAAAGACGAAAGGCCGCAGAATGCCCCGAAATCATAAGACAACAACAGTTATGTGAATTATAAAATGACCAAGTAGACGAAACATCAATCGGGGAAGTCGTTTGACCGCGGTTACTGGAAACGCATTTCTGGAGTCATAAAACACTGAAACAACGTCTAATGGTTGAATTCAAAGAAAACATGCTCATAAGGACATGAAATGACACGAAAATAATTGGAATATTATTCGTGACATGTAGGAGGAGACGATACGCCCAATTTGACATGCGGTGTGCGTAGGTATGATAGAATATGCCATTTTAAGCAGTTCAACGCACTCCAAAAGAGTGTGTTGGGTGGTCAAAACCAGCTGAATAACCACGGAATGCCATGAAATCATACAACAACAACCTTAGGGTGAATTGGGAAATGGCTGGGTAGAAGACACATTAATTGGGGATGTCGTTTGACCGCGGTGTTCGGAAATGCATTTCTGTAGTCATAAAACACCGAAATGGAATTTAACGGTTGAATTTAGGGAAAAAGTTTTCAGAATGACATGAAATCACTCGATAACAATAGGAATATTATTCGTGATATATAGGAGGAGATGACATTCCCATCGGATGTGTGGTGTGCACGGTACGTCTGAATATTCCATTTTCAGCAGTTCGACGCACTCTAAAAGGGCGTGTTGGGTGGATAAAACCAGCCGAACGACTGTGGAATTCCATGAAATAATATGACAACTACCGTGGTGTGAATTGTGAAATGTATGGGTAAAAGGAACATCAATCGGGGGTGTTGTTTGACCGCAGTGACTGGAAACGCATTTTCGGAGGCATAAAACTCCGAAATGGCGTCTAACAATCGAATTCCGAGAAACCGTGCTCATAATGACATAAAATTTCACAAAAACAATAGTATAATTATTTGTGACATGTTAGAGGAGACGAAATACCCATCGGATGTGCGGTGTGCACGGGAAGATTGAATATGTCATTTTCAGCAGTTCGGCATGCTCTAAAAGGCACATTGGGTGGTCAAAACCATCCAAACAACCTCAAAATGCCATGAAATCATACTACAATAACCGTGGTGTGAATTGTAAAATGGACAGGCAGACAACACATCAATTGAAGGTGTCGTTTGACAGTGGGGACCAGAAACTCATTTCTGGAGTCATAAAACACTGAAATAGAATCTAACTATCGAATTCAGAGAAAATGTTCTCAGAATTACTTGATATCACAAAAAGTTAATTGGAATATTATTTTTGATTTTTAGGATGAGACGACAAACCCATCAGATGTTCAGTGTGTATGGTATGACCAAATATGTCATGTTTAGCAGTTTGGTGCACTCTAAAAGGGCACGTTGGGTGGTCCAAACCAGCCAAACAACCACAGAATGGCATGAAATCATAAGAAAACAACTGTGGTGTGAATTATCAAATGTTCGGTAGACAACATGTCAATCAGGGATGTCGTTTGACTGCGGTGACAGGAAACACATTTCTGGAGACATAAATCACTAAACGACATCTAATGGTCGAAGTCAGAGAAAACGTGGTTAGAATTAATTACAACCACAAGACAACAATAAGAATATTATTTGTGACATGTAAGAGGAGTCAACACACCCATCAGATGTGTGGTGTGAGTGGTACATCCGAATATGCCGTTTTCAGTAGTTTGACGCGCTCTAAAAGGTCACGTTGGGTGGTCAAAACCAGCTGAATGACCTCGAAATTCCATGAAACAATATGACAATAACCACAGTGGGAATTTTGAAATTGTCGGGTCGACTTCATGTCAATTGGCTGTGTCTTTTGACCGTGGTGACCAGAAACTTATTTTTGGAGTCATAAAACACCGAAATGGTGTCTAATGGTCGAATTTAGAGAAAACCTGCTCAGAATGACTTGAAATCACACGAAAATAATAGAAATATTATTCATGAAATTTATGAGGAGATGAAACGCCCATCCGACATGTGGTGTGCGTGGTACAACTGAGTATGTCATTCTCAGCAGTTTAGTGCATTCTAAAAGGGCGCATTGGGTGGTAGGAACCATTAGAACGACCACAGAATGCAATGAAATTATATGACAATAACCATGGTGTGAATTTTGAAATGTTAGGGTAGACATATCATCAATCGAGGGTGTCGTTTGACCACAGTGATCAGAAAAGCATTTCCAGAGTCATAAAACAATGAAACAGAGTATAAATGTCGAATTCAGAGCAAACATTCTCAAAATGACTTGAAATTAGATGAAAATAGTAGAAATAGTATTCGTGAGATGTAGGAGGAGACGGAATGCCAATCCGACATGCGGTGTGCATAGTACGACCGAATATTTCGTTTTCAGCAGTTCGAAGCGCACTTAATGGGAACGTTGGGTGGTTAAAACCAGCTGAACGACCTCGGAATGCCATGAAATAATAAGAGAACATCTGTGGTGTGAATTTTGAAATGTTCGGGCAGACGGAACATCAATAAGGGGTGTCATTTGACCGCAGTGACTAGAAACGCATTTCCGGAGTCATAAAACACCAAAACAGAGTCTGACGGTCGAATTCAGAGAAAATTTTCTCATAATGATTTAAATCACATGAAAACAATATGAATATTATTTTTGACATGTAGAACGAGATGACATTCCCATCGTACAGGTGATGTGCGCGGTATAACTGAATATGTTGTTTTCAACAGTTCGATGCGCTCTAAAAGAGCGCGTTGGGTTGTCAAAACTAGTCGAACGACTTCATAATTCCATGAAATCATTCGACAATAATAGTGGTGTGATTTTTGAAATGGTTGGGTAGACGGAATGTCAATTGGGGGTGTCGTTTGACCGCGGTGACAGGAAACATGTTTTAGAGTCATAAAACACTAAAACGACGTCTAATGTTCGAATTTGGAGAATACTTTCTTAGAAGGACATGAAATCACAAGAAAATAATAGGAATATTATTCATGACATTTAGGAGGAGACGGTACACCGATCAGTCATGCGGTGTGTGTGGTACGACCGAATATGTCGTTTTTAGCAGTTTGGCGCGCTCTAAAAGGGCACGTTGGGTGGTCAAAATGAGCCGAACGACCTTGGAATGACGTGAAATAATAGGACAGCAACCATGTGGTTAATTGTAAAATGGCCGGGTAGAAGGCACATCATTCGGAGGTGTCATTTGACCATAGTGATGGGAAATGCATTTTCGGAGTCATAATACATCGAAACGGCATCTAACGGTCAAATTTAGATAAAACATGATTAGAATTACTTGAAATCACATGAAAAAAATAATATTATTCATGACATGTATTAGGAGATGTAACGCCCATCGGACAAGCGGTGTGTGCGGTACAACTGAATATGTCATTTTCAGCAGTTCGACGTGCTCTAAAAGGGCACGTTGGGTGATCAAAACCTGCTGAATGACCTCAGAATACCATGAAATCATTAGACAACAACAGCGGTGTGAATTGTGAAATGCTCGGGTAAACAGAATGTCAATCAGGGTGCCGTTTGACCGAGGTGACCGGGAATGCATTTCCAAAGTCATAAAACTCCGAAACGGAATCTAACGATAGAATTCAAAGAAAACATGCTCAGAATGACTTACAATCACACAAAAAAATAGAAATATTATTCGTGACATGTTGAAGGATATGAAAAAACCATAAGACGTGCGGTGTGCACGGTACAACCGAATATGTCATTTTTAGTAGTTCGGTGAAATCTAAAAGGGCATGTTGGGTGGTCAAAACCATCCAAACGGCTTCAGAATTCCATGAAATCATACAACAACAACTGTGGTGTAAATGTTGAAATTATTGGGCATACCGCATGTCAATCGGGGGTGTTGGTTGACGGTGGTGACTCGAAATGCATTTCTAGAGTCATAAAACACTGAAACGGCATCTAATGGTCGAATTCAGAGAAAACGTGCACTGAATGACATGAAATCACATGAAAACAATAGGAATATTATTTGTGACATGTAGGAGGAGACGACATGCCCATCGGATATGTGTTGTGCGTGTTACAACCGAATATTTCGTTTTGAGTAGTTGTACACGGTGTGCGTGGAGAACATTCCTTTTTAGACAACAAGACACTATCAATGACTAAAAACTACTCCAAAACCAGGAAAAAAATCCTAAATAGATAACATTTCTTAAATATGGGGTTTTAAATTATTACAACACCCATGATTTGACGTCAGATTTAATTTTATTTTATGTATATAATAACTGAATAAATATGTCTAATTTACATTTGTGTTGTTTTGTTTTTTTCATTGTATATTATTGTAGGTTTATTGAAGTAGGATTGAAATGGATGGTCCAGTTTGGATAGTTGAATCACTTCTATCGTTAATTTTTTGTTACAATATTGATGTTTATGATATTTGGAATTGTTTTCCAATTTTCATGAATTTTACCCTATTTTTTCTGATTGGGTACCGGGATTTTTTTTTAAAAACATTTCTCCTTGATTGTGACCGCCATTGGCGGTCACTAATTCTCGGCCGGGCAATCCTTTAGCAGCCACCATTATCGATCACTGTAGGCCAGAATTTCGGCGACCTTTAGTGACCGCCATCAACAGTCATTGTGGGCTGGAATTTTAGCCACCTTTAGTGACATCCATTAGCGGTAATTGTAGACCTACATCATTGGGCATAAAGTGACCACTAATGAAAATTGTTGGGCGGCCTCTAGAGGCCTTTAGTGACCACTAATGGAGGTCCCAAAAGGTCTAATTTTTAGTAGTGAAAGAACTGATGTTTCAATTTTTATATTCCACAAAACACTCAAAATATGATTAAAAAAAATCAAATCATCCTTCCTTAAAGAAGTGAAAAACTATTCAAAGTATAGCTCAAGGATATAATTTATTGTGTGTGTGTTCCGTTAGAGAGAACATACATTAAATATATAGAAAGAGTGGATTTCACCTTAATTTGGTGTTTCATTGTAGAAAGGATGTCAAAACTTTTTTTCTCAACTGAACTACGTTGAAAACATACATTTCTTAGCATTGATGACCATCTTCGGTGTTTTTTGGATTGTCCATCCCATGTATGAGAGAAGCATGTCCATGGGTCCAGGTATCTTCCATCTCAAGAATGTAGAAATTGGTGGGGATGATGAGATTCTTCACTCTTACAAGGACATCCTCAATCACTCTTGTTGGGTTTGTAGTGCTATGGTTGGAAAGTTTCACAAAAATTCTTGTCAGTTGAAGCACTCCAAACTACAAGAATGTATACACAGAGTGAGGAATTAAATTAATGAAAGCATCCAAATCATACATAGCATTTTAAAAGGAATGTCCCCCCTACTGTATGAGGGATCTTGAAAGTTCCCAGATCCATTTATAGGGTGGGAATTGTTGGTTGAATCAAGGTCGAGACATTCTTTCATAGAGTGAATCTCTAATTCCCCTTTAGCCTTTTTCCATGGGTGCAAATCTCATTAAGAAATTTGGAATATCCAAGGATTTGTTTAACTTCAATCTCTAAAGTAATGTAAACATAGTTCCTTTTGAATGTATCAATTATTTATTTTTCAATCACGATATCAAAATTTTTTCTAATATTTAGAGAGTCATTGGGGGGAAAAAGAGGAATGGATTGTTAATTTGATTCATAAATGATAAATTTACTACCATTTTATGTTTTTTATTCATTTTAATCTTTTATGGGTAGATATAGAGTGTTTTCATGATTAGAACATTTCTATTTGGTAGAATCACTGGATGAAAAAACATACTTCCAAAAATGATGTGTGATTAAACAAACATCAACTTTGTATTTTATATTATAAATTGGTTGGGAAGGTAATTTTCTAGAACCTTGTATCTTTATCTCCATGATGGTGTTCACAAATTTTCCCACATGAGATCAAAGGTCTTGATTAGCCTATTATGTGTTGTCTTAGAATTGGTGGTTTTTGGATACAATTTTCTCCACAATATCATTAAGTCTTGGTTCATATTTGCGAGGAAAAGGTGTATGAGGATGGCTTCTAGAAGGTGAAGGATAAGAAATTTTAATACCTTATCCATGTTGATACACATTATTCTTGGGGTAGCTTGAGTTTCTTTCTTGTCGGTTTTATGGTTGTGCTTACCACCTGGGTATTTGATTTGGCCTGAATAGTTCTTTCTTATAGGGTGGTTCTTGTTGGAATGGATGCCCTGTGAAAACTATTGTTCAAGACATGTGTGATTCATGATGTTTTGGGAACTTGTCTAAAAAATACTTATTATCAGAACAAACAACACAATGTAATGGAATTGAAGAAGACTGTGAGTTACCTATTTCTTGACCTAATTTCCATAGAAAGGTATTCATATCATCAAGTATATCATCAAACATTTTCATAGGGATTAATGTCATACTTCATGAACTCTTTAAGATGATTCAATAGCTTGTGTACCAAATTGTTGTGAATTTTGAGCAATGTGGGCTATTATGTTACGAGTGGATGGAGGAGTTTTATCAACTAGGGAACCAAAAATTGTAGTATCCATCATTCCATGACTGATGGAGATAATCAACTCCTAGAAGTATTGGAGTAATATTTTTTCACTAATATATTGCTGGGGGTAGCTTTAGCTTTGTCTTTTGAATCTCTCCCATGACTTATGATGGGTATCTCATTATGATTTCCTAATGCCACAGATTTCTTCTCTAATTGATGCAGTATAGGAGGCAGGGATAAAATTATCAAGAAAGAGACTTTTTAGTTCATTTTAGAACCAAAAGTTTTTAGAGAAATAGTATATCTAGTTGTTTTCCACACCATAAATGGGGAACCAGAAGACCTTAATATTTATTATGTCCTCATACACATTATGTGGTTTCATGGTGAACCACACTATGTGAAACTCTTTTCCATTTTTTTGAGGGTACTCACCAAGAAGACAATGGAATTTGGGAAGGAGGTGGATTAGGCCTAATATAATCTCCATGTTGGATTCTTCCTCTGGATATTTGATGTACACATGTTGGTACTCCACATCTATGGTGATTTGTTATTTTAATTTCTAGTAATTTGGATCCATGTTTTCTTAGGATTGGTTTTGTTAAATTTTTGAATACTTTGGGACAAACTGAGGTTCTGAAATGTTTTCCCCTATTTTAATTTATTTTCATACATTGGGTGAGCTAATTTTTGATTGACGTGTCCTTTAAATTCCAGGGACTATTTTAAACACCTTTTCTTTTCCTTATCAGGTCTTGCAAATAAGATTTGAATTTTGTTTTTCTGTTTTCTTTTTTTCTTTTTATGATGGATGACGTATAGAATAAGAATATTTAATAATAATTAAATGGTAAAATAAAATATAATTATATATTATAAAATTATAGAGAGGTATAGGGAGAGGTTAATCGCACTGAAACAAACAAAAATACTGAAACAAAAATGTTCAAATGAGAAGGGGGATATTTAAATGATTAAAAAAATAAAATAAAATATAAATGGGAAAAATTATATTGGCTCCCCGGAAACGGTGCCAAAATTTCATCACATTGTTGAGTGCGTCAAATTAGATATTTATTTTCAACTAGAATCTCTAGAGTATAAGAGAAACCCTAGGTCTTCAATTTAAGGATCCTTAGATCATCAAATTAAAATAGGATATGATTCTGAAAATAAAGATGTAATTAGACTTTATAACACATGGGGTTTTTTAAATAGAAATCATAACTATATTACTAAGTGAGTGAAATGGGATGGATAAATCATGATCTACACATGTGAGTATCCCTTGATGCTTAATGTGTCATCACTCTCAAAGAAATGGAAAGGATCATTTATTCCTTAATTTTATACACATTATCACCAATGTGATATTTGATTTCTTAATGGGTTAGCTCCATGGATTTGATTTCCAATGATATTGATTATTAGTGACCATTCAAAATAAACACTATTTATTTGATGTAAAAAAGGCTCATTCAAGGAATCACACCAACAATGTGATAAGATGAACAGATTTTTGTCAATGATAATATTAACACAAGGAAACAACAAGAGTATTCATGGGTTATATCTTCTGGATTTAATCAAATGATGTGATCTGTCTGCAAACTCATGAAAGTGAAGTTGTGAGAAAAGAGATGAACATGCTCAAATAATCACAAGATCTAGGTTATTAATTAAAGAGTGAGGAATATTGTTCCATTGATTTGTATTGGTTCATACAAGAATAATCACAAATTCAGAAGGTATAAGTGAATAGAATTAGGGAAAAAATAGTGAAATTAAATTACCTTTCTATAATTATAAGTGTGTAGCTTCGGATTATGACATAGGAAACCCTCAAATTGATCATTAAGAGGCTTAGAAGTACATGAGGGTAAAGAGAACTAAATTGGGGTAAGAGAGCACTCAATCTCAACTGAACCATACCCAAGATCATAAAACATGACAGAATAATGGTGATGGTAGATTTTCTGGGAATATAAATCACACATTCCACAAAATAAGTCAAGTGCCTAAGGGACTCGGTGACTATTCAAGGAAAACATCTTCCTCCATATTTATCTAGATGGTTGACTAACACAACGTGTTAAAATGACTTAAATTTATTTTTAAATGTGGACATTCATGTTATCTTTCCAATTGAGGTAGAATCAGCCTAATTAGAGTTTCTAGGAATGAGTTATGGCCAAAATACATAAGGGTGGTTCAATCTATCCTTCCATGAATTGATACACATTGTGGGATTATTTTGGGCCTCCACATGGATGAATTGGGAACCATAGTCTTCCATGAAAATGTGGCCCACACATTTTTTTCATTCATACACTCCTTATTATCCAAATTGGATGCACATATTATCCATAATACATATTTATTTTCACATACATGCTCCAGCTCTTGCATTGTTTGGCCCATTTTGTTGAAGACCATCACCGGCTCTTTAAATCACCTCCTCTAATAATGTACACACTGAAAAAAGTAAAATTTACCTATAAAAGATTAATAATAATTAATTCATTAAATTAGAAATGAATTAAAATTTATATTTATATTAGGAACTTTCATTAAAAACCTAGTATAAAATAGTGGTGTAAGGGTGGAAATTTATAGTGAATCACTATGTGATCAAGGTGGACGAGCTCATTTGTACATCGAGGTAATAAACCTAAAAGTATCACATGAATATTTAATTGATCATCATATTTTTCATAAAAATGAATCTTGTTTCACACTATGTTTGAAAATCCCCTTGTATATGCATTGGTAAATTCACATACCATTTTCAAATCATTATGTATGAAACAAAGAACCCATATGATTTTAATTTACAAAATAGATCATGAAAAACATATATTCCCTCAATACAATTAAATTGTAATGTGATATATAGTTTATCAATTAAATTGTCATGGTTTATTGTTTATGTGTTATTTATTTTACAAATAATCATTCCAAATTTTCCATTTAATCTAATCGATGACTTGAAACAGGAGGAACTGAGAAAACAACCAATGTGAGGGGAAATGTGATGACTTCCCAAACAATATTACCAAACTAATGATGGATTGAATCATGAATTTCATTAAAATTCATTCTCAATAAAATTATATTTTGAATAGAACATGAATTAAGAGAAATTCCCAAATCCCCCTTAGAAATAACATGTTACAATCTATACCTTTATACAAAAAAGGCCATCAAAATTTTGTGGGTATTTTGATCATTTAATTGTAGGGAAATGTATCATATCCATTGAATAAATATTATCTATCATCCATGGCTATAAGAATGATATGTTTGTAGTGATTGTGTATAATATTGAGGTAGAATAAGATCAATACAAGACATTAAAAAAAAATACAGAGACTGCATAAGCAATAATAGTGACTTAGTCGAAGGAATTTTGAAAAGTGTTTTTGAAAAATATTTTCCTAATGCTCTCCAACTTAATATAGAGATGTATATCTTCTGCAACAATGAAAAGTATGTCAAATACATTTGTGTTAATGAGGAAAACATCACATGAGTTCCAAAATATTCTGTGCTTTTTTTCATATCCTGTGAATGTAAAGTCAACTTCTTCTTTGGTGGGATAATGACATGTATATGAAAAAATTTATAAACACAAGACATTTATTGATATAGGAAAATTTTCCAATGTTACCTCAAAGGAAAAATGAATTTAATAAAATATAAATGTTCCTATGGATCATGGGAAAAGATGTGGATAATGTTTTTTAGTTCTAGTGGTCTATGGGGAAAATATAATGGGTGTAATAGATCCCACAATTTCACTATTAAAAATTATTGGATGAATAATCATAGATATTTTATGAAGGGTTTATCAAAATGGTTTAGGTGTAGGAATGAAGGGAACCTATCTAGTGATTTTCACTGGGAGAAGTCGACCAATGTTTTGGTGGAAAGGAATTTTCCAGTAAAAACTCAGCCTATAATCTAATTATTCAACTAAAATCAATAGGGAAATTATTGAAATAAATTTTTTTAATCCATGCAGTGTTGATGATAACTAATGATATAAAAATATAAGGCCGATATTGAAATTGATAACATGTTCCATAAAATTTTTTAGGTGGATCTAGATAAGAAAAATGATTATTGGTATGCTTGTATTTCATTAACGGATTGTGAACAGAATATTTTAGTCAAGTAAAATACATTCTTCAATATATCACAAAAGATTGGACTCAAAAGATAGATGTCGATCTATCAGTGAATATGACAGAATGGGATAATTATTTCATAACAAGTATATAACTCATCCCCTATCCAAATATTATTATATAATTACCTAGAAAACCTTATGATACTCTCCTTAAAATAATTTTATGTTATTCAAGGAATGGATTTTATTTACCTGTGTCGAGACAAAAAATTTCTAGAGAATAAAATCACCCTATGTATCACAATCCGCCGCCAATTTTATACATGTTCAAGGGGATGATGAATCTCGATTGGTGCCAGCATCTCAAGGATGGATGTTATTACATTTTGAGCAAGAATATCTAGCTCAAATAATTGGGCCTATAGAAAATATCATCCTTGATTACATGCACATTATAAGGGAATCCACTAATGTGTTTCCAAAATAATTTCCAAATATTCATCCTAGATGTGAAGTTTATTTATCAATGAAGATTACACCTAGATATTTTCTAATATATGAGACTCCAAATAAAATTATTGTTGTTAAAATGGGATTTCTAATGAATAAATTATATTATAATATGGGTAAAGTGTTTATATACCAAAGTATTTCACCATGTAGTGCAGTTGTATTTTTTATTAAGAAGAAATGTTGTTCAATATGCCTTAGTATTAATTATTCTAAGCCCAATAAATTCATGATAATGAATCAATATCATTTTCCATGGATATATGACTTTATCGATAAAAAACCTGTGTCTAAATACATCTCAAAGGTGCATATATGATTGGGATTTTATTAAGTAAATGTATGTAAAGAGAATATCCACAAGGCCACTTTTTGTACAAGGTATGGTCACAAAAAGCTCACAGTAAAACCATTAGGGATCAGTAAGGATTCAATAATATCATGGAAAAGATAGATTTAGTCTCCATGGACTACCTTGAAAAATTTGAGGAATTATTTATAAATGGTATTTTTATAAAATAAAAAATCATGGAGGAACATGAGGAGAATTTAGATGTCGTATTGAAAAGATTACAAAAAGAAAAGTTTTATGAAATGCACAGTAAATGTGATTTTTGGTTTGAGGATGTAACATTCATGGGGGATGTTACCACTGACAAAGGGATATCAATAGATCATTAAAGAACTGAAGCAATTGATGGATGTCCCAGGCCACCATCTATGAAACAAATTCATAGGTTACATGGATTATCTGGATATTACCATTAATATTTGGGACATTTCTCATAATTTTATGTCCTAATAAAAAAATTTACTAAGAAGGGAGTCATGTTTTTCTTGCCTCGTGAGTATGAAGATACCTTTAATGAGTTATCTAAGAGTCTAATAATTTCACCTATTGTCAAATTAACAACCAGTGTGGAAGGATATTTCTCTAAAATTATTAACACAAAAATGTATTCTATTGTGTACTCATGAAATATTAAAAAGTCACAGCCTATATTTACCGCCAATTAAAGACACGTGAACAGAACTACCCAACATGTGATCTATAATTTAAATTAGTTGTATTCGCATTAAATATTTGGTTAAATTATATCTATTGAGAAATTTGTAACATATATATGAATAATAAAATCATTATGTATATATTCACAAAACAAAAGAGGTTAATATGCTCCAAAATATGTGGTTAGGGAAAATATAGATTTATTTTGTGGTCACATGGTTTTAGAACAAGGAAATTCTAAATGAATTTCAGAAATTATTATTTGGTGAATGGTCTAAACATTAAAATAATAATAATATATTAATTATGAGTATTGGATAATGTAAAAGTGTTTTTTAGATGAGGTTTATGGAAAGGGGTTTCTCAAGTGTCCTATTGAGTGTTTTGAGCACTAGGCCTGAAAAATGATTTTTTTGCAAAGAAAAAATAGGGTACATATTTTTTTACATGGTTAGTGAAAACTATGCACCCAAATCATGAAACCCATATATTGGGGAGCACATTTTTGACTAACCATGTGATGTGAGGGTCACAACCATGTGAGGGGTTCAATGGTAAATTTAAAAGGTGGACACACTGGCTGCACACAAGTTATCCAACTATACACCAAGTCATGGGAGATGGGGACCATTTGGTTAGTATCTCTGAATGGGATATGCATGATTCTACAAACCATGAACCTTTCCATTAACGTGGAATTCCAAAATGGAAAACTATCGCATAGGGTTGGAAAAAATATTTCCAAACCATGTATCCAAGACATGTGTCTCATTAAAGAGGGTTTGAATTCCAATTTTTCCATAACTCTTTATTTTTTCTTCCCCAATATTCATTCGTTATTATCCCCTATAATCCAATTTTTCAAAAACTCCTTTGGGATCTTCACTATGATTCAATGGATATACTTCATTCAGTATTATGTTCATGATTTTTAGGTCTCATTGGATTTTTATCGGTAAGCCATCAATTCTTATTTCTTCTTATTTCATTTTCCATCACCTTATGGAATAATAATTACATGAAAAAGATTTTTCATTATTTCTATTATTTTTGTCTTTCTCAATGATTTCTCTCAAACTAGATCAAATCAGTTCTTGATAATACCCAATTTAAGCATCAATATCATGATGTAGGGGTTCTATACCATTTTAATGAAAATACATGTTATTTAATAATTATTAGTTATTTCACCACACCAACCCATTAGGATGTTGTCGCAAATTTGAGTAAATATTTAAATTAATTATTGAACTACAATTTTAATCCCTCGCATTTTCTCACATATGTTAGATGTTGTGAACCACAAACCAACCAACCTTTGTGGTGGGCTTTTTTATCTCCCCTTAAGTAAAACCATCACCTGGGTGTGTGAAAATGAAACCTATTCGTAGAATCCTTTATAAATTAAATGATTTTTTGAATATTTTTGTAACATCTTGATTCGACTTTCAGGTTGTTATATAATGCCCTGAGCTCGCTCTTCCGGACTCGTTTCTTGAAGAATGCTGTGAAATTTTTTTTATAATGTGAATAAACAATTACACAACACTTCATTGAAACGAGGATCTTTTACTGGTCTATGTTCTAGAATATTAGACAAAACCTTACATTATCAGAGTTGATCAAAAATAAAAAAAAATCCACTATGCTTCTGTATGTGCTAACTCCATAAGCAACAACATCTACGATAATCTCTTAGGATACCTGTGAAAACATTTCAAAAACATGGGGTGATCACAAAAGATGCTCAGTAAGGGGTTTTGAAAACCATTGATAAATTGCTTTCAGAAAAATATCCTTTCAATAATACATTATAAAATTTTCAATTGTAAATTCATTTGTAAACAACCTTTATAAAATAATATAATCCTTTTGAAAATTAATTATACATTGAAAACACTTTTAAACTATTCCAGTGATTTTCTTTGGAAAATATTAAGCAAACTTCTTGAAAACAAAACATCATTTTGAGGCAACTTAATTCGTCGAAGGATGTCTTGGGCCTACCCACTTAGCGAAGGATGGGATCACTCCCCAATGACCTTCTATTTTTACAATGAACAAGCACCTGCATCCTTCGAAAATGATTTAAGTTTTCTTTACATATATATATATATAGTATTTCTCACTGGAGTATTTACCTTTAAACATATCAGTGCATTTAAATAATCATTTCCACTATACATATATATAAGGGTATATATATATGTGTGTGTGAATTCTTATTTGAAAAACACTTGTGAGTATTGGTTCCCCAAAACTCACGTCACATGGCATGTACATGAACACCAACATACCCGATCTTACATTGAAAAATAATAAAAGAAATATCAATGATTTGTTATCAAAACTAAATGACTTAAACCATTTTTAATTCAAAATCATAAAATAAGAATGAGTATGCACTGAAGATTATAAATGATATATATATATTTTTAAAAAAAATCAAAAATCAACATTTCACTCATGAGTAAAATTATAAATATAAACATGCACAGGACAACTTAAAATTATAACATGCCTATAAACAGTTCGTCCAATTCCATTAAAATTATTTTCTTTATAGAGTTTATCCAATATTCACAAGTATGTGTATATACCTATATATGATTACGCATGTACGAAATTTCATAAACGATTATCGATATATTGCCATAACCTTGATTTTTATTATATTCTTAATTTATTAATTCGTATCTGAATTACTACATGACTATTAATTTATTTAGAACAATCATATATTTTCACATCATGAAGGAATATATACACATATATATATTATTCACTTGATTTTATATGAGATGTTCCTTCTAAAATAAATTTTAATTATACAAATAGAACCATAAATTTAGAATAATTAAATTGTTCTAATAATTTTAGAACATTTTATTAGAGCATATCATAATATTTCCAAAACATCAAACATATTGATATTGGTTTAAGAGAATCATTAAATAAACCTTTATAGCAACAATTTTTCAATTCCCAAAACCACAAAAATATAAACCATATTATTTAACATAAGCAGATCTGCATTGAAATAAAATAATAAAAAAGAATAATAATCTATTTTTATGAGGATTTAAGTGTGTAGAAAATCCCCCATACACAAAAACCCATAAAATTAAAATCATGATAAGAAAATAGTCCTCTAACCCATTATACTAAACCGAATTTGAACATAATTTTGATAAATATAAACATGAATGATTTAATTAGATAAATCAATTACAATTACATATTAACGAGGAGGGTATATGAAGATAAAACATTTTAATTTAACATGATGATTCAAAAACATGTTTAAATCGCGGGAAAATTAGTTTTTTCAAATCAGAAAAATATATAGATTAAAATAAAGAGCCCATTCGTAAAACAAAAATTCATAAAAACTGTAATATTTTATCAAAAGAAAATTTTGAGTAAAATAAATATTCCCTTACCAAATTTTCACGCATTAGGGTTCTTACAACTTCTTCTCCTTCCCAAAGATTCTTGGCACTCCAAATCACAAAACCAGAAAAGAGAGAAAAACCAGAGACTCCCCATTTTCTTCCCATGGAATTTCTGCACTCCATTTTTTATACTCATATTAGGATAATATATGTTATATATTTACTCCATCTTGTGAGGATAATATATATATATCAAATTGGTTTGCAGTGCAAGCTAATTGACATAAACATTCAGTGGAAAAATAGATGGAATTTTGACAATTGATAAAGACATATAGCTTAGTAGTTTAGTGAAAATGAAATATTTAATTGTATAAAAAGGACTGATAATTAGAATAAAAAAACATATTGATAGAGTAAATGGAATCTGATTATTATGATTCTGGGACAAATTCAACATTTAATACTGAAAACCAATATAGAACATTAAATCGGTAGAATCCAAACTCTTTCAAACATTGTCATTTGATGAAAAATCCAAATGGAGTTAAAGAAATCTCTACAAAAAAGGGGCCATAGAATAAAAAACAAGTGGATGAATAAAATACTCAAATCGAATCCAGAAATCCGATAAGAAGGCATCAATTTACAAAGGAAGAATAAATAAAATGAAAAAATATAGAGCTATTGAGTTGATTTCTCAGAAGATTTCGGTCATTAAAAATACTCACAGAACCAGATATAAAAAAACAAGATAGACCTACATCACATAAGCAAGAAACCCTAACCACGAATTGAAATCGGCAGGAGAAAATATTTCTTCTCGAACTGAGAACATCAAAATTAGATCCAAAAGACTCGAGCTCAGATCCAGATCTAGATCTAGACCTCCTTCCTCGGCTTCGACCAATGCGCATATGACGAAGAACCATTCCCGACTTTGTATGATTCCTTGTTTGGGTTCGACCGCGGTTCATGAAGAAGAAGACAAGCCCTTACAGATTGGCCTCGTCCTGGAATACCGCTTGAACTCGATGACACCCCAAGCTTCAACCCTACCCTCGACGTCGTCTCCCTTGGCTCGCGACTCGCAATATGGAGTTCAAAAGAAATCCCAAATTACCCGACCTTCAAACCCCCAATCCCGATTTCTTCTTGTATTTTTTATTTAATTTTCCATTTTCTTTAATAGATTTCATTTTTTTAAATTCATTCATTCAATTTTTTAATTTCATTACCCTGTTTATATTTATATTTAAAACTAAACATATATATGGTCAATATAAAAAAATAATCAGAATTTAAATACATATATAATCTTATAATTATATTTCGTAAATTGTTTTTGAAGAATAACCTCATATCATCATTTATCATTATAACATATATTATGTAAAAAAATAAATATTTATTTTCTATACAAAAATAATCAATTATGATTAAAACTAATACAAGTATATTAATATTTATATTTTAATTTCATATGATAAAAATACTATATATAAAGTAAAATGTTATATTTTAATTCTAAACTTTTTTATTAAATCATTCATTAGTTTCAATTTATGAAAATATAATAATAAATTTATATTTTAAATATTCTCAAGGTGATACATTCTCCCCTCCTTAAAATAATTGCACCCTCGCAATTTTGTTCGTTGGACTTACGAAAACTCTGAATTTCCATATTCATAATTAAAGAATCACTAAGTGGACTTAACAAACTAAAGAGAATTCTAAACCGTAGATTATTTTTTTCAAGAGAAATCTTTTAATCTCCAAAATTGTCTAGACCGTGCCTCTGATACCAATAATAACCCACCGAGCCCGCTCTCCTGGACTCAGTTCATGAAGAATGCTCTAAATTTTTTTTTGTAATGTGAATAAACAATTATAAAACACTTTAATGAAACGAGGATCTTTTACCGGACTAGGTTCTAGAAGATTTTACATAACCTTACATTATCAGAGTTGAACAAAAATTAAAAAAAAAAGTCCATTATGCTTCCGTGCGTGCTCACTCCATAAGTGAAAACATCTACGATAATCTCCTAGGATACCTGTGAAAACATTTCAAAAACATGGGGTGAGCACAAAAGATGATCAGTAAGGGGTTTTGAAAACCTTTGATAAATTACTTCCATAAAAATATCCTTTCCATAATACATTAGAAAATTTTCAAATGTAAATTCATTTGTAAACAACCTTTATAAAATAATATAACCTTTTGAAAAATAATTATACTTTGAAAACACTTTTAAACTATTCCAGTGATTTTCTTTGGAAAATATTAAGCAAACTTCTTGAAAACAAAACACATTTTGAGGCAACTTAATTCGTCGAAGGTTGTCTTGGGCCTACCCACTTAGCAAAGGATGGGTTCACTCCCCGATGACCTTCTATTTTTACAACGAATAAGCACCTGCATCTTTCGAAAATGTTTTATGTTTGCTTTACATATATATATATATATAGTATTTCTCACTCGAGTATTTACCTTTAAACATATCAGTTCATTTAAATAATCATTTCCACTATACATATATACAAGGGTATATATATATAAATGTGAGTTTTTATTTGAGAAACACTTGTTAGTATTGGTTCCCCAAAACACATGTCACATGGCATGTACATGAACACCAACATACCCGATCATCCATTGATAAATAATAAAAGAAATATCAATGATTTGTTTTCATAACTAAATGACTTAAACCATTTTAAATTCAAAATCATAAAATAAGAATGAGCACGCACCTAAGATTATAAATGATATATATATTTTTAAAAAAAATTAGAAATCAACATTTCACTCATGATTAAAATTATAAATATAAACATGCACAAGACAAATTAAAATTATAACATGTCTATAAACAGTTCATCCAATTCCATTAAAATTCTTTGCTTTGTAGAGTTTATCCAATGTTCACAAGTACGTGTATATACATATATATGCTTATTCATGTATGAAATTTCATAAATGATTATCGATATATGGCCATAACCTTGATTTTTATTATATTCTTAATTTATTAATTCATATGTGAATTATTACATGACTATTATTTTATTTAGAGCAATCATATATTTTCACATCATGATGGTATATATATACATATAAAAATTATTCACTTGATTTTATATGCGATTTTCCTTCTAAAATAAATTTTAATTGTACAAATATAACCATAAATTTAGATTAATTAAATTGTTCTAAAAATTTTAGAACATTTTGTTAGAGCATATCAAAATATGTCCAAAACATCAAACATATTGATATTGGTTTAAGAGAATCATTAAATAAACCTTTGTAGCAATAATTTTTCAATACCCAAAACCACAAAAATATAAACCATATTATTTTACATAAGGAGATCTTCCTTGAAATAAAATAAAAATAAAAATAATAATATATTTTTATGAGGATTTAAATGTGTAGAAAATCCCCCATACACACAATCCCATAAAAATAAAATCATGATAAGAAAATAGCCCTTTAACCCATTATACTAAACCAAATTTGAACATAATTTTGATAAACATAAAATTGAATGATTTAATTTGATAAATCAGTTATAATTAAAGATTAAAGAGGAGGGGTATTTGAAAATAAAACATTTTAATTTAACATGATGATTCATATACATGTTGAAATAGAGGGAAAATTAGTTGCAGCAAATCAGAAAAATATATAGCTTAAAATAAAGTGTACCTTATTTTAAAAAAAATCATAAAAACAGAAAAGAGAGAAAAACCAGAGACTCCCCATTTTCTTCCCACTGACTTTCTGCACTCCCTTTTTTATAATCATATTAGGATAATATATGCGATTTATTTACTCTATCTTGTGAGGATAATATATATATATATATCGAATTGGTTTGCAGTGAAAGCTAATTGACCTAAACAACCAGTGTAAAAAAAGATGGTAGTAGGACAATTGATAAAGACATATAGCTTAGCAGTTTAGTGAAAACGAAATATATAAATGTATAACAAGGACTGATAATTAGAATAAAAAAACAAATTGATATACTAAATGGAATCTGATTATTATGATTCTTGGACAGATTCAACATTTAATATTGATAACCAATATAGAACATTAAATCGGTAGAATACAAACTATTTCAAACATTGACATTTGATGAACAATACAAATGGAGTTAAAGAAATCTCTACAAAAATGGGGCCATTGAATAAAAAAAGTGGATGAATACAATACTCAAATTGAATCCAGAAATCGGATAAGTAGGCATCGATTTCCAAAGGAAGAATGAATAAAATGACAAAATATAGAACTATTGAGTCGATTTATCAGAATATTTTGGTCATTAAACATACTCATAGAACCAGATAACAAAAAAACAAGATAAACCTACATCACATAAGCAAGAAACCCTAACCATGACTTGAAATCGGCTGGAGAAAAGATTTCGTCACGAATCGAGAACTTCAACATCAGCTCCAAAAGACTCGAACTCATATCCAGATCTAGATCTAGACCTCCTTCCTTGGCTTCAACCACTATGCATATGATGAAGAAACATTCCCGACTTTGTTGGATTCCTTGTTCGGGTTCGACTGCGGTTCGTGAAGATGAGGACAAGCCCTTACAGATTGGCCTTGACCTAGACTACCACTTGAACTCGACGACACCCCAAGCTTCAACCCTACCCTCGACGTCATCTCCCTCGGCTCACGACTCACGATACGGAGTTCGAATGAAATCCCAAATTACACGACCTTGAAACCCTCAATCCCTATTTCTTCTTCAATTTTTTATTTAATTTTCCATTTTTTTAGTCGATTTCATTTTTTTAAAATTCATTCATTCGTTTTTTTTAATTTAATTACCCTCTTTATATTTATATTTATAACTAAACATATATATGGTCAATATAAAAAAATAATCAGAATTTAAATACAAATATAATCTTATAATTATATTTTTTAAATTATTTTTAAAGAATAACCTCATATCATCATTTATCATTATAACATATATTATGTAAAAAAATAAATATTTATTTTCTATACCAAAATAATCAATTATGATTAAAACTAATACCCATATATTAATATTTATATTTTAATTTCATAAGATAAAAATACTATATATAAAGTAAAATGTTATATTTTAATTACAAACCTTTTTAGTAAATCATTTATTAGTTTCAATTTATAAAAATATAATAATAAATTTTTATTTTAAATATTCTCGAGGTGTTACATGTTATCTACTCTTTACATGATTTTTACTTAAATCAGTAGGATCTTTGGACTCCAAATAATGAAGATAATTTTTTGATGAAAATGACCTAATTTTGAGGAATATATGTTTAATTGAATTGGTTGATTATATCTATAATTTATTGGACCAATGGGGTTCTCCCCATGTTTGGATAAAGGCTTTGGTTCTTTGGGTTTTTCTGTTTTGAAAAACTATAATTTTTTAGTCTTCAAGAGAAATACACATCGGGTAATGGGAGTACATGACATATAATATCTACATGGACAATGTCATGAACCTGGTACATTGCACGGCTGGAGTACTCTTCGTGAGCATTTTATATAACGTGTATAGTTTACCCTCCATTTAATTTTAGAAATCATTTTTTAATAAAAATAGCATGGTATTTGAGATCATGTATTAAAAGACATTTAAAAGAGTTAATATCCAATTAAATGTCATGGATATGGATTGTATTGATCCTTTTAGTTTATATTTTTTCACATTCATCCACAAGAATCCTTCTTCTTGACCTAGTGCTCACATACTTTGATTTAGGGGACCACCACTCCATCAAAATTGTTTAATTTAGTGATTGATCACTGTTGTGATTATCTTTCACATCTACAAGTGAGTAATCCTTTCTACTTATTCATTTAATTTGATCATAATAGAATTTCTTCATTGGTTTTTATGAATTCGTTGATATATGTTGATGATTCATCATTATTATATGTAGATCTATTATGCGATCTTATTATGAGGGTCATTTCCTTATTGGTTTGGTGTGGTGTGTGTGCATTCTTGAGATATGTTTTCATCATTACAATTTTCCTAAACAATTTTTTAAATTTAATTTATTATAAAATATGGGGATTGGTTTTGTAGAATTTTTCTTCTTCATTGTGTTCTTCCTAGTTGGTGGATTCTTCTGAAGGCAAGTTCAATACATGTTTTGGTATAGTTTGTTCGTTCTCAAGAATATGTTGTTGAACTGAATTTCTCCAATATTTGATAAATTTTTTATAAATGGAATTTAATTATTGATATATTAGTTTTATTTTTCTAGAAATGTTTTTTATAAAATAATGTCTTCTCCTTGGTTAGGTAAATGATTTTTTTTCATATCATTGTGATATGGATTAGTGAGATGGTTTGGAAAGAATGGTTTGATGGAAATGGTTTAATGAATTGGTTTGGTAAATAGACAACACGAGAAACCTCAGGTACTCAGGTGGATGGTGTAATAATATGCCTCATCCATTTATGGGGAGTTTTCTCAGAGGTATTTCATTTACACCATACTACTCTTCTTTCTAGGGACATTTTAGCCTTGCTTGGGGTTTCCAAATATCACGTTTTCTCTTCTCTTTATACATGATTCATGTGTCTAGTGGTTTTATAATCCCATAATTGTCTATGTAGGGTATTATTTTCCCATCTATCCTACCCTAGTGTGATCCATGGAAATATGTTACTTGTTCAATTATCATATTTGGAATGAATTTGGTTTGTATTGGTTTAGTTGTACTGCTAGTGATTTGATATGATATTTGATACACGATTTTCTATTATTTGATATTTCATTTTGATATATTTATATGAAATGATTTCAAATTGATTAACCTACATTATTTTGAAATTTGGAAATGGGGGAAATTAGATTATTTTACCATGATTTTTATATATATATAATAAATTTTATATGATTCATTATATTCATTAATGTTGTTCGTGATTTGATTACTATACAAGGACGTTCTGTGGAACACTTGGGTGAGAGCCTACTTATCCAGTTAGCTCACACCCAATGTACCCCTTGGAATTTGTATAGGCCTTGTTATGTATTTAATTACAGGAAATGGAAGGGTTCCATATTGAGATTAGGAGGCTTTATATCAGTTGGGCATTGGGTATTTGGGGATGAGATAGTGGAATTTTTCCCATGCTATCACATGGTTTTATTGGAGTAGTTTTCTATTTTTTATCATCCTTTGAAGCTAGAATTTTCTATTAGAGATAGTTTTAATAATTGTTTTTGTTGAATCACTTCCATTATTCTCTATCCATTATGGAATATATTTATCTCTTCTTTTGTTTTTCTATGATATTTCTATATTACATGTTGTTTCTTTAAGTTTGGTGAAATAATTTCCACTATTTTATATTTTTTCCCCAGTGCTAGTCGCTAGCCTAGGGGATCGAGAATTTCCATCAAACATGTTCAAAATTAATTTGTGTAGTAGTTTTGATATGGTATATGGGTTGGTTGGTTACAAAATTATATCAAAGCGGTAGGTTTTTCTTTATGATTATATTCCTTAATGTTTCATAGATGAGATATCCTATTTTCATGACTTAATTGGTATGTTTTTCTGATTTCTTTTCTATATCATAGTGTAACAAGAGTCAAGTTACCATGGTATGTTGAAATTTGTGCCACATGTTTTTAGTTTTGATCATAATATTCACTTATTTTTATGGGTTTCCTAGTTTGTACTGATATTTTTTTCTGGCGGTTTCATCAATTTTGTTGTGCAGTAGAATTCCTTTGAGGCGTTTTCAATGAGTTACATAAGAGGGTGTGATACCTTTTCGACAATTTAATATTCCCCTCGATAAGTATTTTATCAAGGCTATCATTTGGGATGTTATTTTTGATGACGAAAATGTATAGCATGTTTAGGACGGAGTTCTTGAGGCCTGTCTTAGAAGCTATAAGGGATAGACAACAATCACAGGAGTTCCTACATGATAAAAAACAATCATTTAAAGGTACGAATGAAACTCAAGAGGTAGAGGATTGGAATGAAATTATTGATCTGATTTATGACATTCTGGATACATTTGAGAGTATCAAGGTGTAGTGTGTAGTTTTTAGACATCAGGGACCTCGAAACCATTTTTGGGAATCCATCGTATAGGAGGATAGACACGTGGGATTGGACTAGAATGTTTCCTAGACAATATTCTTTATTTAGTTTTTTAGATTTGCTGATGATTATGAAATCTTCTATGTTCCTATCATCATAGAGGGGACAATATTCTATGTTTTCATATAATAATTGGTTTTCAGAATCAGTTCATTTTTTAACTTAATGATGTAAAGTATCACCATATGATGTCTTAAAAGTACTTGAAGGGTTTTTTGTTGAAAATTATATCATTTGAATATATAATGACTCTTTCAACCTATGGGAACATATTGGATAGGGATATGTTTGTAGAAATGAATATGTTATCCATGGATAGATATTATATCACTTACCTTCCACCTAGTGTCTTCATTAGTGGAAATCTAATTGGAAGAAGAAGTGGAATTATCATCGCAAGAGTGGTGGAGGTGGTTTTCAGTAGGAGGACCATTTGGAACCTTTAGTTTGAACTAGTTGGGTGCCTCAGAATTTTTTTCATTGTGGAAAGGTCAAACATGACCATTTTTATTTTCATATAATTTAAAATATGTGTAATAGTTTTGGAAGTTATGGTCATATTCATAATTTTGATTAGGCTTTGTCTTCACATAGATATGGTTAGGGTTCGTCAACTCTAAAGGATACTATTGAGTAGTTAGTTGATTTAAAAAGTACAGGGATCCATCCATATGCCTCAAGAGTGAATCACCTTCACATATTAGATGATTTTTTGGCAGAAAAAGATGATGGTCCAGTAATAGAGAGAGGCACCATATTTATTGTATCCTCAGTATTAATTAAATTATTTGATACTGGTACCTACCACTCCTTTATATCAGGTGGCTTTATTGATATATATAAAATTACAGTAGTGATCATGTCCATTATTATGGAGTTAGAGACACATCTTTGGAATAGAATGGGGAAGTGGTTATAGTGTCTTTCTTTTACGGAATTGTTATTTGATGCAGAGTTACATTGGGATTTTATTATTTTTGGTCAATATTTGTATGATGCAATTATCAAGATTGGTTTTATTGTTTTTCATCATACTGAGGTTTATTTATATCGTCATCATTTTAAATTATTGTTGCTTATGGGACCATAAGGGTGTTTTGTGGAGATTGGGTTCTAAGGACTATTCATGAATGACCTTCCTGCCCAGAGATTAGGAGCATGATGTCTATTGTAGTGTTTTGAATGAATAAACTCATTCTGTTTTTGATCTTCATATTGTTGTTTTTAAATTTTATAATATTTTACAATATTATTTATTTGGGATTTATAGTACGACAGAGGCAGAGTTTATGAATGTTCTAGTTCTAAGTACATAATCAATTTAGTTACCTTCTTATAATATAGAACATGTGTATCTGAAAGTGATCAATATTAAGATGGATGATTTGATGGTGAATGAATTTTTGCACCCTAGTGTTTCACATTTGGAAACCCTGGTGATCTTTTCAATATGGTATATAGTTCCCTTCAACTATGAATGGACTATATAAAATTAAACTGGTTAATGTTTAATAATTATTTATATTATATTTTTGTGGATGATTTTTTGATCAGTTATATGGGGAAATTTGTTTTTAAAATATTAAACTTTTTTTAGTTTATCATCAGCTATGGATTCAATAGCGTGATACACTATATATAACATTCAATAGTAGGTAAGGAAATTAAAATGATTTTGTAATGCAGTTTAGTATAACTAACACTTCTCAATTTTTAATAGAATTAGTGAATAAGATATTTAATGAGAATCATTACACATTTATTTCAGTGTTTGTGGGTGATATTTTGATTTATAAATGATCTTGTTTAAATTATGAGCACCATTGAATTTTGGTTTTTTAAATCTCGAGGAATTTCTATTTTATTAATTGCTTTTAGGAATGAATCTTTTGGATTCATGAAGTTAGGTTCATAGAACACATTATTTCTGATCATGATTTATTGGTAAATCTGGTGAACGTGATGGTTTTTTTCTATGGGAAGAACCATAGAATGTATTTGAGCTTCAAAAAATCCATTGTTTTCTTAGATACTGTAACGCCCCGACCCTAGTTACCCAGAGTCGGTGCATTATTACATAACATTGGCATGATCACAAGATAGATCAAATCTCGAAAGACCGATTGGTTTAGTAGCCTTGGAAACACTAGATATATTCATAAGTTTTACATTACATCATAAAATGAAAAACTACTACAATAACATAATGTCTCTATAATCCACACGCATATCCCCACATAATATCCCTGCAGGTCATTCATAATTTACTTTTCACTTCCTGGGAAAAATAAAACATAGAAAAGAGGTGAGTTCAAATGCCCAATAAGGATAACAATATAGCGGAAACTTTCATAAAAAAGAATAAACAATTAAGGCAATGTATAACTAAAAAAAATCCTTTCAAACATGATCTTTTAACATTGTATGGCATAAATAAAATGAAATAATTCCATTTACACATTCACATTGATATTCTACTAATCGAATAATCACATGCAAAATCAATAACCACTTTCATAATGTTGGAATGCATAATGCCAGACTATCATAACCACATAGCGAAGGCCTCGTGCCAAGACTACAAATAAGATTTTGCCAAGTCCTTGTGCCAAGACACTAGTTTGTCTCATGAGACCTACCGATGCATCGAAGAGCTATAGCGGGCTCCACCCGTCACATATTAAGTCCATTGCATTCCCATATGAAAAGGTTTAAACATAATATAAACATTCGTATTAAAACTAGAATACAAAATGTCAATAATTTCACCAAAAACTATGTATGGTATTAAAATATCACATCCACAGTCAAACATATCACAAAACCTTCAATACAATATAGAAGTTTTGTATCATAATAAATAAACTTCAAATAAACGTAAAACCCATCAAAGGATGTTGACATAGATGAAATCAAAAATCTTTTTAGAGAAATATCTCTTTCTATTTTTTTAATCATTTAAGATCCATATAAAATAAAACATTTTCTTTGAAAATATTCTTATAATCTTGTAAGGAATGCTTTGAAGATTTTATAACGGTGGAAAATAGCCGCACCCGCCGTATAAGTTAAAAAAAATATTCTTACATTAATTATGTCAAAAAGGTTAAAAAGGACGTTGTTTTGAAAACGACGAAAAGATTCCTCTTATAAAAAGTCAAACATGGGTATAATTACTTTAACACATACTCATGTAAATAGTAAAAATGTTTTGAAATACATTTTGAAGAAACATGGATGTGGATGATAAAGAGATCCCAGTAGATTATTACGTATAAACAACCTCGGATAATGAAGAGATTGTGAAATAACCCTTACCTTGTACTTTTCCTTGGTTAGGGTAAGTTAACCTCCTGTATAATGGTGGAATAATTGTTATTAAATTACACAAGAATCATATACATTAATATGATATCATATATGATCTTTTAATATTGATTTGATAATAATATCTTAGTATTATCGTTGTTTTGGGTGTTAACTTACTTGTCTTTTATATGTTTTGTTACGTAAGACATGTTTCTAAAGGATAGGTTGTATATTATTCATATACAGAATGATATCAAGTCCTTAAACATCATTTTTAAATCATCAAATGATAATTATACTTTAATGGTTACGATGGAGAATGAATCTCATCGCGTTCGTGGAGACGGTAGTCCGTACGTACGCACGAGCGACAATATCATTCTTTTGATATTAAAATAATATATAAATGGATGGTATATCATATATAAAGAATCATTAACATGTTATATTTATTATTTACATGAGTTACACATCATTATTATATCCATCCAAATAATAATATATTGAATAACAATTACACCACGACGTGGAGACGGTAAGCCGTACGTACGCACGTATGGTGACATGTTATTCAAAGGGTGGATAGAATACTGAATATGGTTTTACCATATTTATAATAACATCACAGTATATATATGATACTGGAGTTATTATTTTAGAATGGTAACAACAAAGGAAGAAGAAGTGGAAGAAGAAATGAACTTGGAAAAAGGTGGTGAAATCATTACCTCTTCTTCGGGTTCTTCCTTTTGATTTGATCAAAATCGCTCCTTAGGTTGGCTTTCTGGTCAAACTAAGGCCTCTAGGTTGTAGTGAGGGAAGTTGGGAGTGTATTTGGGCAGTGTTTGGCCGAACCAAAAGGCTTTGAAGGTGTGTTGAAATGGGAAGGAGGAGTGCCCTTTTATAAGAGGGGTGAGGGGAACCTTTGGAAAAGCTAGATATAATAGTTTATAATAAATTCATATTCGGTTTCCAATGGATCCAAAGATGATTATTTAAATTTTAAGGTGGGGATAGGTCGAAAAAAACTCAACCAATAGAATTTAGGCAGGTTTGGGTACTTATATTAACCTTATCTTTAAGTATTAACTCTAAATTAATTAGTTTCACTTTTACAATGTCTCTTTGTATTTTTATATAATATAGTTAATAAACATAATATATACATCCAAGAGACCCCCAAGTGGTCCATTAATTATGAACCTATCATGATATAGGTCTCTTTTCAGAACCTTATATTTTTAGGAATTTAATATCAATTAATAATATAATATTTTTTTAAGAACTCTTTTATGTCAATTTTGAAACTATTCAATAGTTCATTTTTTTGAAACTCATAAAAGATTGATTACTTCGAGAAAAGTCAATTAAATCAATCCTAATATATCATATTATCCTAGAAAATTATTTTAATTCATTAAAAGTTTCATATTATATTTATTTGGGTATTTATAATATCAATTATTTTAATTTTTCACTATTATAGTAATTACTACATCATCATTGTGTCATAAATAAATTAAATTATTTAATGTCTAAAAATTATAAATAAAATATAATTATGTAGGAAATCTTATATATTTATAATGAATATTTATAATCTAATGTCCAACATATATAACCTTATGTAATTTTTTTTTCTAAAAGAGATATGCTTGTGTCATTTTTGTATTCATTTTAACTTAATTAAAAAAAGTGTCCCTATCACCTACAAGTGGAACCATGGGGTCCCAAAATCGACCCAAATATGACTATGGTCGAACATGTATCAACCAATAAGGCTAGGAAGCGTTTTAGGGTAATTTATTATTATTATAATATTATGTTTTTAACCCTTATTTACTAGATTTACCCTTGACCATGGTAAATAAAATATTTACCACAGAAATTATTCAAAATGTCTAAAAATAAAAGTTACCTATTTACACAATTTGGACATCCTGATTCCAAATATGGAATCCATTTTTCTAAATTCAAAATACAGAAGTGGCAGAAATTAATTTAAAATTAATTCCCGCTGTCAAAACAAAAAGCGTGTTTTTAAGAGATAATAACTATCAAAAGATTGACACTTGTTTATGTTCGGTTTAATTGTAAAATTATGTCCAATGACCAACATTATATTAAATGATAAAAATATATTCTAAATATACTTTAAAACCACTCAAATTCAAAATTTATCACAATTAATTATTTTGATTAAAAAATTTGTTTTTAATTAAAATTTAGTACTTGTCACTATTCATCAAAATATGAAAGTTATCCGAAAAGTACCAAAATTACACCTTAGGCTAAATTCGATATTCCGAATCCAGAAATGAATTCCATTTTAAAATATAAAATATATATAATTTCAAAAAGTAGGTATTACTATTCATAACGGCTAGTTTGATTGGTTATGGTGTGTTAGAACTCGGTGTTGCGTACAACACACGCTATCACATTATTCACAGAGAAGCGTACCGTAGAAGCTTGGGGTGTTACATTCTTCCCTCCTTCGAATAATTTCGTCCTCGAAATTTCAAGAATACTTATCACATGAAAAGACTTGGGTGGTTCTTCATCATAAGTTCCTCGGGTTCCCACGTTGCCTCTTCCATCTTATGGTTTCTCCACAAAACGTTTACCAGACGCGTCGTCCGGTTTCTCAGTACTTGTTCTCTCGAATCAAGAATCATGACGGGATCTTCACAATAGGAAAGATCGGGTTCCAGTTCTAATTCCTCATAGGTGAGTACATGCATTATGTCAGGCATGTATTTCCTCAACAGAGATACGTGGAACACATCGTGAACTTTGGAGAGACTTTGCGGCATTGCCAATCGGTAAGCCACAACCCCAATTCGTTCTAGAATTTCGAAAGGTCTGATGTACCTGGGACACAATTTACCTTTCTTACCAAAATGTATGACTCCCTTCCATGGTGATACCTTCAGGAAAACATGGTCACTGAATTGAAATTCCAAATCCTTCATTCGATTATCAGCATAGCTCTTCTGCCTACTTTGAGCTGCTTTGATGTGATTTTGGATTACCTTGACCTTTTCCACCGTTTCCTCCACCAGTTCTGTGCCTACAAGTTTTCTTTCACCAACGTCATCCCAACAGGTTGGTGTACGAAATCTCTTTCTGTATAACGCTTCATATGGAGCCATCTGAATACTCTAATGGAAGCTATTGTTATAGGAAAATTCTACCAGTGGTAAATATTGATCCCACATACCCTGAAAGTCAAGTGAGCAAGATCTCAACATGTCTTCTAAGGTCTGAATAGTCCGTTCTGATTGTCTGTCTGTCTAAGGGTGGTATGCAGTGCTCAAATGAGGTTCAGTATCTAGGTATTTCTGAAGACTTTTCCAAAATCTTGATGTAAAACAGGGATCACGATCAGAAACAATCGATAGGGGTACTCCATGAGGTCTCAAAACATAATTAATATATAGTCTTGCTAGACGTTCCAGGGGTAGATCTTCTCTTATAGAATGAAAATGTGCTGACTTGGTAAGATGATCAACAATAACCCATATTGCATCGTTCCTTCTAGGAGTCTTTGGTAGCCCCATGACAAAATCCATCGTAATATTGTCTCATTTCCACTCCGGTATGAGAAGAGGTTGCATGACTCCTCCAGGCTATTGCCTTCCAGCTTTCACTTGTTGACAAACCATACATCTTGACACAAAATTAGCAATATCCCTCTTCATGTTGTCCCAACAAAAATGTTCCTTCATATCTCTATACATTTTGGTGCTCCCAGGGTGTATAGAGATATTGGAACTATGAGCATCATCCAACAATTCCCTTTTTAGATCAGGTATATCGGGAACACAAAGTCTCTTCCCAAATTTCAAAATTCCATCTTCATACACAAAGTCTCTCAATATCCCATCATTCACAGCTTTAATCTTCTTTTGAAATTCTTCATCATCGGTCTGAGAACTCTTAATTTTTTCTAGTAAAGATGGTTTGGCAACCATTTGAAAAAGCATTGATGTTTCACCTTCCCTGGTTATTACCATGTCCATATTCACTAGATCCATGAAAATTAGATCCCTTTCAATTCTCATCATGTTCAAAACTCCATGGTCATTTCTGCTCAAAGCATCTGCCACCTTGTTTGCTTTCCTCGGGTGGTAGTGTATCGTGCAATCATAATCCTTGAGTAATTCAAGCCATCTCCTTTGCCTCATGTTGAGTTCTTTTTGTGACAAAATATACTTCAAACTCTTGTGATCAGTGTAAATCTCACATTTTTCACCATAGAGGTAGTGCCTCCATATATTCAAAGCAAAGATCACAGCTGCTAACTCTAGATGATGAGTAGGATAGTTTTGTTCATGAATTTTTAACTGTCGTGATGCATAGGCAATAACTCTATCATTCTGCATAAGGACACAACCAAGTCCTTTCTTTGATGCATCACTATAAATAACGAACCCATCATTCCCCGATGGTAGAGTCAATATAGGAGCATCGACTAATATTCTCTTCAGTTCTTCGAAACATTCTTCACACTCTTTTGTCCAAACAAATTTAACCCCTTTACGTGTGATCTTCGTTAATGGGTTAGACAATCAAGAAAAATTCTGGACGAAACGTCGATAATAACCTGCCAAACCAATAAAACTATGTACCTCAGTTATACTCGTAGGTGGTGGCCATTCATGGATTGTCTTGGTCTTAGAAGGATCAATAGAGATTCCATCTTTAGAGACAATATGGCCAAGAAAAGAAATCTCATGAAGCCAGAATTCACACTTGCTAAACTTCCCATAAAATTCATGTCTCCTCAGAGTCTTCAAGATAATGCGCAAGTGATTTTCATGATCTTCATAGGTTTTGGAGAATACCAATATATCATCAATAAATACCACAAAAAATTCATCTAGATACTCCTTGAAATCTCTATTCATCAGATCCATGAATACAGAGGGTGCATTAGTCAATCCAAAAGGCATTACAGTAAACTCGTAATGCCCGTACCTGGTTCGAAATGCTGTCTTCGGAATTTCTTCCTTCTTTACACACAACTGATGGTATCCATATCGAAGGTCAATCTTTAAAAATTATTGAGCTCCATGTAGTTGGTCAAATAAATCATCAATACGAGGTTGGGGATACTTGTTCTTTATCGTTATTGCATTGATCTCCCTGTAGTCGATACATAACCTCATAGATCCATCTTTCTTTTTAACAAAAAGAACAGGGGCTCCCCATAGAGAAACACTAGGGAGAATAAATCCCTTATTACTCAATTCCTCTAGTTGTTTATTTAGTTCAAATAATTCTACATTGGCCATTCTATAAGGGGTCTTTGATATAGGCCTTGATCGAGGAATCAAATCAATGGAAAACTCATCTTCTCGTTCTGGAGGATGCCCAGGTAAATCTTCCGGAAATACATCTGCAAATTCTTTCACAACAGGTACATCCTCTATTTGAACATTCCTTTCCTCACCAATAGTTATTTCATTCTCTTTCTCGCCAATAATTGAATTTTTTTTATCTATTGAGGGTGGATCTAAATAAGAATTAGGTGGTGACGATTCTTCTCTAAAGATAAGGTGTTCGTTATCATTATCATCAAGAATCATAACCTCTTTCTTCATACAATAAATCTTCGCATCATAGTCCGAAAGCCAGTCCATACCTAGGATTATATCAAACTCAATCATAGGTATGACGATGAGATCGGCAGATAACGAACATTTATGTGCTCTAATGGGGACTGATTCACAAAACTTTGTTGCAATGATACTTCCCTTGGGAGTTTTAACTGACAACTCCCTTATTAAATCAAATTGGAAATATCTAATTTTCTTAGCAAACTGGGAAGATATGAAACAATGCGATGATCCAGAATCAAATAATGCATTTGCTAAACTTGAGGATACCATTAAATTACCTTCCACCATGTCTTTCGGAGCTTCTACCTCAGCAGTAGTGATAGCATAAGCCTGGCCTTGATACCTTGGCCTTTTCTAATTTAAGTTCTCCTAACTCTTAGGACATTCATTTGCATAATTCCCCATCTACCTACAATTGTAGCACTGAACATTGGTAGCTTCCTTCTTCCCTTTGCAATCACGAGCTTGGTGGCCTTTTTCATCACACTTGTAACAGACTCCCATTCACTTCAAGTAAGTACTGGGGTGTTTCTTCCCACATTTACCACAAGATGGACATTCAACCTTTCCTTTCTTCCCATTATTTCCATTCCCAGATTGATCAGCAGGCCTCTTCTTCTCTTGCTTTGCTTTAAAGTCATAAGACTTAGAGAATTCTTTTTCAGTCTTGATAGCACATGAGACAATGTCTTCGTACGATGAAAAGGATTGTGAGACTAATTCTCGATGGAGAAATGGTTTTAACCCATCAAAGAAATGATCAATGTTACTTCTTGGGTTACATATATAATCACCAGCATACCTTGCTAACCTTGTAAACGTAGCCTCATACTTTGTGACATTCTCATCCTCCTTTTGTCTCAGACTTAGAAATTTCCTTTCCATATCTGCTCGATGGTCGCGAGGAAAGTATTTTTCAAAAAACAGATCTTTGAACTCCCTCCATTCCATATTTTATACTTCATCATCTTCCTTCATATTTTAAATTAATGACCACCATTGATCAGCATCTCTAGTGAGGCGGTAAACTTCCATGATAACTTTTTCCCTTTCACTGCTCCCCAAAGCCTGAAATATTTTCTCTAGGGAATTTATCCATTGCATAGCTACTAAGGGATTTGTACTCCCATTGAACGTTGGTGTTTGTTGCCTAATGAATCGATCGAACATTGATCCTATACACTGTGGATCAGGGTGCTCCATACGGGTAAGGTTATTATTCATAACCTGAGTAAGTTGTCCTAATATTGTGATTAGCTGATCGGCACCAGTTGCATCACCAGCCCCACTATAATTGTCTTGAGCAAGAGGTAAATCCCTACATGGAGTGCGTGCATTGATACGGTTTCCATTTCTTCCACTAGGCGCCATTTCTAAACAATGGCATAAACTAGATCAGTTTATGAATCAAAATACATAATCCCATACTTATAAAACACTTAACATAAATTGAACTATTTATGGATATAATTCATAATCATAAAAATGTTTTCCTTGAGGAAGTATATACTCATAAACCCTTCATAATGATTTGTAATGAAAATGAGAGTTATCCTAAGAATATCCCTCGAGAGTGTCGTAACCAAGAGTGCAGCAAGTCTCGTTGTCGTGCACCAGTTCCCGTTCGAGTCTAGCTCAAAGAGGTGTTTTCGGGTTTTACCCCTTGGTACATCTGTGCCAGAGCCGCCTCTACCTGCTCGTATCCAGACAGGGATTTATTGCTCGGAAAACTCACAAAATCTCTAAAATACCAAAATTCTAGGAAGTTCTTCTATACTAATCCTCAAAGTTCATCTCAGGTCTACGTGCTCTAATCAGAGTTTATCTAAATCTAGCTTCCAAGGTTTGTACTAAACTTCCTCTGATATCAACTGTAACGCCCCGACCCTAGTTACCCAGAGTCGATGCATTATTACATAACATTGGCATGATCACAAGAAAGATCAAATCTCAAAAGACCGATTGGTTTAGTAGCCTTGGAAACACTAGATATATTCATAAGTTTTACATTACATCATAAAATGAAAAACTACTATAACAACATAATATCTCCATAATCCACACTCATATACCCACATAATATCCCTGCAGGTCATTCATAATATACTTCTTCACTTCCTGGGAAAAATAAAACATAGAAAAGGGGTGAGCTCAAATGCCCTGTAAGGATAACAATATAGAGGAAACTTTCATAAATAAGAATAAACATTTAAGGTAATGTATAAATAAAACAAAAGCTTTTCAAACTTGAACTTTCAACATTGTATGGTATAAATAAAATGAAATAATTCCATTTACTAATTCACATGGATATTCTACTAATCGAATAATCACATGCAAAATCAATAACCACTTTCATAATGTTGGAATGCATAATGCCAGACTATCATAACCACATAGCCAAGGCCTCGTGCCAAAACTACAAATAAGATTTTGCCAAGGCCTTGTGCCAAGACACTAGTTTGTCTCATGAGACCTACCGATGCATCGAGGAGCTATAGCAGGCTCCACCCGTCACATATTAAGTCCAATGCATTCCCATATGAAAAGGTTTAAACAGAATATAAACATTCGTATTAAAACTAGCATACGAAATGCCAATAATTTCACCATAAACTATGAATTGTATAAAAATATCACATCCATAGTCAAACATATCACAAAACCATCAATACAATATAGATGTTTTGTATCATAATAAATCAACTTCAAATAAGCGTAAAATCCATCAAAGGATGTTGACATAGATGAAATCAAAACCCTTTTTAGAGAAATATCTCTTTCTATTTTTTTGAAATCATTTATGATCCAAATAAAATAAAACATTTTCTTTGAAAATATTCTTATAATCTTGTAAGGAAAGCTTTGATGATTTTATAACGGCGGAAAATAACCGCACCCTCCGTATAAGTTAAAAAAACATTCTTACCTTAATTCTGTCGAAAAGGTTAAAAAGGACCTTGTTTTGAGAACGACGGAAAGGTTCATCTTATAAAAAGTCAAACAAGGGTATAAATGACTTTAACCCATATTCTTGTAAATAAAAAAAATGTTTTGAAATACATTTTGAAGAAACATGGATGTGGATGATAAAGAGATCCCAGTAGATTATTACGTATAAACAACCTCGGATAATGAAGAGATTGTGAAATAACCCATACCTTGTACTTTTTTTTGGTTGGGGTAGGTTAACCTCTTGTATAATGGTGAAATAATTGTTATTAAATTATACAAGAATCATATACATTAATATGATATCATATATGATCTTTTAATATTGATTTGATAATAATATCTTAGTATTATCGTTGTTGCGGGTGTTAACTTACTTGTCTTTTATATGTTTTGTTACGTAAGACATGATTGTAAAGGATAGGTTGTATATTATTCATATCCATAATGATATAAAGTCCTTAAACATCATTTTTAAATCATCAAATGATAATTATACTTTAATGGTTACGATGGAGAATGAATCTCATCGCGTTCGTGGAGACGATAGTCCGTACGTACGCACGAGCGACAATATCATTCTTTTGATATTAAAATAATATATAAATGGATGGTATATCATATATACAGAATCATTAAATTGTTATATTTATTATTTACATTAGTTACACATCATTATTATACCCATCCAAATAATAATATATTTAATAACAATTACACCACGACGTGGAGACGGTAAGCTGTACGTATGCACCTATGGTGACATGTTATTAAAAGGGTGGATAGAATACAGAATATGGTTGTACCATATTTATAATAACATCACAGTATATATATGATACTGGAGTTATTATTTTATAATGGTAACAACAAAGGAAGAAGAAGTGGAAGAAGAAATGAACTTGGAAAAGCGTGGTGAAATCATTACCTCTTCTTCGGGTTCTTCCTTTTGATTTGATCAAAAGGGCTCCTTAGGTTGGCTTTCTGATCAAACTATGGCCTCTAGGTTGTAGTGAGGGAAGTTGGGAGAGTATTCGGGCAGAGTTTTTCCGAACAAAAAGGCTTTGAAGGTGTGAAGAAATGATAAGGATGAGTGCCCTTTTATAAGAGGGGTGAGGGGCACCTTTTGAAAAGCTAGAAATATTAGTTTATAATAATTTCATATTAGGTTTCCAATGGCTCCAAAGATGATTATTTAAATTTTAAGATGGGGATAGGTCTAAAACAACTCAACTAATATAATTTAGACAGGTTTGGGTACTTATATTAACCTTATCATTAAGTATTAACTCTAAATTAATTAGTTTCACTTTTACAATGTCTCTTGGTATTTTTATTTAATATGGTTAATAAATTTAATATATACATCCATGCGACCCCCAAGTAGTCCCTTAATGATGAAAATATCATGATATATGTCTCTTGGCCGAACCGTAGATTTTTAGTAATTTAATATCAATTAATAATATAATATTTGTTTTAAGAACTCTTTTATGTCAATTGTGAAACTATTCAATAGTTGATTTTTTTGAAACTCATAACAGATTTATTACTTCGAAAAAAGTCCATTAAATCAATCCTAATATATCATATTATCCTATAAAATTAGTTTAATTCATTAAAAGTTTCATATTATATTTATTTGGGTATTTATAATATCAATTATTTTAATTTTTCACTATTATAGTAATTACTACATCATCATTGTGTCATAAATAAGTTAAATTATTTAATGTCTAAAAATTATAAATAAAATATAATTATGTATTAAATCTTTTTAGCTTTCTAATTAATATTTATAATAAAAAATCCAACATATATAACCCTATGTAAAAATTGTTTTTCTAAAATATATATGATTGTGTAATTTTTGTATTCATTTTAACTAAATTAAAAAAAAGTGTCCCTATCACCTACAAGTGGCACCATGGGGTCCCAAAATCGACCCAAAGATGCCTATGGTCGAAAATGTATCAACCAATAAGTCTAGGACACGTTTTAGGGTAATTTTGTATTATTATAATATTATTTTTTAACCATTATTTACCAGATTTACCCTTAACCATGGTAAATAAAATATTTACCACAGTAATTATTCAAAATGTCTAAAAATAAAAGTTACCTATTTACACAATTTGGACATCCTGATTCCAAATATGGAATCAATTTTTCTAAATTCAAAATACAGAAGTGGCAGAAATTAATTTAAAATTAATTCCCACTGTCAAAACAGAAAAGCGTGTTTTTAAGAGATAATAACTATCAAAAGATAGACACTTGTTTATGTTCGGTTTAATTGTAAAATTATGTCCAATGACCAAAATTATATTAAATGGTAAAAATATATTCTAAATATACTTTAAAACCACTCAAATTCATAATTTATCACTATTAATTATTTTTATTTAAAATGTTGTTTTTAATTAAAATTTAGTAATTTTCACTATTCATCAAAATATGAAATTTATCTAAAAAGTACCAAAATTTCACCTTAGGATAAATTCGATATTCCTAATCCAGAAATGAAGTCCATTTTAAAATATAAAATATATATAATTTCAAAAATTAGGTATTACTATTCATAACGGCTAGTTTGATTGGTTATGGTGTGTTAGAACTCGGTGTTGCGTACAACACACGCTATCACATTATTCAAAGAGAAGCGTACCGTAGAATCTTGGGGTGTTACAGATACTATTGAAAATTCATTAATTATTTCTCGAAGTTGGTGTTAAAATTCTCTAATATTTCCTAGAAGGGGGTCAAATTCACATGGTATGAAAAGTGTCATTATTCTTTTAAGGAGTTGAAATTACTTCTAACATAGGCTCTTATTCAGATCAAACCTAATCTCAATAAGAGGAATGTTTGTTTCTATGGTTATTCTTGTGTCGGTTTCGGTTTTGTGATTATGCAGGAAAATGATGTGTTATCATATGGATCACTTCATCTTCGACCACATGAGAAGAATTACCCCATTCATTATTTAGATCTTTTTGTGGATATGAATGTAATAAAATGTTAATGACACTATTTTTTGGGTATAGGTTCATTGTATTTTCTAACCATAAGATTTTTCGATATATATTTCATTATAATTAATTTAATCCAAGATTGAGGTGGTGGATGAAATACCTTAATATGTTTGACATAAACATCACAGACACCCTAAGGAAGGGGAATGTTGTCGCAAACTCTCTTATAATTAATGTTCCATCTTAATATGTTTTCGAATTGAATGAGTTGTGAAACCTTGTGTGGATTTTTTATCAGTGTATATAAATTATTAAGAAGAAATTTTAGGTATGGTTATGAACATTTTTATCTATAATCATCACTCCATGTGTCTATTATATAGATTTTGTAATAGGATGTTGAGTTCAGAGAATTATTAGAAACAATATATGGCGGGGAGACCATTTTAGGTTTCTCTCTCCCTTATTATCGTATTTCTAATTTTGGGGATCATTTTTTCATCCTAGAATACATTATATGCATTGTTATTTATTTTTATAGACCTCCATGGGTGGTTCATTCAAGAACTATGAAGATGTATTATGAAATTTGATGGTGATTATAGTGTTCATGTATAAAGAGAAATTTTTCTGATTACTTGTACTACTATTAAATATCCCAATAGATAAATTCATGAAACCTTCTATCTTTGTCTAGCATATTCTAAGGCCAGTTTTGAAATGTGACATGGAATCTATGGATTTTTTTGGATTAACTAGTACACCATGATAGAGAATTTCAATCTGGGTGGTGATTGATTGGTTGACCAAGTCAGTTTATTTAATTTCGATGAAAGACACCATAGAATTTGATGGAATGGAAAAGAAATATGTGTAAGAAATTATAAATTTACATAGGGTTCCTTATGTTATTGTTTTAGAGATGGGTCCTTGGTTTACATCAATTTTATAGGATTATTCATGAGGTGATGGGGACTCATGTCAGATGGACCTCAAATTATCATCCACACAAAAATTGCCAATAGGGCATGCTATTCAGATCCTAGAGGATATGCTTGGTGCATATTTCATAAATTATAGTGGATATTGGGATATAAAATTGTATTTTTTTTAGTTTAGTATAACAATAGTTATCAATCATCAATCAGAATTGAAATATGCCATGTTTGTTTTAGGATACATCTATGAAGATTGGGGATATACGTTGACACCTAGTTATATCATAGATCTGAAATAAATATTATATGGATCATCAATGTCTTCCTTTGGTGATTTTTGTAGGAGATAGGGTTTTCATGAAATTATCTCTAGGGTTGGTCGATCACTAGGTTGTAAAATATGTAATGTAAGATCTTATATATGTCAGACCACATGAGGTCATTGAGGGGTTTAGGAACATTTTATTATTTAGAAATTTTTTTTAGTTGACAACATTTCATGATGTTTTACAGATTCTAGAGATTAAGGAATACCATCCCAATCCCTCTCATGTTTTTAGTTTGGAAGTGTTGGAGTTAGAAAGAGATTTTTCTATTGGTAAGTTCCCATTAGAGATCATTGACCCTCCTGTGAAAATATTTCATTGGAAGTCAATTCTATTTTCATAGTGTTATGGTGGAATATAACATATTATCATGAGACATGGGATCACTATTCATTGATGAGGGAGTAGTGTCCACACCACTTTAATGTTGTTCATTCTACAACATTACTTCTTAGTGAAGGAATGTATTATAATGGGGAGTTTGTAACGTCATGTTACACCCTTTAGGTAATTCTCATCTCTTTACTTGTTCCCCTCTTTAATCAGGCGTGTCTTGAGACTACCTACGATGGTGATAATTTGATGTGGGGAAATGACCAAAATCTCATGGATACATGTTTTTTTAATTAGGGGAGTCCAATAATAAATTTGTGACTTCATAATGGGGTTCTCCATGAGCACTAGAAATGGACAAGGTGGTTTAGGTTTTTTATAAGAAACAATATATTTTGATGGCTGAATTAGAAATAACTGTCATGTAATGGGAGTCATGATGTGTAATATTATTAGGAATCATGTTGTAAAATTTTTATATATTATTAATTTAGTACATGCCATTTACAGATTACACAACATGTAATGTTAAAAATAATATGATCAAGAAAAAGGTGAAGGGTTTTTTGTGTATCTAGTCATTGGGTATTATATGGTGGGTAAAGGAATTAAGTTCCACATAAATTACAGGGATAGTTATGTTAGGTAATCATACAAGTCATATTTTTTCTCATTTATCATTATGCATCCTTGATCTCAACAAAGAGGTTACCTATGGTGATTTTTAGGACCTCCACTCAACTTTAATTGCTTCATTCAGTGATTGAACATAATTGTGGTTGGGTTTAATTTCCTCAAGTTAGTAATACTTTATAATCCTTTATTCTAGTTGATAATTATATCACTGTTGTGATGGGTTATTAGATATGTTGTTCTTTTATGATGGTTCTTCTTGATTCTCTATATATCCATTGTGTAATATTTTTCCAGCGGTCATTTCATTGTTCATTGTGGGATGGCATGTCTACATTATTTATGTAAGTTATGGAATTTCCCCTAATATAACCATTTTACTGATAATGAATGAATTTTGAGATGTTTGGATTAGTTATAGGGACTCTATTTTTGTTTTTTTGTTCTTCCTTTTTAGTGGATATTATTATTAGTGTGTGCAACTAGAGTTTTAAAGAAGGTGGTTCTGTCAGTAGCCTATAATGGTGAAATGAATTGCTCAAGTTTTTTATATGATATATAATAAATGTAATAGCATGATTGACTGATTGGATTTCTGTTCATGGAAAAGTTTTTTTAATAAACTATGGGTTCCCTCTAATATTGGTAAATTAAAAGGATTTTTCAAATCACTATAAAATTTATTTGTTTGATGGTTTTCAATGAAAGGTTTGATGAAAATTTCTTGATGAGTTGGATTAAAAAATAGTTCACATGGGAAGCCTTGGGTACTTATGGGGAAGGTGTAGGAATAAGAATCATCCATTTTCTGTGGTTTTTCTCATGGGACATTCCACTAATACCTTGGATTTTTGTTCTAGAGACTTCTTAGATCTATTTTGGTGATAACTTTCTACATTGTTCCTATGATCTTGAGATTTGATGGATATGTCTACAGTCTTAATGCATGTGTGATTCTCTAGGTTAGGTATGATTTTCCTATCTTTCATGACCTTGTGTTATCTTTAGTGTGATATCACCAATGATTTGAATGATTTGGGATGCATTTTTCTTGTACAATTTTGGTTGTAGTTTCATGGATTTGATATGATATGTGATATATGATTTTCAAGAATTTGATATAACTATTTTGATAGATGTATATAAAACTATTTTAGAATTATTAAAAATATTTATTTGGAATTGTGGAATATAGGGGAATTTATTTTCTTTTCTATGATTTTTGTATAAGGCTTCTAATTTTTTTCATGCTATGTTTTCTTTAAAGTTTCACATGAATGGAATATTGAATAGGTACTGGATATGAAACACCCGAGTCAGACCCTACTGATCATGTTAGATCACACACTACACATCCCATATGTAGTATGTAGACCATTTTATTTATTTTCAATGAAGGGTAAGGAAATGCACCACAGTTTGGAAGTGAGGTCTCCTACTAGCTGAGTTTTGGGTAGTTGGTGGTGAGATGGTGAGATTTTTCCCATGTTATCACATGGATTTGTTGGATATTCTCTTTTAGTTTTTTCAGTTATAGTTGACATGCATCTTGAAGATTATTTTTCTAAAATTTTTTATTGTATCACTTCCATTATTCTATATCCACTAGAAAATGTATTTATCTCTTCATTTTTACTATTATTTATTTGTATATATTCCATTTTGTTGCATCAGGTTAGGAAAAATAATTCCCCTAGTTTTTGTTTTATGCATGGGTTCTAGTCATTATCTTATGGGGATTGGGAATTCCCTTCCAGTGTGATTCCAATCTAATCAGGTACAAGTTTTGAGATTGTATCTGGTTAGGTTTGTTACTGGTTGATTAGCTCTTGGGTATAATAGTTATATGTTAGAAAATTGGTGTAATGGATGACATTATAAAGAGGTGGATGATCTCAAGGATTGTGCCTCTTTATATGGATGGTTAGATATAGTCATGGGGACAAATATTTTTACTTGAGCTTTTATATTACTACAAATATTGGACATCGTGGTATATAATTGACAATGGGTTATTTGGTATTTCACTAATGAAGGGTAATTTAGTATACCACTGACTTTGACTATCGATCTTATATTGATTATGATTATGGGTAAGGAGCCGATAATGGAGAGTGAGGTATGGAATCTATGACCCCATAAATTTCTGTCTTCTGATATTCGGATTCTACAGCCAGGCCTTGGGTTTCTGGGTCACGGTGGTCAGTACTATTCCCATATCACCTGGGATGAGTTCCTTGAACTCTAGCAGGATGCCTTGATCTTTAGAATATTCTCTGGTCAATATAGGTTGGACATTTTTCATTCATATGGAAATTGTTGGAACTATATGTTAATTTCATATCTCACATTTTTTAATGATACTCACCATTCATTTCCATCTCTTAATTTAAGGTTTTTTAATGGAATTGAATATATTTGTCTTTAATTTTACTGATATACCTATTATTCATACATAAGTATAGAGTTTTTATACATATGATGGATTTGTTATAGACAATGTTGGTGGTGGCTTTTTCTTTTTATCTCACACAATGTTTGGGCCACTATTAGTAACCCAAACAGACTTCATGGATACAGATATGGATAAGGTCATGCACCCGATGATGGATTATTTATTTGTTCTTATCATGGGAGATCATGAGAATAGGACTATTTTGATACTTTATAATTAGTCATTTCGGGGAGTAATCAACACTCTAATAGGGAAAAACTATGGTGTCTTGGTATGTGGATTTTGTTCATGTTTTTCATTATTAAAATTGATAATTATTTGACCTTTATTAACTGATATGAATCTAATTTTTACTGATTTTTTAGACTTATGTTATTTTAACCATGGAATGGTATTGAAAGGAAGTCTGATTATATGCATATTTTTAGGCTCATATGGATTCAAATTCTATGCATATTTCATTCCATGTCAGTTTCATTTCTTGACTACCAGATAACATATTGGATGCAACTTTTCTATTTTAAGACAATTCTTATTTTTATACCATGTTTTGGTGATTAATTTTATACATTTCCTTTATATTATAGGATTTAGGGATTTATTATTTACATTTATATTTTATGTATTGATATGTGATAGTATGTATTATTATAATAATGATATAATATTAGTTATTAAAGTGTCAATATCAAACTAAATGGTTTCTTAACATTTAGATTAATGGTGGAACCTTTACTAAGAAATAAAAAGTTGTTTGAGTTATTGTATATTGGTTTCACGAGATGAAACATTTATGGTGTGATTAAATGGGTTTCTATAAAAAATTTGTAAACTATATTGGCCTTTAGAAATTGGGAATGGTAAAACATATAATCAAACAATCATGTTCGTGAGCTTGTTATATTAAAAAACCAATGTGAAAAACCATATTTCAGCTACATTCATTCCAATTGTAACTTATAAAGGAATGTAAGATTTTATGCTGGGAATGGTGATTCATATTACTAAATCATGGTTCATGTGAATTTGATATCATTATATAAAATAGTTACCTTTATGAATGATTGAATTTTAATTATCTGGGCCTGACGACCCATAAGACAAAATTTCTTAACACATAACTGGACCCAATTGGGTCAGCTGGTGGTATATTTATTATGAGATAAACCCATTATGGGTGTTATTAATATTTAATAGACCAACTACTTTTAGGATTCTTTTTTATGGACCGGGGATGTAATGGAATGACCCTATTAGGTCTCCATTTCCTTTTTATGCTTAGTAATTACCCCCATGGCGGTATACTCATGCTAATAGAATAGTCATTTAAAGTGTCTGTAGCAACATATATGGTGTAAAAAATAAAAATATATTGGCCTATTACTTGACCGGTCTTCCATTAATTGAAAAAATTCCATTTACCTACCTTTTAACTTTATCATTGTGAGATATTAATTAAAATTATAATTTCAAAATGCAGGTCATTTTCTTCAAAAGAAAGGGATTGAATTTTCCATTACCATATCCCAATTGTATGATCCTTATGGATACATAAGATGAATATAAATGAATTGATTAGATAAATTTCGTATTATGATATATGAAGTCATCTAAATGAATAAATCATAAAAGGAGGTATGATACAACCTTCATATGCTTCTTTGTGGTGTTAGCTAAGTGATGTTCCCATCACGTTTTCTTTATGGTTCATACTAAATGTTCAATAATCGATCCATTAAAATGTTTAAAATAAATTTGAATCAATGAAAAAAAGATAAAATGAATCCTTAATTTTGTTTTTTCACTTTTGACACTTGTCTGAGGGTCATTTAAAAATTTTCCTAAGATATACCTTGAATGGTAATGTGGACACAACCCATGGTTGTCTTAACCCCTTCATTATGTTGATCTAGAGTTCTGTACAATAAGACTAGTGTCCTTTTTAGAATAAACTAGTTGTAAGGTTGTTGATTTGTACCTTAGTACAGAGCTATCCTTATAGAAGTATCACTATCAGAACCTAAATCATTGGTAAATTATTACGATGAATTTCAAATGTGAAGTTTCATTCTGGTTTCATTTGTCCCTTATAGGACTCTTAGTTACAAAAACAACTCATGGGTTGAATGGTCAGTTTTTTGTTATTTTGATCAACGTTGAGAGAGTGAGAACTATTTAATGATCATGTTCAATGGATTATATATGACTAGAGCATGGTTGGATTCGTAGTAGGTCATGTGACCCTTCTCCTTCTTCCATGATTGATGACGTGGAAGTTCATCATCTAGATTAACAATCATAAGAGATAATATGACTCTAGGATAAATCTTATTTATGCTACATCGAATATTTAGTTTCATAGGGCTAATAATACTATGCAAAGTATAAATTTATGTGCCATTATGATGATGAAATCTCAGTGTAGTATGCGTCAATGAACATGGTACCGATTAAGATGATACAATGGCTCATCAAACTATATTAGTTCGGTGGGAAATCAGATGCATCTCAATTCATGGTATGATGTTGTAAAGGGATTGATTATTGTGACACTATTGGCGAGTAAGTTTTTTATTATATAATTGATTATAATGATGTTCATGATCACTTATCAAGAGATCACCATTCATACCTCTAGACTAAATTTAAATTAGAAAACCTTTAAGTTGATATTTTTCTTCTTTTTAGACAAAATTATTTCTAAAATCGTATTTCTCACATCAACAGATCATGTTTGGTGGTCGATGGAATGTGTTCCATGGGATGATATCACATTATTATTAAGTAAAAAAGAGGAATCTCTTAAGGTGGGGAGCCTAAAATCAAAGTCATTTATTAATGTATTTCCTATTAAAAAGCGTGAATCAATAAAAAAAATTAGGAGTAGAAATATTTATATTGAAATCCCATGAGGCTAGTAGTTCATGTATTTAGTCCTTAGAAATATACTAGAAATAAAAACCCATTTTTTGGGTTTATGTTGATTCTGGATTCTATATTTAGGCTCTGTGTGAATGATTGACCTATGGAATGAAACTCTTATGATGTATGATGGTTAGTAAAATAAAGACCAATAATAATATGGTTGTATATGTAAACATCTTTTGTAGACACTATTAATTAGGATGGACAACACTATTTATACTTGAATGTTCATGGAACACCTCCTTGGTAAGGGCATCATATTCAGTTAATAATGATGTTTTGGAAGTTACATCTGATATCATTCAATGGATGTAGGATTTAGGTGGCTCCATATTTATTTCTTATGAATATATAGATATTTATGGTTGGAAACCATGCTCTACACATTTTCATATATATGAAATGATAATCTCAGGTCTTCATGGTATTTCTTGATATCCTCATAGTGTACTCTTAGTTTAGTGAAAAAAAAATCCCCACATCTAAACATCATCTAGGTTACACTAAGAGTGTTGGTTTTTTGATGAGATAAAAAATAGATTCAATTCATTTTTTATTCAATAATAGACTATTTTTAAGTTTCACACTAGAAGAGGGGATAATCCCATAGGTGTGGACTGCCCACTGTGATACATGTATTCCCTTATTATATGCCCTTAGATTCACTTATGGACACTAGAGGATTCCATGAATTGACCACCATGAGATATGATTCTACAGGGGTGAGTTAGTGCTCTATATACATGTAAATTTCATATATATACCACTATATCACTTGTAAACTTCTAATATATGGTGTATCATTAAATATATTGGTTGATTTTAATGTCACCCATATTTTAAGTCTAATTGGATGATATTTTTATAATGTGATGATCCAAGTATGTTAGATTATTATACACCAATATTCATGTTGTGACAGGATGACATAAAAAATATATTTATTAAAGATTTCAATAGAAGTTGGTTACAGGATTCAGTGATCATACTAGAAATTATCTCTATATGCCTTAGATTAAAGGCATCATAGTCATGTTTTTTTGCAGTGGGGGATAAATCTGAGCATTTTTTGAGATAATCACCTTGTAGTGTCTTTAATGTATTTTCTATTTTTTGGTTGAATGTAATCAGCGAGGATCCCTTTTTGGAACATTTTTCGGATGATGTGAGTGTAGTGAAATTTATTACTAATGGTTTTCATGTAAAATTCCACATGATCATGCTAAATATGTTTAATTAGGAATCAACCCTTAAATCAATTGAGATTCATGCCATGAACATTGTTAGACCCTTAAAATTAATGTTTGTTAGGAAAGTTTGAAGGTGGTAAATATTTGTCTTTTATTTTTCTATTATATTTTAGAACTATTGTGGTATACTCAATAAGATAGATATAGAAATATAAAATGATGTGATAATGTCTCTGGTTATATGGGGTTGGGTAAGTGCCACCTTGATGTTCCGTAAATGATTATTATAATTTGTTCATGTTTTAATAAATTATATAAAATGTATTAAAAATGAATAATTATGGATTTTTTGGGTTTTAAAGTGAAAAGTATTTTTTTTAGGGATTCCTCAACCAGTGTAAGTTGGATGATGTTTCATTATTCCCTAAGGATTATTAGGGATGAGAATTTCTATGTTGTTGTTGTTATATGGTACAGTATTGTTAGACCCTTTAAATTTTAAATGAATTGTTGAGCATTCATTTGGTGGATGGTAAAAACATTAAATTGATCCATAGAATGAAATTATGAAAATTGGATTAAGTAAAACTGTTGCTTTGGTATGGGGTTTATGGATGAGATGTGTCATGGGTGTCTCATTGAGTTTCAATATATTCTGACCTCAATAACCATGTATTTTGAAAATTTAAAAGGGAAACATGGTGTGAATATAATTAGCTATAACCATGCAGCCTATATATGGGAGGTCATAGTATGGACTAACCATGTGATAAGAGGTGCATGTCCATGAAAGGAGTTCTAAAAGAAATTTCAAAGGGTTATATATGGGTCAGACATGGTTAATCAAACCCTGCACCTAGTTATGTGAGTGGGTGAGCCTTTAGGAATTAGATCCACATTGAATATGATCATTCTTTTAGACCTTATGAAATGATTTATGAGAAAATTTACACCATGGGTAGTAACGCCACTTGGTTGGTGCTCAATTTTCAAAACCATGTGGTCGAACTGTTCAGCTCATCGATGTGGGATGAAATTTTAATTCTTCACATACCTTCTAATTTCTTCTTGCTCATTTTTATTTTACTCATCTCCCATGCACAACAGCTACATGGAACCTCCGTTGGGATCTCCTATCGGTTTCCATGGATCTACCTCATTCATCTTCGGAATCAATTTCTTTCTTTCTCATTAAATATGTATCTTTATTCTCTTAATTCCTATTGATTCTTATTTTATTTTACATCACTGTATGTATTTTTAATTTAGTTAGAGATCTTTCTTTATATTTTTAGTGAATTTTTCTATATTTTAGATTTCTCTCAAACTGGATCAAATCAAATCTTGATAATGGATATGAGATGGTTACTAATCATGAGGTAGTTAGACATTACCATTTTCCCAAAAAGTCATTTAATTTAATAATTATTCATCATTGTGTCGCATGATGGTACCTTCAGATGTTTCCTCTAATTTGAGTAATCACATAACTTAATTATTGATCATAAATTTAAATCGTTCATAGAACCTCACTTTGGATGGAGGTTGTCAAACTAAACCCAATATTTTTATATGGTGGGTTCGTTTATCTACCCCTTAACTAAAACCACCCCTTTAGGTGTGTAATCTTTCTACCTATTAGTTGAATGCATTACAGTTTAATTTTGATATTGATTAGTTGATTAACTCTTGGAAATAGAAATTAAATTTGAATAAAATGTTGCAAATAATCAAATTGTAAAGGGTTGACTATATCTATGATTTTACCTATTTATATAGATGGTTCGATATAGGCATGGGAACTAACATTGTCTCCTTAACTTTTATATAACATATTGATATTGGAAATAAATGTATATCACCGATGATGGGTAATGTGATATGTCATAGAAATTTTGTAATTTTTTAGGGTGATAAAATTTAGTATTGGTATGGAACCAACTTATATTATCTATATGTAACTAAGAACTATGATCAAGTTATGGATCTTATGACCTATATAGTTATATTTCAAGATATTAGCATTCCACTGTAACACCCTGAGATTTTTGGTAATATCTATTTCAAATTAAGATAATAATTTTTATATTTTTTTTATAAATGAGTCTATGTTTATCTTGGGTTACATGAAATATAGAGTTTTTCATATGTTGAATGCAACATCGATTTTAGCATTCTTTAACGCAACATTGAGATTAACTGAAATGTGAAAAATTATTAAAATATTATTATTTAATATGATTGTTTTAACCTAGATTTTGGAATGGTGGTCATTAATAACATTAACTAAATTAAAAAAATATAGTTCACACACGTTTTTATGATTAATTATTTGGTGACTTACTGATTATACTATAATATTAAACCATTTCGAAAAAAAGAAAATATTTTTTTAAAAAAACAATTTTTATGCACAAAAGTTTGTATTATATCAATAAATTAACCATATAAAATTTCATTAAGTATTTTTATTAATTCATTATATTATATATTGAATAAAAATTTCAAAATTAATACAATTTGTTTTCAAATCAAGAGAGAAGAATAAATCCGATTTTATGGTGAGAAAAATATATTTTTCTAAAAAACTATTTTGTCTTCATTTTTATGGAACACAAATATTAAAATTAAAATTTTACAATTTTATAAAATATAATTGATAAAAATAGACATAATTTTTGAAGTACTAATATTAAAATTATTGTAGGGTTAATTATTTGTATTTTTATGAACAGTTTCATTTTTTGATGAATAATAATAAATAAAAAATTTTAATTGAAAATTGTATTTTTCTTAAATTATTTATAAAGTTTAATTATATTTTAAATTGGGTATAAAAGGTAATTAGTTCAATTATACATAAATTCATACAATTTATATAATTTTATTTATTTTCATATTGAAATTTTATGTAAAAAAATTGGTAAATTTTAATCATTTTTCTTTTTAAAAACAATATCTCTCATTGCATTTATGAGACTATATTTAAATTATATTCTAAAGCATATTATAATTGAATTTATAAAAAAATATTAAATATTTTAAATAACAATAATTTACATTATCTAATAATGTTTCTTTAATTTTTTACTATTAATTATCAGTGAAAATTGTTAAAATAGTTCACACAATTAGGGTGCAAATGGAGTTATAGACATTATGTGTTTTTATAAAAACCAAATTTAAACACACAGATATGTTTTTTATTGAATGAATTAGAATTAATATATCTAATAAGTGGGTCTAAATTATATAATAAATTTTATTTTTATTATGTTATTCAAGGATAGATTTCCTTGGTAAACAAAATGATACATATTGCCTCGATAAAAACTCTAAAGATAAAATAGGGAAAATACAATGACTACTGAATAACAGGACCAAAAGGGGAATTATTTTTTGGTGGTGGTGTCACAACAAAATTAACCCTCCCTCTATTATATTTCAAATTTTTAAGTACATGAGGTATGTAATACCTCCCAATTGTGTATACATTTGGGTATTTATAAGATTGTCACTATTCCTCAATTATAAAAGGAAACTCCATCTCCCCAATTTTTTATACCTCTAAAGATATTTTAATTAAAAACATACAAAAACAACCTTAAAAATTCCCTCTCATAAAACTATAAACCTTTGTTTTTGAAAAAAATTTGAACCAAACAAGGATTCAGTGAAAACCTAATATCAAAAACCTAAAAAGATGCAACCATATTCAAGGAGCATTTTTTTAAATATTCCTCCACCTCCTTGATTTATTATTATACCATCATGGTATAATAAGCTCATTATCATTTATATATGGAAATGTTTTCATGTGATGTTTTCAACCTAAAATTTCACACACATACATAAAATGGGTTATGAAATTATTGTTCATGTGTACGGTGAACTTCCACCTTGCGAACCGATGTTGTTCGTTCTTCCAATACCACCACTCATAGTTTAAAATATTGATGGATTTATATTTTATATATGACACATATAATATTTATGATGTTGTTATTATTTTATAATTATTTTATAACATACACCATAACTATTTCCATTTTTGGGAATTAGATAACGTCATTAGAGTGTGTGGCGGACTACCGCCTCACTAAGGAATGTTATTCATTCATGCATTACATGGGTAATATTAAGGATGATTTTAGTAAATATTTTTTATTAATATGACATAAAATGATAATTTATTGATAATATATATATATATGTAATTTAATTTTTCATCATTAAATACTAAAATAAATTTGAAAGAACGTTCATACGTACGTACAACCTAACATCTCCATGAACGGTGGCTTTCATTTTCTATCAATAAATTTTATGCAGTATAATAAATAAATATATAAATTATACATATGATATTTATATCATGTTTTACATTATATATATTATTAAACCATGATATAAGTGATACTAACAATCTAACAGGCTAAAACATATATGAAAAACAAAATAGTTATTACATGAATCGTATCATATGCATGGAATTGTTAATAAATGGGTAATAATAGGTTATAAGAACATAACGTATGAAGTGGTATATGCAATTATGATTCCCTAAAATTTTTATATTAAAATTGTATTTATTTTAATGATTTTTGGGCAGATTACAATGGAATTCAATACTTATGGTATCAGATTTCCATCAAATCATTAATTAATATAAGATATATGTCATATTCACCACATAATTCTTTTATATGGTGTATATACTGACCATGAATGTATATTATGATTCATATAATGAATAATATTTTGGTTTACATATCCATTTGAGTATTTCAATTTCATGGGGTTTAAGGTTTATAATGTTACCAAACATATAAGGGTTTTTTTTTTCTGAATTATAATTTTTTGAGACTTATGCAATGTAATACACAATCATTTTTCTTGAGGTTTATATAAGACTAATTTTTAATTTAATATCATGAATATAATTTTTCATGATATTAAAATTTTCATGTAAATTAATTATTTCATGGATATTATGATTTCAAGTTTCTAAAGTGGTAAAAGTTTTCATGACACCCTCCCACCAAAGATGCCCCTCCTGAGCTGGCAATGGTGAAAGGGTGATAATGACCCTCGAGTCCCACCTCCAGTAGGCCCCGGAGTGGCGACTAGCACCAAGGGTATGAGTTTTCACTAATATGGGAGGCATTACCATTTTTATTATTTAAGATTGGGAAATAGGATAAGTCAAGAACCAAAAGGAAAAAGAACAAGTAAGTGAAATTAAGCCCAAAACCAAACCCATATGAAAGTTTTATACAATACTGAAACATAAGTACAATTACAAAAAATCTCTAAAGTACTATACAAAAAAGTAAAGGAAAACAAAAATAGTAAACAACAGCAACACCCCCTGCCTGACTAGTAAGGTCTCGCACAGTCCCTGTAGTCCTCCTGAAAACCTGAAAGAAAATGTAGGGTGAACATACAAGTATAGTAATTAGGGAAACCTATAGCTCTAGTGCACAAGTGGGGAGACATATTAATGCCCCATGAGAAAACAGAAGATCCAAAACCTAGCAATGAATTTATCCACCCAGCCTCACCAGTCACAATCACCAAGTAACACAATTGAATAGAGTATAGTAGTAATGTTATCAATGTATGGGTACCCTGCACCACCTTCCCACTGGATACTAATCAAGCCCTCATGCCTAACACTTTGATGCTTCCACCTCTTCTTAAGCTAGTGTCGTAACTTGGCCATACGAAGCTTGAGCTAGTGTCGCAACCTGGACATACGAAGATCATAGTAACCTACCGGCACACAATCCTCGGCCATTACCACATATTATCCCGAAGACACTTGGGAACATATCACACCTCATCCTGAAGATTCTTGGAAAACATCTGTCGTAACCTACCCGAAGGAACTTGTGATATAGAACCTAGAAGAGGGAGCACATGGAAAAACAGTAACCACCCATCCTTTGGATGTTTGATAATCTCACCCCCCGTCCCATGGGTGTTCGGAACGTAGTGCTCGACATGGGAGGGGTGCGTAAAAAACATTAAACGTACAGATTTATATAAGTATAACAACCACTTTTCCCATCCTAAGGATTCTACACAAAGATCTGAGAACGTGCCTTGGCAATGCTACTTTGAGAGTATGCACACAACAATCAATCCCAAATCCACATTTAATGTTTTCTTGTTTCAATAGCTTTAGTTATCAGTTTCATAACTACCAGGAAACTATCAACAACCAAACTGGATCAAGCGTTCATAAAACATATCTCTGCCATCCACAAATCAAGTTAGGAAAACACAAGCAACACAAACAAGTCATACTTATTAACTATCAAACCCCATTGATTAATATTCCCAGTCCATTACCATGCCCCACCATTCATTAACTCTTCTACTTTTATTTATTATTCACAACCCATAGTTCGTTCACATTCTAACCCATCCCTGCAGCCCCAATTCCAACCACCATAACTACAATCACACTATAACCCATACATCATCATCCCTTTGATACCATTTATCACAGCCCTGCTGCCCATCACCATCATAGCATTCACACCAACCTACAACCAAGCCAACCGCAACCCCGCTGCTCACCCGTTCCATACAAACCCAAAAAACACCCCCTTCACATAAATAAACCCTAAACAGCACCCACATGTTTTTTATTTTAGTTTGTTCAACTGGGGTGATCACACAAGGGTTCGTGGTATTCAATCAGCCAACTTTACATGATTTACCAATTTCCACATTCAATAAAATTTCCATCCATAATAAAATCCAGAAGGAGAGGGCAACAACTAATTGCATAAGAAAATGCCCCCAATGACCATGATTTTTAGTAGGCAGAAGCCCATTCAACTCACTTCCTAATATCACAAGATATTAAAAAAATGAAACTGCATTCACAAACTTCCCATCCCCATTATATAAGCCAGTTATTATCTTTATTAAACCGGTTCAAATGTGTTTCATGTAAACAAGAGGATACCAACCCTATATGATGCACAATTTACAAATACGAAGGTAAGATCCCTACCTCAACAGGATTCGATGTCCTTCTATGAACACGACCACCATGATCACAAGGCTTCTCCTAGAATGACTGCACCCACCAAGGACATCGCGAAACCACCGAATCAACAACAGAAGAAACTACCTCAACATGGTGATCACATGCCGTAGCATGGAAAGAAAATGAGAGTAGTTGGATCAGAAGGAGAATACAAGAACAAAGGTTTAACATACCTTTTTAGAGTTGTTCGTCAAAGACCGGAGTTCCCTTCAATTATCAGCAGTATCATTGGTTGGAAACTATGGAGGGGAATTCAAAGAAGAGGGAACAAAATAGGTTTTACGATGTTCCCCTTGCTTAAATGATCCCGTAGTCACTGACAGATCGATTATCAGAGTCCGGATGAAGAAGTTCGGAGGAGGGCTTCTAGGTCATCCGGGAGCATCGCCGTGTGGAGAAGAAGAGAGGTCCGTAAATAACACGTGACCCTCTCTTATGTAGGCAATGAAAAGGTAAACTGGTACGCAGCATGTATTAATGAATACACGACGTGACCATACAACTGTTACGTTGTTAGACTGGTCAACACATGACACGTCATGCAGCTTCCATGCATTTAATGATAATAATAACTTCAATTAATAATATGTGTTTTATTGACCCGAGACATGAGTTATAAAAATGTATTCATCATTTGTCTTAAAATGACCGGCATAATTTCAGGGTTACACTTCCGCTGACGGTTCGTCAATCCGATTCTATATAAGGGAGATACTTTGACTACAAGATACCGTAAAAATAAGGATATTATTATTATTGGGTGTCTTGTGAACCCGAGCCATGAACCGTAATTTAATATCCAACATTAGACTTGAATTGACCGTATTATTGACAGGATCACATCACCATTGATGATAAGTCAATCATATGTCGCATAGGGGAGTTATGACGGGTTGATGGTTTAATAATAATATTAAATATATTAATTTACTACATGATCCGAAAACCTGAAAAAGACATCCAATATTGGACTCATAATTTCTGTCTCAAAGTTAGGGTCGCACTGCCACTGACTGTTCGTAAAACTGAGGTCATATGAAGAATTTATGGATGAATTATAGTTTTGAAAACCATAAATAATAATAATAATAATAATATATTATAATTTCATTTCATTGAAATTTTTTCTACCCAATCTCATTTGCGATTCATGTACAAATAAATCTAATTTGGTGCACATCACCCCATTCATGGGATTCTATCTATTTTTTTATTAGTTTAAAATTTCATTTGTTTCCTTTAAACATTTTCTCTCTCCCATCAAACTCTTTATTCCTTGATTCTCTCCCACGCCACCAAAAGTGGCACCTTCCCTTTCCTTTACACCATGTGGCACACCCCAAACCTCCATTCTCACTTCAATGACATTATTAATAAAATTAATATTAATAACATCCATCATTAATGTTCTAGTTTAATACCACTAAATTAGTTTATCATGGTTATTCTCATATTAAATTAAAACCATTCCATTTAATTAAATTAAATGACAAAAAAATTAATATAAATTACATATTCAACCCCTTTTTAATACATTTAATTTCATTAACCTCTCACGCATAGTTTTATGCCATATTTGCTATTTATTGTTTTCCGATAATAATAATAATTCATCAAATTATTTTATTAACTCATCACCGTTATTATTTTTTAATAATGATAATATTTACACTCATCGCATTGACCACGTTAAACCACCCTGTTGGATATCTGAATCTGACCATGCCACATCAATGTCGCATAACATCCATCCATTTTATTATTTAATTCAATTTATTTTTATTTCACACTGAATAATTGAAACCACTTTTACTAAATTAAAACCATTCAATTTAATAAACCCAACATACTTTTTAGGCGACCATTATTATTATTATTTAACATAATAATAATAATGAACTCACCTTTAATTTTATTGACGCACCACCAAGCTTCTATTGTGCATCTTCATTTATTTGTTTTCAATAAATACCATGATTCATTTCATTAATTTCTCATTACTGTTAATATTATGAATAATATTAATAACACAACACCCATTATTATTATTCAAATTTAATTTCAACAATTACTCAATTAATGAAAACTACATGTTTCATTTATCATTGTCAAATGAGTCACACACCTTCCCACTTCACATCATTAATAATAACAACACTCATTAAGTCATTTTATCATGATTATTCTAATTTTAGTTTAATTAATCACAAAATTTATGTCATTGTCATTATTATTTAACATATTTTAACGATATCATCAGTATTAACATTTTCATTATAACGCACGTCATTTTGACCATATCGATTTCCACAAAAGAATGGACCCCTAGGGTCCGGGCCATTACATTAGATACCTCTCAAAACATTCTCATACTCGAGAATTAAAAAAACCCAAAAGAAAGATTGGATCCGAACAACCACTCCGCAAGATACCTCTTAGGGCTCTCGTCATAACAGGAAACAACCGACAACCCTAATTATATGAGTTAGGAATTCCTTCTCCCATATTGAGATATTATCCACATTAGGTGGCACTGACTCTCCTACATGGGTTTAATCACATACACATTAATGTGTCTCGATTAGGAATTAGGTATTTCAATGTCCATATATATGGATTTTACAAACTTACACTACCCCCAACACCATACAAAACAACAATAAATTTCCCGATCACATTGCTTGAGGAATTCCTTCTACCATATCGAGATATAATCCACTTAAGGCAGCACTGACTTGCCTACATGGGTTTAATCACATCCACATTAATATGTCTCGATCAGGGATCAGGTCCTCCTCTCCCCACATGTTAGGACTCTTCACACACATTTAAAGGAAAGACGGAAACAACTTAGCATTATAGACTCATGAAAAGCAAGTTCTAGGCCCAAAGCATGGGTCATAATGAGTTTCAACAAAGTAGTGATATGCTCCAAAACATAAACGATAGAATTTAAGTAAAATAAAAAACATCTCTCTCGATCTGTAGCCTTGCTAGGGTTTCTTCTTATGTTGCGTTCAAATGTCTGTATCCCACTCCTCTGCCTCTTTGTTGCCGTCCACCTCCTCGACCATGTCTTGGTTGAGGTCCTTGAGGAACTCCCTGTGGTTGGCCACCACTTTCTCCAGCTCCCCTTGGAGGGACTAGATCCTGTTGCTACATGAAGGGTTGTGCTGAGAACTACTACTTGAGGTGGGGCGGAACCTGGCAGGTCCCTCCATAGTGAGTCTAAAAAGGGAAATTTCTGCCAAGATTCCCATGATTCCCACAAACGAAGCACCTTGGTCCCTGGAACATTGTAAACAGGCGGAAACTGAGAGATTGGTATGGGACCTGCTAAAGTCTGCTCCCTGCCAGTCGAAACATGAAGGGTCCTGCTGCTGGGGATCTACTGATGACCGCCTCCTTCTTGGACGAACTTCAGTGACTCCTCTCTCATGGAGGACCTTCTCGCTAGTGCATCCTCTTGATTATCTTCACCTTTATCTGTAATTCTAGTTACATTGGTAAGGTGAAAGGGTTCACCGTGCACCAAATAGAGGGGTGAAGTGCCTCCTCTAAATGTCTAGCTCGAGAATCCTCATCCGGAAAGAGATTTGGGAAAAACAGAGGAGATCCTTGAACATGACCCCTAGTTCCCTTACTGACGTGCTTCTTTTTTGGAGAGACAACAACTCCTACCTCTTCTCATCATTCCTCATCAAGGAAAGAAATTCCTCGTGGTACTCCTTCTCGATGTTGGACCATAGAACCTTTGTCTCCTTCCCCACCCCATGGTAAAGCATCCACCACTAACGCACTACTCCTCGCATCTGGCTTACTGCTAGATGAACAGAGTACTCTGATGGAGCCCTGATCATCGCAAAGGTGATCCTGAGTTCCTCAAACTAACTCTCTAATTCTGTATCCGAAGTGCGGCCTTCATACTTTTTCAAGCTATGTCACTGGAAAGCATGAAATGTGCGCTGCAACAAGTCATCTTCCTCCTCTTGGTCAATTCTTAGCTGATCGACCATCTGAATCTGTTGGGCCTTCACTGCCCAAGTCACCTGGGAATGACGTCCAGGTGCCACACCTGTATTGTAAACAATGAATGCCTAAGCCCAAGTAGCAAGGAAATTTTCTCAAGGTTTCATTTTATCATTTTATATAGATTTCTTTCCCAAAACACCCAAATCTTGTAAAACAAAAATCATGATGATGCATGTACCTTTCCTAGGGTCTCTACCCTGTAATCAATGTAGTCTTACTTGGCCGTTCCGTAAGCTCCTATTCCTTGCATCGGATCACGGTGAGACCTAAAATCCTGAGTCCTAGCCGGTCTTCCATGGCCGATGTCGCACAACAAAATCATCCAACACTGTTTCCCTACCATCCCATGCAATCCTCACTATGCCTAACTACAGACATCACCCTATCTCTCAACCATCAACCTCTAATACCATTCTTTCATGACCCCATCCCACCAAAGATTCCCCTCCTGAGCTAGAAATGGTGAAAAGAAGATAATGACCCCCTGAGTCCTACCTCCAGTAGGCCCCGGAGTGGCGACTTTCACCAAGGGTATGAGTTTTCACAAATATGGGAGGTAATACCCATTTTATTATTTAAGATCGGGATATAGGATGAGTCAATCACAAAAAGGAAAAAAAAACAAGTAAGTGAATATAAACCCAATATATAACCCATATACATGTTTTATACAATACAAAAACAAAAGTAAAAGTACAAAAAATCTCCAAAGTACTGTATCAAAAATTAAAGGAAAATAACAACAGCAAACAACAGAAACTCCCCATGCCTGACTAGTAAGATCCCGCACAGTCTCTCTAGTCCTCCTGAAAACCTAAAAGAAAACGTAGAGTGATCATACAAGTATACTCAGTAGGGAAACCTAAAGCTCTCGTGAACAAGTGGGAAGACATCCCAATGCCCCGTGAGAAAACAGAAGAACCAAAACCTAGCATGTAATTTATCTACCCAGCCTCACCAGTCACACTCACCAAGTAACACAAGCCAATAGTGTATAACAATAATGTTATAAAAGTACGGGTACCCCACACCACCTTCCCACTGGATACTGCTCAAGCCCTCACACCTAACACTTTGATTCTTCCCCTTCTTCCTAATCTAGTGCCGCAACATGGCCATACGAAGCTCGACCTAGTGCCACAACCTGGCCATACGAACCTCATAGTAACCTGCCGGCACACAATCCTCGACCATCTCAAATCACATCCCGCCAGGACACAATCCTTGGACATAACCACATCTCATCCCGAATACACTTGGGAACATATCACACCTCATCCTGAAGATTATTGGGAAACATCTGTTGTAACCTGTCCGAAGGAATTTGGGCTATAGAACCTGGAAGAGGGAGCACATGGAAGAACAGTAACCAACCATCCTTTGGATGTTTGAGAATCTCACCCCCCGTCCCACGGGTGTTCGGAACGTAGTGCTCTACATGGGTGGGGTGCGTAAAGAAACATAAAATGTACAGATTTATATAAGTATAACAACCACTCAGCTCATCCTAAGGCTTCTACACAAAGATCTGAGCACGTCCCTTGGCACTGCTACTTTGAGAGTATGCACACAACAATGAATCCCAAAACACCATTTAATGTTTTCATGTTTCCACAGCATTAGTTATCAGTTTGATAACTACAAGGAAACTATCAACAACCAATATGGATCATGCGTTCATAAAACATATCCCTTCAATCCACAAATCATGTTAGGAAAACAAAAGAAAAACAAAAAAGTACCTTCTTATTAACCAACCAACCCCATTTATTATTATTCTCGTTCCATTAACATGCCCCACCAATCATTATCTCTTCTAGTTCTATTTATTATTCACATCCCATAGTTTGTTCACATTCAAACCCATCCCTGCAACTCTGTTGCAAACCACCATAACCAAAATCACACTGAAACCCATACATCATCATCCCTTTGATACAATTTATCACAGCCCCGCTGCCCATTACTATCATATCATTCACACCAACCCACATCCAAGCCAACCGCAGCCCCGTTGCTCACCCGATACACAACAACCCACAAAAAACCCCCTTTACATAAATAAACACTAACCAACACCCATATGCTTATTATTTCAGTTTGTTCAACCGAGGTGATCACACAAGGGTTATAGGTATTTTATCAGCCAACATGACATGATTAACAAATTTCCACATTCAATAAAATTTCGATCCTTATGAAAATCCAAAAGGAGATGGCGACATTTAATTGTGTAAGGAAATTCCCCCAATGACCTTGATTTTTAGTTGGCAGAATCCCATTCAATTCACAACATAATATCACATGATATATAAAAAAATGAGACTGCATTCACAAACTTCCCATCCTTGTTATATAAGCCAGTTATTATCTTTATTAAACCAGTTCAAATTTGTTTCATGTAAACAAGAGGATACCCACCCCTCATGATGCACAATTTAGAGAGATGAAGGTATGATCCCTACCTCAACAGGTTCCGATGTCCTTCTACGAACACAACCACTATGATCACAAGTCTTCTCTTAGAACGACTTCAACCACCAAGGACGTCGCGGCACCACCGAATCAACAACAAAAGAAACTCCCTCAACAATGAGATCACATTCCATAGCCTGGAATGAAAATGGGAGAAGTAGGATCAGAAGGAGAATACAAGAACAGAGGTTTAACATACCTTTGTAGAGTCGTTCATCAAAGACTGTCGTTCCCGTCAACTATCAGCAGTCTCCTCATTTGGAATCTGTAGAGGGGAAGTCGAAGAAGAGGGAACATAACAAGTTTTATGATGTTATCCTTGCTGACAAGATCCTGCAGTCACTGGCGGATCGATGATCGGAGTCCGGATGAAAAAGTTAGGAGGAAGGCTTCTAGGTCATCCGAGAGCATTGCCGTGCGGAGAATAAGAGAGGTCTGTAAATATCACATGACCCTCTCTTATATAGGAAAAAAAGGCAAAATGGTATGCAACATGTATTAATGAATACACGACGTGACTGTAAAACTGTTACATTGTTTAACAGGTCAACACACAACACGTCACACGGTTTCCATGTTTTTAATGATTATAATAACTTCAATTAATAATAGGTTTTTTATTGACACGATACATGAGTCATAAAAAGATATTCATCATTGGTCATAAAATGACTGTCATAATTTTAGTGTTACTCTACCGCTGACGGTTCGTCAATTGGATATTGTATGAGGGGGATACGTTGAATACAAGATCCCATAATAATAATGATATTATTATTATTGGGTGTCTTGTAGAACCGATCCACAAACCATAATTTATTATCCATCATTTGACTTTAATTGACCGTATTAATGATAGGATCACATCACCACTAATGACAAGTCAATCGGATGTCGCACACGGGAGTTATGCTGGGGCGAAGGTTTAATAATAATATTAAATCTATTAATTCACAACTGTTTCGGATACCCGATATAAAAAACCAAAAAAGAGATCCAATATTAGACTCATAATTCTCGTCTCGAAGTCAGGGTCACACTGCCACTGATGGTTTGAAAAATCGATGTCGTACGAAGAAGTTACAGAAGAATTTGGTTTTGACAACCATTAATAATAAAAATATTATTATATTATTATTATTTAATTTCATTGAAAATTTCTCTCTCCAATCTCATTTCAGATTCATGCACAAATCACTCTAATTTGGTGCGCATCACCCCATTCATGGGATTCTCTCTCTTTTTTTATTAGTTTAAAATTTAATTTGTTTACTTTAAACATTTTCTCTCTCCAATATAACTCTTTCTTCCATGATTCTCTCCCACTCCACCAAAAGTTGTGCATCCCCTTTCCTTTACACCATGTGGCATGCCCCAAACCTCCATTCTCACTTCAATGACATTATTTATAAAATTAATATTAATAAAATCAATCATTAATGTTATTATTTAATCCCATTAAATTAGTTTATCATGGTTATTCAAATATTAAATTAAAACCATTCAATTTAATTAAACAAAATTACAAAACAAAATTAATATAAATTAAATATTCAACCCGTTTTTAATACATATAATTTCATTAACCTCTTGCACATATATTTACTCCATCATTTTTATTTATTGTTTTTCAATAATAATAAAAATTCATCAACTTATTTTGTTAACCCATCACCGTTATTATTTTTTAATAATGATAATATTTATGCTCATCACATTAACCACATTAAAACACACCGTTGGATATATGAATCTGACAATTCCACGTCAATGTCAAATAACATCCGTCAATTTAGTTGTTTAATTCTATTTATTTTTATTTCACACGGATTAAATTGAAACCACTTTTATTAAATTAAAACCATTTAATTTAATAAACCCAACATATTTTTTACACCACCATTATTATTATTATTTAACATAATAATAATAATGAACTCACCTTTTATTTTATTAACACACTATCATGCTTTCACTGTGCATCTTAATTTATTTTTTTTGCAATAAATAGCATGACTCATTTCATTAATTTCTCATTATTAATAATGTTATGAATAATATTAATAACAAAACACCAATTATTATTATTGAAATTTAATGTCAACAATTACTCAATTAATAAAAAAACTACATGTTTCATTTATCAATGTCTAATGGGTCAAACACCTTCCCACATCACATCATTAATAACAATAACAATCATTAAATAATTTTATTATCATTATTCTCTTTTTAGTTTAATTAATCAAACAATTTCCGTCATCAACATTATTATTTAACATTTTTTTACATTATCATCAGTATTAAAATTTTCATTATAACGCTTGTTGTGTTGACCATATTGATTTCCACAAAGGAATGGAACCATGGGGTCTGCGCCATTACAAATGTCTTCTGTTATAATCTCATCGTTTATTGTGATTGTTTATGACTATGATTTAATGGTGAAATATCCTGATATATCTCTCAATAAACACATAAATAATAATATAAATTAGTTATTCCATGATAATACATGTTTTTCCTTCATTTAAATGTCTTTATTTACTCATTGATTCAAAAGGATATTTTTATTAAAAAAATATTTTCGATCACAAAATCTTTTTCTTCCAAAACCATGTGTCTAATTTTTTTTTCTGAAAATGATTCAATTTTTCTTAAATATAAAAGATATTTTCCTCATGAAAAAATTAAATTATTTTAAAAAATTCTTAATTAATTATCAATATATGTTTTAAATGACACTTATTTGTAAAATATTTAATGTTAAAAAGTAATTTTCAAAATGAAAAGGATGTTTTCATAAAAAAATTATAAAATTTTAATGGTATTTACATTAATCAATGTAAAAAACACATGGTTTAAATTTTACTAACTTATTTATATTTGGTATTAATGACCTCCCAATTCTTTCTCTTGATAGAATAAGATTTTATCAAAGTGATTTTTAAGAAACTCATTTCTCTCCTATAGGTTAATCATGTTTCAAGGGGTTTGTTATGGAACCCATTTGATTTATAGGGGTTAATCATGTATTAACTATATTGACAAGAAAAACATATATTTTTCTAGATTTAATCATGTAATAAAGTAAATAATAGTTGTTTTTATTAGTTTCATGATGAAATTGATGCTCTTTGTACTTTAGTTGTGTTGTGGTTCATGAAAATTACTTATACAATGGGGCTTCAAAAATTGAATCTGGAAATACCATAATAAATCATATTGTCATTGTTTCAAGATATTGATTCAATTCATTAGGTAATGATAATGTCTATATGATATCATTGATTACAATAATGTTTAACCCAAGCCCAAAATGATGGAATAAAGGTGTTCAATCCAATCCCAAATATGATGGTACATGGGTGGTCAGCCAATGTCCAAAGAGTAGAGAACACCAGTTTTCATAAAATTCCCAATGATGAGGGTACCTGGGTGGTCAACCTAATACTGAAAAGGAGGGTGCACATGTTCATTTCCCAATAAAAAATATGAGGGTACATGTGTTCTTAGGTGAGTACCGAAGATGAGGTTACATGGTTGGTCGACCCCAGCCTATAGATGAGGGTACACAAGTACATAAACCAGGTCCATATATGAGGGTAGATAGGTGGTCATCCCAAGCCAATATATGAGGGTACACTGGTGGCCATCCCAAGCCTAAAAAGTGATGTACATAGGTGGTCAACCCCATCCCAAAGTAGATAAATGAGTGAGTAGAACAATCCTAACATGTCTTGAATGTATTCGTGGGTATTCTATTACATAATATTTTCTATGATTATGTGTATGCCATAAATTCATTTAATTTTTCCAATTTCATGCTCTCATTGATGGTTTTTTGTTTCCTTATGGATTAATTCTTATTAAATAATAATCATTTTACAATGATTCAAGGTTCTGAACTTTGATATGTAGGTTATTCTTTTCAAATGTTATTTTCATGTTTTAATACACTTTTTCTCTTATTATGATTACATATATACCTTATTTACCCATACCAAGAGTTCGAGATCACCATTTTGTATGTTTTTGATCCCCAGGTTACGTGGAATGGTTTATGTATAGTATTTTTGTAAATTATTCTAAAGGGGAATAACTTTGTGGGATACAATTAATATATTTTACTAAATTAAGACGTATGTGTTACAAGTTTTCAAAGCCACTAAACTATTATGGTCCTTAGGAGTTTTTTTTGTAATATATGGAATATATATCTTAAAATATGAAATATCCATTCATTATAATTCTAGTTAACTATAGTTCGTATCAATGGAATGGTTTGATTAACATTTAGAAACAAAGATGGGAAAACTATAGGATGAGAAAAACATAGTGAGCTCTCTATGCATATTATTAAGGATATATTTTGGGATGCCACTAATGATAACTTTAAGGATGAGTTAATTTATAGGAAAATTTCATAGGATTTTTATAATGGATAGAGTGAGTAATTTTAAAGAAATAACATCCCTATTAGGATACAAAAAATGGATGTGGCTCTGGTATAGTCATACAAAAGGAAAAATATAACACCCCGAGATTTTATGAGAAATATTCTTTTTAATTTTATTGATGTCTTGTGTTGTATGTTACAACAAAGGAGTCTTGCACAACACGCAACCCTAACTTGGATTCATTACATGCAATCGCGACCTTCCTCGATAGCGTGTGTAGTATGCAATAATGAGTTTCACTAAATGAGATATTATTATAATATTATTATGAACTAGCCGTTATAAATAGTAATACCCACTATTTGAAATTTTATAAATTTAATATTTCAAAATAGACTTCATTTTTGGATTCGGAATATCGAAATTAGCTTGGGGTGAAATTTTGGTACTTTTCGGATAACTTTCACATTCTGATGAATAGTGGAAATAACTAAATATTAATTTAAAAAAAGATTTTTAATCGAAATAATTAATACTGATAAATTATTAATTTGAGTGGTTTTAAAGTATATTTAGAATATATTTTTAAAATTTAATACAATTTTGGTCATTGGATGTAATTTCACATTTAAACCAGACATAAACAGGTGTCAATCTTTTGATAGTTATTATCTCTTAAGAACACGCTATTTGTTTTGACGACGGGAACTAATTTTTAAATTAATTAATGCAACTCATATGTTTTGAATTTGGTAAAATAGACATCATTTTTGAATTTATAATATCAAATATAGATTAGGCCTAATTTTTGGTATTTTTCTGGAAACATTCATTTTTTGATGAATAGTGAAACCACTAAGTGGTAGTTAAAAAAACTGAATTTTTCATAAAACATAATTTTACCACTTCTATGAGTGGAATTTAAAAAATCTGAGAGACACAATTAATATCAAGAACTGAAAGGTGGTTCAATGAGATGAAAATAATTTTTGGTGAATAGTATCTTTTTACTTTTTTTACCACAGTTAAAAGTAAATAGGGTAATTAAGGGTAAAAGTGTTATTATTATTACCCTAAAACATGTCCTAATTCTATTGGATAAGTGTTATTCAACCAAAAACAACCTTAGTAATAACATATGACCATTTAGGACCACATGTATTAGATTAGGAAATTTATTATCAATTTATTTAAAGAAGGTTTAAAATCGTTAAAATCAAAGTTTAATAACTAAATCATTTTAAATATGGGGTTATACAAAAGATAAATTCGACTATAAATATTAATTAGAAATATAAAAGAATTTCCTACATAATGATATTTTATTTTTAATTTATAGACATTAAATAATTTAATTTATTTATGACACAACAATGATGCAGGAATTATCTTATTAATGAAATATTGACATAATTGATGTTATAAATACCCAAATAAATTTAATTTGAGACTTTTTATGAATTAAACTAATTTTCTAGATTAATATGACATGATAGTATTGATTTAATTAACTTTTTTCGAACTAATCATTCTTTTATGATTTTCACAAAAATCAATTACTAAATAGTGTCAAAATTGACATAAAATAGTTTTTAAAACAAATATTATATTATTAATTGTTATTTTATTCCTAAAAATATAAGGTTCGTCTAAATGACTTATATAAGGTTATATATATTAATAATAAACAAATTGAGGTTCGTTTGTCTTGCTATAGTATTTTTATTAACCTTATAGTGTAAGAAGACAAGGAGACATAGTAAAAGTAAAATTATTTAACTTAATGTTAAATCTAAATTATAAGGTTCAAATAGGAACCTAAAATTGTCTAAATTATATTTTATGAGAGGCTTTCAACCCATCCCCACCTTATCTTTGAAATAAATCAATTTGGAGCTATTGAAAACGGAATATGACATTATAATAAAATAATATTTTTAGTTTTTCCAAAGGTGCCCCACTCCTCCATTATAAAAGGGAACCTCCTCCCCCTCTTCCTCACACCACTTTGAGCCTTAAAGCTCGGCCAACCACTGACAATTTCTCATCTCCACTTCCCTAGAGACATCCTAGAGGTCCTGGTCTTCTTCAAAGACCAATTTTAGTGCCCTAAAAGGAGTTCTCAAAGAGGCGCTTCAAAGAAGAGGTAATGTCCATTACCGATTCTTTCACCTTTATTGTTTCTTCCACTTCTTCTTCTTTGGTTGTTTAATTATGAAGTAATAACATCAGTATCACTCATATAACGATATGTTATTATAAGTATGAAACAACCCTATTTCACCATCTATCCATCCTACGGAAAATGAAATCACTGCACATGCGTACGTACGGAATACCGTATCCACCTCGTGGTGTAATCTATTTTCCACCACCAACTTACTTGGATTGGTATAATGGTGCAAATAATATCTATATATGATTATTGTAAAGTGATATTGATTCTGTAATAGTATACATACACTCCAATAAAATTCCACGATCATGGGAACGATATCATCGCTCGTGCGTACGTACGGAATACCGTCTCCACGACGCGATGAGATTCATTTTCAGTGATTAACCATTCATAAATGATTATAAAGTATATATAATAAGTAATCATGAAATATATTACATAATAATGATACTGGATTTATGTATAAATATATGTATGTCATCCAATTAATTCCATTCAATTCAATGAGAAATGAAAACAACGTTCATGCGTACGTACGGCCTACCGTCTCCATGAACAGTGTATTTCTTTCCATTTATTGATATATTATATATATGTATATTATGAATATATATTATATATAAATCATGTTTTATATTCTGGAATTAAGTAATCATGATCTAAATAATCATATGAATAATTACAAGTCAAAACACGGATGACAAATGAAACGATTTTACCCAAAACGCTCTTTAACATGGAATTTACAAAAGAACGGGTAATATAAAGTCGTAAGTGAACCATATATGATATCATAACAATGAATATGATTCGGTAATAAGTCAATGACATTATTTAAATCATTAAATAGGAGGTTTGGATACGTATGAAGCATATCAGACCTAAAGTAAGGGAGAATTGTGCAAATCTCATTTTTATCCGAGATTGCTTATTCGTAAGTATTTACTGGGGTTATTGCTATCATCCATGTCCATGTTTTATAAAATTGTATTCATGTATGTTTAATGTCATTTTTACCCATTTGACTTTTACCCCACGGTATAGAATGAATCTTTCTTTTATTTACCCTACAAGGTACTTATTGACTTTTCTGACAAAAGTACGAGAAGAATGTTTTTTTAACTTATACAAAATGAAAGGATTTGTACGGTTTTATAAAGCCTTATTTTCATGAAGCTTCCTAAAAAATATTTCATGACTATTTTTAACAAAATCCATTTCTTTTAAACATTCTTGTCATTTTCAAGAAGAGAGGATATTTTCTTCAATAATTCATTTCAAGTGTTTTATCAAAATCATTTTTCGTCTAAGATGACATTATGTCATATGTGTATGTTTCAAGTATCATGTCTCTATGATTTACAAGTTTTCTCTTTTCGTATTATGAAATTATATCCATTTCTTTTATATGGATTATGTGATGATGGAATGATGTTTATGAAACCCATTTTATTTATTGGGATATGCTATGTTGTATGATTTATGATTTTGTGGCACACAAAAGAATGATTTCATTATGAGATAGGTGAGACCTATATCTCCCTCCAATGAATTGGGTAAAGATTTATATCTCATCGGATAGACATGGCTGGAACAGTAAGTTAATCCAGTTCAGTGTTACAGGACTGAAATGAAGAGTGAACTCGATTCAGAAAGGGACTTTTTTGACTATGATGGTCTTGGCAGCAATGACTTGGCTACTATGGAAATCATTACATGTGCTTAATGGATGACACAATTACATGTTTTATTACCATGCTATGTTATCATTATTTATCTTCCATTATGATTTATGCCTTATGTACTTCCATGTTTTAAGTCGTTGATTTTGATGTTTAAACATTATGTTCATGTTTTTAGGTTCAAATGCGTATAATATGTTTTATTTTATCCATGCTTACCCTTACTGAGCATTTGAGCTCACCGTTCTTATTTTTTTTCCCCCAGGATTAAAAGAAAGGTTTTAGGTAAGGAAACAAAAAGTGGAAGATATTTATGGGAGATGATGAAGATCTTTCACCGTGGTTAGAAGATTACGTTCCATGTTTCCAAAGACACTAAACTACTACGGTATTTGTGTGTCTGTTATTGTTATGTATTATGTATTCTGAAAAAGTAATGTAATATCTATGTACGTCAAGCTTCAGGTCATTATAGTTGGTATCAGTTGAAAGGATTAGTCAACCTTTGGAAACTAGGATGCGAAAACATTAGTGAGATCCCTAGAGATATTTCTAAAGTATGTCTAGGGATGTCCCTAAGGATAAGTATACGTATAGGATATAGTCCTAGAACTAAGGTAACGAACATTAAATTTAACCTAGGATTTTAGATATTGACGGTACTCCCCCTTTACTATGTTGTTTTCCCTAGCATTATTTTTGCCTCTCACATATTTTTTTTTGTGTTTTAGTCAATGGAGGGAAGCAGAAGGAATTCAGTTAACATTGAATCCAATGGAAAAAATGGTGACTATGAGCAACAAAATTGCGTAATGCCTATAGAGAAAGATATTGTGATTATGCCGAATCAGTCATCACGATATATGATTAACAAGGTGAAATTTAGTGGTATGCCTAATTCATCAAATAAGAGGAAGATAGACTTTTATGCATGTTCGCATGCTGAGGAGCATAAAGAAAGGATGATTGAGATTTCTAAACAAGGGAAGACGAACCTTGAGGAATACCTCAAATGGAGGGGAAGATGTTATCTGTGTGGAGAAAAGGGTCATAGAGTGACATACTATTATGGTGTTCAATGTCTTATTTATAGAGAACATGGGCATTACCCAACTCAATGCCCTGACCTAAAAAGTATCTTCTAAAATCAAGGAAGGACTTATTCTAGGACAATCATTGAAGAGGATGTATTGAATTGTTTATGTATTGGTATTCATGAATAATTTTGCTGAGGTACTTTCATGGTGTATTAGTATATTTTTGTATTAGTCTATTGTGGTTTTCAATAATTTTATTATAACGGTAACCATGAAAAGTGATTCAAATGTTTTAGAAAGCAGATGATATGCGCATAATGAAGGGATAAAGAGAAAATGAAATGTTTGATAGTATTCATGAGCTCATGATTGATTTAAGGACTAAGTGATATCATGTTTTGAGTATATATAATTTTGAGGATTGTGGTATGTGGAAAGAGTTAACTTTTGACAGCACTCATGTTTTCACTAAGATTCAAAGAGTATTCATTTTTCAAGAGAATACATGATTAAGGTATTCACATGACTATAATGTGACCAACATGATATATGAGGGATAAATGATGGCATTCACGTGATTTTTATGTGACATTTCAAGTAATAATTTTCTTTATACTTTGATCTTGGACCGAAGTATTTTAGATAAGCTTAAAGATTGGAATGGATTATTTTGGACATAAGTTAGTATTGTTTAAGGATAGAACTTTTTTCGATATTATTGATGGGATGTTATAGTAATGTAGTTTCAGAAAAAGGACAACCTCCAGGATTGGCGACAGTCCATCGCGTCGGGGAAGGCTATGGGAATCGAACCCACAACAAAAGTGCAACTGGCCTTTATCGCCTACCACAGGCCTACATGAAGTCCCTGGTTAGTAGAAACTAGTTTTATTTTATTAAGCGGTATGATATATGAAGTATAAGTTCATTTTTGGAACCATATACGATTAATCTAACAATGAGATAGACTTATAACTTTTGCTAACCTTTTGTTTGAAACAGATGGAATGACCCATCATTCTATCACATGATCTAATAACACATCACTAATAACATATTCAACTTCATTTATTTAAGGGATGAAGTGGAAATTGTTCAATTCATGAACAACAGTGAGATTGTACCAAAATCATGTATGTATTTTTTTAATTCATCAACTTTAGGGAAATGATCTTGAAAACCAAAAATGTTGTCCTAGTTCCCTTATATCTGATGAATCAGATGGTACCTTAGATCATCACAAATCTATAGCTTTGTGATTGTTGTATTTTTTTATAGCCATGTTCTCTACCACTCTCCATCAGAACATGATGGTTAGGTTTCTCTTCCATATCCATATTTTCACCTATGTTCTCCTATGTGGAAACCCAATGATTAGTTAATTTGGGTAACCGTTATGTTTCATACTTTAGTTTTTAAAGATTGGGTTTGGTATTCCTTTTTACGATGTGGGTTTCTACTAAAGAAACTTTTGAGTAGTAAACCATTTCTAACCCTGATGAATTTCAAGGGCGAAATTCATTTTAAGGGGGTAGAATGTAACACCCCGAGATTTTCTGAGAAATATTCTTTTTAATTTTGTTGATGTCTTGTGTTCTACATTACAAAAAAGGAGTCTTTAACAACACGCAACCCTAACATGGCTGCATTACATGCAATCATGAGCTTCCTCGATAGCATGTGTAGTACGCAATACCGAGTTTCACTAAACGAGATATTATTATAATATTGTCATGAACAAGCCGTTATGAATACTAATACCCACTTTTTGAAATTTTATATATTTTATCATTCAAAATATACTTTGTTTTTGGATTTGTAATATCGAAATTAGCTTGGGGTGAAATTTTGGTAATTTTAGGTTAACTTTCATATTCTGATAAATAGTGGAAATTACTAAATTTTTATTAAAAAAACTTTTTTAATCGAAATAATTAATAGTGATAAATTATTAAATTTAGTGGTTTTAAATTATATTAAGAATATATTTTTACAATTTAATACAATGTTGGTCATTGGATGTAATTTCACATTTAAACCAGACATTAACAGGTGTCAATCTTTTGATAGTTATTATCTCTTAAGAACACGCTATTTGTTTTGACGACGGGAACTAATTGTTAAATTAATTAATGAAACTGATATGTTTTTAATTTGGTAAAATATAAATAATTTTTGAATTCATAATATCAAATATAGATTAGGCCTAATTTTTGGTATATTTCTGGAAACTTTCATTTTTGATTGAATAGTGAAACCACTAAATGGTAGTTAAAAAAACTGAATTTTTCATAAAACGTAATTTTACCACTTCTTTGAGTGTAATTTCTAAAATACAAGAGACATGATTAATATAAATGACTAAAATTTGGTTCAATGAGATGAAAATAATTTTTGCTGAATAGTAACTTTTTACTTTTTTTACCACTGTTAAAAGTATATAGGGTAATTAAGGGTAAACGTGTTATTATTATTACCCTAACACATGTCCTAATTATATTGGATAAGTTTAATTGGACCAAAAACAACATTAAGAATAAAATATGAACATTTATGCCCACTTGGATTAGATTAGGACATTTATTATCAATTTATTTACATAAGGGTTAAAATAGTTAAAATCAAAGTTTAATAACTAAATCATTTTTAATATGGGGTTTTACATAAGATAAATTCTACTATAAATATTCATTAGAAATATAAAAAAAATTTCTACGTAATTATATTTTATTTTTAATTTTTAGACATTAAATTAACTAATTTATATATGACACAACGATGATGCAGTAATTATCTTATTAATGAAATATTAACATAATTGATGTTATAAATACCCAAATAAAAGTAATTTCAGAATTTTTATAAATACCACTAATTTTCTAGATTACTATGACATGATAGGATTGATTTAAATAACTTTATTCGAACTAATAATTCTGTTATGATTTTCACAAAAATCAATTACTAAATAGTCTCAAAATTTACATAAAATAGTTTTTAAAACGAATAATATATTATTAATTGTTATTTTATTCCTAAAAATCTAAGGTTCGGCCAAATGACTTAGATAAGTTATATATATTAATCATAAACAACTTGGGGTTCGTTTGTCTTGTTATAGTAAGTTTATTAACCTTATAGTGTAAGAACACAAGAAGACACAGTAAAAGTAAAATTATTTAACTTAATGTTAAATCTAAATGATAAGGTTAAAATAGGAACCTAAACTTGTCTAAATTATATTGGATGAGAGGATTTTGACCCATCCCTACCTTATCTACGAAATAAATCAATTTAAAGCTATTTAAAACCGAATATCACTTTATAATAATATAATATTTTTAGTTTTTCCAAAGGTGCCTCTCTCCTCCCTTATAAAAGGGCACCTCCTCCCCCTCTTCCTTACACCACATTGAGCCTTCATGCTCGGCCAAACCCTGCCAATTTCTTCTCTCCACTTCCATATAGACATCCTAGAGGTCCTGGTCTTTTTCAAAGGCCAATTTTAGTGCCCTAAAAGGAGGTCTCAAAGAGGCGCTTCAAAGAAGAGGTAATGTCCATTACCGATTCTTTCACCTTTATTTCTTCTTCCACTTCTTCTTCTTAGGCTGTTTAATTATGAGGTAATAACATCAGTATCACTCATATAATGATATGTTATTATATGTATGAAACAACCCTATTTCACCATCTATCCATCCTACGGAAAACGAAATCACGGCGCGTGTGTACGTACGGAATACCGTCTCCACGCCGTGGTGTAATCTATTTTCCACCACAACCATGCTTGGATGGTTATAATGGTGTAAATAATAACTATATATGATTATTGTAATGTGATATTGATTCTGTAATAGTATACATACACTCCAAAATAATTCCATGATCATGGGAATGATATCATCGCTCGTGCGTACGTACGGAATACCGTCTCCACGACACGATGAGATTCATTCTCAATGATTAACCATTTATAAATGATTATAAAGTATATACAATAAGTAATCATGAAATATATGACATAATAATGATACTATATTTATATATATATATATATATGTATTTCATCCAATTAATTACATTCAATTCAATGAGGAAACGAAAACAACGTTCATGCGTACGTACGGCCTACCTTCTCAATGAACGGTGTATTTATTTCCATTTATCGATCTATTATATATATGTATATTCTGAATATATTATATATAAATAATTTTTTATATTCTGGAATTAAGTAATCAGGATCTAAGTATACATATGAATAATTACAAGTCAAAACACGGATGACAAATGAAACGATTTTACCCAAAACGCTCTTCAACCTAGAATTTACAAAAGAACGGGTAATATAAAGTCATAAGTGAACCATATATGATATCATAACAATGAATATGATTCGGTAATAAGTCAATGAAATTATTTAAATCATTATACAGGAGGTTCGGATACGTATGAAGCATATCGGACTTAAGGTAAGGGATAATTATGCAAATCTCATTTTTATCCAAGATTGCTTATTCGTAATTATTTACTGGGTTTATTGCTATCATCCATGTCCATGTTTTATAAAAGTGTATTCATGTATGTTTAATGTCATTTTTACCCATTTTGATTTTTAACCCATGGTATGGAAGTAAGATTTCTTTTATTTACCCTAGAAGGTAGTTTTTGACTTTTCCGACAAAAGTACGAGAAGAATGTTTTTTTAACTTATACGGCATGAAAGTATTTTTACGGTTTTATAAAGCCTTATTTTCATGAAGCTTCCTCAAAAAGATTTCATGAATATTTTTAAAAAAATCCATTTGTTTTAAAATTGCCTGACATTTTGAAGAAGAAAGGATATTTTCCTCAAGAATTCATTTCAAGTGTTTTATCAAAACCATTTTTCGTCTAAGATGACATTATGTCATATGTGTAAGTTTCAAGTATCATGTCTCTATGATTTACATGTTTTCAATTTTCTTATTATGAAATGATATACATTTCTTTTATATGGATTATGTGATGATGGAATGAAGTTTATGAAACCCATTTTATTTATTGGGATATGCTATGATGTATGATTTTTGATTTTGTGGCACACGAAAGAATGATTTAATTATGAGATGGGTGGGACCTATATCTCCCTCCAATGCAATGGGTATAGATTTATATCTCATGGGATAGACATGGCTTGAATGGTAAGTTAATCCGGTTCAGTGTTACAGGACTGAAACGAGGAGTGAACTCGATTCATAAAGGGACATTGTCCACTAAGATGGTCTTGGCAGCAATGCCTTGGCTACTATGGAAATCATTACATGAGCTTAATGGATGCCACAATTACATGTTTTATTCCCATGCTATGTTATCATTATTTATGTTCCATTATGATCTATTCCTTATGTACTTCCATGTTTTAAGTCGTTGCTCATGATTTTGATTTTTAATGATTTTGTTGATGTTTTTAGGTTCAAATGTGTATGGTATGTTTTATTTTATCCATGCTTACCCTTACTGAGCATTTTAGCTCACCCTTCTTATGTTTTATTTCCCCCCAGGATTAAAAGAAAGGTTTTAGGTCAGGAAAAAAAACGTGTAAGATCTTTATGGGAGATGTTCGAGATCTTTCACCACGATTAGAAGATTACGTTCCATGTTTCCAAAGACACTAAACTATTACGGTCCTTATGTGTCTGTTTTTGTTATGTATTATGTATTCCACAAAAGTAATGTAATATCGATGTATGTCAAGATTCGGGTCGTTTTAATAAAAACCACAAAAATAGAGTATTGAGGTAGACATGGTCATTAATTTATTTTTGATGACAATACTTGCTACAAAACTTATTTAACACTCTAGGAGATATAATTTTGATAGTAAAAAACTCTTTCTGAAACATATGAATGATTTAAATAGATGATGAACATGAATAACCTAGGATAAACCAAAAGTTTCATACATTAATAATAATGAGTCTTCATTTAGATATCCTATAATAAATATTCATGATTATCCAGTTTTCTTAATGATTACTTGAAATAATATAACACTTTAAGATTAGTAATTTTTTATAATAAAAAATGGTGGATGGTGACTGGATTAAAAGATTTTTTTATTATGCCCAGTCATTCATCACCATACACGATTAAAAATAGATACCTTATCCAAATTTAGACTCACCATAGAATATGAAAGATATAGTTCAATAAGAAATAATTTGAGGGAGAACATGGAGGAATTAAGATTCAGTTTCCTATATATCGAAAATTCGGGATGAATTACTCAAGGGAAGGTCTCAAAGAATGATAATATGTATTATGTGTGGTTAATAAGTCCATATAGTAAGTAATTTCTTAGAAAAAAATTTGACATTAGTTAATGCAATGGATTATAATATTGGTCTCCCTATGGTATTTTCCATCGATTAATGTTTTATGTATAGAAAGTGTGTTCATTTTGATAACTAACTTCCTAGTGGGAAATATCATTAAGAATATCAGAAAGGTAGTATGAATAATAGTTATATTCTTATGATGAAGATGAAATAATGACACTTGAATGAAAAGAGTAATTAAGCGAAAATATGATGATTCCTAGATACTATATTAATAAAGAGGATGGATAATTGAAGTGTTTATTTATTAGAATTCAATAAATATGAAATATGTAATGATTTTTTATGGTTTTTTTTCATTATTTATTTTCAAGTATGTGATTAACGGTATTGATGGACAAGAAATGTGATATTTTGAGTAATGGAATATACTCATTACTGTGTTTTCTATTTTCAGATAATGATATTAGGGTAAAGAGATGTTGGATATGAATAAAGTAAATTTGATAGAATATATTACCATAGAACTTATTAATGAGTTTTTTTATAAAAAAATTCGTTATCATGGATGAAGATAAAAAAAATTGGATTTAAGAAATATATTCAATAATCAATTTTTATGTATGGAATGAGGAATCATTTAAATTTTCAATATGGATATATAGTAATTTAGGTTATTACCATGTTTGATGATAATACATGATGAATGTGTCCACATGAATTTTATGTGATAATAGAGAGACACAATTTGATATATAGGTGGTTAATGTGATCTTGATTTTGAGAAATTTAGTATCATTCCAATTAATTTTTTAATTTTTTAAATGTTGTAAGGATAAATATTTATGAAATGATTTATTATTAACATTAAATAAAAATTTACTTATTAATGTATTATTTCAACGTATAAAGATTTATGCATATTCCATGACCTATACTAACCATTTTTTATAAAAAAATAAAATAAATAGAATGATTTATCCTTCTACATATGGAACATGTGATATGTTAGATCTTTAGGCATAAAAAATTCACCTTTATTTCATAGAGTAAGAGATGATGTGTTAATTGATTAACCCACAAACACATTTTGAGATTTTACTTATAAAATTGTATGAAATCAAGTTATTATATCTTCTTATGGAAATTATCCACCCTTTGGAAAAACAAACTTAAATAAATTGTTGTTATATCATCATCAATTTTAGGGGTAGAATGTAACACCCTAAGATTTTGGGATATAATTTTTTCAGAATAATTTATTTTTTAGATATATTTATTTAAACACCACTACAATTTTAGATTCAATTACTTGAATCATTGAGTTTATATTTTATTACATTCAATACCGATTTTAGTTTACTTTACACACAACATTGGATTTATATGAAACATAGAATATTATAAAAATATTATTATTTAATATTAATGTTTCCACTAATCTATTAGAATAGTGGTTATGAATAATGTTAAATAAATTTTCAGAATATGGTTATAAAATTTTTATATAATTAATTCTTTTTTGACCAATTAACTCTAAATTAAAATAAAATCTTTTTGAATATAAAAGGAAATCCTTTTCTGAAAAAAAAATTAATGCTCACTATCATGTTTTATATAAATAAATTATCCCAATAAATTTTGTTTTTTTATTTTAATAAAATTAATCTATTATATATTCAATAAAATGTTTAACATTGATATTATTTGATTCATATACACAAGATTCAAATAAATCAAAACATAAGCTAAAAACTATATTTTCCTAGAAAGGGGTTTTATAGAAATTTTACAGTGCACTAATTTACAAATATATTTCTCTAATTATATAAATTGTGTTTTATAAAAAAAATTATTTATATCATAATATTATAATTATCATTGGTTCAATTTTGGTTATTTTTCATAAAAGACACATTTTTCATGAACATTAAATAATACTAAATTTCAATAGAAACAGTAATTTTTCATAAGTTATTTATATAGTTAAATTATATTTTAAAATTTTTAAAATATAAATAATTAAATTATAAATCTATTAATCCAAATTAGTTCATTTTAATAATTTTGATTTTAAAATTGGATCTACAAATATTGTAATGTTTTTATTATTTTCTCTTTAACACCAAACATTCTCGTAGCATCTGTGGGACTGATTTAAAATTCTAATTTTTCAATTATATGAATTAAATTATAAAAAATTGATTCCATATGTATATTAATTATAATTTATTTTGTCTAATAATATTATTTTAATATTTTACCAAAATTATATTTAAAAATAGTTGGAATTAATTAAAGTGATTAATGTAAAAACATAGTTTTTCACATTACATGTGTTTGTATTAAAATTAATTTTACAACTTCATTTGATTATTAATTAATTAATTTTATTATAATTTAGAATAATTAGGTATAAGTTATCTAATAAATCTAATTCTAATTATAATTCTAAATGTTAAAAAACATAGGTAAATAAAATGATACAAGTGGCCTTGGTAAAAATTATGAAAAATAAATCTAATTAGACTTAGAAACTAAGGAATAATTTTATAAAAAATAATATTGTGTGGTGGAGGTGTTATAAGAACAAAATTACCCTAAATTCCATTATTTTTTACAATTTTAGGCACATGAGGTTTGGGAGACCGCACAATATTTAATACTTTTTTTATTTACAACAATGCAACTCCACATCTATTATAAAAGGCCACTCAATATCCCCCATTCTTAACATGTATAAAGCCATTTTGCTTGACCAGACCCTAAACCAATACCTTATAAACTTCTCCATACTTGTCCTAGTATCCTTTTTTTGGGAACAAATCCAACCAATCATGTCTTTCATGCAGACCTAATGATCATACTCAATGAAGAGGTAACAATCTTCTATGATTTTATTTTACATCTTCCAATACTTACATTAATTATTACTATAACAAGATTATAAAATAAATTATTATCCTTAAATATAATTATTGTTTTTATGGTAATGATAAACCCTATAACTGTACACACATCCTTCGAATGAATTTCAAAGTCATCGTTCATGTATAAGGATGACTACCTTTTCACAAACTGATGTCGTTGTTTTGTATTACGACCTTTCACGATTGGATGTAATGATGAATTTATCTTATATTTAAAATATTTATCATATTTATGATTTTATTATGAATATATAATTAGTATATCACACATAACTTCATGAATTCCATTTTTTGGGTATGTGATAATGTCGTTCATGTTAACAGTGGCCTACTTCCTCACGAAGCATTATAATTCATTCCCGATTTGCATGGAATATGTTGAGGATGGGATTGATAAACATATTTGATTTATAATAAATAAAAATACTCTTTTAATGAAAATATATATATATATATAATTTAATTTTCATTCATTCAAAACAGTAGGAAAATGGAATCAGTGTTCATGTATAGTTATGGAATACCGTCACCCAGAATGGTGTGTTTCCTTTTCTATCACTAAATTTCAGAGATTAATATAAATACATATATAACTGACATATATGTTATTAATATTTTGGTTTAAATTCTTTATTTTACTAAACCATTATCTATGTATGATTACCAAAAATATCCAGTGCAAACATATAGAAAAAACAAAGTGTTTATTACTCAAAAAGTGACTTTAACATGGAATTGTTAATAAACGGGTAACAAAATGAAAATATAAAATAATTTATTATATGATATTATATATATTATTCATTAATATTTGTATAATAAACTTATATTTATTATACATAAGGTTTTAATAATTACAATGATGTTAAGACTTATGGTACTGGATTTCTTTCTCACTTTTACTATCCATGAGACAAATTTCATATTCATCACATTTTTATTTTATGGGATCTATATACTAATCCTGAATTCATATTATTATACTTATAATGAAAAATATTTCGGTTTACATATCCATTTTATTATATATCATTCATGGGGTTTATGGTTTAAAAAAACACAAAATCTCTAACAGATTTTTATCTCAATTTTCCTTATTTGAGACATATGTTATGTAATACACCAATCTTATTTTATGAGTAATATAAACTAAACCTTTTAAATTTTATATGATTATTCTTATTATTTTTATAAAACAATATGCTTTATTAAATTTTATTCTTTTATGGAGATTATGTATTCAAGGTTTCTAAAATGGTAAGAGTTCTATGGTACAATCTCATCGTTTATCAGGCTTATTTATCATTATTCAAGAATAGAAGAAATATCATGATATATCTCCAAATAAAATCATGAATACTATTATCCTATATCAATTCCATGATAATTCATGTTTCTCTTCCATAGGTTAATCATGTTTCACATACATTTTTATGAAACAAATTTTCTTTACATGGGTTAATAACATTTAAAGTATATTTTCTTGAAACTAAAATCTTCACCAATGTTCAATAAATTTTTAAATGGAATAATTGTTTTTTTCTTTATAAATAAATTAAACCACTTTTTACAATTCTTATGTTGTGGTTCTTGGACATTACTTATTCCATGGGAATTATAAGAATGCATTGGTTAAGCCCACTAAATCTTATATAATGGGCGCACCTGTATAGTTCTCCAATTAATTGGGTAATGGTATGTTCAATGTGAGCATATAGGGTACATATATGTTTATCCCGAGAAAAAAATGGGTACACTTGCATTTATCCCAAGCCCCAAGGTGAATGTACATGAGAGGTCAACCCATGCCTGAAAAAGAATGTACTCATGTGTTTATCACATTACCAACTAGATTAGTACATGGGAGGTTATCCCATTCCCAAAAGGTAGTTGCATATGTCCTTATTCCAAAACCAATGATGTGGGTACACAAGTGTTTAGACCAAGCCCAATGATTAGGGTACACTTGTGGTCAACCCAAGGCCAAAGATGAGGGTACACAGTTGATTATCCCAAGCCCAAAGATGAGGGTACACAGGTGGTCAGCCCAAGCCTTTATATGTGGGTACACATGTGGTCATCCAAAGCCCAAAAATGATGATACACTAGTGGGTAGAAAAATCCCAAAGTAAGTACATTTGTGGTTATATAAATCCTAACATGTTATGAACATCTATTTTAGTATACTTAACACAATATTTTTTATGTGTATGTGTTGGCCAATAATTCCATGATTTGTTCCAAATTAATGCACTCAATGAGCATGTTCTTTGATTTCATTATGATTCATTTCTTATGAACTACCAATATTTATTTCATTATTCATTTTTTGGATATTTAATATGTATGGTATTCTTTTCAAATGTTATGCTCATGTTATCACACCCCTATGGTCATGTTATCCTTTTGTATCTACCTTTTTACCCTAAATGATAATATAATCTTTCCCATTACAATGTTTCATTTCCCTTGGTTATGAATGATGGTTTATGTAGGGTATGTTAATGAATATTTAAAAAGGGGGTGATCTTTTGGGTTTACAATGAATATATTTCACCAAATTAATAATATGGGGTTCCAAGTTTAAAAATACACTAAACTATAACGATCTTCATGAGTGTGATTTGGTAATGTATTGAATATTTGTATGAAAAATTAATATACATGTATGAGAAAATGGGGTCATTATAGAAATGACCATGGGATCTGGGTTCTTGGCACATGTATATCTACAATAGTTTAAGCTCACCTGGGATGAGTTCCTTCATCTAAAGGAGGACACCTTTGTATCTACCTTGGATCCAGTCCCATCTAGTTTTGACATATTTTATGTAAGTAGTTCGTTGTTATTATAGTATTTATGTGCAAATATGAAATTAATATAATAAAACTCACTATTTATATCCAACTCTTAGTATCAACTTCTGTTTATGGGCATGACTGCATCTGTATTTTATTTTAAATCTTTAATTTTTATATGTACACATAGTTGCAGTTTTTATACATGGATTTGAATAGTTATGGACTATGCCGGTGGTGTCCTTTGGAGTTATTGCACAACGAACATGGTCCAGTGTTTGGTACAAGGAAAAACCATGTGGATGTGTGTAGGGACATGGGAAAGATACCAATCATCGATGTTTATTTTTTGCAGAGCATGGGACCCGTGGAGAATAAGGATAAGACATAGACCATGATTCTTAGAGATAACATTGTTTATTTTTTTCATCTTTTATACATGGACTGTATTGGATGCTTTCTTCCATGTATTACAGTTTCTTTTCGTATAGAATCTTTATATTATCATCATTGAGAATATTACTTTGACTATTTCTGCAATATTTTTATTATATCTATATGTTTCACTTACATTTTTTATGATGGTTATATTTATTCTACTATTATTCATTATACCGATGTGAAAGTCATTTATTATGAGGGTATAGTTTCTCTATTGAACCATCGTAGACCCTTAATGGTAGTCAAGAGCCTCTAGCATATTAGGAAGATCCTTTGAAGCCATGTGGCCAACCATATTTGGTTATATATGTGTGAACTAGTTCCAGGATGTTAAAATTAATATCTTTCAATCCATTAAAAACATGGTAAGGTAATGAAATTGGTATATGTTCTATGTTTAATGGATCATGTATCTTTATCCAGGATGAGGAATGAAAAGTTTCAAATCTTCTTGAATAAAAGGATGGAAATGAATAATAAAATGATCTATTTTATACCATGATAAAATAATTCTCAACCATTTATTCATGAGAGGATAAAAAAGAACTATAAATATTATAAGGTGCTAAAAGAAGGGTAAGGAATATTCCAATGTTCAACTTTACTAAAGATGGATTTATAAGGTTTGGAACTCAGATGTATGTCCCATCCAAACCTGAATTGATGGGAAAACATCAAGATGATTTCCATTTCTCATACTTATTTATTCATCTAGGAAGCACTAAATTGTGTAAATATTTTTCAAAAAACATATGGTGGGATAACTTGAATAGGGAGATTGCAGAGTTTGTATCTTAATTCTTGGTGAGCCAACAAGTCACGGAGGAATTAAAATTCATATGGTATGATCAAACCATTTCCCATAACTGTATAGAAAGGGGAAAACATAACCATGTATTTTTTAGTAAGTTTACCTTGTAATAAAAAAATTGTAATATCCTGTGATTTTAAAATAACGACTAAGTTTAATATCATACAAAATATGTGACTATTGTGAAAAAATAGATGAAGGGTGAGAACCACATACCACAATTCATGGGTCGTGTACCATGTTCCAGGAATGGTATGCGGAGCGTTAGAAATGGTACACAGATATGTTTTGTAAAATAAAAGATAGTTTGTAGTTGAGGAACAATTCGGTACACTGATGGATTGATATCGGCGGAGGAAATCGACCATGTAAGAGAAAATGAAGTATGTTGATGGGATGGAAATATAGATTATAGCTGGATTGCAATTCACAGTGGTAGATGGATTGGTATGTGGTGGTGGATGAATCAATGATTTGGTAAATCTCAATTTAGCGGATTAAGCTTGTATTTTTACCAATATAAGAAATGTTAATCCCATCAATTACTATAGATATTGAGTATCATTAGCGAACACATTTTTTCTCTAGAAATTGCCGAAGTCTGAAGGACGTTCAAGTGGAATAATTTGAAGAAGGCTATAGTGGTTTGCACAAACAAAATTCTACTAAAGGACTTAAGTGGAAAGGTGTGTTCGCTTAAGACTCAGTGCGCAGTGCAAGAATCTATAATACATGAGAGAGTGAATTTTGTAATCGGTATATGGATAACGATCTCTTTTACGTGGAAGAGAAATATGTATGTGAATAGAGAATAGTTTGTTGAAAGAGGGAACTTTGTAGTGAAGGTTTTCAAAGTCGGAATGTGGTAGTAGTATGTGATCGCGATGTCTAAGGCAGTCCGCAGATGAAGGGTGGTTCACAGTAGTAGCAGTAGTACACAGAGGAGGTGTTTCACATAATAAACTTAGTACTCAGTACATGGGAGAGGAAGGTGTTTCATAATTTTCATGAGGAATCGTGGGAATGCTTCAAATAAGTTTGCGAAAGAATTTCTTGTTACCTAGAAGTTCTAGAGAAGGTGGACTTCATCTATGAGTGAGAAAAAAACTTCAACAGAGCATCTACCTATAGTTGAGGATGCATAAATTCATGAAAATGGAGGGACAAACATGTCCAAAATCATTTTTTGACCAACATGTTGATAAAATATGAGTGGATTCATTTCCAAGAGCAGTGAGCGAAGGAAGAGGAAGGCGATGACCCTTTCCACCAATAGTGATAAAGAGAAAGAGGCATAGGGAGTGACACTTGGGAATTCAATGACAAGACCCTCAACCATATAAAGGATGTGAGCCTAGGCATAGATGATCTGACTAGAACATTGTATTCATTATTGGTCATGAGCCTTAGTGAATTTCATACATCGACACATTTCAGTTGTATGGTCCTTGGACATAGCCCAGTGAGGGTGAACCAAGTAAAAATTGATGTGTCATGTGCATGATTTAAAGTATTTTTTTATATCTTTATGGGAGGAAGAGAGAATTGGGTTTTTTCTAATAAGAAAACAAGATCCAAAATGGATTATTTTTAACCCTACCATACCCTGATTCACCCCCCTAGGGTATTCGACGTAGTGGACAAAACTGTGACCCAAGGCTTAAAAACTCTAAAATATAATTATGTATATATGACCATTTATCCAAGAAATATAATAAGAATGAATGAAAATTATTAATCATATTTTTAAATAAATACATACTTCCGAATAAAAATTATTTATTTATTATTTCTCAGTGAATAATCATTCAATTATTTACTGAAGTTATTTTATTCTTTAAAAAATCAATCCGTACAAAATAGAATTTATTTTCTATTTAGAGAAAAATAGAATTAGTATTTGGAACATTTAGAAATATTATTTTTCATAAGGTATATAATTTTTTAGGTGATCATCTCAAAATTATACTATGATAAAATCATTAGATTTCACCGGAAGATTTATTTTTCAATGAATAGTGAAAATAATGTTTTAATTTAAAATTATTGTTTTTTTAAAATTACAGTGTAAAATTATATATTTGATTATATTTTAAAATTTTAATTACTTATTTGTGGCATAAAATAATCCAATTATTTTTTTTGGAAATTATTTTTATACATTAATTTAATTTGAAAATTTTTTGTATTTGAAAATTTATTTTTCATAAAAAATGTTGCTCATCATGTTTATTTATTTAATTTTATATAAAATTATTCAAATTCTATTATTTAAATTGTTTTAAATGTATTAAAAATATGTAATTTAAAGTTCCAAATATAAAAAATATAACTGTTACATTTTTTGACATTATGAATTGTAACATTTGAACTTTTATGTTGCCATAGTTAGGGTAAATCGGGTAATTAAGGGTTAGAAATTATATTATAAGGAATAAAAAATGACACACAATACTTAAAATAATTTTATTTTATGAGTACCTATCATCCATTATCATTAAATATTAGTTATATGGCCACATTTTCTTTTATATGGGATTTTAAACTTTATAATACTTTATTCAATGAAAAGAATAAAATTTCACACTCATGTTTTTGATAATAATAATATTTTTAAAATTGGTGTAACAATAAAATATTTTAATATATAAATAATATTTATAAAAATAAATTATTTATATTCATCATGGAAATATATTTTTAATTTTAACAGAATACAAGCATACCTTAAATGCTTACACAATTCTGACGCAGTAATTATTCAATTATTGGAAAAATTAAATAAATGATATAAAAAATATTAAAAGAGGAATATTTTAAAATAATTAATCTGAAACATGAATATTATACACAAAAAAAGGGACTTATAAAATTACTTTATTTTTTATTGACGTTATTAAATTAATTATTAAAAAACATTTCAAAAATTTATTTATTGATATTTTATAAAAATAATATTTTATTAAATGGTTTAATGTTTCTAAAAACTGTTATTTGTCCATGTTATTAAATATGATTTAAAATATCAACCATTTTCCATTTATAAGAGGTTATTAATTTATAGTAACTATCATGGCCCTCAAAGTGTAAAAACCTTGTTGTCGTGAAAAGTGTGAAAAGGGTAAAAGACGGTTAAAACAAAACGATAAGTGTAAAAATATGATATAAACATGTAAAACTTTTATTGAATGTAATTATTTTAACTACTACTCATATTTATATTTTAATATTGTCAATTTGTATATATTTTAATATCTTAAATAAATTTTATTATTGTAATATTTTATGAAATTCCAAAGGTTCCCCACCCCCAATTATAAATGGGCACCACTTCTTCTCATCTCTTCACACCTAAAGAACAATTTTTATTTTCGAATAAGTTATTAATATCATGAACAACATTCTAAAGGTATTATTTTTTTGTAATAAAATCTTTATAGGGGTTAAGGTATAATGAATTTGAGTAGTTTAAAGAAGAGGTATAGTTATTAACCTTGTGTTTTCATTTTATTTCTTCTTCCACATACATCAAATTACATCTAAACATCATGATAAAGTAATATCACTATATTACATATACTATAATGTAATTATACTAATTTTATAACTGATATCATTTTCAAAACATCATAAAATTGGAATGCAATTCACTATTTGTGTGTACTCTGGACACAACCTCACTGACTAATGTAATTTTCCTTCCACCCAAACCTATCAAAGATGGTTTTAATGATTAATTATTTTAATATATATATTATTATTGATATATTTATCAATATTTAAAAATAATGTTACACTGATTTTGTTACGTTTTCATTCCCTAAAAAATGATAAAGTCATTTATTTGTATATGTGGACAACCACCTCCATGATATGTTGTGATTCATTTTTCATCACTGCATCAAATAAATTATATGTATAAGTATATATAATGAGTATTAATATATTTAAAATATTATTATAATTTTTAATGATAAAATAATAGTAACTATCTTTCCATAATGATCATTGAAATGTGGAAACGTTACACATGCGTATTTATGAACTACCATCTCTTTTATCGTAACATAGTTAATTTTTTATATTCATCATTCATGATTGGTTTTAATGATATAATTTTTGAATGAATATTATAATTAATTTATTATTATTATTATCATGGGGGTGGAATAAGGACCCCTTTGACCACGGTCAACACACTAGTGTTGTGTTGAAAATTATAAATTGAACGTCTTTAATGTTCCCAATATTGACAATACTAAAAATGTAATTAAATATTCATTAAAAAAATGAAACAATTTTTTTACGGATAAGGTATTAGACAATTAAAATTATCTAATAAAATTAAAAAATTGATATTAGTTTATTATAAATGAGTTAAAAGGACATTCATGAAAATTTCGGAATCAAGATAAGGGATATCGACTCAATTTTAATTCATTGAGTAATATTTTGATGTAACCCTCTTAAGTTAATATTTATAGTGTATATATTACCATTTTATATGTTATTTAATTAAACCATAAAAATCATTGTATTTTATTATGTATTTTGAATTAATTCATCCAAGGGGATTTGACATGAAGGATACACAGTGGTAAATGGATTCTTAACACAATTTTTCTTTCATTGGTTTCTAACTATTATTCATTAGATTTTATATGCCATAATTTTGTGTATTTATTTATTTATTCTATATTTCAACATTTTTAGGTTGATTTAAATTTTTTACACATATTTTTTTTATTAATTTTTAATTCAATTATATGATCTTTGTAATAGTTATTCATCTCAAATTCCATTTCCATGGGACATGTGTTTATGGTATACACCTATCTTCTTTTTTGAGGTGTATGAACTACCCCATTTAAATAATATATCAGGAATTTATTTATTTTCATGATATCTAATATTTCACCTTATGCTATTCTTTCACGGGTCTTACGATTAAAATGTTTCTATTGGGGGAAAAGAATTGTGTTGAAATCCATTTTTTATGATTTTTTATATTCATGATTTATTAGGGGAAATCGTATGACCATACTTTCCTGAATGACATATATTTTATTATCCGGTTATTTTGAATATTTTTACATGTTTAATTTCCATTTCCTCCAATATTTATTAATGGAAATCAAAAAAGTTATTTCTATGTGATCTAGATCTTGTATCGTTTTTTATAACATGAATATTTATCTTCAATATTCTAGTTTTCTATAATGATTTTGAAAATTGTATTTTATAAACATAATTTATTTTATAAATATATTTCATGTGGTCATTAAAAAAATTATAAAATGTTTCAAAAAGTAAATTTCTTAATATTTTCTAAAGGCACCACTTTTAACTCCATGTACAAAATGTTTGAAAGCAATATTTTATTTTAAAATTTACAACCTGGCTGTATCCCCCCACTATAAACTACATTACATTATTTGAATATTAATTTGTTTTTTTTCTAGTTTATTTTATAACTAAATTTTTTTAACAATATTTTGGGAATTTTTAGTTTTTAAATGTAACGTTCAAAATGAAATGATTATTTTTCTCAAGAATGATTTTACTGATTTTTAATGGTGTTTCCATTCATAAATGTCCATAAAACATCATGTTACATGAACTCCACTATGGATATGAAGTAATGAGACCATCCTCATTCTTTATCTATATGTATTATGATATTTTCATGGAACCCATTTCATTTAAATGTGTGAATCAACCAATGAAAGTATAATGCTTATTATTATGTCAAATAGTGAAACACTCAAAATGTTTTATTCATGAACAGTACCTGAACATTATTGATGATCCCATGTGATTCTAATATAGCATATATAACGGGTTCACCTGGATAAAACTGATGGATCATGATATATCTTATACTATGGGTGTTCTGAAATATCACGCGGTGATGCCATTATAGCTTATATAATGGATGTGCTTAGATAGTGCTCCAATCCATTGGTTAATGTTCCATATCTTTGTGGGAAATTAGGAGGGTGTTTACTAGTGTGGTTTATTCTATGGATTTAAAAGAAGCTTCATCTATCAAAAACATATGTTTAAAATATGTTATTAAGGTAACATTTAAAGATACCTACATATTATAGTTATGATTTCTATGGGTTATAAATGATTCATCTGATCAATATAGTCATAATGAGGCTCATAATTGTTGATTCCATTGAATTATTTACACTGTTAAATAATTATTACATGTTTCATGATTGATGATCGAAGTATATATGTGTACTAATTATATTATTTAGTTATCACACAATATTATGATGTCCTCATACCCTTTTGCTCATCTTACCCTTTCTGATGGAATTCAATTATTAATACTTTTATTTTCCCTTATCAATAATTTTATATCACCATTATTATGTTAAATTTCCCATAGTTCATGAAAAATTATTTCAAATATTTGATTCTATAAAGGTTTCACATATGAAGAAATTTCTAGGGATGTTCAATACTGAATATGTAATATGAAAATCTGGGTATAATAGGAAAAATACAATCATGAAGTCATAAGTTTAGTATTTATAATAATTTTTTTCATTCTTTAAAACTATAAAGGGTTTTATAAGTAATCCAATATTACCTTATAATGTTGTAATATTTTGATGTAAAAATTTGGTTTACATTTATCGATATTAAATCTAGAATTGTAAATTATATGTCTTTCGCACTAGACCTAGGTGTGCAGGTTAAAGGATTTTTGAATGACGAAAATTATTATTTTTTATTATCAGCAGGATTTTAAGGAAAAAGTAATAAACTATAAAGATTCAAATTGTAATAAATCAATAATAAACCCCAATAGTTTTGTGATTTTAATATGTTTATCATAGTAGATATTAGATAACTTCAAGATTATCATATTTTCATGTGACATCAGATTAGTAGTTATGGATTCTATCGTGGGTTTATAAGTTTGAGGCCAATTATATGATCAATGTTATAAAACACCTTTTTATTTTTATGTAATATAATTTTAGTGAGAATAATGATATTTTGAGATACATTTTGTAACGTCCCACTCCTTACACATTGGCTTCAGAAGAGGCGTTGGTATTTGTGGCCTTAGGTGACATCCCCAAGACACTAAATCCTAGAAATAAATTACAAGGGCTTAACAAACATTGGGGGATGATTTTCCCATGGAAGATAATTTTCCAAACTTTAATAATTAAATAAATTAACCTATATAAGATGCATGAGTAAAAAATATAAATCAACAGAACAAAATCAAAACCAAATGTGAGTACAAGAGGAGTCCGTATGAAATTACCAAATGAATCAAAAGAGAAAAAACCCAATGACACTAAATACTACCAACTAGATGTATACTAACCTACTTTATTCTCCATCTCTAAAATACACACCCACAGTATCAATAACAATAAATAAATAACTAATATACCTTTCCTTTATCCATGTATCAATATATGAAATCTAAAAATAAATAACAATTCCTAAGAAGGTGTGACTTTATACTCAAAAATATTTGTCTAATGACATCCGAGAACATGAGACTACAACATGAACTAGTTTGAAAAATTTATAGAAAACAAGTAAAAATAGTTAAAATACATTATATCAAATCAAAAATATATTTACATGAAAATTAATAAAACATTGCTTTAAACATTTCTCATCCATTTAGAATACATGTTCTATAATTCAACACATCTAAACATCTGCACATGAATTCCCAGGTGATAGATCCATACTCATGAGTGGTATCCCATCTATCTGGAAAGTCACCACAAGGTAACTAATACCATGTTCACCAATGGTACATACCGCTTCCAATGGGTCACTAAAAAATGAAAACTAACTCATTCCAACCATGTATGCCAAAATCTATTCCAATCCATTACACATAAAACCTTTCTTTCTTTAAAAAAATTCAAAATGTTTTTTTTAATTTTCCAATCATAAGAATAATTTGAAAATTTCCAATTTAAAATTATAATCAAATTGGATTTCCCAAAAAACAAATAATTTTAATTATTTCTCAAAACCATAACTAAATAAGTTTTTTATCAAGTATCACACAATACTTTCACAATCATTTCAAGAAAATCGTTTTTTATTTAAAGATAATCGTTCATGTTATTATCATGTTAGGTTAATAGTGAATCCATCAACTATGAAATAGTATTAAAAACAAATAATGACATTATGATCCCCTAGATAATAGCTTGGATCTCATTTCTTGAATATATCCAACCCTAAAACATCACAAACCCCATTAAGGAAGACAGATCTATCCATAGCATAATAGAAGTAAAGTATCCAGAAAGAGGAGAATGAGTGATCTAATAAGAAAAACTAGGAATTGAGAGATACCAATGAATATAGATCTACAATAGGATTTGGGTCACTAAAAACTATCTCGCATATTGAAGGGAATTGTCTCTTTGTCCTTTGGGGAAAAAGAGACAGAGATTTTAATGTATTAGTCAATAAAAAGAGGTCCCAAGAATTAATTAGAGTTAGATCCACAAATTTTGGATCTAAAAATTTATATCACATGGTTAGGCAACATGGTTTTGAAATCCGTGTACCAACTATGTTAAGATAATACTGAAACACAACCCCTCACACGATCAGCTATCATAGTTAGAAAAACCAGGCACCAACATTCGTTTTCTTCTCTTTCTAGCATAGCATAGATTCCACTAGGAATATTCATGTATAGTATAAACCATGCACCAATCATGAGAAGATAATGTCCATCCTTTCACTAGACAAATGATTTCATTGATGGGGTGTGTGTCTTTTAATAATCACACTCAACCCATGATCATAAAAAAATCCTATAAAACATTCTAAAACTCCTCCAAACCACCTGAAACATAACCTCATCAAAAAAATATAAATAAAATAAGCAAATAAATGATAAATTAATTCAAAATGGGGAAGATATATTCTTCCCACAATTGGTCTTTCCGTCCTTATAATGTTGAAAACTATATTCTTCCATAATGATTTTGGGCCACTATACCAACATTTATTTTTTATGATCCCACGTTTCATTCTAAATCTAACCGTGATTCCATAAAACCTAAACTATACTAATGTTTTTACAAAAAAACATTATTTTCCGTATCCATTTTTTCACTGGTATATGAATCAATGGGTCATATGATGTTAGGACAATGTGATATCATTGAAACACGTGGTTAGGAGTAGGTTGATACATCCTTAATTGAGACACATAAAAAACTTTATACATAAAACTGAATATCAGTTGAAAAAATATCTGATATTCAACCACATAAACTCATTCATGCATCCAAATTTCATATGTACTAAGGATTCCACTTCCCATTCTTACCAAAAAGACGATGCCCCATCATTGGAAGGATTCTCAAGAAGACATGATCACTCTCCTAAAATTAAAATGATTACTGACGACGATCCACATACAATTTATATGAATTTGAGTTGTCCCCATTTTCTACCTAACAATCTTTGTCATATCCTTAATCTCTTTCACAATTTTAGGTCCATCTAGTGATGTTTCTTCTATTTCCACACAATAAATTGGAGAACAATAAGGGTGCCCATACAACTCTCCAAAAGGATCCATATGTTTCGAGTCCTAATAAATTTTTTTATGAGAACTCATCCAATGGTACTTGATCCACCTATAAGCCCAAAAAAATATATTAAACAATCCCTAATCATGTCCTCCAATGATTAGATTGTCCTTTTGGATTATCTATCCGATTGAAAATGATATGTCGTAGTCATAGCCAACTTATTATTATGGGATTTTTGTATGGATTTTCTAAAAATGATGTATATACTTAGGGTCTCATTTTGATAGAATTGAGAGTAGAATCTATACTTATTTACAACTTTTTAGATATAGATTATGAAAAAGTCCTCAACTTTATGGGATTCATGAATTAGTATAAAATGAGACAACATTGTGAGTCGATCCATAATTACCCATATGGAATCTTGTTTCATACTCATTCATGGAAAATTTTGCACAAAATACATTAATATATGCTCCCATTACCACATGAGAATATATTAAGACTACATCATTTTCCATGATTGTTAGTGTTCCACCTTTATCTTTAGTAGGTGAGGCATCTTGCGACAAAATTTTCAACTTCCCTATTCATTCCAACAAACCATAAATGCCACTATGTCTTTTTATAGAGGTTTTGAATTCCTATATGAACAAACCATTTCAAATAGTGTAAATCATTAATATGTTGTTCTTAACATTACAAAGGTGCCTTTATATGATCACTCATGGTAAAACATAACTCCAATACATCTTCCAACCCCCAATGTTCAAGCCACAATTATGTTTTTTCCTTATGTTAACACAATAAGGATTTAATATGTGGGCCTCTTTCACATGATGAACCATATAAAGAACAAACAACACTGGTAATAAAAGTACAACATCACCTTTTTTGGTAAAACCCAGCTGCATGTCTACTCTAACTTACATCAGTTTTTATTGATCTCAATATTATTTAGCCATCTAAATATTTGGATCCCTTCTTAATGCATCTTCTATAGAATATAAATTACCATGTGTATACAATAATTCAATGTCACACATTTTAAGCTGTTTCAAGGAAATACTTTAACATATTTTGAAATTAATTTGTGCGAAAATTTGTTTCAAACTCTTATGATCTAAAAACACTATAAATTTCTCTCTAAAAAGTCATGACAATATGTATTCAAGTGATAAAAAATTATAGTAAATTTCAAATCATTTGTCATGTAGTTCTTATTAGTAAATTGTATCATCTTTGATCTAAACACAACAATATAATCTCTCCCATTGAGAAAACATCCCCACCTAAATCTCGATGAATCAAAATATAATATATAATGCAGTCTCAAATATATCAATGTTATAATGGGTGATGATTTAATTATAAACATATCATCAGGAAATGATTTATTCCATTCATCATTCCATTATAATGTAATCAAAATCCTCATCAATTATATTATCAGGGATTCCAAATGTGGAAAATAATATTCCAAACATCTATTGTATCCTGTAAAACCTTGGAAACTGTATATCCCAAAGGCATTCTTTAGTGGTTTCAAATAGATAGTATCTATCATCATTTTTGGATCAATAAAAATTCATTTTTCAGAAATAAAATAGCCAAATAAATATAGATATTATATCCATAAATCACACATTTATAACATGGAATATAGGTGATACTCTCACAAGATATCTAATATTATAGACAAATTTTCTTATGATCCATATTTTCCCTAAAATTCCAAAGTATATCATCTAAAAAAACCCAAAATAAAATTCATATACCTTTGAAAAATCTAATTTATCAATTCTGTAATGATTTGTTATCAATTCAAAGACCAAAATTCATAAAAATGAACTCAGAATGGACATATATACTTCTTAAAGCTCCCTTTGGAATATCATTTTTCCATATTCGAAGTTGGTGATATCCAAAATGCAATTCTATTTTAGAGAACCACTTGGATCTTATCAATTGATCAAACAATTCATTAAATCATGGATGAGTATATTAATTATTTATTGTATAATATTTATGCTTATAATAATTTATACTAATCCAATAGATTTCATCCACCTCTTTTAGAAGTTGAACTTGTATTGGAAAGAGAGACGTACTCGGTTAGAAGAAACTGTTACATTCCATATATTCTAACTGATCCTTATGTTCCATAATTTTCTTAAGGGATCCTAGAAAATGGAAAATTAAATAGGACTAGTCCCATGTATACTGTCGATCATAAACCCCACTTCTATTTTAGGTTTCAACCATAAAAATTTTAGGAAAAACATTAAGGATATGGTTCACTATGGTCAGAAAATATCTATTGACGATCTCATCTACCAATGCCAATATAGATGATATAAATAAGTAAGAGATAATACCTACAACCAGTAAAAAGGGTCTTATTATGATATCATCCACTTCCAAATATCCATTAATGTGATGAATAACACAATTATAAGATTCAAAACTCAACTTCCATGAATAACAATTGATATTGGCCCCAATTTGTTTCAACCAATACATTCCCACAATCAAGTCATAAACAATCATCTGTATCATAGATAAATATATTAGAAACTTAATCACATCAATTTTTATAAAAAAAACCTCACATTTTAATGATTGTCACTCTCATTCCCCTAAATGGATTTTAGATATTAAAAATAGTTATAATAAACTCAATATGTGAACCCATCAGATTAATGATATAAAAATAAATAAAATAATTTGATGTTATTGTTTCAAACAAAGCATGAATAAGGATAGAATTTAAATGAATCATACCTATAACCATCAAGGGGAAAATTTTATCATTTCCTTGGATCTATGAAATATATTACATAGTTCACTTTCCCATTTATTACCATGTTGGGATTGTTTAGATTGAGCATTCATTGTGTTCCTAGAATCACCATGTCTTACTTGGTTCTAATGACAAGGGATATCCTACTGCACTCATACCATCAAAGTATAAGATTATTGAGGAGCAATATAGGTTTCTCTATCCCCCATTCTTGGATAATTATAATAATAGCATGGAATATGTACTATCTAATTTCAATTGTTACCTGATATAGGTGGTGTCGTACTATATCTCTTCATGTACTTAAAATCACAACACAAAAAAATCCAACCATAAACATTGATTGAGGAGGTAAGTTGACTGATCCCATAGTCATATTCTAACATATAACACCCCCTTGAGAATATGTGTCCCTCCTCAACATGATTCCATTATTGGAGACCCCTCCTGTTATCTTAGGAATAAACAAGCTTCCCCCAATCGTGTTTCCGGAGATTTCCCTTTTGCTATCATTCCTATATTAAGAATTTATATCTAATATGTAATTCACATAAGTGTAATCTTTGATAGAATATATCATTTTATACATAACTCAAAAATACATTACTTTAATGATGTTCATGTATCAACATCTAGTGAAAAGTGGACTAAATCCAAATACATTTATACAATCACTATAATCAAGATCTTATCCAGCCTCTAAATAAAGAATATTTTTTTCTATAAACTCTTGACATATGAGAATAGAATTTTTTGTTCATTTTGTTTTCAAGATCCTCCTATACCATTCCATAGTAAAAAATTATATAAACTGTTAAATCCCACTACTAGCATGCTCAGTCCTCCCATATATATGTTTCTATAATAACCTTAACCTTTTCTAGTTCCCAAGGGAAATCATAGATTCAATTAATCCATTTCAACTAGACCTCCACTTTTTCTGGCTCAAAATCCCAAAAAAAATTGGGGGATTCTTTTTTGAAATCTGATTAGAATGAATCAATTATATTGGTTCATTGTTTCTATCCACTATATTCATGGCCTAAATATCCTATAAAAAACATTGAACCAATAGTTGGTTCACTTATGTCATGGGTGAAATCACATTCTCATCATCCTCTTATGTTAGGTTTTTGTGGAGCCTTCCCAGTTTCATTTTTTATAACCAAAAGGAGATCCATTTTGTCTCACTCTCTTGTAACTGAAGGCTTAACGTTTTCCAATTACCATTACAATAAGATACAAAATCATGTTTACCCATAATAGTCCAATTTAACAATTCTCAAAATACCACCATCAATATTTTTTAAATATCATCATTTCAAAACATTTTTAATATATTTCAAAATTTCTTATTTTTTACCATTTAAATAAATAATTAAATCAATAATGAACAATTAAGTACTAGAGGGAACTAATACTATCGGTGAATTTTATGAAAATATAATTGGTTAAACCCATTATGACGAGGTGAAAACTGTCCTAGAAATGTATAAATTACTCATGTACCCAACCTCCATGGTAACATGAAGTACAACATAAAAAAAGTTAATGAAACATTTTTTATATCGAAATTTATTGTTCCAAAAATCCTATCACCTTACTATCATCCCAAGTGAAAGAAAAATACCATTTCCAACTTTAGTATTAGACAAAATTGATACCCAAGCATAAAATAAACTAATACCATTTGTAACATCCCACCACTCACCCATTGTCTTCGGAAGATGTGATGGTGTAACAGGCCTTAAGTGACATCCCTAATACACTAATTGATAGAAATAAATTCCAAGGGCCTCAAGTTCAATGGGGCTAATTTTCCCTTTGAAATAAAAACATACAAACCACATCTACAAAATCATTGATCCACTATATGATGAGTGAGTACAAAATGCCTCTCATCGTAACCAAAACAAAACAATATCTTAGTAAAAGTTGAAACCAAGTGAAATAAATAAAGGAATAAAAACGCCAAAACATCAAAGAAATATAACAAGAAATCTACCAAAATGATTCAATATCAAACTCTATATGGAACACCCATGGAATCAAGAAGTATCACTAATGAACTGAGATTACATGCCTTTAGCTATTTCTCATTAGATGAAATTTGAAAACACACAATAGTTCCAAAATAGGGATGACTCTAAACTTGGTAGTATTTCATCAATGGAATAACAAGTCATGTTAATGGTAACATTACTGTTCATCACAATTTATAGAAAACAATTTGAAATATTTAAAATATATTATACCAAAACCAAAAATGTATTCCATGGAATGCAATAAATGAAGCCTTTATAAATTTTCTCAAATCATTTAGAATACACATTACATGATTCAACACAACATTATATCCACACATGAATTCTCATGTGACAGTTTTTTACTCATAAGCAGTCTCTCATGGATCTACCAAGTTGTCACAAGGTAACAAATACCAGATTACCAAATAGAACACCCATTTTCAATAGGGTCCTGTCTAATGAAAATAAAATCACACCTACCCTATATATCAAAATCCATTCGTAGATATTTAATATAAAACATATATTTCCTTAAAATATTTCAACAACCATTTTCTATATATCAAATCAAAACCTTAATTTTAAAATAACCATTTTGAAATTATCATCAAATATTATTTTTCATAAAATAATCCATTTTACACAATTTCTAAAAACCACCCCGAAAGTGCATTACAATAAGGATGAAATATGAATTTCATAATCAAATAAAGAAAAAATTTGTTTCAATCTAATTATTCAACTTCAAATCTATTGGAGACAATAGGGAATCCACATACCTTACAACAGTTGGTCAAAACAACGAAAAAAACTACAATACTTATGATATGGGATTGGATCTACTTTAACCCAATAGATCAAAACATAAAACCTAACAATTCCTGACCATAATCAGGGATCTATACACATCAGATTAGATCTAACACTCTTTGATAGAGGAGGAGAATATATCTATGAATAACGGCCCGAAATGGAGACTTATTTGTGTATCTGATTATCAAATGGGATTTGAAGAAAATTCTAAAATATGATATTATATTGAAGCTAATAATATAAAATTCCATGGGAAAAAAATGTGTTCTCGATTATGAAATATTAAAAAATAAAAAATAGGTCTTAAGACTTAATATGAGTTGGATCAACAAATTGTTGATCTAAAACTATATAATACATGGTTTGGCAGACAATTTGGAAAACAATGACACAACCATGCCAACCTACTTCCTTGAGAAAACCCCTCATGTGATTGGATCACATAGTTAGGAAAACTGGGAACCCTCCATAATTTTCCCCAATAACCATTATTTCATGGTTTCCTATATGAATATACATTATTTAACCATTCTATATGCCAACAAAGTGGTGATACTATCCTATATGAATATATATTATTTATCAATATGTATACATAACATTTATAAATAAAGGATCTGGTACATAAAAAGTATAGTGGTACAGAATTTATTTGGTTGAGTTTTATATAACCTGAGGTTTAATAATAAGTATTATTTGAGGAGTCAAGGCTAAATTATATTTTATAAGCACAGATGAACTTAATGTTTAATGACGGTGATTCATGTAACTTATGGAAATGATTAACATATTTTTTAGAATATATGGAAAGAGAATATACCTTTCTAGGTATATAAAATCATGGGTGACTAACCATATTCTGAGATAAAAGTTAAATTTATCTTATAAGAATATGTTATCAAATACTTATTATTTTTTAGTTTCATGATTTTTCATGAATATTTGGAAGAATTTTAGGATATTTATTTAATGAATGATTCAATTTGGTCATTTATTATTACTTTTGAATTTTGGCAATTAATTTAACATCTATTCATAATATTATTTATTCATTTTGAGAATAATCTTACTATGTGATTACCATTTTGGTTTATTTTAATGTTCAAATAATGGTGGAAAAACTTATATCATTTTATTTTATTATGAGCTCTTAGGAAAGTTGATTTTAGTGCTTCAGGTATAATAAAATAGGTCATGTATACTCATCTTTTAGTGAAAAATATTATATTCTCTAGTAGAAAAATTGATTTTGATGTCTAATTTATAAATTCAATTCTACATAACAGATTTAATAATAGTAAACAATTTATAATTTGTTGTCGGATATTATAACAAACAACACCCAAATATATAAACTTACATTTTTTTTAGTTCTATGAAAAACTGATACTGAAAAATCTTTATAATAGTTTTTTCATTGGTTTTCTATAAAAAAGGTGTTGAAAATGCTCAACACATTTGTTTTTCATGTCAGATTTATTAAAATTTGACATAAAAAACAAAAAAAATATCTTATTTTCAGTATCAGTTTTTTCGAAAATATATACAGAAAAAAATTAATTTTTTTAACATCGTATTTTGTAAAAACTATTGTCAAAACTATTTTTAATAAACCCGACCATAGAACCCTTTATTCCATAAATCAATTCTTAAATATTATCTTATCCTACGATTCCTCTAATGGATTCTAAAACCCTTTCGATGGCTATTAGGGTGGATTATTTTTTATTTGAATCATATTTTCATTATTTCTAACCATCAATCATTTATCTTCTTCTCTGTTTCATGATATTTTTTTATTTCATCACCGTAACTCATTAGCTGTCAATTTTCACTCGGATTTTACATTTTTTGTTGTTATTTTTTGTTCATTATTTTGTAAATGTAATAATTAATCTTTTTGATATTTTAGTGTCATCCAATTAAAATGCTATTATCAATATATTTTATACCAAGTAACCCTATTATGGTCTAGCGACAACATAATTAAATTTTTGTTGCTGTTCTTTTTCAAATTATTTTATATTTTGTTTTAGTGTTCTTTCTTAAAATTAATTCAAGGGGTGTTATAAATAATTAGGATCAATCACATAGAGTATTACACTAAAAAAGTTATATGGTCTGTAAAAAAATTCAATTTCATTCATTATCTATTATTTATAAATATGATTCACAACTTCATTTTCTGTATGAAATTGACTTATAATTATTAATTGTATTACTTTTTTTAAAGTAAAAAATATGTATGTTTTAAGACTATAAAATGGATTCTCCTAGTTTATAATTATGGGGAATATTAATTTCTATGTTGATGGATCTAGGTAGACAAATGTGATTTTCTCTGATAGTCATTTAAAAAAATTTATCTAAACTTGATAGAAGTATATTTATTTTTACTATAGTCATAAAAATTTGTTTATAATTATTTATTTAATTAAAAAAAAATTTAGAGAAATTTTTTTAATTCCTAATAATTTTTGATATCTTTCTTATGATCTAGGATTTTTTATTAAATTTTATCTGTTTAAAATTTATCAATTTATATATATTTTATAAATGTTTAAATAATTTATATGTATATATAAATACATTTTTTTATATTTTTTTATATATCAGTAGAAATTATTTGGGATATTTTTTATTTTTTGATTCTAATCAAATCATCCCCTTTTGGATTACCATGACACATCCCAAAAAATAAATAAATAGGTAGATTAATTTTTATTTTGTTCAAAATAATTGTTAATATTTCATGTATGACTACCAATTATTTTTATTGTATGTTTTATGATTAAAATTTATCATTTTTATATATATATTTTTAAACATTTATATGTTTTAATATATTCACTAATTATATTATGATTTCATGTATTTAATGGAATGTAATTAGATAAATTTATAATGTACCACTAATGAATATAAAATAAGGGTTGTTGATTAAATGCAATTTTCAAATGAATTCATAAAAAATATAGATTTTATTTTATGTCCATGTGTGATGTGTTTGAATATAAGAAAGTAAAATTATAGAAAATTCATGGATCATCTAATTTTCTATGGTTTTATCCTTAATTATAGACATTGGATATTTCATGGTGAATTAATTGTAAATTCAATAGCTAATGTTGATGAAAATATTCATAATGAGAAAGAAGATCATATTTAATTAAAAAATCACATTTTTAGGTGTTGAAACCGTTCAAAAATAGCTACTATTAAATGAAGATATGGAGATTCAAAAAACCCATTATTCCTATGTTATAGTAAATATATAGTGTAATCAGTATATTTAATATTTCATGACTTGAAACTAAGAAATGGTTGGACTGATGAATGTTTCTCTAACTTATATCATATTTTAAAAGAGTTACTTCCAGAAAAAAATGGACTTCTATATTCTTATTATGATGGGAAAAAATTTGTATGCACAATAAGATTAGATTATAAAAAATAAATTATTTCCCAAATGATTGCGTGTTTTATAAGAAAGAATATCAATTTTTATCAAAATTTCTTACATGTGAAACATCACACTATAAGATGGATGAAAAGGTCAATTCTTATTAATTCTCAGGTACTAACATCTATCCTCATGCTAAATCAAATAATTCCTTCCAACAATACCTTCATATATTTTCTATAAATTAACTCTAATTAAATCATTGGAATAGAAATAAGTACCCAATATAAATAAATTTGGTAACATCCAATAATTCATCATTTTTAGTGTCTCTTTTCAAATTCAAACGATACATAAAATTTTAAGATAGAATTCAAATAAACACAACTTTTAAAGTAAACTATTTCACCCTCCAAACTCATCACAATGAATTATATTTGATAAAAATTTCTTAATTTTGTAATTTATGTTCAAAATATACTAATGGGAGTTTTTACAGATGGAATGAATCCATATCATAGCCTAAGAATTCAACATAGTTCAGGGATAATTTTGTTGGTAGTTTAAAACTTTTCCCAGTATATATGTATGATGAAAAAATATATTATGATGAAATTGGTTATTTATGTACCAAAACAGCTAGTAAACAAGATTTATGTATATATTTCACCATTGATTTATGATTTTAATCTTTTATGGGAGGCAGGTGGTAATGATTTCATGCATAGATAAGTGTATTTTCTTTGGCAAGCTATGATAATGTTTTGTGTAAATTTTTTTCCTAAATATAGAAACTTCTATGGATACAGTGTTAAGGTACATAAATACATTCCAATTTTTGAAGAATATACTTTATATTATTAATTACATAATTGAATAAATTAATTTTACATGGAAAACTGAATATTTCTTCTAATTCATCATCCTTATCATAGATTGAAAAATTAATTTAACAGATTATAGGAAAACAATATTACCCAATAACCATTTTTAGTTGAAGAATATTACGATAGGGTAAAATATATTTATTTGATATTTGGAATGAAAATTTATTCTGTTCTTCAAAAAAATATCCAGATGAAATACTTAAATTTTTTTGAACTACCTTATTATAGATTTCAAGAGATAAAACATAACATTGATGTTAAGCATCTTGAGAATAATATATATGATATTTTCATTATTAAATTATTATACATAAAAGGAGAGACAATATATAGATTAAAGTCTTCATAGGACATCATTTCAATGGGAATACATTTTGGGTTTTCTCCCTTTATGAAATGAAATATAACATTTTTACATATATCCTATCACAAATTATGAAAGGGTTAGAAGTTGAATTTTTTTCAGTTTCAATATGGTATAAAAGTACAAAGTGGATATTTTTCAAATGTGGTTAATTTTCTATCAGTCAAGGATTAGAAATCAATAGGTATGAAATCTCATGATTGTAATTTATTGATTCGACAAATACTACCCATCACACTGTGTGGTATATTTCTATTAGCCGTCAGAAAGACTATCATCATGTTATGTAATTTCCATTATTATCTAGGGTTTTGATCCAAAATTGTTAGATAAATTGTAAAATAAAGTTTCTCTTATTCTTTTTCAATTATACATTTATTTCCCACAATATTTTATGATATAATAGTTTATTGAGTAATTCCTCGAGTGCATGAGATAAGAATATTCAGGCATATTTATTTATGTTGGATGTATCCTTTTGAAAGGTATTAGAAAATTTTAAAGGGATATGTTAAAAATTCTTATCGACCAGAGGAATATATTATTAAAAAATATGTATTGGAATTTGAGATTGGGGTTTGTACTGATTATTTTAATGATCTGGAGTATATTGGTCTCCCTATATCACAATATTTGATAGTTGATAGTGAAGGATGAGGTATTTGAGGTTTAAAGGTAATGTCATTCCACATGATGAAGTGATTCATGCACATTTATACATTATGAACAACAAATATTACTTTAAATCAAATATATCATCACATATAGATGAATTAATTATATGATTTTAAAAAAGAAATGAAAATTTATTGATGATTGAGCCTAAAAAGTTCATTTGTTCCATGCATTTAAGGGAATGTGGTCACAAATATATCTACACCAGAAATGTTGAAATGGTTTCCAAGGGTTCCATTTCTTAATATGATAACATGGTATGGTTTTTATATTAATGGGTGCACATTTTACACAAAACTTATAGATGATAATAGTACGGTTCAAAATAGTTGTGTGATGGTCATCACTGAAGCAATTCATTTTTTGAGTGAAAAAGATAAAAACCCAATTTACATTTCATTAATATATATTTTAGTTATTTAGGATATAAGGTAAATTGATTATACAAAATTTTGAGTCACTACATTTAAGTGTAATTAGGCTAATAACAATAGTGGTGTGTAACATGATGATTGTGGGTTTACACTGGTTGACATGAAAATTTTTAATTATAGTGATGAACCATTTAACATCAACACACATGCATATAAGATATTTTATTTCATTGATCCATTGAATGATCAGTGGTCTATAATTTTTCAAAGAAAATATTCTATTTTGGTGATGAGGATGATGCTGATGATGTTATTGATTTATATGAGTCTTAGTCATCTATAACATAATTTCAAGATGATTAAAATTACTATAAGGCATCCATAGTGCAAGAATTACATAATGATCATGTTAAAGGAATATGGAATATCAATAAATTAGTCTCCTAATTATTCTGGTAATTACTTTTACTTTGTTTCTATTTCAAAATATAGATGTGTAAAAATTATATTTTTTACAAGTTAACTTGTATATATTTTGTTTATAAGAATCATGACATATTTTTTAAAAACATTGAAATGTGTACTTATTATTTTAGATACTTATTTTTATCATACATGTTTCTAAAAATATTTTTTTCTAATGATATTCAGGTACACAAAATTTAATTAAACATTCTAATGTCAATTTCATATAAAAATAGAGGTGAGCAGTTACCAAGGTATATCTATTTTTTCATATTATTAAATATTTCGTAATATAATTATTTAATGAAAAAACATTAATTTCAAAAAAAAAATATTTACAAGACTACTAATTCATATTTATCATATAAGGATTCTCCAATTATAATAATGAAATCAAGTTCTCGTGTTGCTAAATATTATATTACACATTTTCAAAATCTATCACGTTCTTGTAAATATGAGAGATTACAAAATCTTTTTGATGATAATAACAATGAAACTAGCCCAAAAACAGTTCATTTTATCTGTTATATATCAAAAAAGATCTATTTTAGTTTTAGTATTTTATATACAGATTCGAAGTTCTTGGATATGATGGTGAAATAGCATCTTTGGAAGGATGTGATGGTAAAATATCCTAATTTTATTATTTTCTCTCCTTTTCTTAATATGAAATATTTTATATGACATATTTAATTTATTAAATTATAAATAAACATAAATTTTAAGGAAAAAACTAAGAAAACACATATCATTTTAACAGTGGCCTAATTGAGAGATTTTAAAACAAAATTGACAAAAAAATTATGCTTTTGGAAAGAAATGTAATGAAATCTGATTCCTTGAATATGATTTTATAAGTGGAAATTCATTGAAGAAATTTGTTGAGATCCAACATGAATGAAAATTTCAGGTATGATAAATATTTCATATTATAAAATTTATTATATATTCACTAATTTCATATTTATATATTTATATATAACAGTCATCCATGAGATCTCAATAAGAGATCTGGTTGAAAAATGTATACCCTCTTACTTTATCACATGATGGGTATCATTTATTGGAGAAAAAATGATTGAATCAAAATTTTAAGTATTAAGAGATCGATCTAGTAGTTGTTTAAAAGAGGTTCAGTTTTTTCCTCCATCTCCTCCCACTTACCATGAAAAATGCAAATGATTGAAAAGAAGGATAATTGAAATGTATCTTATAGAGAAAGATAAGGAAGTAAATAAAATAATTGTATGTAAATATATTTTTTCTTTCATTGTTGTTTGTTTTTTTAAATTAAAAACATTGAAATAATAATTTAAATTTCTATTTTAGGATGGAGTTTAAGATAAAGAGAGCCAAGGTACATTTATCCATGAGGGTAGGCTGGATATCCAAGCTATAGCTTTAGGAAATCAAGAACACCTAGACAGAGTAAGAGGTTATCTGGTGGGTATTTGTATTATGAAAGATGGTGGTAATCAATGTAAGCAATACAGTGATCCAGAAATTGGTTCCTTAAATGCTGAGCTGAATGAAATGAAACTATCAATGAGTGTTCAAATTCAATTAACTCTACAAGATATGTTTGAAAAATTTCCAAGACAATCAAAGCTAACTTAGCCTATTCGGCATGCCCTGTCTTCCTAGCCTTTATAGTTTTATGTGCATCATGTGCAAACTACCTAGCTGACACATCCCTCCTAGCCTACCTACTCAAATCCTCCACCTCCTCATTTTGACCGACATTATATTGTTTGTTCCATGATAGATATACTTCAGTACATATTTTAACATATTGATTCATACATATTTTTGGGTATTCTATACAGCACCATCCGATTCAGTTGGGTTATGTTAGATTATCAGTGCATGATATTATTGATCATAATTACCCACTACCATTTCACCGTGAAGAAGTTAGTAGATTTCGGGATTGTATGTGTCAGTTTTTTATTTTCCTGGATAACATTCTTTGCAATCTTCCATACGAGGTATGTGTTGATTCTAAATATTAATTACATTAGATTGAAAATTACATATATATTTTTTTTACATTAATTTTTTATAGGATTACCTACAATAAAAATAAATGATACAATATAAAAAAATGTTTAGAATGAATGGATATAGATACTTATTGTGTTGCTGTTTCCTTCCATGTAGGTAAATTTATATTTTAGATTAAAATTTTCATTAAAGAAAGATGGCATTTAGTGACATAATATTTTATTAATTTAATTACCTATCTATTCACATTTCTAATAAAAAATGTGATCATTGGTGTTTAAGGTTTTATTGATTCATAGTTCATTTCGACAAGTGTGAAATAAATGAGGACTACTAATAAAGATTAATATATATTTGAAAAATTATCAAACACAGATATTGGATTTTGGTTTTTACCAGTATATGACGGGTAAGAACGATAAAAAAAATTATGAACTAATTTTCAATATAATATTAGGAAGTGTGATAATTTTTATTGTATAGGGAATTGAATGTTCGACATATTTTTTCCAAGTGAATTCACTTTATACTAGTTTTTCTCTTTATTAGTCCATGTTCCTAAAATATGTATCACATTATTAGACATGTATGTTTTCTTATATTTTATAAGTTAATTAACTTAAAATTTATTGTTTATACATGTCTTATTTGTAGATATATATGAAAATGTAGGTCATGGATAAATTATAGCAAATATCACTTGTCAATAAAGAAACCAATTCCAATCCAATACGTGGAAGTACATGTAAATATTTTTATATTACATAATATTTGGATTTTTAATATATATATATATATATATTGGTTTTTTATATCATGTTAATATTTTATACCCTTAGTTTCATCATTAAAAAGGAATAATACAATGTAGATATTATATTTTACAATTCATGTGTGGGATAATCACTACGGGAGTGACAGATGATTTTTATAAGGTTTGTTAATTATATTAAATATTTTATGTTATATTTCATTATATTATATTTTTAATCTTATATAATGTAATTTTATTTTATACATTCAGTGAGATCAGATCATATACAAATGATGAACTAATACATCTTCGATCCTTGTTTGAAAACAAATTTTAAAGTATATTTGTAATTTAAATTTTCATGTATGTTTCTTTTAATATTTATTTTTAGTATTACATCTTTCTAATAAAGTGTTATATAACTAATAATTTTGTAATAATTGGAGTTTGATGTTAATAATCTCAATAGATTTTATCAAGAATAACAATTGATTACTATGTTAAAAATTTTTAGGTAGGTGTTTTATATATCTAGTTTAAAATATCATTTAGAATTTTGTTTGACAGATTTGTAAAAACTTTTTAATAGATTTATACACCTAAATATGCATTTTTTTATTGTATGATCATTTCATTCTGTAGATGAAATATTTATAATTTTATTCTAAAAATATATTTTACATTCAGGGTTGGTTTTTTTAAAATTTATTCCAAAATATTTAAATGATGGTTCTTTTATAAACTATCATCGAAGACCATTTCTCAGAGTTTTCTCCATCATTTTTAACTAAAACTAATAACAAATACAAATTTTTAGAGGTATTTTGCATCATATTTTATGATAAATAAAGCTGAATACCCATTAAAAATTGGTCTTATGTGTCGTTTTTGGTAAAAAAATATATATCAAAGACATTTTTTTGTAGTTTTTTATACCGGTTTTAACTAAAACCATGATGAATATTGACTTTTTCGAGGTATATGGTGTTAGAGTTCATGAAAACCAATGAGGAAAACCTTTTTCATATTTTAAGGGATTTGTTTGATTAAAAACTAATGCTGAATGTCAATTTTTCATGGGTATTTGGCATTAGTTTTCAAGAAAACTGACATCGAAGACAAATTTTCTATTGGTTTTTATCATCAGGTTTTTTTGAACCAACATCGAAAACAAATTTTCAACGCCTATTTTTAAACCCCATGAAAATAATATAAAAAATGATGCGAAATAATGTATCTTCACTAGTGATTGTGGTGGAAATCAATTAAATAACAAAAATCTATGACTCCAATAATTGTATTTACATATTTTCATAGTTGATATGATAAGAAATTCTGAAAAATATATTAAAAAGATCATATAATATATCTTATTACATTGTTTTTAGATGAATGAGTAATCTTTTTCACAACTCTTTAGTTTATGTATTTGTGGTTGTTGACTTTCTTATGATTGTTCACTTTCTTATTGAGAAACATAGTACGTGTTATTTTATGTGATCTTAATGTTTATCATTATCCCTCTTTTCAAAAATATGTTTTTTGAAACCTCTTTAAAATGTGGGATTTCAACAAGGGTATTTTGAAAATTCAAGACCCCAGTCAACAATATCAAGTTCAAATTGAAAGTAAAAAATTAATAGGGGGTAGAATGCAATATCATTTTATTTCCAATGAAATATTATATTCAATAGTGTAAAACATACATAATAATTAGCATAAATAAACCCATAAAAATTAATATTTAAATTTGATTTTTTAACCTATACATTCAATTGGAGGGTATGAATATGATTAAACAAATTTTTATATATTTATATAGGAAATAATAAATAATGAAATTAGTGATTATATTTTTGTAAATAATCAATCACATTTAAGTAAAGTCATTTTATTCATCAAAATATATTTTTTCTTCAAACATGGTTTTAATTTTTTTTGTTAGAGAATGTTAGAAATAATTTATAAATTAAATATAATGAATATTTTATAAAATTATATAATTTTTTGATCAATATATGAAAATTACAATAGGAGGAAATTTCTAGATGTTTTTGAAATGTTTTATTTTTCAACAAATAGGGAAAAATAATGATATTTATAGAAAATTGTGATTTACTTTAATGTAGTTACAAAGTAAAATTATACTTTGAAATTTATTTTTAATATTTAATTAGTTAATTTTTATTTAAAATAATTCAAATATGGGTTTATAAATGACTTTAATAATTTAATTTACTATAAAACAAATTTGAAATTTAAAAAAAGAATTTTTTAGAAAAAAATTATTTTACGTCACATTTTAACAATTTTAATGTAAATTAAACTCTACCACTTTTTGGTTTTAATTTTTAATAATTAATTCAATATTTAGAATCATTGGGTGCAAATTTATTAAATATATCCCATTTTATTTTTGGAAATTATGAACAACATAATTAGTAATGTTGGTTACCCAGATTAGACTAAATATCATAATTAGTGGTTAAAAAGTATATGATAAGGACATAAACATGTCCCAAAAATGACTTAAGTTTATCATATGATTCATTTTCATCTATATTCATCAAATTTTCAATTATAAAACAATTTATTTATATTTTTTTTATGATTAATATCATTAAAATATTTAATGCAAGGAAAATTCAAAAATATCACACTCTTGTTTTTTAATAAGTACAATATTTTTAACATCAGGATAAAAAGGATATTTTTAGAAATAAATATTATTTTTTAATATAAATTATTTATATTCATCATGAATTTTTTTCAATATTTAGTGAAAATATAATTTCCTCAAATTAATACGCTACGTCGTTGTAGTTATTGTTTAATGAATAGAAAAATAAATTAAATGATAAAAAAATATTAAATGTATGATTATTTGAAATACATAGTGTGAAACATGAATTTTATAGATATAAAAAACATGTTATATATTTATTAAAATATTTAATCTTAATTTAATTTTTATTCTTAATGTTATAAAAATTGATGTTAATGAATGGTTCAAAAATTCATTATTTCAATATTTTATGTAGATAATAATTCATTAAATGCTATATAATATCTATAAAACCCATGATTAAACATGTGATTTTTATGCAGTATAAAATATATATAATTTTCTATTTATGAGTCTTTTCAAGTTTATAGTATCTAACATGACTGTCAAATAGTAAAAATCCTTTTTGTCATGGTTAGTGTGAAATGAGTTTATGGGGGGTGTTAAAAGCAAAAAATATGTGTACAAATGTGATGTAAACATGTAAAACCTTTATAGTATGAGGTGATTTAATATAATAATCATATTATATCCAAGTATTATTACTTTTTAACTGTGTCAAAATCATAATAATTTAATATTTTTTTTATATTTATGAAAATTCCAAAAGTTCCCCGCACATCTCTTATAAAGGGGAACCACTTCTTCTCATTCATTAGCACCTCAAGAACCATTTTAGATGATAAAAAGTTTCCCAAATATATTAATAAAATCAATCCCCAAATTCTATAGGTCTTATTTGTGACATAATACAAATTTCATTTGGATTAAGGTGTAAATACAAAGAATTTTTCCGTAGAAGATGTATAGTTCTTAATTTAGCGTTTTTGTTGTATATCCTCTCCCATATATATTTAATATAATTCAAATTTCATGATGTTATAAAATGATTTTATCCCATATACGGAGATATTATTATATTAATTTCATATCCAATATCCATCTCCAACCTCCATTAAATGTTAAAATAATTTATCATATGTGTGTATGGCAGACTACCATCTCATGGACTGATGTAATTCATTTTCTATAAACTCCTTTCACAAATGGAAATAATTATGAATTTAATTTATATATATTATATTATCTATATATTTATCATTTTTATAATATAATATAATGCACATTTTATATCATTTTCATTCCCTAAAAAATGATGATGTTATTTTTGTGTATATATAGACTACCACATCAATAAAGTGATGTGATTTATTTTTCATCACCACATCAAATGGACTGTATATATATGTATATATAAATAAATAATAATTTATTTATTATAAAATTAACATTATTTAAATATAAAATAATACTTACTATCTTTGATAATTATAGTTTTGACATGGAAATCAAAACCATGGGTATGTAAGGCATATCATCTCCATAATTATAACTTAGATAATTTTTCATAAATATCTTTCAAGATTAGATTTAAAGTTTTATTTTACCTAAAAAAGTTTTTAAATTATTATTATTCTATATAATATGGAATAATGATCTCTATGAAAATAGTTAATTCACAGTAGTTGTTTTACAAATTAAGAACTGAATGTTATCATTAATCTTGGTGTGGACTTAACTAATTAAGTAATTATATATGACCTTAAAAAATTAAATTAATTGGTATATAGATAAGTATTAAACATGTATTTTTTTATAAAATTAATTAATTAATATTAATTAATTATTAATTAGTTAAAAGAATATACATGGAATTTCTAGACTCATTGTATGAGATTTCACCTATGTTTTTTCTTCATTGAGATATTTTATATTATTATGAACCTAATTTATTTTATATCATGTATATAATGAAAATTTACATGTTATATCATTAATACTTAATAATTCATGATACAATAAATTTCAACATGAATTACTTCAGCCATTGGGATTTTACTTGAATGTTAACAAGTGTTAAAAGGATTCTTAACTCGATTTCCTTTCATTGCGTTATATCTCTTCTTAATTGTTTTTATTCCATAATTATCTATATAAATATTTTTATTAAATATCACCACATTTTATGTGGGATTAAATTTTTTACACATAATATCTTCATTTATTAATTTTTAAATAAATATTATAATCTTTTTAAAGGTCACTCATCTCAATTTCATGTATTTTGGGAGGTACGGTTATAATATGAGCCTATATTATTTAACGAGGCATATATAATACCACATTGACATAATATATCATGAATAAATTTATGTTAATTATAATTTGTGTTTCAATTGACATTATTCTTTTATGGGTCTAACATTTGAAGTTATACTGAAGTGGTAAATTCTTTATGTTATAATCTCTATTCCTTTGAGTGTTATTTATGGTCAAGGTAATTATAGGAAATAATATGATCTTGTTTTATTGAAAGACATATCATTTATCATTTTTTGTTTATGAATTTATTTTATATTTTTAATTTCCCTTTTATCTCTTATTGATTAAAGAAACATTAAGAAAGGAACTTGTAAGTGATATCGACATTGAATCATTATTTTGATAACGAATACTACTCTTCAATATCCATGTTTTCTAAAATGTTTTTTTGAAAATATAAATTATTTTATAAATCAGTTTCATGTGGAATTTAAGATTCTATTAAAAGGTTTAAAAAATTAAATTAATTAATTTTTTCAAAATGGTTCACTTTTGACTCTGTTAACAAAATTATTGAGAATAATGTTTTTTAACATTTATATAATAAAAGAATATTCAAACCTTATTGACCAATATTTTATTTGAAGCATATTTTATATTTTTCAAAAATTATTTTCAAACAAAATTATTTTCAAAGTATTTTTTGATTTGTTAGTTTGATGAAGTGTGTTTAAAAATAAAAAGTTTATTTTCCTCAAAAAATATTTAATGATATTTTAAAGGAATTTTAATTCTTCAACATAAACAACCCTTTCTATGACATAATTTCTACTAGTAATATGTGGTAATGATATAATCCCTATTCTCTATCTAAATTTATTTTTAGATTTGTGTGAAACCAGTTTCTTTTCCATGGATGAATCATGTAATGATGGAACAAAGATTATTCTAATGTAAAAAAATTAAATGTTTTAAATGTTTTATTCATGAATGGAATTAGTACCTCTGTTCTATCAGTGTGGAGTCTGATATAGCTTATACCCATGGGTACAAATATATATAATTGGGTGATCATAAAATATCTTTAATGATGGGTATCCTAAGATAGTGTTGGGTGAGCCCGTTATAGATTATATGATGGTTCTGCCCAGATAGAAATCCTATACATTGGGTAATTTTTCTTTTTCATTATGGTATAGATGGATGGAGGTAACTAGTGTGTTTTATCATGTGGATTTAATTGGGATCCAATTGTTTTTAACATGAGTCTAAAATTTGTTAGGAATATATTATTATAAGATACAAAAACATTTTGGTTATTGTTTATTATGGGTTATAAATGATCCCATTGTTCAAGATTGACATCACATGGCTCCTAATTATTAATTCCAATAACTCATACCATTGTTAAATATTTATTCCATGTTTCATGATTGATGATCTAGATAATCATGCGTATAAACTATATTATTAAATTCTCATACACTAAGATTATGTCATCATATACATTTTTACATCTTAAGATTACATATGAAATTAAAAGGTTAATTAAATAGTTTATCCCTTTAGACCATTTGAACCCACCCTTCTAATATTTCATTTTCCCCATGTTATAAATAATTGTTATAAATTATTTGAGTATAAGTAATTTACATGTTAATAAATTTGTGGGATATGTTGATTACTTAATAGGGATTATCAAATGATGTGTATTGTTGTAAAATACTCTCTTGAATTCATAAGCATTTTTTATTTAATTGTTTTACCTAATTAACTAAAACTAAAAACCTAAGAGGTCCACAATTAAGAAAGTTATCCAATATTTCATTTTTATTTTATAATGATGGTATAGAAAAAATTGGTCTACCTTTATCGGGATCAATGACAGATATTTAATATATATATTTTTAGCAGAAAATTTCAGAAAGAAGGTTCAGGTATTTTACATAATAATTCAATCTTGGTGGTAGTAAATCACCTTAAAAATTCAAAAAATTACATTACAATCTTCTATGATTTATCTCCTGACTCACTTCCATGATATACATAAGGGACGTTTTAAGAATACATGGAGTCCCACTTTCTATTGTTTCTTATCAATATTCTAGGATTACCTCTAGGTTTTGGAGAATCCTTTAGAAAGCGTTCGATATAGAACTGTGCTTAATCCTAGATTATAACCATTTTATGTATGGTTAGTCTGAAAGGATAGTTCAATCTCTGGAGTATATATTGATATCATTTTCAATGTATTTTCCCAAATTTTGGGACTGACAGCTTCCCCTAATGAGGTTCTCAAATAAAAAGTGTTTTCATTTTTAAATTAATATGGAATCTTCTGAGGTTATATATTGTATTTGGTATTGGACACCAACATGTTGGGATAATGTTGGAAAATATAATTTGATGGAACATGATTTTATTCAAGAGGTTACAAGAAAGTCTCAAACCATTAAACATCCTATAGAATTCAAACAAAGTTTATAGAAAAGGTTTGCATAAAATTGTTGACAGGACCTGGAGTTTGAGGTAAGAGATAAATTGCTTCATAGTATATTCCAATGTACGAAATTCATGATTCTTTTGAATAAGTCAGTACTTAGACATAGTTAAATCCACACATTTATGATCCTTTATTGTAATGGTGTGGTGGTTTATTGACTAGAAATTAATCCTAACCTATTTCAAGTACATGATGTGTTCTAGGTACCCCTCTTAAAGAAGTAAATACTAGAATCCCAAAATTTATTAAATTTATAGGTGGTTCAATCAAGGAATTATTTCTCATATGGGTTCTATCCAATGAATATCTTATATCATAGAGATTGACTTTTTTAAAACATGAAAACTCATATGGTCAATGTGTTGTGGAGGAACAACAAGTTTGAGTAAATGACATGGGAACTAGAAAAGGTCAGGAAATATAAGTAAAATCAGCTGTTATACTATGTGAAATGATAATTTAAATGGTGAAAATTATAATTTATGGAATAATATAACAACCCATATGTTAATAAATGAAATTTATTTTCAGAATGAGTAAATTATGTAAAAGAAAATGATGTTATAGAAAAAATTAACAATTTTAGTTTTTTGGAACCCTTATAAGAAATATTTTATTATATTTGAATAACCATTAAGCATCATAGTATTCTAATATTATAGTGGTTGATTAGTTACCATTATGATACATATATTAAAGGTTATGTTAAAGTCCAAATTACACAAATAGAGGGTTCAATGGCCTCGACCAGAAAGATTTCACCCTATGAAGTCCATTTATCAGAGCTTATGGGGACGATAACCTCTCTAGGAATTACCATTGAACCGTTAATATTCTTTATTAAAAAATTATATCATGGGTGAAAACATTTATGGGAGATCTTCCAGCTTATCAATATCATGGTCCAATCCATTTTTGTCAAACCGCCTTAAGAAAATCTCATCATCACACACCTTACCATTAAGGAATTTCCTTGTGTTATAAAGGGATATGTATCTAGACCCTAATTGTATTAATTTTTATATTCTATTCCAATAAAAAAATTATATTATTCCCTTTTTATTATTTCCTTTTATATTAGTTAATAATTTGTTTGATAAAAAATTATATTTTAATATGATGAAACACATAATGTATTTCTGGAAAATATTTAGTTTCAATCAAGAAAGTCATTTTGATGAAATCATGATTTTTTTTTAAAATTACTTTAATAAATTATTATTTTTAAATAAAATTTATTATGAACAAAATATATTATAAATTTATGAAGTCGAATTTTCTTTTTATAATGGTTAGAAAATAGTTTTAGTGAAAAATATATTTTCTAACAAATTATATTTTTTTTATTTAAAATTATGAATTATAATATCTAAGGAGTTATTTAAATAAAAATAAATATTATTTTTTAAATCATCACATAAAAAATTAGGTAATGGTGACTTTTCCTATCTTTCAAGTACATTCAAATGTTTGGGCCAAAATTTTGATACTATATAAATATATGATGTTTATTATGGCATCATAAAAGACTCATTGTGATATAATAAATACTATAAAGAGTATCCACCACAAAAATTATGTTTTTACTATAATATAATGTCTTTTCATGTTATTTTATTAATTTTATAAGACATTAATGAATGCTCAGAAACCTATATTATATTTTAATGTTTCAAAATCAAATACTTTTCAATGTGATACACTTCTACATTAGCTAGGATATTATTTTAATGTGTAAAGTTATTATCCTTATAAAATAATTAAATCCAATACTTTAGGGTAGAAACCATAGACAAAACCATTGGAAGGTTTGTGGTTTTAATTACTCAATCAAATAGATTTCAATGCATAAGTTTGAAAACTATTAATGAATTCTCCTTTCATTTGTTATTTAAACCCACCCAAACGCCCATTACACATCACAAAAACACTTATCCCATGATTTTACTCTTCTATTCCATCATTAAATCCCTCAAAAGGTTCCCCATGATCTCAATATTTTCATCCCATGCTTTTAGAAGTGCCCTCTCATGGTTAGGGATCCTCTCCTTCTCCTCTTTATTCAAGAACCTATATTATGTCATGCCCTATTGATTTACAATTGTCAAGTTGGGATATGTTTTAACACATCCCAATTATGGTATTTATGATTCCCATGTATTTATATACCCATTCACTCTCATTTACCCCTTCCAAAAGCATTTATGTACACTCGTTATGTTTATGAAATTATCCTTTAATTTTTCATCCCAAACATTTGTATAGTTAATACCTATCTCCATTTCCCCTCAAGGTTATTCATCTAGTTTTACCTATTATTCATTGATTGGGTATTTAATAGTATATATACCACACATCATAATTGTTTAGTTAAAATTGATGAAATATATCCTTTTGTTTTATAATCTTTGTGGCACCCTTATACATGTACATAATATAAAAGTGGTGGGCATACCTGGAATTATAAATCCCCCCAATGTATTGGGTAATTTTTTTATATCATGATATTTCAGGAATATTTAAAAGAGGTTATCCAAAGTAAAATATTTTAGGAATTACTTGTCTTTAACCTTTTATTATGTTATTGATATCATTATTTATGTTGTTTTTATATTCTTACATTGCCTTAATGTTGTCATGTTATATTAAGCCTCATTGATCATAATTATGATTCTCACCCTCTTAGGTTACCAAGATATTCCTCTTGGATAACAGGTTTTTTAAGTTATTCTATGAGTTTTTCATTCCTTTAAAAAGATTTTTATCTCACCCATATCTTATGTATGTCCCTAGGTTATCCCATAAAATTTTAGAATATCTATGAAATATAAGGGAATGTCTCAATGTTTTTAAATATTGTTGTTGTTCCCTTGTTCTATGTTTTTACATAATGTAAATTTTTTTCCAAATATACTAGGCCACACAGACTTAAGGGATTATATCGAATATATCAATATGTAATAACTTATAAAATAAATTGTATTAACGGTATGGGATTTAATATATCCATCTTCCATATATTGTCCAATAAGGAAATATTTTTTTATATTCATCTATAAAATCTCATAATCATGGTATTATTCTATGGTAAGTATAATTTTAATGGAATTTCTCATGGAAACATGTGGAATGTTTTTTAATGGTCTATAAATTTAAATTTCATAACACTTTAGCCAGTTTTTATTCTTTATAGTTCGTAACTTTACCTTCTATATCTTGTTTCTTCCTGAAAACACATTTTGACCCGGCTTCATTTAAATATATTTGAGGATCAACCAAAACATTATATTTTTTGGTACATATATTTTATCTCCAAATTCATATATTGTTTCCATCTTGAATCTGTTGGGCCACTTAATGATTCATTATAGTAAACAAGTTCATTATTATCAACTAATAATGATTCACCCAGTTGAGTGACTAGAGAACAATATATCTCTAATTCTTTGAGCACTCAGGTGATACTATATATCACCACTGTCTCTAGAAAAATATATTTCATTAGAATTTGTGGAACTTATTCATGTTTTAACTCTTATATATAATAATCATTAACTTCATTGAGGTGAATCTTTCTCCTATTATCCCTTTTAGATATGTTCTCCCTGCAAAAGATAATATAATTTACAGACACTATTAACCTTATATATGATTTACTTTATATTTAATGTCACCATTTTCTATATAATAAATTATAAAGATACACTTCATACCTCAGGATGTCAGTTTATATCCATAAGTGGACTTAACAGACTACTAGAAACCCTAGACCTGTAAATTTTACAATATAAATTTCCTCCCATGTTATAAATCATGTGTGATTTCATTTTCCACATAATTTGGAACATATTTCAGTTGGTATTAAATATTTTAAACTTCATATCCCCAAAAATGTAATGGAGCATATTTGTAACTCTTCATCAACCTCACCATATCCAACATGGTGTGGTCCCTCCGTTCACCAATAACATTCCATTGTGGTGTATAAGGAGTGAGTTGAGATAAAGTCCCAAAATTCCATAGATAACCAATGAACTATTATTAAATACATTCATCACCTCAAAATAAGTAGAGATTGTATATCATCTCACCAAGATAATTATTCACTTCATTCTTGAAATCCTTTAATTCCTCAAAGGATTTTTTCTTATTCCACAATAAGTAATCAAATATAAATATAGTAAAGTCATCAGTAAATGTTTAAAATTATTATTTTCCACCATTAACATTAATGTGAAAAGGTCCACATAAATATTTTTGAACCATTTAAAGGATTTCTATGGCTCTTTATCCCATTCCACTAAATATTGGTGTATACATTTTTTATTCATGAAATCATGACACATATCAAATGGTTTTAGTTCAAGAGAATATAAATGGCCATCAGGATATAGGTTTTTCAAAATTATCATAATTACATGACCATGTAATTGATTCCATAAGTGGTTATGACATGAGTTATGTGAACTTGATATATTTTCAATAATCAACACTTTGTTTTCATATTATGCTCTATATATACTGTTATTAAGATGTTTAATACCACAAAAATTATATCTTTATAAAATTAAAAGCATTTAGTCCTAGACATGAAAAAAATTAATCCCTCACTAAACTAGATATATATATACTTCTTTTGGTAAAACCATACATATAAAAATAATTCATTAAAAGTAAAATCAATATCATCAATATTATAAGGTGGACATCTCTTATATCCACTGCATCTATTATTTCTCTTTTAGAAGATCTAATATCCTAGAATCTTCTTAAATTTTTCCAAAATATACTTGGTTCATGTATAGGGAAAAAATGTGATCACTAAAAGTTATATCTAATACCCAATTGGTAGATATGTACTGGTTTCATTTCATAATAAATACTCCTAATGCATCCTTATTCTTACTCACTAATGTGTGGTTATTCTTCTAGTGTACACTTTTTTCGATATGATAATCGTTATTTATCTTCATTAATAGCATTTCATTGGATCACTCTCCTGTTTCTTAAGATGTGTGAAGAATCTGAAGACTTTTCATTAGAATCTGGGCCCTTTTCCTTTCCATTCCTCCTTTTCAAGATAAGGAATACCCGTTTTTTATACCTCATTTCCATATCTACTAGGTGAATCATGGTAATAATTTCCACAAGATAATTATCAATATTTTTTATATTATAATTCATAATAAAACTAGTGAATCTCTTTGGGAGTGAGGAAATTATGAGGTAAGTGGATAACTCATTAGGTGGCTTAAACCCCACTATATCTAAACTCATAATATATATTGTAATATTTACAATATAATAGGTATATAGGGTAAACCTTGTCTAATATTTCTTGTAAATTGTTACTTAGATATTTTACATCACTCTCATCTGACCTTCTCCTGATATAAATCATTGATGTCAGACAACATGATGTATAATGCATGTTTTTTATAGTTTATGGAGAAAATTTGACAAGTATGATAACATAAAAAACTATACATCAAGTTCATCATCTATGTGTCTTAGCTATATTGATCGTGCTTTCTCACCCACATCCATTTAAGGCTCATCAAGATCTGGGGACTCCAACCCACAATACTTTCATTATTATCATAGTATGATTCACAAGCCATTATACCATTATTGTATGTTATAGCAAGTAAAAAAATAATTTCTACAATATTTATTTTTGTGATAATTTTGAGGTCACATTATTTTATATTTACTAAAAGAACAATTAATATAATTTTTTGGTACATTAGTTCAGTAACCAAAATACGACATAATAAATTTTTATTTATTAATATCCCGGTATTTTATCAAATTCCAATATCGATCACCATTAGATCATTTTTCATGGATATTTTAGTTTCAATTATCCACATATACCTACACATAACCTAGAAATGGTTCATGTCAAATTTCTTGAAGGTATTTAGGTAGGTTGTCTTCCCAACTATGTTAATTCACAGTTCCTTGATTAGGTGAGTAGACTACCCAATCCTAAAATACTATACTAATATTTACTCCAAAAAATCATTAAATATAGAACATTTATTGTAGGGGAAAACAATATTAATTCTAAAATGGTTTATTTAACCCAAAAAAATCAATATAACTCCGCGATAAAAGGAACATCCATAATGAGGTCCAAACCAACACATTGATCTATTATCTCATAAAAATAATGCAATGGAATGAGATATCTATCTTAATATCTCACTGATATATTTTTACCTTTACTCATAAATATTCTTTATTTTATCTTTTTACATTCGTGTTAATATAATTTTTATTTTATATTATTTATTTTCCATGTCTTAATAAAATTAGTTCTACCTAACAAATTTATTTTATTTTATATTTCATAGTCGTAAAGTCATTTATTTTATATATGTACATTTATGTATAAAAATAACAAAATTAAATACACACAAATAGAATAAAAATAAAATATTAATATGTTTCATGATCATATTCTTTCATCTTTTTTGTTTATTGTGCAGATAATAAAAAAACATGAACAATCGGGAACAAATCATAGGACCAAGATGGTTTCTAGTTTATTATTTCATATATTAACCAATGTATCTCTATATTTTTTCTATATTTTATACACCATGTATCATTTATACTCACTTTTTTTATCCATTCATTATATATTCATCATGTAGAAACAAATGAGGGGAGCAATGGGGATGAGGTTATATAAATGAAACCGTTAAAATGCAAGCACTTTCATAATATGAGGTAGGGATGATTTATATATGATCATTAAAAATGAATGAAAATTATAGAAAAAAATTAAATAATAATTAAATTAAAAAAAACCCAACACATCTATATTTTGGTCAATTTCATGACCATCTACGCATGCAAAGACTTTGAAATTAAAACAGACTATCCTTTACTTCAATTTATTCATTATTAATATAAACATTATCATTTAATAAATTAATTATCTTATTAATTAATTATTAATTATATTTTTAATTTCTATCTAAAAGGTCCTAGATATTTCCATCCAATTTTATTTTCAATAAATTTTTAAATTTAATTTAATTTAAATTAAATACGTGCATATGGTTTATTTATAAGTGTCATAGTGTATACCCTTATGGCTATTTCTGAATTTTGTCTATACTTTCACATGGAAAGTACTGATTGGAACATGGAATATATACACTTCTAATATATATGGAATTTCACCATTCTCTATGGTGACCTTTTTATAGAACAGATACACTCATTATATGTAAGAATATTTGGCATGTGATTATATTACACGCCATGTATTTCTGTGGTTTTGATCATGAAGTATATATGGATTGTATGACCTCCCAACAAACCAATAATATACATCGCATGTATTAATGTTGATTATTATGAAATATATGTAATTTTGGATAACCATACATGACATATAATTCAAAAATAATATGGAATATCAATAATTTAACATTTAATATTTTGAATAACATACGGAAATCACTCGGTATGTATTTTATCCAATAAACCCTATCATTAAATGTCTACACCATTCATAGACATTAACTCCCTGGTCCTGGATACCACCCGAAATGGCGCCCCGAGCCCAGTTGGTCACAAGGCCTCAACCAAAGCACCTCAAATGCCATAGGTTGGCAACTAGCAGCGAGGACCTAGGTGAGTCAATGGGAAGACAATTCCCTCATTACATGAGTTTCAAAGCGGATGTCAAATATATAAAATAGCAGAAGTAGAATAAAGAATAGAAAACATAACGTTAGTCTGGTAGATAGGAATATGTATCTATAACCAAAATTATTTCATATACAAAAAATGATGTGGATGCTAAAAGTATATAGAAATCATCAAAACAGTTACATGGAAATACATTAAAATACAAGTATCCAAAAAAGAAAAAAAATACCAAATATTTATCCCAACATCACAAGCATCAACTTGGTATAATGCTCTAATGCTCCAAACCGCAATGAATAACTTGTTCAAATAAGATTTATCCTATAATCACCTGTAATTATATAATCTGTTTGCGTCACCAAGGAGGCCCAAACATGGTGTGAGATAAACATCCTAGTAGGAAACCACCCTAGTCTACAAAGTTCTAACATAAATTCCTCAATGGTTGTAAAAGGTTCAAACAACTAGTTTGTTAGGGAAAATTATCATGGAATAAGTCTACTATAATTTAAAATTTGATAGTCGTGAAGGCTGCCTATAAAAGAAAGTCAGCTCCTAACAAGGTAGCTACAACTGGTAACAAGCAAGTCACACAGCCACCCCATACATCCATTTGTATCATGAAACCCTCATCCATGCTATATAAATAAGACATGTATCCCACTACCTCATAGTATAGTGATGTAGAATCTCACAACCATTCCGTATAATGAAGAGAAGACCCTAAGGGCTAGATACAAGGTGTCAGCAGACCAAGGCATCTAAGTAATACCATCTATACCACAGAGGTCTAGATCCAAGGAGTGAATCCAAGGTATCCCACCATGTCCCATGGGCATCCCTTGTGGAAACTCGGTTTGGAACAGGTTGGGGTCCTATGATCAAGGCAATAGAATTTCCTATGCGAGCCCATGAAAGCCGGATCCTTGGGGTAGCATGCCCCGAGGCATCCCACGGAATTGAGGCACAAGGGGTAGAGTCAACCCAAGGCATCCACTAATTCATCCCAGATCCATGTAGAGTATTCCATGGCATCTATCCAACCATTCAATCAAGCATTAAATCATTAAAATTCAGCATTCACAAACATGTGAGTATACCCAGCCACATCAATATTAACTATACATGATTATACAAACTCATGAAAACAAATTTACCATTTACCATTCATATATTCCTACCCTCCAATATTGTCCATTAACATTCCATTATTCATTTACATATTATTATACCCTCCTATTTAAAACATTTCATTTTATCCAAGATATCAAAATAGAAGATGAATAACATGATATTCAAAAATCAAAGAGGTATTACATCTCCTAAACTAGCCCCTCGATCAATAAAGGCATATAAGGGATTCCTCAATGAAGGTAAGCATAATTACACACCCCATGGGTGGTTTAAACAAGTATAAACAAGCTATTACCTTAAGGGTTTCCCATCGGCTGACCAAAAAACGAGCAATCGGTGATAACACACCGAAACTGAACCCAAGATCTACCTCACCATGTCCAACTACAGCCATTAAAAGCTACTCACTAAAAAAATGAGGCCTCTCTGGATATTCCGACAAATGGAATATTGACTGAAGGCCCGAAAAACACCAATAAAAGCCAAAATAAATTATATAACACCTACCTTGCCTCAGTAGTGGATATTTAGTCTAGTATTATGTCCTAATTCATCCCAGTTTGGAATAAATACGAATAACAGACAACTAATGGAATATTAGGGCATATCAAATTAAATCCAAATAGTGTATTCATTTTTCCTAAGACTCGGGAATGACTAAAAAATAATTGAGTACTTACTGATGTAGTTCAAAAATGATAGACAGTGCTTGAATCGGAGTTTGAACGGCTTCAACATATGAAAAACTAGTTTAGATTGATTCTAGGTTCAAAAACAAGATAAAATATTATGTCCCTAAAATGTTAATGTACTACCTATTTTATAAAAAACCCACTGTATAAGTACACCACATGTACTTCCCTTATATTTTTCTAAGACAAACTGGCTACACATCATGACTTCCACGTACTCGATGTGTACCTACCCGGTAGCCATATTTCATCATGTTTTCTTCTTTCCTTCCAAAAATCAACCCAACTAGCCCACGAACCCACCTAGGGTCTAAGATAAAAAGGAAATAAAATACATTTAAAATAAAAATAAGATTTGTACCTTAAGAAAAATCTTGGATCGTAAAATATTCCCCCATTATGGAAATTCATCCCTAAATTGCTCTCTGAAGTGTGGTCAAGATCTGTCTGAAAACAACCCTATCCACTGAGCATGTAAGTCATCATCCTTCTCCCAAGTCCTATTATCTAAACTGATGTGATTCCATTACACCCGTATTAGAAGAACAGACTGACCTTGGAGAACATTTACGCTCCTATCAACAATACAAATCAGATACTCCTCAAAGGATGCATCAACCTGAACCTCAACCTCCTTAGGATAAAAAACAAGATATGAGTCTGAGTGATAGTAGCATAGTTGAAATACACCGAAGATGAAATGCATTTCTCTATACTAGTGAGGTAAATGTAACTAATAGGAAAAGGACACAACTCTCTCCAGAATATCAAATGGACCAAGTCAACCGAAGGCTTCCACTACCACATCATGGATCTAGAGTATGACGTGGTATGCTTCATTCATTAGTTTTTCTAGTGCCATGTGATCCTAATGTCATTTGAGGTACCCCTTTCCTATTTTATAAAAGGGGGTATGCCTTATTTGATAGAGGAGTGACTCACTTCATTATATCACATTCCCATGTCCATTCATTAGGACTTGAGGTTGAGAGATTTCTAGTGCCTTTGGAATTTACTATGCCAGTTAGAGCTTGAGATGAGTTGTTTGAATTATGTAGAGATTGTGATATAGATTTGGGGAAGCACCTCTATTAGGGATATTTCATATGTTTATAGATACATGAATTTTACATCATCCTCAACCTGGATTGGTTTTATATGGTTCAAGCTATCGTGGATTAATTCAAGAAATTGGATGTATTAATGGATGATGATGGAGAGATAACAGTTTTTGTTGGAAAGTGATACCCTCAGATGTGTAAGATGTGTGTTTCATCCTTTCCATATTTTATGGATAAGATGATTCTGAGTTTTATAGCAGTTTAGTAGTCAATATTTTCTAGATTTAAAGAAGAGTACCTTAATAAATTCCCATATGATGTTTTTGTGTTACCCCCTTGATGAGAGATCTTGTTCGGGATCGAAATACTACCATGTTTTCACCAATATCGATGTCTTCATATAAGATGGTGCCTTTTGAGTTTTTAGAGTTGTGTATACTACTCAATAGTCTATTACATTGGATTTTTTTTGTAAATGTGTTTCACCATGGGGTGAACCACTTTTGTTCATAATGAAGACCAAAGATAGCAAGCGGTTCGGTATCGATTATCATCGCATGAATAAAGTGATAGTGAAAAAGAACCACCCTCCTCCCCAGATAGATGATTTGTTCGATCATTTGATGGGAGCAAGTGGGTAATAACAGATAAATTTTTAGGATATAATTATATGTGTGTAGAGGATAAATATATCCCAAATATAGATTTTTTAGTCATCATATCCATTTCATGTTTTTTAATGTTATTAAGTGTAAAGAATTATCAATATAAGTTCATGGGGTTAATGAACACTATGTTTCATGAGTTCCATGATATGTTTGTGGTGGTTTTCATCGATGAAATCCCTGTGTACATTGTGTTTGAGGATGAACATGATGATCATTGGCATGATATTTTTGGAGTAATTTATCATGAGATGTTGTTTGGTAGGTTTTCAAATAGTGTGTTTTGGACTTGAGAAGTTTATTTAATAGGGCATGTTTTAACCAAACTAGGAGTAGTTGAGGATCTGTGGAAGATAAAATCATTTTTAACTTATGAACCCCCCATGACAGTGGTAGTGGTGTATGATTTCCTTGGTTTTACTAGATAGTATTGGAGGTTTATAGTCGATTTCTCCCATGTTTCGACTCCTCTGACAATGTTGATTAGAAAGAATCAGGACTTCTTATGGACTGATCAGTTCCAAATAGTTTTTAGAGTATATGGGAGAGATGTTTTTGCGTGCTCCAATTTTTTATTCATGTAGAAGAAGTTCACTTTCAGTTTTTCTGTGATTCTTCGCAACTTTGGTTGGGTTTTGTTCCAATTCAATAGAGATTAGTCGTTTCTTAAGGTCTCAACTGTTACATCCCATTAATTATAACTGTTCCACCCATGATCTCGAGTTGGAGGTGGTGGTGTTTCCCCTAATGTTGTGGATATATTACCTCATATGTGATTCTTTTATGTTCTACACCATTTATAAGATCCTAAGGTATGATTTCTCCAATTATTACATGAACTTGCGCCAGCATCAGTGGATGGAGTTCCTATAGGATTTTGACATTAATATGTCTTATACTCCTGGAAAGGGCAGTGTTATAGATGATGCATTGATCAATATTTCACATAGTGATGCAGTGCAAGAATCAAGTTCTTTCTAAAGAGTTATGGAATAACTTTCAGCAGTGCACAAATATATGGGAGAAGTTACATAGTAGATGTTTTCTTTTCTAAGTGATCTTGTAGTCATATCTAGTGTGGTAGGTGGGGTAATCCCAGTTTGGAGATCTTAATATAGAGGTCTGGGGAGATCGGGTTGTTTGTGTTTATTCCCCTGATGGTTGGTCTGAGGAAGAACAACACATAGTGTTAAATTTCTAAAAAGGACTTTCGTTCCATTTTCGATGCATTAAATTGTTCTCAAAGAGATCCATACATTGTCTTTGGTAGTACGACTTGGCTTGAAAAGTATGTACCATGATTTGAGATATCAATTTTAGTGGCTTGGGATGATGTGTGCACTTGAAGGGCTTTTGTCTTGATGTTTGGTCAACCATTAGGTGAAGTCCTATGACCATGTTTTTTGTTGTTTTATCCAACCATTTGATGTTCCTCAGTGGAATTGGGAGGAAATATCAATGGAATTTTTATTATTTTTCCTCGATCTCAAGGGGGTTATGATTCTATATGGTTGTTAGTTGATTTCAAAATGATATCATTCCACTTTATAGAAATCAAGGAGTCGAGCTTAGTGCAGTTTCGGTCAAGGCTGTATCTCAAGGAGGTGGTGACACTCCATGAAGTCCCGAGGATGATAATTTATTGTTGAGATCCTCATTTTACCTCCAGGGTTTGGAGAGGTATCCATCATGATTTTGGTTCTCATCTTTTCTAGATAACTACTTTTCATCTATAGAGGGACAGTCAGACAGATTAGACTATCCTGAATCAAGAAGACATGTTGTGCTCTTATCTCATAGAATTTGTAGGTTCATGGATAATGATTTTTTTTTTATTTTTCATACAATAATAGTTTTCATAGGACCATCAAAATTTGGCTGTTTGAATACTTGTATGGAGGACCGTTCTATTCTCCATTAAGCTAGTCTAGGGTCGGAGAGTCAACAATTCTTAGCCTAATATTGGTATAGAATATGACATATATGTTTCAGGAGATTTGTTAGAGTATAAAAAATAGAACTATCATCATAAATACATTGCAAGTTGTAGTATATGACCAATGGAGTTCTACATTGTGAATCACGTCTTTTGGAAGGCAACTCCCTGTCATGGTTAGCGAAGGATTGGTCATGGGAGTAAGATTTATCCCCATTTTTTGGGATTCTGATGTGTTGGATCATGCAGAAGTTGTCATGTATTAGATAGTTTTTACCTTACTGATGATTCAGATACACAATGTTTTCCAGGTGTTGGGGATTCATATTTATCATCATGATGACTCTCATGTCATCTAATAAGGTGATATTTATTTTGATGATGATACAACCATCGAGGAGCAGCCTGTAGAGATTCATAACCGTAAGGAGAAGGTGTTGTGTGGGAATTCTTTCGCATTGGTTTATGTTTTTTTGGGGGAAGAAGGGGTGGAGTAGAGTACCTATGAATGAGATTCATAGATACACACAGAGTACCCCATGCAGTTTGATGTTTAGACCTTCTCATTTAATGATGACCATTTTTTGGTTGTAGACCTTTTCTGATTATGAGATGCCTTTCTCTTGTTTCTGGTTGTGTATTTACGTATACATAGAGGTATCTACCATTAGATATTGTTTAGGTGTTGTTTTTAGTTAATGAATAATTATACATTGGTCCCCTATTATGGTGGTTGATCTCTTGTGGTGGCATGAGCTCTAAGAGGTATCTCGCAGGTTGAAGGTTCAAAAAACCCCCTATTGATTCTTCTTTGGGTTGGTTTTGGATTCCTGAGGATTATGATGTTTTCAAGGGTATATAATGTATGGTCATAGATCCATGTGGATTGACCCTTTGCATGTTTTTAAGTTCCGAAGATTCGAGAGGAGGCTCAAGTGGTATTTGGAGTAGTTTGTTTTCTATAATATGGAAGCATAAAGGATTTCATGTTAGGAAATGTCACACAATATGAATGATGGATTAAAACCATGTAACATATTAGTGTTTGAAAAATAAAATAATGTGAAGAGGTGATGTAATTGTATATAAAAAATTAACCCTAAGAATTGCATGGGGTGAAAGGGGAATACACGTCATGTAATTCCTTAATGTTGTATCATTTAAAACATTTCCAACTACTAAAGTTATCAAAACAAATAGCTAATGTAGGTCTCTCTCAACTCGTAGAGACCCAGTGACCCCCTCTATAGCTTTTGGGGGATTCCTTCATCATAGATCGAATCCTAGATTCAAACATTGATCAGTGGTGGCCCACGTTGATCCATGGTGTATGTTTTTCATTATTCCAAAGGTTTTTTCTGGTTTAATAACATTTCCCTCAATTTGTATTTCTATGTGATGGTGGATGATCTACCTTGGTTTTTATTGTTCTTTTTATTGGTTTATTGGTTGGTGTGGTTGTGTTGTGGCTTCCCCGGGTGGATGCAGTTCTTGTGGGATGGGTGATCGCTGAATTTTTATGTGGTAAGTTCTCATGAAAAGAATGTTGAAGACTATTTGTGGTTAAGGATTCATTGATTTTATATTTTTTAAATCAAATAATTGATCTAGCATTATTTATCCCCTTTTATCAAAGTGAAATTTACCTAAAAATTATTTGGACTGGAATTAAGAATTTGTATCGATTTCATAATGATGTTTCTACTTTGTACTATGATAACTTTTTGCCTCTTAATTTTCAATATTGTGTGATATCTATTCCTCTTTAGGTTTAGAATATTGTTCTTTATTGAAATTTTTAGCGAACACAAAGGTAGAACTAATTGATAATTAACTTCATAAAACATAAATATGCATGTTTCATTAATCTAGAAGTTTTTTAAATTTAATGAAAATCAAAATGATGAAATTGTGCATATTTAAATAAACTCGTTATGGAACAAGAATAATTTGGATGATTTTTGATAAAATTGTCAAAGGCATATTGAATTAATTTTTTAATTAATTTTTTATATATTTGGATATCATTTTAACTTAAGTTTCCTAGTGTTGGAACCTATAAATAATTAATTGGTTAGTTCAATAAGGAATAATATCTAGTTTTGTGATAAAATATAATGCCTTATTAAGGCCTATGTTTCAAATATTCCGGTAAATTCCATGTTCATTGTGCTTTGGATATATCAGAGCATATTTTTTGTGAAGGATAGATGCCTTTATTAGGTTCCAAGAGCCTGATTTCTATGATTTTTTTTGTACTTCTTGTGACGTGACATCATCCTAGAATAGTAGATCATGGAGGTATGTTGTGATTTATGGGATGTGGAGGCCCATATGTGTGTGATCCATGGATGGATAACCCTGGGTGGCTATTCTGGTATTAGGGGTAGGGAGCCTCCATGGTTGTTGTACTAGTTGATGCGTTGAGTAGTGAGATGAATCAATATATTCATGTGGGTTTCAGGGAGGACAATAGAGATGGTGAAGCAGGTTGAAGTTGGTCTTTCCAGCAGATATGGATGACGCATTCTTACTTGAATTAGTTTCTTATCCTTTATAGAAGTTGTTTTTTCTACTATAGTTTTTCCACTGCCTGAGGCGTATGGTTTTCATTACTATCCTTTCAATATATGTGAAGACATGGAGGATATTCCATGTGCTTTCCATGTTTAGATTCCCAAGGTTGTATGAGTCTACGCTCTATCTATAAGTGGTGAAAAAGGAAAAGTAGTCCACCTACTCATCAGGTTGAGCCACTTGTGTGTGGTAGCGTAGAAGTTTTTACTATAAAACACGGTTATATGGAATGTAATGTTGTTAATAAATGAATAAATGTTTAACCAGTGGGATTGGCCCTTGTTGGGATAAAATGACAATGATTTAATTCTTAGAAGTTATGGACTCAGTTTACTTATGGATGGAGGGTGCTGCTATTTGTTAAAATGGTATTAAATGTAATGTGAAGAATTATGATGGTTAATTAATTGATAATTAGTTAATTATCATAAATTTAAACGGATTAAAACATAGAAAGTAACTTAATGTATCTCCTTAAATGGTATAATGATTATAGGATATCTGGTTTTAATAGTTGAAGTCGAGAGTCTGAGAGACATTAGATGTAGTTGATTCTAAGAGTAGGATATTCCCATAGAGTTGGTGTAATCTATATTATATATTGTAATTTTTTTATATATTCAACTCTACCCTATAGATTATCGAAATTAACACCTTAGGTATTCTAAGCCACTGGGTTGTTTTCCCAGACATCCTAATAGGAGAATTCATGGAAAACAACCCTGTTTGTCCTTGTTATAATCTCTTGGTAGTCATTTATGCTCGCATGAAAAATGTTTAGTTTTCCCCATATATGTGTGTAGAGTTCTATGATGGCTTTTGGTTATTTTACACGCATGTATTCTGAATATAGTTTTTGAATTACTACTATATGTGTAATGTGTATAGGCTTGGAGGGCTTGATGATCCTTACTTGGTGTATGGGATGTGACGCCTTCTATTATAATACCTAATGTATGATACATGTTATAAGAGTTTTGGTGTATCTTAGAAACTATCGGGTTACTTTTGGTTATGTGAACATTGGGGTGTGTTGCATGAGGTGCATGTTTTCATGCTTCGCTCAAGTGTTTAATGGATAGCCTTTTGGAGAGAGATGCTTTGTACGTGCGATGTTGGGGAAGAGTGTAAAACCATTGGGTAAGTTTTTCAATGGTACCCATGATATTAATTATTTTATTATAAGATAACATATGAGATACATACTGAGAGTTTATATAGTGAAGATGGGAACATAGTATAATTTTTTAGGAGATGAGTTTGTTTCACTTTTGTTCATTGTGCTTCAGTAAGTGTTTTTACCTTTTCCATGAAAGGGTATGAGTAGGATACTACTAAGTATACTATTATAGTAACCCTGTGTATATATAAAATATTTTTCAATTTAGTTAGATAAGGTTGGAGATCAGACCGGTTACTACTTGGTAGGTGTTTTGAAGGAGTTGTTGGGCTTATTGGTTTATTTCATCTTTGCTTATCATTTGGTACCTGCAATTTTATATTTATTTGTAGTAGTAAACTCATGATATTAAATTTGTGTACTTGGGTTTTCGATTGTATTGTATTCTATGGAATATTTGGTTTGTGTTTTTCATATCTCTCTCTCTTTCATATGTCTTTAATTTTGAGGGCAATGCCTCTCTTGTGCTTGTTTATTATACCCTCGGTGCTAGTCTTAAACTCAGGGACTATTGGAGGCAGGACTCAGGGGTCACTATCTGACTTCTCCCATTTCCAGCTCAGGAAGGGTATACCATATGGAGAGGCATTTGTGAAATTTTATCTCAATTATTTGATATATAATGAAATTATAATATTGAAAATGTAAATAAAATGTTAAAATTCATCAAATAAAAAAATATTATAAAATTATTATGTGACTGCTCTTATACCACATGAATATTTTGTGGCTCCATAGAAGAAGTGGGTCAATGAATGTCTTTGGTTTTACATCATTTTCAATGTGTAAATATAAGTAAATTAATGAAAAAATATTGAAATATCTTATATAGGGTCTTTTAAATTTAATTTATATTTAATTTAAAATAATAATTACCTCAATCGTGATAATACCTCTTGAATAATTCAAATAACACTATTACCATTTCATTGTTCTAGTGGATAATCCAATTGAGGATTCATCGAGTTGTATCCCCACATACTCCATGAATATATATATAATTCCATTGGTATTCAAGGTTATAGTGTTCAAGAACCAATTTCTTCATGTTTCTCATCATTGATCATAACATAGGGTTTCTTTTATTCCCTCTTGGTTATTGAGAGGTGGGGGAAATATTTTCTCTCTAGGTCTTGATATGATTTGACAGTTTCAGTACTGTGCACAAAAACTCACATACTATAAAATGATATAGGTTGGAATATATACATATCTGTTATATTTGATAATTAAGGGATGGCCCTATATCAAATATTCATTCTATATATTTAATTATACTTAATAATATTATTATTATTTTTATTATATCTATTTAAATGAAAATATTTGCATAAATTTTCTTTAATTAATAAAAAAAATTATTTAAATGATACAAAATAAAATATATCATTTTTATTGGGCCATTAACTAAACCCATCAATTATCTTTTTAATTTATCAAACCTATGATTTTAAAGTATTTATACTAATAAATCAATATTATTCATATATTAAATAAATAAAGATTATATTCATTAAATTAATAAATAAATAGTTATTATGATATTTTATAAATGTATAAAATTAATATTAATCTATTCACTGAACTAGTGGATAAATATTGACATATTTATTACCTTCTAAATCAAAATAAGAAATAAAATTTAACTCATATATTCTCAATTTATATATCATGTTATTGAGTTATACTGTAAAAACATGGAAAATTATTATTCCACTAACTAAGAATAATAATTATCCAATGTATTAAAATAAATATAATTTAATGAGATACTAGATAAAAATATTGTGTGACCCTCTAGGAATCATTCTTAGTGGAATTAGGTGATCTTAACTAAATACCAATATGAGTTTCTAGTAACACGTAAAAGTTTCTATAGAGAAATTAGATAATGTCATAATGAAAACAAAAATCCCAAAAAATGTTGTGATGTTATATAATCAAATTTAATAGTTATCTCATCTAGTAAGATGTATAATAATATCCTCCTTATATATCATTTATTTATCATTATTTTAATTTATGAAATGATTTTTTGATGAACTACTGTGGAAATAAATTTAATGACACATTTCCATTTCAATCAAAGGATCTGATTTCTATTGTTCCATTAAATAAAAAGGGGAATATCATTTCTTTACTTACTCAGTTAATGGAAAATCACATACAACACTCCCAATGTATAAAATCTCACCATGAGAAAATTTTATCATGATTTTTATCCATACATCATTGTAGCTAATTCATTATTTACATTAATAATAATATAAATTTTAGTAGAAAATATTCAAGTCTGTATATGTAAATATCTAATTAAATATAAAACATGTGTAATAACTATTATAAATCCAACAATAATACACTCTATTTTTGATATTACTGGTGTGAAATCTGTAATAAGAAGTCGCAATTCCTTTTGATCCTCAAAAATCTAGAATTGAAACATCATTTGTGTCCCATTAGATATATGTTTTATAGACCATGTAAAGTATGTTTAAAAGTATTGTCATAGAATATCTAGGTTCTCATTATATTGGGGAACTTATATAAACTATTAATGTAAGAAATGCTCTATGGTCATTATAAATATAATTTTATATAGAAGAAAAATCACAATTTAAAAAGATATTTATTAATATTATAATACTTGAAAGTAAAATCCATATTGCTCTTACAGAACAATATATAACATATCATATATACCAAATATCATTTTTCTCACTCTCTTTAATAGATATCCTTGATTTATTCAATTATCAATCACATTTATTCATTTATCAATATTTATACTATTAATCATGTGAATATGTATCCTACATTTGAATAAGTAAAATCCATTTAAAATAGAAAATATGATATTCCCATAGAGTTTTTATGAACCGCCACAAACTATTAATATTATTATTTAAACACAACAGTTATTATATAATCATTAATCATGAATGAGTTAATAGGAATACAAAATTTTAAATATTAAGTGTAATGGTTTTATATATAGAAAACATATTGTTAAAAATTATTTAATTTTTGGAAAACTCTTTATATTTTCCAAAAAAAATTATTTTTTATTTTAAATAATGATAAGATTAATTTTCTATTATATTAGAAAATTATATTTATAAAAGAAACATCATTTTTTAAATAATTATTTAAAAATTACATTAGGGTGATGTTGTATGATTTTTTTGGAATGATTAATTTTTCAATTATTATTGGGACATACTAGTTTTAGTGGAAAAATATATTTTTATTAAATTATTAATTTGGTTTATTTTTGTTTTAAAATAATTTTAAAATTAAAATTAGTACAAAATTATATTTATTAATGGAGTTTAATTCATTTTAGAAAATTTCAGGTTGAATTTTGCTTTAAAAAACTTTTTAAACTCATGAACCTTTTCTCATTTAAAACTTTCTTTCTCACCGCGTATGTGAGTTTAATTTTAAAAATTTATTGTCAATTATTTGAGTATTGTTTGAAAATATGGATTGGATATTTTTTATATTGATATATTGTATTATATAATATGGTCAACATATTTTTTACCATAATTAATATTAAAAATAGAAAAAAGGTTTACCACTGTTACAGTGAAGATGTGTTTACTCGGTATTAAACAAAGAAGATAATGGTTAAAAATGATCCAGAACATGTAAAACACCAATTTTATGGAATTATTGAGACCATATATCCCATAAGGTTTTATAATTAACCATATTAATTCCTTGTTTCATATTAGAAATGTGGGTACATTTTAATCATTTCAAAAATACAAAGTATCTCATCTCACTCGCTTATAAAAGGACACCCATTGTCCTCTCCTATTCACAATTCCAAAAAAAATGATTTGGACAATAACTAACAAAATATACTTCTTAACCACCTAATAAAATATTAGAAGGCTTTTTTATTTTCATAAATTTGTCCCATAATGATTTTGTGTGAAACCAATGGATGCTACCTGAAGAAGAGATAATGCTATTCGACAAACATTTATATTATATATATTCATCCACCTCCTTTAAATATCCTTATATCATATATACACAATAACACAAATATATTTAATATAATGAGATTTTATTATATTAATTTAATAAAATATACAAATTTCATCTTTCTTCAAAATGGAATGAGATCATCATTTGTGTGTATAGAGGACTACCAGCCCGCGAACCGATGAAATTCGTTTTCCATCACTATCTCTCACAATTGGATATCATGATGGATTTATTTTTTTTATACTAAATTTATGTTATTTTTATTATTATAAAATTATTATATCACATATTCCATATTACTTTCTATTCAGTGGGATTATGGTAACTTCGCTTGTGTTTGCGGCAGACTACCACCTCATGAAATGATGTGATTCTTTCAATCATTACATGGAAGGTAATATGAATGTGTTTAATAAAAATATGTTATATATATAAAATATTAATTATAATAAAATTATAATATATTATTTACCTCTATAATTTCAATCCATCAAGAAATTAGAAATAACATTTTGTGTATATACGACCTAGCATCTTCATGAACAACATATTTCATTTTCAATCTCTAACTTTTATAGATTACTCTAAATACATATATACTTAATATATATGATATTTATATCATTCTTTATATTATGTTGAGTATATAATATATTTGAAACTAATAGGACCAAAATAATAATATATCAAAACATATAAGAAAAACGAAGCAATTATTTTATGAAATGTGATTTTTACATGGAATTTGTTAATAAATGGGTAAAAAGGTCATAAATAAAACAAAAATATATGATCTATATATATATTCATATATTTATGTTAATATTATATATATATATATATAATAAAGATATATTTATTATAAAATATAATTGAATGTGGATGAGGGAATTCGAGACATAAGGTAAGCGATTTTTGTCTCAATTTGTCATCTTTGGGACACACATTATATCATAAACCGATATTATTTTTTGAGGTGTATATACTAGAAATTTTACATACAATATTATGAAAATATTTATTCAACTAATATTATATGTTTTATTTATTTTTATGTCTTCATGCTTTTTTGGTTTAAATGTTACCAAAGTGGTAACAATATTATGATACAAACTAATCATTTATTGGGAATTTTTATGATTATGCTTCTAAAGACAAAATATTATAATTTATATACCAATAAACTAACAAGTGTTCTTATCGTTTATTTATGTATTGAGAATACATGTTTACTTTAATTTATATCTACTTATTCACTCATGTGTTTGAAAGAATTTTGTTAAGAAAAAACATTATTTTTTCTCCCTTTGGTTGAAAACCTTTTTTTATCCAAAATAAAATTTTCTAAAAAAAATTAAAAATTTTATTTAACATTCTAAAAATTATAAAAAATATTTATTTTTAACCATTATTTACGTTTTAATTTATTTTTATATAGGAATCAACATTTTCTTTTTTAATAATACTCTTATAGATTTTAAATAAAAAATTATTAATTTACATGTTTCCAAAGATACATTCAAATAAAAAATTTCAGAAATGTTTCAAGATTTTTTTTTGTTTTTAAAATAAATTTACAAATTTAAAGTGTTGTTTTCCTTAATAAATGGTACAATTTATTTTTCATAGTAATTTTCCATATAATAATACATCATTTGATGTTACTCAATATTTAATGGATATAATATCCAATTATACCGTATTTATTATTTTTATGTATACTATATTTTTATGACCAAAAAATGTTAGGGAACTTATTTATCTCCCATGTATTATATCCTAATAAAATGACTATGAAATCCCTTTATTCTTTCACGTGTTATTCCATTATAAAATTATTATTAAACCTTCTAACTTTTCCATGGGTTATTTTTTGTTAAAATTATTAAATGATTGTGAAACTACTTTCTTTTCTATATGTAATTTTTGGATTGAGTATTTATTAAACCCATAACATTTAATTTGTTATAAATTGATTAATGATTAATGATCTTTTGGAACAAATAATGATTTTTTTAATAATGTGATGAGTTGGATCTATATCTCCCTCCATTTCATTAGGTAGAGACCTATAGCTCATGAGATATGAAGAACTAGAATAGGGAGTGAACAAATTTCATTAAGGGAATCCTTCCACTATGAAATTCCTAGGAGTAAAGATTAAATACTACAATTCTTTTTGGAGTGAACACATTAAAAGATGATATTCATGGAAATTAGCCTTTAAATACTAATGAATTTATTTTTATACTCTCATTATTATGAAAAAAATATAAACCTTTTAAAAATTATTTGTTCCCAGGGTTCATGTTCTTGGATTACATTAGGATTAATGTATTATAAACTGATATTATTTATTCCATGACCCAGTTTTATGATCTATGATATTCAAGGTAGGATTTTAAAATATATTTCTCATGTTGTCATCTCATTAAACTCATTAGATATTGATATCTCCATTTTTTTACCAAAACTAAAACTATGATATCACAAATTATTGTGTTTTATTTCTCTATGATATGATTTATTGTATATATAATATGGGATCTAGTCAAGAAAAAAATAGTATAAGATGACGGACATCACTTATGGACATGTTTTTTATGTATCCAACTTCCAAATGAACTATACCATTATTATCCCAAACTATGTGTTTGTGTAATGTTTGTAATATTCATATAAAAATATGTAATATATATGCATGATATGTTTGGTACGTTAGAATTGGTATGAAAGGATAGGTTTATTTAACCTTTATAAACTATAATGAAAATACAATAGTAAGATCCCTTGGGACATGTCTAAGGATGACTTAATTTATAGGAAATTATCCAATAATATTGGTAAAGGGTAGAGCGAGTGGTTTCAAAATAATTAAATCTCTCTATATATGCTATAATGGGATGTGGATGTTGAACATAGGTATCTAGGGGTAATAACTATGAATGGTGTCCACTAATATAGACATTATCATCACATTGTGCTCGATAATGGGATTTGTTGCACACCTCTTTTGACACTCTCATGGGATATGGTTTATGAATTCAAAAAATGTATTCATTATCATTATGAAGGATATAAATAAATTATGACTATTAATTACCAATTATAAAATTAATTTTTCATAGATTAAATGTAATTATTCATGATTATGATATCTTATAAGTGATTTTATTAGGATTTCTTGCTTTATCGCTATTCTTATTGTTTCTTAAACTATGTTTTTAATTATTTTGGTAAATGGATGGGACCTTGTGGAACCATGCTAATGATGTGTGTGATGTAAAATGAAAGGAGTGTCCTATGGAGTATCCAAAATTATGGTAGTTAGTATAAACAATATAATTACTATTCTCACAAATATTTTCAAGCCATGAATCATGTTGAAAATACAAATAAAAAATTTTGGAACAACATTCTGTTGAGTCCTTCATGAGTAAATTTCCACCTAATTTCTGTGGTTCCACTGATCCTCTAGTTTTTGATTAATGGATACGTCCCACTAGAATGCTATTTTCTATTTTCTATTGTTTAGAAAATCAAAATTTACTTGGTATTCTATAATATAAAATGTGAAGAAAATAAATGGTGGGATCTCATCAAGAATACAAGAGAACATGATTAAATTGACCCCATAGAGTGGGATGAGTTTCAGATATTATATATCAATAATTACTTTCCACAAGTTACTCATACAAATATAGATAAATAATTCTTTGAGATAAAGAAGGATGATGATTAATCTATTAGTACCTATGACAAAAAATTTACAGGACTTTTGAGGTATGATTATGGAATTATAATTCAATTAGTATGTAAGGCCTATCAGTTCTTTAGTGTCTTAAAACCATGTCTCTAATAATATTTATCCCTAAGGTATCTCAATATCTATAAAGAAAAAAATTTATGTGATGTCAGGGTGGAAGTGGATATTAGACTTACTCATCAATCTTAAGGGTATGGAAATGAAATGAAGATGGGTTTTAAAGAAAACACTAAAATCCTTGGGGGGGAGAAGTTGAGCCTTCTATCATTCTCAAAGTGTAGAAGGAAAGATAGTGGAAATTTTCTAATTGGTACTTGAAATTTTTTTATGTGTGTAAATTAAGGTCATCTGGAAATCTATTTTTGGAGTGATAGAAAGTAGTTAGCAAATGATTTAAATAGTAAGAAATAACCTTATAATGAACCAACCACACTCAATTATTTCAAATGCAAGGAATATGAGAATTATGCTAACCAATTACCTAATATAATGGTTATGTATGATGATCAATGATAGAAACCTCTTGATCTGATGGATAAAGGGAAATTTCATGTGAACACTATTTATGATGAGGTGTGAAAATTGAAATTCTTAAAGGTAAACTTCACATCCACTCTCGAACTGAAATTTTCATATTTGACTCTAGATCAACTAATTATTTAATATAAAAAGAGTTTACTAAGAGTATCAATATTCCAGAAACCCATTTAGATGTATAATTAATAGTGAAACCCCCAAATGTTATGATGAACACATACCAATGAAATGATTCCTCTATCATGGAGGTTTCTGAGAATCTGATTTGTGTAAATATTTTATTTATTCCTAGGATGAACACGATGTTATTTTAGTAATGAATTAGATTTATCTTCATAAATCCCACATCAATTTTTACGTAAACGGTAGTCACGTTTAATATTCCAAATCTGTATAGAATCATTTATTAGTGACATGATAAATATGAACTTCTAATGGGGAACACCTCCATTCTCTGGTTATGATTCCCATCTATAATGGTTGTTTATCTCAAATAGTTGGGTTGAAACTCAAAATCAAGGATATTTCTAACGTGTGTAATTTTTTTGATTTCTTCTAAGAATAGTATCCTAGGCTTCGATAAAATCCTGATGTTTATTTATTAGTATAACTCATATCTAGTTAAATGAATATTTAAATAAATCCATATAGAATGGCCGCAATTGAGTTTCAATAATAAAAGAATCATCTCCGGGAGAACCTTTACATTGGATTCATTAATCCAGGCATGTTACCTTGGGGTGAACCTATTCTTTTTGTAAAAATAATATGGATTTATGAGTCTATGAATTGATTGTCCAATGCTGAATAAGATCACGATTGAGAAATGTTATCCTTTACCCCTTATTGATGACCTATTAATAAAATTTGGGGAGCTCAATACTTTTACATGATTGAACATCCCTTTTGATATCATAATTAGATGGTTAAGGAGGATATACCCAAGACAACATTTGTACAAGGTATTGACATAATGAATTTATTGTGATGTCATTCAGTCTCACTTAAACCTCATCTATCATCAAAGATTTTAAGAATATTTACTTTAAAGGTCACCTTGATCAGTTTTTGTATGTCTTTATAAATGATATTATTATAAACTCAATGATAAATAAAGAGTATGGATATCAATTTATTATTTTACTAAAATACCCCATAGAAGGGGAAACTATATTAAAAATTTACAAAGTGTGAATTTTTTGTGAAAAATATGTCATTGTTGTGTTATATAATTAAAAGATATGGTTTATATATAGATACAAAAAACATGGAGGCATTTGAATGATTTTCCAGACCAACCACGGTGATTGAGATATGTAGTTTTCTTGGTTTGCCTAGAAATTATCGGTTGTTTATAGAGAATTTCTCAAAACAACCTAATCCACAATCCAAGTTATATTATAATGGAACCATGTCCCTTTGGATGGATGAATGTATGGATATTTTCAAGGAACTAAAGTGATGATTATTCAGTTCACCTATAATTACATTACCTTATATTAGAGAAATGATTTTAATATATATTGATGTAACCTATAAGGCATTGGAATGCATTATTATTCATAGTGACTTGGTTATATCCGATGCCTCATAAAAATTAATGGTTAATGGGAGAAATACCAGACTCATGATTAGGAGTCTGTAGTGGTAATTTTTTTATTAAATATATGGAGGCATTGTCTTTATAGTGAATCTTTTGATATATATAAAAATTAAAAAAGATTAAATTATATATTCACACAAAGTTTTTGAAAATATGGAAGAGAATATGGTTATATATTATTAAACATTATGATTTCTCAATACAATTCTACCTAGGGAATGTGAACAAGGAGGTAGATTCTTGGAGTTGAGAGTATCATGCTAGTTTACCCATGACAATGATCACAAACGATCATATATTTTGAGATTTTAAAGTGTGTGTTTGGAAATCCTTAGGGAAGTGGATATATCTTATCATGATAAATTTAATCTATATATATCTATCTATGTGATGGTTGGAGAGGTAGTGAAGGAAGATTAAAAACTCCAAAGTAGGGTTAGATATATTCCTATCATTAACTATGATCGTAATGGGAAAATGAGGTTTAGGAATTGTGTATGTGTTCAGTTTATACCAGATTTAATAAAATGTTATTAATGGTTTCTACCATTTCTTCATTCTCAATTAATCTAAAAACACAAATATGTACATATATTTGAAAGAGAATTTCTGGTGGGATGACATGATAGGACATATTAATAAGGATGTATCATGGTTCATGGTATGTCAACAATTGAAGGATAATATACAAATGTATATGTATATTTTAAATACATTACTCATACCAAAATGAAAATGGTATGGCATCACGAGGAAATATTTTCATATAACTCTTGAAAATATCTAGTGGGAATAGTGTTACATTGTTTGTAGTCGATCACCTGGTAGTGTTAGCACACTACATCGCTATTATATATGATCTCCCTTGGGATCATATTTCTAGGATAAAAATTAAGGAATTTTATGTTTTCATTGAGTATTGAATTCAATTATGTTGTATTGTGATATGAGGTTTACCGCAATGTCTTGGTGAAGTCTTCACTAAGCTCTTGATATAAAGTTGAGTTTCAATACAACATATCATACTCAGATAGATGGTCAGTCCATGAGAATAATTAAAACCATATAGGATTTTTTGATATATGTGGAAATATTTTATTGGTTTTTAGGATCAACAGCTTCTTCTAATTGACTTTTTAGAAAATAGTATCTTTAACTCGATCATTCATATGTCTCCTTATGAATCCCACCTTGGAAATAAGTGTAGATCTATAACAATTTGGAAATATGTAAGAGGAATAAATCATTTTGAACCTAATAAACATTAATAAATGAATGATAAGGTCAATGTTATTAATTTACATATAATGGTGGAAAATATAAGGTGAAAATATATTATGAAAGTCGTCTACATGATTTGGAATTTTAAGTATGGGGTAAGTTGATTAATGGAACTTATCATCAGAAATAGATTTTTAAAGAAGGTAACTAATACCTAGATATATTTATCCCTTTTAAAATATCTATCATATCGAGACGATTTCCCATTTTCGGTGCTTCCACCAATGCAATCTCAATTACACAATGTGTTCCATGTATCTCACCTAAAAAAGAATATTACTGATACTTCACTACTATTAATTTGGAGTTTGTACCACTAGATAAATAATTAATTATGATTATAAACTGTTGGAGATTCTGGACCGAATAAAAAAAGTTCTACAAAAAAACACCACTCACATGTCAAAGTTTGGTGGTAAAACCACCATTTTAATGAAACTATATGGGAGCCTGATTAAATTAATATGTAAATGTAACTTCTTTTTATTCTATGAGATGACTATATGGGGTTAAATTTCTTTTAACGGAGTTATAATTTTACACCCTATATTTTTATAAATTATTATTCATTAATAAATTAAATTTCCTTAGTAGCATGCATTTCATTCAACTTTGAGTTTTAATAAACTGTGAAAGACTATTAATATTTTTATTTGAACCTGGAAATTTTCATCTAACCGTTAAAAATTAAATAATTAATATATAAAAAATTTAAATGTTATTTATAATTTATTTATATAAATAAAACATATTAATACAAGTACATTGTTTTTAGTGAAGTATTTATATGTTTTAAAGATACTATTTACTCAAAAAATATATTTTTTTCATTTTTGCGAACAATATTAAAAGTAATTATTAAAAATTTTACGAAATTCAAATGTCTAAATAAACTTAATTTTTGAAATCATCGTGGAAAAATTATCTTATGTTGATTTTTCTTGATGATTATGAAAAGATACTTTTTTTATTAAAACTGAAAATAATAGTTTTCATTGAAAATTTTCTTTCCATTTAAAGAATATATTAGTTGAAATTTTTTTTAAGATTGGTTCAAAAGTAAAATTACTCAAATTATATTTTTATTATTAAAATTTAGGCCATTTAAATCAATTTATTATTGACTTTGGATATGAAACCATTTTAAACTTTTAATCATTTTCTATTTGAAAACCATCGTTCCCATCGCATTAGTAGGTTTATTTTTTAATAAAATTAGGAAATTATATGAGTTGAATTTGGAGAAATGGATTTTAGTTTCAAAATAATAATACTTTAAATTTTATAATAATTTCAATTTAATTTTTCACCATTGTGAATTGAAAATAAAAATAAAAAATAATTACCACATTTATTGTAAACATGGGTTCACATGGTGGTTAAACTAAAAAGATATGAGTTTTAAAAAAAAATTATACGTTTTCAAATCCCATATTATTGAAATTTTTAGGCCAGATAACATATAAAATTATATAATGGACCACTTTTATCTATTTGTCGTAGGTAAATGTGGTTACACTTTATTATTTTCAAAAATACCAAATGTGTCATCTCCGCCACTTATAAAAGGAAACCCACTATCCTCTCATCTTTAAACATACAAAAACCATTGGATTGAAAAATTAATTCCAAAATAAAATCCTTAATTTAATCCTCTCATTCCAAAAGACTTATTTTTATCATAAATTCAAATTATAATGGATTTTAGTGAAAATATATTGAGGTTACCTAAAGATGTGTTAATGTTATTCAATGAGCATATGTCTTTTATTTATTATCCAACCACGTTAAAACAATTATTTTATTATAGTGATATAAAAACAATTATCTCTCATATAATAATACGTTGTTATGTTAATATAAAAACCCGTGCACATGAGCCTTAGCCCAGTTGGTAAGGACTCCGTAAGTGCATTCAGGAGACCCGTGATCAAATCTAGGCGAAGACATAGTTTCCGGGTACCATATCAGTACTGTAGTAGGTACTGTAGTGGGAAATGTAGCAGGTACTAGTTGGCACTGTAGTATCAAGGAATATACCCCCTTTCTTTCCTTCGGGCCACCGATTTGGACCTCGAGTCCTTTAAGGCCTTCGGGCCAGCTAGGCCTTCGGGTCAGTAAGGCCTTCGGGCCACCTCACGGCATTCGGGCCACCATAAGTGCAGATTCAAGCTAGACGACCTACGAGGAAAAAACTCTACAAGGAGGATGAGCAAGGAGCTTTCACCAGAGCATAAGCTAAACGGATTAAAAGAATGAGAGGTTATGGAACCTTCCATTGGGACAAGCCTGTGCATGCACGAGAATGCCTAGCTGAATAACCTTGTGAAGGTGAAGAGCTGATTTCATAATGAAGATGATGAGGAGGAGTAGTTCCAAGTAGTTAGTCAGGGTTGTATGTAATGTTTGAAGCTTATGGGCAATGAATTCCTCTAAGGCCTATTGTCCATGTAATACTTATGCATACGGGCCTTGTAAGGGTTCCACCTCACCCCTTGAAAGGTGGGTTATCAAAAATCAATAAAAATGAAGGCCTTTGGGCCATTGGAGGAGTAACAACTCGTATCCCTCCTCTCTTCCATCAAATAGTAAATGAAATCATCCTTCGTGTATACGATAGAAAACCGTTGGGCCAACATATGTCATTCAATTTCCATCACCACCTATCGAAGATGAATATAATGATGGATTTATTATTTATATAGGATATTTATGGTATCATTATGATTACTTACATATTATATCACATCTATCTTCTTTGTTTTAATTCATTCGAATTATGATAACATCGCATGTGTGTATAGTGAACTACCACCTCACAAAGTGATGTGATTCATTCAAACATTACATAGAATTTAATAAATATTTATTCGATCAAAATATGTGATATATATGAAAAAAATGATTTGGGAATGCTAATATGTTATTTAACTTTTCATTCAATCTTTTTTTTTTAAATAGAAATACTGTTTATTCTTACATACATCATAAAATCCCTATGAATGGTGTATTTCATTTTCTATCTCTAAATTGTATGGATTCCACTATATAAATATGTAATTAATATATATGATATTTATATGATGGATAAAAAATTTGAGATAATTTATCCTTGAAAAATTTATGAGGACCAAAAAACTTAACAACCAAAAACTACAGGGAAAACAAAGTAGGACTTGCCTAAATTGTAACATTAACATAGAATTTGTTAATAAAAAGGTAATAAACGTTCAAAATTAGATCTTATGTGGTTTGATATAGAAATATATCTATGTATGCTAATATAATATATTTATAAAAAAATATTTATTTTACAGGAGATTGGAACATATTCGATGGAATTAGAAAGCTATGGTTAGGGATTTTATTCTCAATTTTCATTCATTGGGACATATGTTATGTTATGAACCTACAAACATTTATGAAGTCTATACATATCCCCTTATAATTCTAATAACATGAATTAATTTATTCAAATTTTAGAACCCTGAACTAATTATTCACCTAAATAGTGCTTCGGTCTGAGTCCCACTGGCCTTAGACTTGCCTCACTATATACTAAAGGATGTTTAATAGATATAACTGTGAAAAGTGGTTACAGTGAGGAGACTATACCCACTAGAGATGATAAAATAATTCTCTGAGTATATAAATATAAATAAGGGGAATTGAAATACCATAATGATCTTGACCAGTAACCAAACCATGGAGGAAGTGCAATCAGTATCAGAAGGGACATCTTACAATAGTGAAAGCATAATCAACAACAAAAGCAGAATAAATAAACAATCCAACTTGCCCCATGTAGTTATTGAATTAAAACATTCATTCATAATAGGATATACAATATAATAAATAGGTCGGTCACCAATGTTTGACCTTAGTACATATATATATGACTCTGCAGATATATAAAGGAAAAAATAGATAAAATCTAGATGATATAGGAACATCAAGGTCCTTTTCCTTACATACCATGATAAAAAATTCACCCTTATGTTCTAGCTCCAAAACCTGAACCCTTACCTAAACTCAAATGCCTGAAATCTATAGGAATCCAGAAGTGCACGTTTAGGGTAAGAAAAAGAATCTCAGTAGGTCACACCCACTATGTTCTTATATTAAATACATTATTAATAAACTTTATAATAAAAATAAAGTAATAAAACATGAATTTAATATACACAATATTCATTGAATCTCAACATCCACTAGGAAGCTACCACATACCTCTGCCAACTCTAGAATAACTATAGTTGAAGGATCCTATGTAATAAGATCAAGTAATACCCTGATGAAAAATAGTCTAGGTGAACCATCAGGTTCTCCCACTACTAAAGACTCCCAACTCCGTGTTCTAAATTACACCTCATGTTCATGTCATGTCACTAATATGTCGATGGAAGGCCCAAACAAAATGATCATAGTCCCTCTAAACACTACTAAAAAAGTCTCATCACCCCTTGGTCTGATGTTTGAGGCACAATGATATATACCATCAAAATAATATCATTTTTAGCTCAAGGCGTGACATTCTGAGGGATGATAATGTTTATCCCCCCAAATATGTCAGGTCTTGAGGACCTCCAGCATAGAGAGCCTCAACACCAAACTGAAAGTCTCAACATTGTCATCTGATGGATCCTCACCATCCCCATGGATTTCTACAACATGATCCTATAACCATAATCATACACTACATATAACACAATTCTATACCCATATTATTTTTTATTACCACATCATCTCTTGAGTAATCCTATGTACACAGAACTACAAATGGAGCATTGTCCAACATAGCTAAGTGAAAATCACCAATATAGAACTTAAGACACATTAACCAAATCCTTTTCACTCATGACCATGTTACTCAAATATGATGGATATTCTATCCTATATATCATGGTCCATTCTAATTACCTAATAACCTCACTACCTCAACTAATGACTGAGTTCTCAACGTCTGATCAACATCACCCCAAAAATATACATTACTCGTGCCATACCCATAAAACGATCACATTGCCTCAATCGAAATATCCAATTCCACCTCAATCATAAATATTATCCCATAACATTCCATTGGAAAATATAAATTCATTATAAACAATTTAAAACAATTCAATTTAGTAAAATAATAAAGCTTGAACTCCTCTTTTCAACTGGTCAGTGACTTCTAACATCGCCTAGCTGGAATAAACATTTTTAAGGAATTCACAATTGCATACCATGTGGCAATTTTATTTAATTCAAAGACAATTAATAATTTAATAAGGTATCACTAATTCAATACAATGGTTCACTAAAAGTATCTCTAATAAAACACACATTAAATCACAGAGAAATTCAAGCATTGGCTTCCTCATATTGGTATACACTCTCTTGACTGGTGTTGGCTTCAAACTTAGACAAATTCTGAAGATATCAACATTCTAGACAAATGATATGAAAATAGTGTAAAACAAATTGCAAGGATTTATCAGAATCTATGGAGAGGGAAAGGGAAAAAAATATAACCAAGAGGGTGTTTAGCCTTACTAAGACTGATTTAATGCAACTGTTGGTGATCAAAATGATCGGCAGATGAAGGAGTTCATTCCCACCCAAAAAGAGTTGGATAAAAAAATATAACCCAAATATTATGTGTGACCAAGGAGGAGAAAAATAGGAAATGATTAAAAAAATATAATAGGTAAAAAATATAAAATTTCTACTTTAATGGGCTGCACGGTTTGCTCACATAGTTAGGATAAACCGTTTGAAAACATGCATTCTACAGTGAAAGGGTACAACCCATTTGAAACTATGTGTGTGGCTCATTAACTTTTTCCCCTAACCATGTGCTAGTCATATGGATCACTCTTCTAGAAACTAAATAGTTTCTCACATGGTCATGATTCTCTTCAAGTATTATTTATTAAATTGGGATAAAAGCATTTTGAGGGTTCATTGTTTCACTTTTTAGGCCACACAGTTTTCCAAAACTATGCCCCTTAGTTTGCACACTTAAAAAACATAGGTTTTCAACCTCAGATGGACCAAAAACACAACCTAACCCCCATGAAACATATAAATCATTAAACCATGACTAAAAGGAAAGAGTTTGTGAAAGTAAAATCACATAATTATTTTCTTATAAATAAAAAATGTGTTGATCTACATTCCAAACACCAAAATTGAAAACGGATGAGGAATTCAACCCTATCCAAAAACCTAAGACATTAAAATCTCCCCACCATAACACAACTCATCCCAGAGCTATAAAAAATAGAAGATGGTATTGATCATACCCATCCTCCTATAATTAACCTACAATACCCTAGTTAGAAGGACATAGTTCAACTACCTCATGTAGATCCCCACTTTTGGAGTTACCCACCTCGATCACATCCTAGTTGAAAACTAAAAGAAAAATAATGATCCACTGACCAACCTGAGACTCAATGTCCTCACATGTTGAATCATCACTCATGCACATCATCAAGTTATCCCTTATCATAACTGACCCCATCAAAATCCCTCACTGCATCAATTCCAACCTCGTTCCCATGTCGCACATGGAACCTATGAGGTCACACATCTGAACAGATTCCAAAACATAGTCTCAGTTCCTCACACCTCAAATAATTACCACATCACAACGATGACCAAATTGGAAGTCACCTCATATAACCAGAATATCCTCTATTTTATTATGCGAAAACATATCATGAATTCATTCATATCCTTGATTCCTTAATGCCTATGCAATTTAAGTGGCATCGATGACACACACACACAAGTATATATATATATATATATGTAAAAAATTCACCAGATTGACAACCATCCTACTAATCAGCTTCCAGTCAGTCCATAAAAACATCTCATGCACCTCATTCACCCAAAATAGAAATTCCTCAGAAGTATATTCCAAACCAAAAGAAATTAAAACCCTAGTCAAACTCATGGGATACTTTTTACCATCGTCATCTCAACAACCTACATTGAACCCAGTAGCTCCTCAAGATGCACCTAGAATATAGCCCAACTTCCTAAAAGCTAACCTCTCTATGGTGCTACACCAACCATGATCCATTGACCTTGACTTTTAGGTCCCTAGGTATCTTCCATGACCCCTTTGTGAATCTAAAACATGCCCTCCATCCCCTAAAACCTCTCCCAATCCAATCATAGAGAACTACTTCAATTTTTATCTATAAATGTCAGCTTTACAAGAAGGCATCCAATAGAACCTGTTGAGATCCCTGACCTATACACATGATCATAACTCCTTTAGATGCCACATTTACTATGTCTGTAAATTTCATGACAGACCACATTAGATGCATACCATTGAGGACCCACTCCACAGTGGTCTGCCTAATTCTTTGACCTAACTACCCTGTTGGAACTCCTCTTGGCCTTGCCTCATACTATCTAAAGAATCACTATTTAAGTCACTGAATCTGTCACCTAGCTCGAGTATGACTGATCATTTATGTTTTCCTCAGATTTGACTTCCTAATTTATAGAATCTGAGAATTAGGACTACCTGAAGATGTTCACCTATACCCAAATTGTGTGTCAATAACTATCCTTGAAACACCTCAACCATATGGTGAAATCACTCACCAATCAAAGTTAAAATGGAGAAAACTTGGGGATCATTTTTTTAAATTCCATGATAGAAATTTGACCCTGCTGAAGTCTCACCAACTGTTGACCTCCCTCTTCCCTCAGTGTCCCTGGTAATAAGTTCCTTAAGAACCTGTCCTAAAATTCTTTCTAGAACAGTCCCTTGTGTTTTACCTCATGAGCCTTCAAGTCCCACATGTTCTTTTCTAGTCCTATGAGTATCTAGGTGTCGAACTTCACCCTACCCCATGTAGGTATCTCTTGTTACTCAAAGATCATCTACATCAGCTCTATTTATTAATAAGACACATGTGGACCACCCTCACCCTAGAATGGTGATGGTTATTGTGGCTAAAACTCCTAAGTCAGGTACGCTATAGATGGATCTCCTACATGATCTCCCACATTAGTCCTCTAGATGACCTATATAGAGATCCCTCTAAGCTTGTCATCAAGAAAAATGCCAAAAGTGGTCAAATATGGTGGCCTCCTTGCCTATAAATGATCTTATACCTTAGCCTATACATGTGTCTCAGGATGTGCCTAAGACATCGGGGCCCCATCCCAACCCCTATGGCTCTCAAAATATTCCATATCTACATGAACCCTATCACAACCCACCTGAAGATCCATCAGAATCCGTCTAGGAGGAAACCCAAAAAATTTCAATACATGGTAAGATAACCCAGATAGCATATATATATACATATATAATTGAAGTAGGGAAACCGTTAAAAAAATAAAAACTTCAATACACTTACTGTTCCCCATCACTACTATTCCACATGGTATCGGTGATTCATGGCCTCTTTAATAGCCAATAACAGATCCAGGTATCAGATATGCCTCGGGCTTTGCCCGTACTGACGAATCATGTTACTTGAACACGATTACCTCATATCCCAACCTATGGAACAATATCACCACATTTTATAAACTATACATGGTCCTATAAGATCTTGGACCATATGTATATATATATATATATAACCTAATAATAAAAGTCATCATTAGGAATACATTCCTTGGATGATTGAGTAAGATATCACCAAATATATTCTAGGCATCAAAACACCACTTATCATCTGTTATTGACACTTTAGATAACCCAAACCCTCTTATCAAAATCTTAGTCCCCATTCCAAGTCACAATCATTTATCACAGGAACATGCATATATATAATTTAAACATCATATGGGCCTAATCAGAAAGGTTAACAAAACAATCCCTTTCCATACCGAACCAAGGGTACAAAGTTCCTCCCTTATCAAAATTGTTTAATGGTCACATGTCATAATAGATAAAATTCATACACCAAGTATACCACTAGAGGTGGAAATCATATAAACTGTAAAAAAAGAATATTAGAAAAAAAACCCACCCCTATAAACCGGTTTTGTCCATAATTCTAGGGGCTATATCCACCCAAACATGACATCTAAAACTATTTATCAAAACATTCTAATCTATTCTCTAGCATATCCCAAATAGTCAAACCATCAAAAAAGAAAATGAAAACAAGTGGTATCATAAGTACACATATGAAAAACACTACTCACTCCCAGCCATGAATCCCACTAATTCACTTGTACTTCCCCAAACTGATTATCCACCAGAATAGTGATTGATTTTGAGTGCCACTGGCCTTAGATATGAATCCCCATATGCCAAAATCTTTCGACAAGAATCAAGGGTAAAAAGGGTTGATAGTGGGGGACTATACCCTCTAGTTATGATATAATAATGTTCCATGTATATAAATATAAAATAGTTGAAAGGAAATACCATAATGACCTATACTTGTAACCCACCAATGAAAGAATCCAAATAGAAAACATAAGAAACATCATACAATAAAAGTGTAACGCCCCGACCCCAGTTACCCAGAGTCGGTGCATTATTACATAACATTGGCATGATCATAAGAAAGATCAAATCTCGAAAGACCGATTGGTTTAGTAGCCTTGGAAACACTAGATATATTCATAAGTTTTACATTACATCATAAAATGAAAAACTAATACAACAACATAATGTTTCCACAATCCACACTATTATCCCCTCATAATATCCCTGCAGGTCATTCATAACTTACATCTTCACTTCCTGGGAAAAATAAAACATAGAAAAGGGGTGAGCTCAAATGCCCAGTAAGGATAACAATATAGCGGAAACTTTCATAAATAAGAATAAACATTTAAGGCAATGTATAACTAAAACAAAAGCCTTTTAAACATGAACTTTCAACATGGTATGGCATAAATAAAATGAAATAATGCCATTTACTTATTCACATGGATATTCTACTAATCGAATAATCACATGCAAAAATCAATAACCACTTTCATAATGTTGGAATGCATAATGCCAGACTATCATAACCACATATCCAAGGCCTCGTGCCAAGACTACAAATAAGATTTTGTCAAGGCCTTGTGCCAAGACACTAGTTTGTCTCATGAGACCTACCGATGCATCGAGGAGCTATAGTGGGCTCCACCCGTCACATATTAAGTCCAATGCATTCCCATATGAAAAGGTTTAAACATAACATAAACATTCGTATTAAAACTAGCATACGAAATGTCAATAATTTCACCATAAACTATGAATGGTATAAAAATAGCACATCCACAGTCAAACATATCACAAAACCTTCAATACAATATAGAAGTTTTGTATCATAATAAATCAACTTCAAATAAGCGTAAAATCCATCGAAGGATGTTGACATAGATGAAATCAAAACAATTTTTAGAGAAATATCTCTTTCTATTTTTGAAATCATTTAAGAGTCATATAAAATAAAACATTTTCTTGAAAATATTCTTATAATCTTGTAAGGGAATCTTTGACAACTTTATAACGGCGGAAAATAACCGCACTCGCCGTATAAGTTAAAAAAAACATTCTTACCTTAATTCTGTCGAAATGGTTAAAATGACCTTGTTTTGAAAATGACGGAAAGATTCCTCTTATAAAAAGTCAAACAAGGGTATAAATGACTTTAACCCATATTCTTATAAATAATAAAAATGTTTTGAAATACATTTTGAAGAAACATGGATGTGGATGATAAAGAGATCCCAGTAGATTATTACGTATAAACAACCTTGGATAATGAAGAGGTTGTAAAGTAAACCCTTACCTTGTACTTTTCCTTGGTTGTGGTAGGTTAACCTCCTGTATAATGGTGAAATAATTGTTATTAAATTATACAAGAATCATATACATTAATATGATATCATATATGATCTTTTAATATTGATTTGATAATAATATCTTAGTATTATCGTTGTTTCGGGTGTTAACTTACTTGTTTTCTTTCATATGTTTTGTTACGTAAGACATGTTTGTAAAGGATAGGTTGTATATTATTCATATCCAGAATGATATCATGTCCTTAAACATCATTTTTAAATCATCAAATGATAATTATACTTTAATGGTTACGATGGAGAATGAATCTCATCGCGTTCGTGGAGACGGTAGTCCGTACGTACGCACGAGCGACAATATCATTCTTTTGTTATTAAAATAATATATAAATGGTTGTTATATCATATATACAGAATCATTAACATGTTATATTTATTATTTACATGAGTTACACATCATTATTATACCCATCCAAATAATAATATATTGAATAACAATTACACCACGACGTGGAGACGGTAAGCCGTACGTACGCACGTATGGTGACATGTTATTCAAAGGGTGGATAGAATACTGAATATGGTTGTACCATATTTATAATAACATCACAGTATATAAATGATACTGGAGTCATTATTTTAGAATGGTAACAACAAAGTAAGAAGAAGTGGAAGAAGAAATGAACTTGGAAAAGGGGTGGTGAAAACATTACCTCTTCTTCGGGTTCTTCCTTTTGATTTGATCAAAAGGGATCTTTAGGTTGGCTTTCTGATCAAACTAATGCCCCTAGGTTGTATTGAGGGATGTTGGGAGAGTATTTGGGAAGAGTTTGGCCGAACCAAAAGGCTTTAGAGGTGTGAAGAAATGAGAAGGAGGAGTGCCCTTTTATAAGAGGGGTGAGGGGCACCTTTGGAAAAGCTAGAGATATTAGTTTATAATAAATTCATATTCGGTTTCCAATGGCTCCAAAGTTGACTATTCAAATGTTAAGGTGGTGATGGGTCGAAAACAACTCAACCAATAGAATTTAGACAGGTTTGGGTACTTATATTAACATTATCTTTAAGTATTAACTCTAAGTTAATTAGTTTCACTTTTACAATGTCTCTTTGTATTTTTATATTATATGGTTAATAAACTTACCATATACATACAAGAGACCCCCAAGTGGTCCATTAATGATGAAACTATCATGATTTAAGTCTCTTGGCCGAACCTTAGATTTTTAGGAATTTAATATCAATTAATAATATAATATTTGTTTTAAGAACTCTTTTATGTCAATTTTGACACTATTCAATAGTTGATTTTTGTGAAACTCCTAACAGATTGATTACTTCGAACAAAGTAAATTACATCAATCCTAATATATCCTATTATCATAAAAAATTAGTTTAATTCATTAAAAGTTTCATGTTATATTTATTTCGGTATTTATAATATCAATTATTCTAATTTTTCACTATTATAGTAATTACTGCATCATCATTGTGTCATAAATAAAATACATTATTTAATGTATAAAAATTATAAATAAAATATCATTATGTAGGAAATCGTTTTATCTTTCTAATGAATATTTATAATCAAAAATCCACAATTTATAACCCTATGTAAAAATTGTTTTTCTAAAAGATATATGCTTGTGTCATTTTTGTATTCATTTTAACTTAATTAAAATAAAGTGTCATTATCACTTACAAGTGGATCCATGGGGTCCCAAAATAGACCCAAAGATTCCAATGGTCGACCATGTATCATCCAATAGGTTTAAGACACGTTTTAGGGTAATTTAGTATTATTATAATATTATTTTTTTAACCCTTATTTACCGGATTTACCCTTAACCATGGTAAATAAAATATTTACCGCAGTAATTATTCAAAATGTCTAAAAATAAAAGTTACCCATTTACACAATTTGAACATCCTGATTCCAAATATGGAATCCATTTTCCTAAATTCAAAACACAGAAGTGGCAGAAATTAATTTAAAATTAATTCCCTCTGTCAAAACAAAAAACGTGTTTTTAAGAGATAATAACTATCAAAAGATTGACACTTGTTTATGTTCGGTTTAATTGTATAATTATGTCCAATGACCAACATTATATTAAATGGTAAAAATATATTCTAAATATACTTTAAAACCACTCAAATTAATAATTTATCATTATTAATTATTTTGATTAAAAAAGTTGTTTTTAATTAAAATTTAGTAATTTTCACTATTTATCAAAATATGAAAGTTATCCGAAATGTACCAAAATTTCACCTTAGGATAAATTAGATATTCCGAGTCCAAAAATGATCTCCATTTTCAAATATAAAATATATATAATTTCAAAAAGTAGGTATTACTATTTACAACGTCTAGTTTAATTAGTTGTGGTGTGTGTTAGAACTCGAGGTTGCGTACAACACACGCTATCGCATTATTCGAAGGGAAACGTACCGTAGAAGATTGGGGTGTTACATTCTCCCCTCCTTAAAATAATTGCGTCCTCGCAATTTCTAGGGTATTACTGCATAAAAAGACTCGGGTGGTTCTTCATCATAAGTTCCTCGGGTTCCCACGTTGCCTCTTCCATCTTATGGTTTCTCCAGAAAACTTTTACCAGACGCGTCGTCCGGTTTCTCAGTACTTGTTCTCTCGTATCAAGAATCCTGACGGGCTCTTCACAATAGGAAAGATCGGGTTCTAGTTCTAATTCCTCATAGGTGAGTACATGCGTTGGATCAGGCATGTATTTCCTCAATAGAGATACGTGTAACACATCGTGAACTTTGGAGAGACTTGGTGGCATTGCCAATCGGTAAGCTACAACCCCAATTCGTTCTAGAATTTCGAAAGGTCCGATGTACCTGGGACTCAATTTACCTTTCTTACCAAAACGTATGACTCCCTTCCACGGAGATACCTTCAGGAAAACATGATCACCGACTTGAAATTCCAAATCCTTCCTTCGATTATCGGCATAGCTCTTCTGCCTATTTTGAGCTGCTCTGATGTGATTTTGGATTACCTTCACCTTTTCCATCGTTTCCTCCACCAGTTCTGGACCTACAAGTTTTCTTTCACCGACGTCATCCCAACAGGTTGGTGTACGACATCTCTTTCCGTATAATGCTTCATATGGTGCCATCCGAATACTCGAATGGAAGCTATTGTTATTGGAAAATTCTACCAGAGGTAAATATTGATCCCACATACCCTGAAAGTCAAGTGAGCAAGATCTCAACATGTCTTCTAAGGTTTGAATAGTCCATTCTGATTGTCCATCTGTCTGAGGGTGGTAAGCAGTGCTCAAATGAAGTTCAGTATCCAGGGATTTCTGAAGACTTTTCCAGAATCTTGAAGTAAAACGGGGATCACGATCAGAAACAATTGATAAGGGTACTCCATGAAGTCTCACAACTTCATTAATATATAGTCTTGCTAGACGTTCCAGGGGTAGATCTTCTCTTATAGCAAGAAAATGTGCTGACTTGGTAAGACGATCAACAATAACCCATATTGCATCATTCCTTCTAGGAGTCTTTGGTAGCCCCATGACAAAGTCCATCGTAATATTGTCCCATTTACACTCCGGTATGGGAAGAGGTTGCATGACTCCTCCAGGCTGTTGCCTTCCAGCTTTCACTTGTTGACAAACCATACATCTTGACACAAAATCAGCAATCTCACTCTTCATGTTGTCCCACCAAAAATGTTCCTTCAAATATCTATACATTTTGGTGCTCCCAGGGTGTATAGAGAAATTGGAACTATGAGCATCATCCAGAAATTCCCTTTTTAGATCCGGTAAATCGGGAACACAAAGTCTCTTCCCGAATTTCAAAATCCCATCTTCATACACAAAGTCTCTCAATCTCCCATCATTCACAGCTTTAATCTTCTTCTGAAATTCTTCATCATCGGTCCGAGAACTCTTAATCCTTTCTAGTAAAGATGGTTTGGCAACCATTTGAAAAAGCATTGATGTTTCACTTTCCCTGGTTATTCCCATGTCCATCTTCACTAGATCCATGAAAATTGGATCCCTTTCAATTCTAATCATGTTCAAAACTCCATGGTCTTTTCTGCTCAAAGCATCTGCCACCTTGTTTGCTTTCCCCGGGTGGTAGTGTATCGTGCAATCATAATCCTTGAGTAATTCAAGCCATCTCCTTTGCCTCATGTTGAGTTCTTTTTGTGAGAAAATATACTTCAAACTCTTGTGATCAGTATAAATCTCACATTTTTCACCATAGAGGTAGTGCCTCCATATCTTCAAAGAAAAGATCACAGCTGCTAACTCGAGATCATGAGTAGGATTGTTTTGTTCATGAATTTTCAACTGTCGTGATGCATAGGCAATAACTCTATCATTCTGCATAAGGACACAACCAAGTCCTTTCTTCGATGCATCACTATAAATAACGAACCCATCATTCCCCGATGGTAGAGTAAATATAGGCGCATTGACTAATCTTCTCTTCAGTTCTTCGAAACATTCTTCACACTATTTTGTCCAAACAAATTTAACCCCTTTACGTGTGAGCTTCGTTAATGGGTTAGCCATCGGGCAAAATTCTGGACGAAACGTCGATAATAACCTGCCAAACCAATAAAACTACGTACCTCAGCTATACTCGTAGGTGCTGGCCATTCTTGGATTGCCTTGGTCTTAGAAGAATCAACAGAGATTCCATCTTTAGAGACAATATGGCCAAGAAAAGAAATCTCATGAAGCCATAATTCACACTTGCTAAACTTCCCATATAATTCATGCCTCCTCAGAGTCTTCAAGATAATGCGCAAGTGATTTTCATGATCTTCGTAGGTTTTGGAGTATACCAAGATATCATCAATAAATACCACCACAAATTCATCGAGATACTCCTTGAAAACTCTATTCATCAGATCCATGAATACAGAGGGTGCATTAGTCAATCCAAACGGCATTGCAGTAAACTCGTAATGCCCGTACCTGGTTCGAAATGCTGTCTTCGGAATGTATTCCTTCTTTACACACAACTGATGGTATCCAGATCGAAGGTCAATCTTTGAAAAGTATTGAGCTCCATGCAGTTGGTCAAATAAATCATCAATACGAGGTAGGGGATACTTGTTCTTTATCGTTATAGCATTGATCTCCCTGTAGTCAATACATAACCTCATAGATCCATCTTTCTTTTTAACAAAAAGAACAGGGGCTCCCCATGGAGAAACACTAGGGCGAATAAATCCCTTATTACTCAATTCCTCTAGTTGTTTCTTTAGTTCGAATAACTCTACAGTGGCCATTCTATAAGAGGTCTTCGATATAGGCCTTGATCCAGGAATCAAATCAATGGAAAACTCAACTTCTCGTTCTGGAGGATGTCCAGGTAAATCTTCCGGAAATACATCTAAAAATTCTTTCACAACAGGTACATCCTCTATTTGAACATTCTTTTCCTCACCGATAGTTATTTCATTCTCTTCCTCCCCAATAATTGAATTAAGTTGCGCTACTGAGGGTGGATCTAAATAATAATTAGGTGGTGACGATTCTGCTCTAAAAATAAGGTGCTCCTTATCATTATCATCAAGAATCGTAACCTCTTTCTTCTTACAATAAATCTTCGCATCATAGTCCGAAATCCAGTCCATACTGAGGATTATATCAAACTCAATCATAGGTATGACGATGAGATCATCAGATAAAGAAAATTTATGTGCTCTAATGGGGACTGATTCACAAAACTTTGTTGCAACGATACTTGCCTTATAAGTTTTAACTGACAACTCCCTTATTAAATCAAATTGGAAATATCTAATTTTCTTAGCAAACTGGGAAGATATGAAACAATGCGATGATCCAGAATCAAATAATGCATTTGCTAAACTTGAGGAAACCATTAAATTACCTGCCACCACATCTTTCGGAGCTTCTACCTCTACAGTAGTGATAGCATAAGCCTGACCTTGATCCCTTGGCCTTTTCTGAGGTAAGTTCTCCTGACGCTTAGGGCATGCATTTGCATAATGCCCCATCTCCCTGCAATTGTAGCACTGAACGTTGGTAGCTTCCTTCTTCCCCTTGCAATCATGAGCTTGGTGGCCTTTTTCACCACACTTGTAACAGACTCCCATTCCCTCCAAGCAAGTACCAGGATGTTTCTTCCCGCATTTACCACAAGATGGATATTCAACCTTTCCTTTCTTCCCCTTATTTCCATTCCCAGATTGATCAGCAGGTCTCTTCTTCTCTTTCTTTGCTTTAAAATCATAAGACTTAGAGAATTCCTTTTCGGTCTTGATAGCACATGAGACAATGTCTTCGTACGATGAAAAGGATTGTGAGACTAATGCTCGACAGAGAAATGGTTTTAACCCACCAAAGAAACGATCAATCTTACTTCCTGGGTTGCGAATATAATCACCAGCGTACCTCGCTAACCTTGTAAAGTTAGCCTCATACTTTGTGACATTCTCATCCTCCTTTTGTCTTAGACTCAGAAATTGTCTTTCCATATCTGCTCGATGGTCGCGAGGAAAGTATTTTTCTAAAAACAGATCTTTGAACTCCCTCCATTCCATATTTGATACTTCATCGTCTTCCTTCATGTTTTGAATCAATGACCACCATTGATCAGCATCTCCAGTGAGGTGGTAAACTGCCTTGATAACTTTTTCCCTTTCACTGCTCCCCAATGCCTGAAATATTTTCTCTAGGGAAAATATCCATTGCTCAGCTACTAAGGGATTTGTATTCCCATTGAACGTTGGTGGTTTTTGTCTCATGAATCGATCTAACATTGATCCTCCACGCTGCAGATCAGGGTGCTCCATACGGGTAAGGTTATTATTCATAACCTGAGTAAGTTGTCCCAGTATGGTGATTAGCTGATCGGCACCAGTTGCATCACCAGCCCAACTATAATTATCTTGAGCAGGAGGGAAATCCCTACAAGGAGTGCGTGCATTGATACAGTTTCCATTTCTTCCACTAGGCGCCATTTCTAAACAATGGCATAAACTAGATCAGTTTATGAATCAAAATACATAATCCCATACTTATAAAACACTTAACATAAATTGAACTATTTATGGATATAATCCATAATCATAAAAATGTTTTCTTTGAGGAAGTATATACTCATAAACCCTTCATAATGATTTGTAAAGAAAATGAGAGTTATCCTAAGCATATCCCCCGGGAGTGTCGTAACCAAGAGTGCAGCAAGGCCCGTTGTCGAGCACCAGTTCCCATTCGAGTCTAGCTCAAAGCGGTGTTTTCGGGTTTTACCCCTAGGTACATCTGTGCCAGAGCCGCCTCTACCTGCTCGTATCCAGATAGGGATGTATTGCTTGGAAAACTCACAAAATCTCTACAATACCAAAATTCTAGGAAGTTCTTCTATACTAATCCTCAAAGTTCATCTTAGGTCTACGTGCTCTAATCAGAGTTTATCTAAATCTAGTTTCCAAGGTTTGTACTAAACATCCTCTGATACCAACTGTAACGCCCCGACCCCAGTTACCCAGAGTCGGTGCATTATTACATAACATTGGCATGATCACAAGATAGATCAAATCTCGAAAGACCGATTGGTTTAGTAGCCTTGGTAACACTAGATATATTCATAAGTTTTACATTACATCATAAAATGAAAAACTAATACAACAACATAATGTTTCCACAATCCACACTATTATCCCCTCATAATATCCCTGCAGGTCATTCATAACTTACATCTTCACTTACTGGGAAAAATAAAACATAGAAAAGGGGTGAGCTCAAATGCCCAGTAAGGATAACAATATAGCGGAAACTTTCATAAATAAGAATAAACATTTATGGCAATGTATAACTAAAACAAAAGCCTTTTAAACATGAACTTTCAACATGGTATGGCATAAATAAAATGAAATAATGCCATTTACTTATTCACATGGATATTCTACTAATCGAATAATCACATGCAAAAATCAATAACCACTTTCATAATGTTGGAATGCATAATGCCAGACTATCATAGCCACATAGCCAAGGACTCGTGCCAAGACTACAAATAAGATTTTGTCAAGGCCTTGTGCCAAGACACTAGTTTGTCTCATGAGTCCTACCGATGCATCGAGGAGCTATAGCGGGCTCCACCCGTCACATATTAAGTCCAATGCATTCCCATATGAAAAGGTTTAAACATAACATAAACATTCGTATTAAAACTAGCATACGAAATGTCAATAATTTCACCATAAACTATGAATGGTATAAAAATAGCACATCCACAGTCAAACATATCACAAAACCTTCAATACAATATAGAAGTTTTGTATCATAATAAATCAACTTCAAATAAGCGTAAAATCCGTAGAAGGATGTTGACATAGATGAAATCAAAACAATTTTTAGAGAAATATCTCTTTCTATTTTTGAAATCATTTAAGAGTCATATAAAATAAAACATTTTCTTGAAAATATTCTTACAAGCTTGTAAGAGAAGCTTTGACGATTTTATAACGGCGGAAAATAACCGCACTCGCCGTATAAGTTAAAAAAAACATTCTTACCTTAATTCTGTCGAAAAGGTTAAAAGGACCTTGTTTTGAAAATGACAGAAAGATTCCTCTTATAAAAAGTCAAACAAGGGTATAAATGACTTTAACCCATATTCTTGTAAATAATAAAAATGTTTTGAAATACATTTTGAAGAAACATGGATGTGGATGATAAAGAGATCCCAGTAGATTATTACGTATAAACAACCTTGGATAATGAAGAGGTTGTAAAGTAAACCCTTACGTTGTACTTTTCCTTGGTTGTGGTAGGTTAACCTCCTGTATAATGGTGAAATAATTGTTATTAAATTATACAAGAATCATATACATTAATATGATATCATATATGATCTTTTAATATTGATTTGATAATAATATCTTAGTATTATCGTTGTTTCGGGTGTTAACTTCCTTGTTTTCTTTCATATGTTTTGTTACGTAAGACATGTTTGTAAAGGATAGGTTGTATATTATTCATATCCAGAATGATATCAAGTCCTTAAACGTCATTTTTAAATCATCAAATGATAATTATACTTTAATGGTTACGATGGAGAATGAATCTCATCGCGTTCGTGGAGACGGTAGTCCGTACGTACGCACGAGCGACAATATCATTCTTTTTTTATTAAAATAATATATAAATGGTTGTTATATCATATATACAGAATCATTAACATGTTATATTTATTATTTACATGAGTTACACATCATTATTATACCCATCCAAATAATAATATATTGAATAACAATTACACCACGACGTGGAGACGGTAAGCCGTACGTACGCACGTATGGTGACATGTTATTCAAAGTGTGGATAGAATACTGAATATGGTTGTACCATATTTATAATAACATCACAGTATATAAATGATACTGGAGTCATTATTTTAGAATGGTAAAAACAAAGGAAGAAGAAGTGGAAGAAGAAATGAACTTGGAAAAGGGGTGGTGAAAACATTACCTCTTCTTCGGGTTCTTCCTTTTGATTTGATCAAAAGGGCTCCTTAGGTTGGCTTTCTGATCAAACTAAGGCCCCTAGGTTGTAGTGAGGGATGTTGGGAGAGTATTTGGGCAGAGTTTGGCCGAACCAAAAGGCTTTAGAGGTGTGAAGAAATGAGAAGGAGGAGTGCCCTTTTATAAGAGGGGTGAGGGGCACCTTTGGAAAAGCTAGAGATATTAGTTTATAATAAATTCATATTCGGTTTCAAATGGCCCCAAAGTTTATCATTTAAATGTTAAGGAGGGGATGGGTCTAAAACAACTCAACCAATATAAATTAGACAGGTCTGGGTCATTATATTAACCTTATCTTTAAGTATTAACTCTAAGTTAATTAGTTTCACTTTTACAATGTCTCTTTATATTTTTATATAATATGGTTAATAAACTTACTACATACATCCAACCGACCCCCAAGTGGTCCATTAATGATAAACCTATCATGATATAAGTCTCTTGGAAGAAACTTATATTTTTAAGAATTTAATATCAATTAATAATATAATATTTGTTTTAAGAACTCTTTTATGTCAATTTTGACACTATTCAATAGTAGTTTTTTTTGAAACTCATAAAAGATTGATTACTTCGAAAACAGTCAATTAAATATATTCTAATATATCATATTATCCTAGAAATTTATTTTAATTCATTAAAAGTTTCATATTATATTTATTTGGGTATTTATAATATCAATTATTTTAATTTTTCACTATTATAGTAATTACTTCATCATCATTGTGTCATAAATAAATTAAATTATTTCATGTCTAAAAATTATAAATAAAATATCATTATGTAGGAAATATTGTTAGCTTTCTAATGAATATTTATAATCGAAAATACAACATGTATAACCCTATGTAATAATTGTTTTTCTAAAAGATATATGCTTGTGTCATTTTTGTATTCATTTTAACTTAATTAAAATAAAGTGTCATTATCACTTAAAAGTGGATCCATGGGGTCCCAAAATAGACCCAAAGATTCCCATGGTCGACCATGTATCAACCAATAGGGTTAATACACGTTTTAGGGTAATTTAGTATTATTATAATATTATTTTTTTAACCCTTATTTACCGGATTTACCCTTAACCATGGTAAATAAAATATTTACCGCAGTAATTATTCAAAATGTCTAAAAATAAAAGTTACCCATTTACACAATTTGAACATCCTGATTCCAAATATGGAATCCATTTTCCTAAATTCAAAACATAGAAGTGGCAGAAATTAATTTAAAATTAATTCCCGCCGTCAAAACAAAAAGCGTGTTTTTAAGAGATAATAACTATCAAAAGATTGACACTTGTTTATGTTCGGTTTAATTGTATAATTATGTCCAATGACCAACATTATATTAAATGGTAAAAATATATTCTAAATATACTTTAAAACCACTCAAATTAATAATTTATCACTATTAATTATTTTGATTAAAAAAGATGTTTTTAATTAAAATTTAGTAATTTTCACTATTCATCAAAATATGAAAGTTATCCGAAATGTACGAAAATTTCACCTTAGGCTAAATTCGATATTCCGAGTCCAAAAATGAAGTCCATTTTCAAATATAAAATATATATAATTTCAAAAAGTAGGTATTACTATTTACAACGGCTAGTTTAATTAGTTGTGGTGTGTGTTAGAACTCGAGGTTGCGTACAACACACGCTATCGCATTATTCGAAGGGAAACGTACCGTAGAAGCTTGGGGTGTTACAAAAAGAATCATAATAAACAATAGCATTGGAATAATAAACAATCCAATATTCAATTTGTTTCTACTGAATCAAAACATGCTTGCATAATAGGCCATACAATATAATAAACAAGAGGGTTACCAATGGTTGACCTTAGTACATACATATATATTGAAATGCAGATACTATAAGGAATAAAAATAAAAAAACCATCTGAGGAAGGAACGTAAAGGTCCCTTTCCATCCATCCCTTGATCAATATCACAACAATAAGGTCCAGCTCTAGAGCATGTACCCTATCCAAAATAAAAAAGCAAGAAATCTAAACCTATCCTGGAGAGCCCGTGTTGGGTGTGGGGAGTAATAATAGTAGGAAACCACCAATGTGTGTCTATATTACATTCATTATTAAGTAGGATTATAAAAAATATAAGGGAATCAGTGCTTGCATTTAACAAACATGATCTTACCTATTGCTCAAAAACCACCAGGAAGCTACGACCTGCCTCAGAAAAAATAAGAATAACTATAGTGGGAGGATAATTTTTAATAAGCTCTAGGAATCTCCAAGTGGAAAATTTCCTAGGTGAAACATCATGTTACATCTCAGGTTACACCTCAAGTAAATTGTTTGGAACCATGTGTCAACCAACACCTCTAGTTCGTGTCAAATCACTTACATCCAAATAAAAATCCCAAAAAACATTATTAGTCCCTGAAACATCTCCTCCAAATAAATCCCAATGTCCCTTGGCCCAATGTTTGAGGAAAAGAGATTTATATCCACCAAATAATATAACCATAGGCCAAAATCATTACATTTTGTAGAATGGTGTTGTTCATCCCCCCAAATAAGTCATGGACCAATAACCTCAAGCACATAGAGCATTAACCCCCAAGCAATATTATGAACACTATCATCCGATAGATCCTCACAATACATTTGGATTTTTATGAAAAGAACTTCCAACCAAAAACATAAGTTGAAACTACTAGAGTCAAATACCCACAAAATTGTTCAATATCACCTCTTCATTAGAGTAATCCAGTGTGCGCGTGACTCCAAACAGAGCATTAGCCAACATGGGTTAGTGATAATCACCAATTTAGAACCTAAGCCACATCAACCGGAATCATATACCCATGTGACCTTTTTACTCAAATATGATGGTCATTAAATCCCATATATCCCATGACATTCTCATAACCTAACAACATCACTGCCTTAACTAATGACTGAGTCACCCAGCATGTGATCAACATCACCTAGAAAATATATATAACTTCGTCCATGCCTAGCCAGATGATCACATCACCTCAATCTAGATGACCAACTTCATCTAAATCCATGGACATAGACCTTCACATTCCACTAGAACTCACCTATTCAATTTAATCAATTTAAAATAGTAAAATTTAAAAGAAACACACCCATCCTAATTTTCCAAAGAGGTCCTATGCCTCTGACTCAACCTCAAAAAAAAACATGGTTAGTGAAGTCCCAAGGGCATCCCATATGATCAGTTTGTTTTATTTAAATACTACTAATAATTTAATATGGTATCAATCAATCAACACAATATATTTTTGAAAGAAAGATCCCCAAAACACTCTTGAAATCACACAGAAATTTAAGAACAACATTCCTTGTGTTGGAGTAATCTTACATGTTCGGTCATAGCCTGTAAATCATTTCAATTTGGAAGAAATCATAATTTTAGATAAAATATATAAAAATAGGGTAAAAAAATTCACATTTATTTAGCTCACTTTATTGAGAGGGAATGGAAATGAGAGGCATGAGGGTGATGATCCATTCCAAGACGATTCTGACATAACTTATGACAATAAAAACAAAGATAAAACAAATTTTGGATCATACCCTAGAGGACGAGGATAAAAATATTCCCCCACACTATTGTCTGAAACTAAGAAAGATTAAAGAAGAGGAAAATAATAAAATTTATAGGAGGAAAAACATCAATTTACATACTAAATTAACTACACATTTAGCTCACACTATTTTCAAATAAATGGAAAAATCATCTATATCCTTATTCTTAAGAACCTAACCTCGCATGGTTATCTTGAATGGTTAGTCCAAATCATTCCCAAATCATGCATGCTATAGTGCAAGGTAACTAAAAATCTAGAACTAATCATGTGTCTTGTGCATGGTTTTCTCTAACCTTGCACAAGATGTGGAGATCCCTTAGCTAAAAACAATAGAGGTTATCACATGAATATGCATCCCCTCCTATATTATGTACCAAACAATTCTCAGTGCAATTAGAGGGTGCACGATTTCTTCATGAAGGCCACATAGTTTTCCAAACCGTATGCATCAGTTTGTGGAAAAAAGAAGCTTCGATTTTTAGCCTCCAATGTACCCGAACACCAACCAAAACCCCATGAAACTTTTTAATCCATAATCCATGACTAGAAAAAAGGAATTACGTAATGTAAACTTTCAAAAATCTGTTTTGATAAACAAAAAAAATATATTTTCTTTAACCACCAACCACCAAAATTCAAAAAGTTTTAGGAAATCATCCCACTCAAAAAACTCTGGATGTTACAAACATGATATTATATGTTTTATTTAATTTTATTCCTCTATGGGGATTATTAATCAATGTTACCTAAGTTTTAATTGTTTTATGAAACAATATCATTTTCTTTCAAGATTGTTTATGATTATCCTTCCACTGATAAAATTTTATAATGAAACGGTCAAGAAACTCATTACATTTTTTCCTCTATTTATTTCATTAGAATGCCTATTTTTGTAAACATCCCTAGATTTTGTGAATATCATCATTGAAATTAATATAATTTATTTGATAGTATGTGTTACACATAATAAACATTTTATATTTTACAATACACAATACCAGGTTTATCTTTTTTCACTTAACATAGAGTATCCACGATAACTTGTGTTACAGGAAATGGTGATTCTTACTGAATAATATTATAGTGCAGATATTAAAAGTTAATATTGAAGTTATTTCATAGATGTTATATTGAAGGTTGTGAATAATAATGACTATATCATGTTTAAAAAAGGTCATAAAATGTTTTTTACCCATCCAATAGATTTAATATACTTATGAAAAAAAATACATCCAATTTTACGATTAAAAACTCCATTTTTTTAAAAGAACTTATGCCTCCTTTTAATGGTAGACTAGTTCTAAAAATAAAATTATAAACTATTACAAATTTTAATTTAAAATATAAAATTTTATTGTGAAATAAAAATATTGAAATTGACTAACGGGGAATATTTTTTTAATTTTTTTGAGAATATCATATTTTGATGAATTTTGAAAAATCACCATTTTAATTGAAAACTATTTATCATATATAATTTTATTATAGTAAAATAATATATTAAATTTGTTTTAATGGGTAATTAGTTTAATTCTGCATAAATCGGTCCAATTTATGTCAATAGGTTCAATTTCACATTAAAATTGGATATAAAAACATGTAAATATATTGATTCCAAAAAGACTGGTTGTCTCACAATGTTTTTGGGATTAAATTTAACTTAGTTTTATCCTCTTATGTGAATTGAATTTGGAAGAAACACGCATACACATAGATATATATAAATATTTATAAATAGTATAAATGTTTTTCTAATAAGTTCTGAATGATTTTTTTATGGTATTGATTAGTTAAAAAAGATAAATTTAATCACACTGATTAAGCTAATAACAGGCATACATAATGATTAAACATAGAATATTAGGTGTATAAATGACCAACAACAATTCCAAAAACCATTTTCTGGGCATATTTTTCACCTAAAAATATTATGATGTATTTTTCTTAGTTATTGGGATATTATTCCATGAATGTGACCTCTATGATAAGTTAAATATAGAAAAAGAAAAAAAAAATCAGGGCAAGTCCCTCGATGCCCGTGTCGTGACTACCCCAAGCCTACCACCTAAAGACCAAGGGCTTCTAACCCGCACTGAAGTTTTTCTCCCTTGCGTGGGAGGAATTTTCTTGAGTACCTGTATGCACACACACACCCAAAACCACATCCCACAAAGCTGGAAATGATAACATGAATTCCACTAAACAACCATTGAGTAAAGGTACAAATTTCATCTCAAATGGGCTAGAATAAAATACAAAAAAAATGACAAACTAAAAACATGGATGTATAAAAGATCTCTCTATGACATCTGCAGAAGACTCTAACTAAATGATAGCCATAGAGTGGAATTCAAAATATGAGGATATATTTTCTACATGTCCAATCTCATTGGGCATCGCCTGGTCCCTGGCAACCAATGACTTTATCAAAGCACTTTTCATCTACACCAATTACAAAAAGTGAGACCACATCCTGTGTATGGATGTCTAAAAAAATACTCACTATGGATTCTAAAACACAAGGAAAATACCACAAAGGAAAGAATGAACAAGGTCCTGTCAGCTCACATAGGTATAATCTAATGTTTGTCCGGAAAAATTGTCCATTATACATTGAACACCTTGAACTAATGAGGTACCCATCCCTAATAAAAGTTGTGGGTCTACTAAATTACATAGCTCCACTCCCCACTGTGGGTCTCCTGGTTTACACTGAGTCGCCTACCACTTAGGCAATCAGGATGAGGTACTCATCCATGAATAGTATTATGGGTCTACCGGGTCACACAAATATGCCCCCACCGTGGGCATATCGAGTTACACAGAGTCAATTCCCAATTATTCCATAATAAATGGTTCACACAGGGTCTCTTATAGCTAGTACACTTAGGGAAGATTAATAGTACTCTTCAAGTCTCAGCCAACCATAGGATTCTTGCACGTAGAGGTCTTGATTTTGGGAGAATCCAATCCTAAATCCATTATTCATATTTCAACAACCATTAAACTATATTTAGAGCTTGTCAAAAAATAGTCTTGTCACTAGGGTTCCAACACCGCAAAAGGATCTCCAAGCGAATGCCCGATCTGAAAGATAATTGTGTTTCAGTAAACATTGGCCAGTTGTGTCCAGGCCCAGTCTGACTGACCTGACTAACCTATCTCAGGGTCCCTCATGACCCAACCTCGTTTGACTAACTTGAACTAACATGGTTCAGGTTTGGATATAATATTTCCAGCTTGGCTATAGGGTCGGGCACATTAAGCCCTGCTGGACCTGTCCCGGTTCATCTGTGGGTCTAGCCAATCGGGATTCCCAACAACTTGGTTATATTCGGTTCGGCCCCTAATAGGAGAGCTAGTTCTTTCTAAGCTTAGGGATCCCATCAGATGAGTTTTATCCTGTGGGAATGGCCATCAAAAGCGGCCTGACATGAATTACATCTCGGGCTGCCCTGCATCCTGGTTTAGACCCCTCCAGTCTGGCCCGCATGGTGGGATGGTATCCTCATGTCTGGACTCCCACTAGGAATTCAGTTCATCCACAACACAACTGGATGAAGTTGACCACCACCTTGTCCTTCACATGGTCCTTGATGGACCATGTTCCAGTGCACTGTGACCCTCACGACGCATGTTGTGGCCACCTCCATCTGTCGTTAGGCCATGGTCAGTGGTCCCCTCCTACTCCATCGTGGCCTAAGCTAGTTGTGGTCTCCATCTTAATGACCCAACATAGAACACCGCCACCCATCTACAGTCTCTCCTGCATGGCACCACGGTCGGTTGCTGGTGGTTCCTTCAATAGACCACAAGGTCCACTCTGGTGGTCTATTCCTTGAACTTTCAGTGCATATGGCCTCTTTGGGGTTCCGCCTTCCCTACTATGGCCTTGAGAACACTTTTTCATCAATTCGATGGTGTGTTCATGAAGAACACCTAAACACCAAAAGATGTAGGAATCAAGACCATGTTCTTGTCGGCTTAATTCCTCCACATTAGAGTTTTTGAAATATGGGAAGGGAAGATTTAGTATATAAAAACAATTCTATCCCAAAACGAAAACCCATAGATAAAAATACCATCCTGTAATGACAAGTGACCCACAAATCAACATGTTTGTGGGTTGATCCATGTTCGTTTTTTTAGAAAGAAGAACAAAGCATTCAAATTCTCAAACATAAAACCCAACATTAAGATGCTTTGATCAGAGGGAAGGCTCATCACTGATGGTGAAATTTCTATAGGGATTCATGATCCATTAAAATCTATTGGTGTTCATAGTTCATCTGTCCTGGATCTATTCTCCAATGTTCCATCACATATTTTACAATTATTTGGTGTTCATTATGGGAAAACAATTCTCCCATCATTCGTCATAAGAATTACATATCTAAATCTATTTCTCCAACCCCACCATCTCATTAAAAGAGAAACACATCATAGCATATATGTCACAATCTTATGTCACGTCATTAAGTGATTTCATTTATGAAACAATGTTTTTGATAAGAATTAGTAAAAGAGTTTTTATGCTATTTCATTTATGGAATGAAATATTTATCTCATCCCTGCATTGTGGCAAAACATTTTTTGTTTAAAATAAAATATTTCAGTTTATTTTATTTTCATAAAATGACTAAAAATGAAAATTTATCCTTGACCCAAGTCAGTTTAGGTTAGGTCCATTCTTAAGTATTGTATTCATTTCAGACACAATGGTACCCTCATAATTTAAATCTAGGCACCCATTTTGAAGTTTCCAAAACTACACACACACACCATTTAAATTTTGTTAAAATATGTTCCAAAACAATATTTTTCTCTCAACCCATGTCGGTCAATGTTAAGCTTCACTTAAGGGTAACATCCCCTCACAAGATAAAGGTTACTCTCATATTTCCAATCTGAGTTAATGTTTATGAGTTGTATGGATTTGAAAATAAAATTATTGTTACATAATTATTATTTTACAGCCAAAAACTAACTTCCACTATTCTCTTGCACCAACCAATATTAGCCCCCTTTCTAGGAGAATCTTGATCCTCAGAGTTCAATGGTTCCCTCGTATTTTTAATCTGTGAATTTGTTTAAAATTTAGAAAACCCCGCTTGTATGATTATTTAATGAACCTCAAAAAAATTCATGAATACGTTACAGCCACTCCGAACCTTGGAAGTATGTTCCATCCCAGAGACTAGCCTTGAAATAATTCCATTTAATTTAAAAAAATATGGAATTATGAGGCATTACATTACTCCCCCTTTTTGGTTATAAAATACTCATAATCCAAAACAAGGTCTAATAAAATTGAATGGGGTAATGGGAATGAATCTGATCCTCCTGCTCCCATGTGATCTCCTAGATTTTTTGTGCTGCCAACGAATGCACACCAAATGATTCTCCCACCATGTATGGACCCACTCCAATCGATCCTTTGTCTTTATGAGGAACTCTGTAAATGTCACCTCATCGTCAATGTAAAGCTCACCCCAGTCAATGATGTGATATGGGTCATGAACGTACATCCTCAGCTGTAACACATGGGAAACTCCATGCACCTAGTGCATCTATGGGGTCAGATCTATTCGGTACACCACCTCTCCAACGCTGCTCAAAATATGTAAAGGGCCGATGACCCTCGAAGAGTGCTATTTTCCCTGGCCAATTCACTGCAACCTCTGTCGGGGTGGGACCTGAAGGGACACATGGTCTCTCTCCTTGAAATCCAAGGGCCTCCGTCTCTAGTTAGAACTAATCTTCTGTCAGCTTCGTGCATTCTTCATCCACTCTCAGATGACATGAACCTTCCCAATGGTAGTTCGTACCATCTCTGGACCTATGAGTGAAGACTCCCTTGGGTCTATCCAGCATAACAGTTACCTACATGGTCTTTGTAGAGTTCCTCAAATAGTGCCATAACGATGGTGGAGTGGTAGCGATAGTTGTATATAAACTCCACCAGTGGTATGTGGTCCTCTCAACTATGACCAAAATCATGGATGCAAGTATGAAGCATATCCTCCATGGTCTATATGATCTACTCTATTATACCATATGTTTGTGGGTTAAATGTTTTACTCAAGTGTAGCTGAGTCCCATAAGCCTCCTACAATCCCTTCCACAACTGGAATGTAAAGAATACATCACAATTTGAGAATATCCTAGATGGTAATCCATGGAGTCAAACTATTTCTTCCACATAGAGGTGTCTCAAGCCCTCTAACATTCCCTTCTACTAGATGGGTTGGATGTGAGATGACATGGTGAGTTGTTGAAAGATCACCAAGATAGAATCATGACACTTGGATGTGTGTGGTAATCCCATCACAAAGTCCATTGAGATACAATACCACTTCCACTATAGTGCCACAAGTGGTTGGGCTAAGCCAACTGGAACCTGGTGATTAGTATTCCCTTGTTGATAAGTGAGGCACCATGAAATGAACTATGCCACCGTTTTATTCGTCCTTGGATACCAGTATTGACGTCAGAGATCTAGGTACATCTTTTCCACTCCAGGATGTACCGCCAAAGGGAGGGTATGGAACTCCCTAAAAATCTTTTCTTGCAATGCCACTGGTACTACTGGGCTCCCTCTAAAAGGAATGACATACTCCCCACATATCTAAAATCCTTTAGGAGCCTAACTTAAAGATAAATGAGCATGTCGGTCCTCATAGTCAACATCCACAATATGTTTCTCCCTAACACGATATAAGAGTGGGGGTGTGATAGTCATCGACAGAAGGTAAGCTTCTCCATCATCATCCATAAAGGATTTCTACAAAGAGGAAAGCAGATCCATTACCTCACTCATCAGCTGCAAACATGATATCCTATTGAGTGCATCTACCACCACATTCTCCTTCCCATAAGTATATAATTTCTCGAAATAATTGTCCTGAAGTAACACTATCCATCGCCGTTACGTCTAGTTTAAGTTCTTCTAGGTGAATATATACCTAATATATTTTTGTTCGGAGTAGGCTGTAAACCACTCACCCATCAAGTTGTGACACAACATCTTCAATGAAAAGACCACATATACTAGCTCAAAGTTAGAGTTTCGTAGTTTCTAAAATTATGCATCAACTGCCGAAAACCATATGCGATCACCACTCACTCCAGCATCAGGAAACCACCCAGTCTGGTACCTAATGCATGGCAGAAAACCAAAAACCCATCACCGCCCTTGGGAAGTCTCAAGAAGGGGAACTCATCCCTCTATGCTTCAAATCCTGGAAACTCAATTGGCACTTCTCCATCAACATGAATAGTTTTCCCTTCTTTGTCAAAGCTGATAAGGGTGAGGCTACCCTAGAAAAGACATGCATGAACCTGTAGTAGTATTCAACCAATCCTAAGAAACTCTTCCCCTCTGTCATTCTCTCGGGTGGCTCCCAAGAAAGAACCATTACTATCTTTTTAGGATCCGTTGAAACTCCAACCTTCGATATAACATGTCCTAAAATGTGGACCTTCTGTATACATAACCCACACTTCGAGAGCTTACCTTCGATCAGGTTACCTTGGAGTGTATCTATAACAATTCATTGGTGTGTAGGGTGCTCCTCCTCAGATGCCAAGTACACCAGGATGTCATCAATGAAGACCACCACAAAACTATCGAGGTAACGCTTGAAAATATTTTTCATGAGTCCCATAAACACTTTTGGGCATCAGACACCCCTAAAGGCATCACCAAGAACACATAGTGGCCAAAATGTCATCTAAATTTTGCCTTCAGTACATCCTCATCCCATAACCGAAGCTGATGATAGCCAAACCTGAGGTCTATCTTTGACAACCATCTCACTCCCTTCACCTAATTGAAGAGTTCATCAATCCTTAGTAGTAGATAATTGTTTTTCATGGTCACTTAGTTTAGGTGATAGAAGTCCATGCACAACATTAATCTAACTTCCTCCTTCTTGGAAAACAAAATTGGGGCTACCCACGGTGAAACGCTGGGTCTCAAGAAGTCCTTCTCCTAAAATTCCTCCAGCGGTACCATCAAATCATGAAGCTCTGTGGGAGCTATCTGATATTCTGTTGTGGATATCAGTGTCATTCAGGGTACATATTGATACAAAAGTCTACTTCCCTGTGAAGAGGTAGTATTGGAACATCCCCAAGAAATACGTCATCATACTCATCCACCACTATAGGAGTGTGAGGACTAACCTTGTCCACCACACCGAGGGTGATGCTATCCAAATGGTGAGTGATCAAATGCACCCTCCTCTGAGTGGGTTTGTCCTATGCTGCAAGAGATTACTTCTCTCTAGTGAAGGAAAACCTGGTCCCATCCTCGTGAACACACTATACTCTACACCTAAGACAGTCGATCTAAGCATGAATAGTGGATACCCAGTCAATACCCAAAGTGAAATCATAAGGTATCAACGCCACTACTAGGAGATCCTAGATAGGGATATCAGCTCAAAGAGTAATCTCACACTTTCAGTACTAGTGTATAATCATCCAATCCACTCCCATTGGAGTCTCTAATCCTAAGGATCGACCCAATAGCATCACCAGAATGATAGAGCCTTAATCAAGGTCTCTGGAAAGGAATGTGTGACAGAAACCAATTTCTATAAGAACGTCATCTAAGGTGGAGAAGACATAGATCGTACCTATAATAATATTTACAGTTTCATGGTCATAGGCCTCCATCTCATGAAATTGGCCTCATACTTATCCACTATCTCCCTTAGGCCATGGTGGAACACTTACTGGTGGGTGTGGTAGCACCTCAAACCTTCTCCCACCACTTGCTACTTGACCTACTCCTCTCAACGTCTCTTGCCATACGGACTCCCTCGCTCGAACCTCTACATCTACCTTAGCAGTCCCTCAATCGTCTTCTAATCATCTGCACAATGAGTTGGGAAATCAGGAGCCATTTTTTCCTACATAGCGTAGCATATGGAAAACATGTCCCCCTACTAAATCCCTCTACTCTAGAATCACCACACTACCGATGTTGAGCTTTAGGTTTCTCATATGAAGGGCCTAACCCACTTGGGTCCTCATGCCTACTGCCTGAAACCCACCACTGAAGACTCTGCTACCTGATATCCGTTAGGGGCTCTAGCTATCATCCTTTTACTCTTCCAAGAAGTTCTCTACTAGAAGAGCTTTCTCCAATACCCCTGCCTGAGTAGGGATGTTGAGAGACACCATGGATGCCCAGATCTCACGAAATATTCCACTCTCAAAGGCTCAATCCATGAATAATGGGTCTTGCACCATGTCGATATAGTAGAAATATTTTTCAATGAATATCATTGAGTATGATGTTATTATCATTATACCCTATTGTAGGTGTATTAGGTCATGTATACGTATAAATTGAAACATCACTGGGAAGAACAACTCCCCGAAGAGGTGCTCAAATTCAATCTATGTGCGGGTCACCTTGTCATTTGTATGAATCATCAAGATACAATATCACCATACTAAGAATTGAAGAAGGCTTGAGGGTAGGATTTCAATCTGGTCTAGAGGTGTCCTTACAAGAAGGATGACTCGTGTAAGCGCCTCAAGACAATCCCCATCCACCTAGGGGTCAGGCTCACCTCTAAACCTTGGTGGTCTCTGCCTCTAGAACTCATTCAAGGCGCTGAGCCTGTGTGTATCCTATACCGGTAGTGAAAATAGTAACTGTTAATCAATGGGTTGTGGTAACACTGGTGCACCACCCAATGGGTCCATCTCTATCATCGGTCCTAGATCAGACACTTCATTTCTATGTAGGTTGTCATAATGGTCTTGTATCAGGATCCTGGTTGGCTTTCTGCATGGAGGAATCCTGAAACTAATCAAGATGTACCATTGTCAATAGATTATACCTAGAGAGTTAACAAAATAATGAAAAGAAGAAAATTACCAAAAAAATATTATATGATGTATATACCCTTTATTTCCAACAACCAGTGCTTCCATGTGGCTAGTCGGAACACATTTTTCTAGAGTCTTGGTGTATGGATACGTCTTCTGCCACACTAACACTGGAGTATGTGGCCTGAAATATGAACTCAAAACACTAAGCACTATTTCCCCACATCAAAACGATAGTCTCCCAGTATTTGAGGTAGAACTGACCAACTCTTATAACACTTTGTCATGACCCATCCCTAGGGGCCCATGTCGTGACTACCCCAAGCTTGCCTCCAATACACCAGGGGATGGAAACTAGCACTAAAGTCATTATCCCATTATTTGGAGTCATTTTCGTGGTTAACTGTACTCACACACACACACACAACCATGTCCCAAATAGCTGGAATAGAAAATAGGCATTCCACTAAACAATCACTGACTAAAGGATTTAATTGTAAGTAAAATGGTCCCTACACAAACCCAACAAAGGAAAAAATAAAACAATGGAAGTAAAAAATAAATATTTAAGATGTCTGTAGAAGACCACACCTGAAGGATAGTTATGGAATGACAGTTAGAAGATATGGAAGTATGTCCTTCCTGTCGTATCACACTACGCACCGCATAGTCCCGGGCTACCGAGGTCTTTGTTGAAGTGCCTATAGTCTACAACAAACACAAAACAGGTGGTCAAATCACGTGGAGGTATTATTAATAAAATAATCATTAGGGATCCTAAAACAAAATGGAAAGACCGCAAAAGAAATTATACACAATGTATTGTAATATCACATAGGTATATTCGAATGTATGTAAGGAAAAATTATTAGTCATACACTAAACACCTAGGTATACTAAGGTACCCACCCAAGATGAGTTTCATGGGTCCGCTAGAAAGCATAATGCTATTACCCAATGTTTAAATGTCGAGTCACATAGAGTTGCTTCCCACTCAGGCTATCATGCAGATTTACTCCTTAATTTGTGTTCTGGTTCTACCGAGTAACATAGATCTGCTCCCCACCATGGGCCTACCAGGTCACACAGAGTCACTTACCACATAAACCATCATAACAAGTCCACACAGGGCTACTTATAGGTGGCCCACATAGGGCCTCTTATCAGTATTCTTATAGTCTCATCCAGCCACAAGATTTCTGCACATAGTTCACTTAATTCTTGGAGAATACACTCCTCAATTCATTCATTGTGTTTCATTCTCTATTAAAGTATTCTTACAGAAATCCAAAAGAACTATCTCATTATGAGAGTTCCATTACATAAACACCTCTCCATTAAGGTGCCCAATCTGAATGATATTATCATTTTAGTAAACATGGGTTGATTAAGTCTCGACCCGGTCTAACCAGGTCTGATCGACCGACTCACCCGGCCTAGGGTCCTGCATGACCCGGTCTAGTTAAACCAACCTGAAATGACCCAGTTCAGGTCTAGGGAAGCACAATATGACATAAAAACAAGGATAGGCCCATTGGGCCTTGCTGGACCCAGCCCGGTTTGGCTCTGGGTCCAGCCCACTAGGTCTCCTAGTGTCCTGGTTCTATCTGGCCTGAGTTGTAAAAGGAGGGTCCTTTTGTTCCCTAATAGGGCTTCCTAATGGCCCACCTTTATCCTGCCTGCCCATCCCACAAAAGTGGGCCAGAATGAGTTATATCCTAGGCCACCCAGTATCCCAGTTTGTGCTCCCCAGTCTGGCTCGCATGGTGGGTTGTTCTCCTTCAGAAGGGATGCCCACAGGATGTCTGGTTCATCCATGACGTGACCGGATGAAGTCGTATGGCCCCTAGTACTACACATAGTCCCCACTAGATGGCATGACAATGTGTTGTGGACCTCAATTCACGATCTTCTACATTGACATGGTTGAGTGGAAGTTTCTACCTCTTCTAGTCGGTGGCCCACTACCGGTAGCCCCAGCTCCTACATCACAGCTCGAGCCGACCACATTCTCTGCCTCGACGTGCTGTCATGGCACCCCACCCCTACCCCCTCTCCCCCTCCCAATTCCACTACTATGGGCTACTATTGACGTCACCAGTGGTGCCTTACTCAAACCAATGGGTCTGCTCTAGTGGGTCATTCCTCAAACCATCTGCACCTACAACCTCCTTAGGATTCCATATTCCCTACTACGACCTTGATATCAATCTGTCCCCAATTCAAATGTGCCTTCAGGAAGAACACAAGAAGACCCAAAGATGTAGGAATCAGGGACATGTTCATGTCAGTCTGATTCCTCCACGTTAGTGTTTTTGAAATATAAGAAGAGAAGTGTTAGTTTCTATCAAAAATTCTATCCCTGATGCAAAACCATGAGAAAAAAATAACCTCAAGCATTGAAAAGAGACCCACAGATCAAACTATAAATGGGTTGATCTAGGTTTTTTGTTTTAGAAAAAAGAATGGGTAATTCACATTCTCAATGATAAATCCCTATCTAGAGAAGCTTCGATCAGAGGGAAGTCTTGTCATTTATGGAGATCTATCCGCAGGGATTCACAATCCATTCGAAGCTATTGGCATTCATTGTTCGTCGGTCCCAAATCCATTCTCCAAAGGGTCATCATATATTTTATAATTTTCCAATATTCTTTATTGTATATAATTCTCTCCTCGTTTGTCTGAAGAATAACATATATAAATGTTTTCATCCAACCCCATCATCTGATTAAAATGGAAACACATCATAGCATTTCTATTAAAAAATTTTGCCACGTCATTATGATGTTTCATTTCTGAAACATTGTTCTTATTATGCTTTAGTTAACTACTCATTTTAATATTTCTTTTATGGAAACAAATAGTCATCTCATTGATGTGTGGTGGTGAAACAATTTTTGAATAAAATATACTTTTTATGTTTATTTTATTTTCATAAAAGGACCAAAAGATTACTTTTTTCCTCGACCCGCTTCAGTCAAGGTTTGGTCCATTCTTAGGTTATGTCGCCATTCCGAACATAATAGTGCCCTCATATTTTCAATCTAGGCACCCGTTTTAATATTTCCAAAACTAGAAATACCTACTATTTTAATTTTTTTAAAGAATTTCTAAAAATATCTTTAACCCTTGATCTGCACTGGTCAAGGATAAGCTCTTCATGGGGGTAACACATACTCACAACATCAGCGGTACTCTCAGATTTTAAATATGAGTTACCATTTTAGAATTTTAAGGATTCTAAAATTAAATAATAGTTAATTAATTTATTTATGACTTAACTAACTTCCACAGTTGACCCACGCCCGCAAAAATTATGCCCTTTCTTGGAAAATCCCGATGCTCTGAGTTTAATAGGAACCTCAGACTTTCGATCTGGGAACCAGTTTAAATGTTAAAAAAAACCCACTTTAATGATCTTTTAATGAACCTTAGAAAAATATTAAAAATATGTTATGGGCACTCCAAGCCTTGGAATTACATGTCGTCTTAGAACCTAATATCAAAATAATATCATTTAATTTAAACAAAATGTCTTTTATTATGGTGTATTACTGAAAAGTAAAAAAGAAACATGGTTATGGTTAAATACATAATTATTAAAGATAAATGAGTTATTTTTAACATATTATTTTGTATTAAATTTTTTGAGATGATATAATTACATTAAATTCTTAAGTAATTCTAATTAAGGGACTATTTTGTTAATAATTAAATAAAATAAATGATATTTTATTGAATAGTAAAAATTACTAAAAACAATTATCTTCTTACAAGTGTTTTACATTTGTATAAATATAAAATATGTTCCATTAATGTTCTAATTTATATTTTTTATGAACATATTCACCTATAAATATTAAAATCATTGTTAGCATAGTTAGTGTTAAAGAAGTTTTTTTGTGCATTACATGTTTTTCTGGTAAATTTAATTTTCAAAACATATGTGATTTTTATTTTATAAATTATTTATAAAATTTTGTAATCAGTGGGACTAAATTTTCCAATTAGTTTCACTGTAATTTAGTTATAATGAATGAATTACGTAGTTTAGAAGAGTATCTACCAAAATGATAAAATAAACAGAGTCAAAGAATATGGAATAAAAGATAAAAATGGTTTTTTTTTGCGGTGTGAATGTAGATAGACTATAATTACCATTTACTAAAAATTATGTTGTTTTTTAATCACATTATGTAAGGTAGATCTCCCAAAAAATTTTACATTGTTTAGATTTACAAGAGTACTACTCCACCACCACTATAAAAAGGCACTCATCTTCCCCACTAATTCAAATATCAAGACTTTTATACCATAAAATCCCTACACAAATAAACTCCTAGAATCCTACTTCCCATCCTAGAATACAAAATTCTGTCAGAAATTAAACAAAGTAATTGCTTTAGGTGCTAACCAAAATGAGTTACTGGAAGAAGAGGTCAGATTCTTCAATGAGAATTTTTATTTTATTTATTTTTGTACCACTTAAATTATTATTATTATATTGTTATATAATAACATATGTATCCAAAATATATAGATATTTTATTATTTTGAGTGTTCTACTGACACCCACACACACTTCAATAAAAAGGGATATGTAATCATCAGTCGTGTGTATGGTGGACTACCGTCGTGCGAGATGATGACATTCGTTCTTCTGGTAAAAACTCTCAACATAGGTAATAATGATGTGTATAAAATTTTATATTAAATATATACAATTTATATTTTCATCATACTTATATATTTTTTATATAACATATACCTTCTTTCATTACATTATGTGGGAATATGATAACATCATTTATGGACGTGCGGAAAACCACCTCCTCAATATGATGTGATAAATTTACACATTACATGGAATGTATTAAAGATTGTGTTAATTAAAAATATGTGACATGAATGAAATATATGATTTTATTTAACATGCTTTTTCACATTGAAAAAGTGATAGTGTCTTTCATGTGTGTTTGGACTACCACCTCCTCGAAGCATTGTGATTCAATTTATATATAAATAATTATATGTATAAATAAATATAATTATATAATATGGTATTTATGATATAATGAAAATTATTTATAGATAAATTTTACTTACCTTATTTCCATAATGATCATTAAAAAATGGGGATATCACTCATTTGTATGTACGGCTTGTCATCTCAATGATAATAACATTGGTTCATTATTATAACAATTATTTGTAGAAGACATCAAATGTATAATTTATATATAAATATTATAATTTTTTTCATTATTATGATTCTATAGATGTTTTAATTATAACATCTTGGACCATAGTTGACCTAACATTATCATTTTTTCAAGTATAAATAAAATATGGTCAAAACACATGATGTAAACATAACTGATTAAGTGGTTATTTACAAAATTATAATAAGTGAAATAAAATTAATGATGAACTTCCAAAAGTTTTGGATGAATCTAAATAATTAACATAATTGTGTTATTTCAGAATTTAATTACGCATGTGACAATTCATACTCAAGGAAATGGATTTCATCTCAATCTGCATTCATTTAGGCGTTCTTTGATGTTATACAATCACCTTCAATTGTAAGGATTTTCTACGTCCCCTTTGATATATAATATCATGAATTTATTTATTATTATTTTATTTAATTATTTTTATATTTTATTATTTCATGTGAAATTTAGTTGAAATATTACAGAGTATAGTAAAATTTAATTTAATAATATTATTTAAAATGATTAAATAATTATATTTAAAATATTTTCATCCATAATATAATTTCATAGTTATTTATTTATATATAAGTATTATTAATTAAATTTTATTTCTATTATTATTTTTATTATATAATTTTAAAAATGGAATATTTTCACATGTTTTATACAAAATATTTTGGCAAAGGATGAAATGATTTATCTATTCTTAATGTACACAGAGACATGAATTTTATACCACCAAGATAATTATTTTATATCTAGATTATATTACAATATTCCATGTTTTATTAAATTAAAATACCACTTTACCTTTTTTGGGTATTATGGTATTGAAAATTACATTATAATGAAATAGGGTATTATGATTTGAAAATTTGTTTTTAAAAGAAAAATGATATTTTTATTTGTATATGTTTTTATATGAGCTTAAAATTTATTTATATTGGGTTTTATAATGAATTTTTTATATTAATTAATTTTTAATTTATTATTACATAATGGGAAGGCTCAAATAGCATTGTGAAATCTTGTTACAACTTAACATGGGTTGGACTAGATAGCATTGGGAAATCCTATTATAGCTTACAATGTGTAGCCCAGATAGTGTCAAGAAATCCCATTACACCTTAACATAGTGTGGCTTAGATAACCATAGGTAAGCCCATTATAAATCTATAATACAATGGGTAATGATAATATTGGAATTATTCTGTATGTTTATTTCAATTGAGAAGGTTTTGAATGGGTTTTAAAAGGGTTTTATGACTTTTATGTTTTTAGTATCCTAGTGGATTTTCAATTGTTTTCCATGGGTTATAATGGTTCTATTTGAGAAAAATGTGGTTTTTCTTTTTCAGGTGAAATTTATTATTTAATATTCTTAGAGAAAATTGAATATAAAGGTAAACATTATATGATTTTTCATGTTTTTACTAAACTAACTATTTACTTTAATTCTATATACCTTATTAAGCATGTGTGCTCATCCCAGGTTGTTAAAAAATTTCTTAAGGTGTAAGCATGTGTAAGGAAAATGAATAATTCAAGTTTAGAGTCATTAATATTTTCTATAGAAAGAATTAATTCTATATTTTAATACTTTTATATTATGAATAATATGGATTCTGATATGACGTTCCCTCATTATATTTTTTTTTGGTTTTTGTAATGTATGATTTATAGAATAATTCTCTAGAACTCAAAACATAAAAATATCCTTATGATGAAAATAGTAAATTCTTAACTAAAAATAATGAAAATGTAATTTTTTAAATTTAGGGCCATATATTTGGTGTCAAAGGTTTGTTTTTACAACTTTACTGGTTTGTATAGTGTTAATATTGTGCCCTTAAATAATTTAAAATTATCTTTAAGTTTAAAATATATATCGTTTTATGAATCCCATGTTGATTCATCTAAATCATGGTATTGGTGACCATTAGGTTTATATGTCTATAGAATTATTTTTATTGTAACATTGGGTATTAATATTGACTTTATATATTAATGTATTATGTCATCACAAGAATGATGGAATTGTCTTACTATAAGATAAACAATTTGTTTTTAATTAATAACTATATATAGGATGAATATCATGTAATATTTTTTGGGATTTTGTGATCTGTTAGAAGTCGATTATAGTGATTTAGGAATGAAAAGTCATCTTAAATAATCATTATTTTGAGAAAGATATGAGTCTATGATATTAATTGATTAATGGATGAATCTATACTCCCCATATATGTATATTTCCTTATTCTCTAACTGTGGATGGTGAAGGAATCCATCAAATCGAGGAAAAGAATCCTGAATGAAAATGTTATCATATTACCATCTTATTTTATGATATCAATGACATTTTATCCAATTATTTGGATAGTAGTTTTTTTATTTACTTCCTCTTAAGTATGTTTTCTATCACTCTCTATTATCCTATAAGAATTATTTTTACTATCCAAGTCAATATTTTAAATTCCCTACCAATGATATCCCTAGGTGGAATCTTAGTTATGTTTATATACTAGTGACCTTCATGTTTCCCACTTTACCTTTTAATGAAGTTCTTTTAATAAAAATTTGTATTATAAGGATTTTAATAAAGAAATTCTTTAAATTTTAATCATCTAATAACCAAGATAATTTTTGAAGGTGAAATTCTTTTAAAGAGGGGTTGAATGTAACATCCCAGTATTTTTTTAATAACTTAATATAAATTAATTAAAATTTAATTATATATTGAGTAAAACTAAATGAAAATTTTATATTTATTTATAAAAAACACTGAGTTTATCTTTATTTTCACATAACATTGAGTTTCTTCTACAACTTTTGTTACACGCAAGCCCAGGTCTTACTGAACAATAATATACAGCTGATTTTATTATTAAATATAAAAGTTATAACATTTTCGTTGTATTAGATGTTGTTAATAGTACTAAATATATTATTTTTACATAATTTTATATTTTTTCCATCCATTGAATATATTTTATTGGAATAATATAACAAGAAACTTATATTTTTGATTGAAAAATGAATTTCTATATAAAAAATATTTGTCACCTTTTAAGGGTATATTTGTTTTAAATTCAAATTTTGACACATTTATAAATTTTATTTGAAAAAATATTAATATTTTTTTAAATCGTAATATCAAAATAATCATTGGGTGATTTTTTTGTATTTTATTATAACTTTCATTTTTTGATATATAGAGAAAGACACTACATGTTAATTTATAATAGCTTTTTATTCAAATTTATTTATATATTTATATTATATTTTAAATTTTTTTAAATTATACATAGTTCAATTATACATTAATAAATCAAATTAGAATCAACGGATTCAATTTCGCATAGAATTATGATATAAATATATCTAAAACTTTTGACCTTTTCTCCTAAAAACATGTTGTATCACTACGTCTTTAGGGTTAATTTTTAATTAATTTTATCCACTTCTATGAATTGAATTTGGGAAAATGGATATAATTATTTGGACTCATTATTGTATTTGTTTCGAAATAATTACACTTTAATTTTTTGACAATAATGATTTCTGAAAACATTATAAATTAATTACAGTGATTATGGTAAGAAAAACCATAATCATTAAACATAGAATACAAGGTTAATAAAAGACCCACCCATTTTCCAACACCCATTATATGGGATTATTTTTACCCTCAAAACCATAAGATATATTATTATGTGTAATTGGGATTCTATCCTCTGAAATATTCATATAAAATATTTTATGTAAGAATAAATGAAAAAAAACATTCATCATATTTAGCACATATAAAGATTTTGAGTAGGGAAGAAGCTACATAGTTTTGGTTATAAATATTATATTATAATTTAAATTTTTTAATTTCTATCAATAAAATTTGTATTTAATTTTCATAAAATATATAATTAACTTAAATCTCAAAAAAACACCAATGCATAGATTATTTAGTTAAAAAATAAATAAAATAAATTATATTTTATTAAATGATATAAACATTCTACAAATATAGTTCTCTACCATTATATCTTTAAGTGTTAATAAATATAAAATTTGGTCAATTTATTGGAATATTTATCTTCTATAATGAACATATTGAACCATAAATAATAAAAACATTGTTAGTGCAGTTAGGGTGAAGGTAGTGTTTTTGCACCTTACATGTTTTCCTACTAAAAGTAATCTCCAAAACATATGGGGTTATAATTTTATAAATATTTTTGTTAAATTTTAAAATTTTTGGTTCTAAATTTTCTAATAATTACCACTTTTATTTTATTGTAATGGATGTATTACCTTGTTTAAAAACTATCTTCCTAATTGAAATCCAAAAAAACAATGAAACATAAAATTAAAAGGAAAATGAAAGAAATTATTTTATTTTTCTGTGGTGTTAGTTTTATCGACAATAATTCCACTTTAATCCATTATTTATCATTCTCTAATAACATTATGTAAGTGAGACTGCATTATAGTATTTTCCTTTTTATATTTACAAGAATGTCTCCCCCCAAATATAAAAAGGTTCCCACTCTCCCCACTTATTAACATATATTATTCCTTTTAAATCATCCAAAAACTAACCAAATTAACTCAAAACATCCAAAATATCATCCCATAGGCCTCATGTTTTGAATAAATATAACCTAGTAAGTCATTATGCGCAAAAAAAGGTGTTACCGGAATTGGAGGTAACATTCTTCAATGAGAACTTTTATTTTATTTATTTCTGAACTGCATAAATTATTCTTATTATATTTTTATATTATATCCCTCGTATACTCAATACAGTAAATTGATTTTATTTTATGTAATTTACTTGGACCAGACCAAACTTCCATCAAATGTGATATGTAAGCATTGTTCGTGTGTATGAAAAATGACTGCATCGCCAACCAATGTTTTTATTTCTTCCATTATAACCTATCATGGTTGATAGTAATGATTGAATTACTATTTATATTGGATATATATAATTTTAATTATTTATTAATAATTTATTAAAATTTGTATAAAACATAACATCATGAAATATATTTTTGGGAATATTATAACATCATTTTTGCAAGTGTGGACTTCTGTCTCCCCTACGAGATGTGATTCATTCAAATATTACATAAATTGTATTAAAGACTGGTTTAATTAAAAATAAGTTACATATATTTTTATTATATAATATTAATGACATAATTATACTTCTGGAAATATAATATATCATTTTCTTTAATACTAGTTCACACAAAAAAAGTGATAATGTTGTTCGTAATCATGTGAATTATCACCTCCTCAAAGCAATGTGATTTATTTCAAATCACAATAATTCTATGTATAAGTATATGTTATTAAATAATATTATATTAATTATAAAAATTATAATTATAAAAAGAAAAATGTAACATACCTTATTTTTATAGTGATCATTTAAACATTGGAACATTACTAATTTGAACATATGACCTACCATCTCCATGATTGTAACATTGGTTAATTTTTCATAACCATAATTTATGATTGGTTTTAAATATAAAATTGACATATAAATAATATAATTATTTCATTATTATTATTATTTTACTTTAATCATGAATTCTTTGACTATAATAGACCAACCAAAGTATTTTTGGGCAAATAAATTGAATATCGACAAAACATCTGACATAGACTTAATTGTTTAATGAGCTATTTAAAAAAAATAACTAAAATAAAAGTAATTATAAACATGAAAATGGATTTTAATCAATAAAAAATTAATAAAATATTATAATTTGGGAAGTTAAAGACACAATTTAATATTCAGACTCAAGGTGAGGAATTTTTCTTAATCTCCGCTCATTAATGTGTATTTTTATGTTATAAATCCCACATTCCTTTAATGGGTGTATATAAATCCCCTTTAACATATCATATCATGAATTTATTTATTCTCATGTTAGTTAATAATTTTTTTATTTTCTAGTTTCATGGGTATTTTGATTCAAGTATTTCCATGTCTTATGGGAAAACTTGAAATAAAAATCACTTTTTAAAAGTTGATAGATTTAATTTTAAAATATTTTACTCCATGATATTATTATATATATATATATATAATTATTTTAAGTACATTTTATATCATTTATTAATTTTATTCAATGGTTTTCAGAAATAAAACTTTATAAGTGTTTTATATGGAATATTTTTTCGAAAAACAAAAAGAATGATCTATTCTTAATTTAAACAGTGACAATCACATTTGTACTATAAGGGAAATTATTTTATTTCTATATTCATTTACAAGAATACATGATTTATTAAATTAAATTATTCTATCCATTTTTTGGTATTTTTTTATTGAAAATGGTTTTCAAAATAAAATTGGTAATTAGTTTTTAAAATGAATTTTTTAAAGAAACAATGATATTTTTTATGAATCTATTTATATATGAGTTTAAAAGATTATTTTAATGAGTTTTAAGAGGAAAGTGTTTTCTTCATCAAATTTACCTGAGAATTAATAGACGGGGTGGCCTAGATAGTACTAGGAATTTACATTATTTCATAACATGTGTTGGCCTTGATGGTTCTAGGAAAACCCATTACAAATTAACATATTGTAGCCCTGACAGCACTAGGTAATCCCATTGTATATTAACATGGGGTTAACCAGATGGTGTTTAGGGATCTTTTTATAGCTCTCTGATTCATATTTTATTGATAATATTGGATGTCAACCATATGGTTTTTCCAATTGAATGTTTTTTCAAATTGTTTTGAAATGGTTTTATGAATATGTCACTCTTGGTCACCTAAAAGAGTATTAATTTATTTCTTTGGATATTAACTATTTTAAATGGGAAAATATTTTGTTTTATTTTCAATGTGAAAATGTTTTATTTCAAATTATCAAATAACATTGAAGACAAATTCTAAAAGATTTTTTTTATTTTTCATGTTTTAACTGAACTAGTAGTTTCATTTATTTTAATATTCCATACATTTCTTTTGTTCTCATCCAATTTTTTTAAAAAAATCACTTGGTTTAACTATAGGTAAGGGAAAGAAATAAGTCATGTTGAAATTCATTCAATTTTTTTGTGAAAATATTTCAAGAATTATATTAAGTGTTTTATGTTATGGAAAAAAATGTATTCCAACTAAACTTTTACACATTGTACTTTTTGGGTTTTTATGTATGAGATATGGAATTGTAGACACTGTGAAATTTGATCCATTGAATTTTATGCAAAATGGCATCAACTGGGCTCGAAACATTCAAAGAGCGACTCTATATTTTACATGGGGGTCAATGATGGCATAAAATTTACTTGTATATCCACAATCACATGGACCTTTATCCTAGAAACAGTGTTGGGTTGTTCCCGGGTTTTTAGAAATATGGTTTGGGTTTTGACCTCTCCCTTCTCAAAGAGGAATAATCGTAGGTTTCGAGTAAAGAAGGTAATTTTTACACCTACATCTCCCTTTTAATAAAGGAGAAGTCTCCGTCACCATCTAGGATTAGTTTTAGGCTAGCCATCCTGGTGTTATCCCTTAACCTTCATCCCTTCTAACTTTTATTGGACCTTTTTCCAATGTAAAATTAATAGGGGAAGGGATCTTTTCTTCACCCTCTTCCTGTGTCGTCTCGACCTTATCCACCTAGGCTGCCATAGGCATTCCCTTTTTCCACCAGCAGAAGAGGAAAAGTGTGAGTGCCATTGTTAAACATTTGACATCCTCTTGTTTCTCACACCGAGCATGACTCACGTGGGAATAGAGATTTTGTAATGGTCACAACAGTTTTGCAATAACATGAACAATGATAAATATGATTCTTGTTAAACTAGGATATGTAGGAAGCCTTATGAGGTCCCAATTTCATTGGATATCCTCTTCGAGAATCAAACCCAAATTCCCTTAATCGGGGTATCTTCCTTTGGAGTAATTCCCATATTTAACCCCCAATTGAACAATGTGAACTCTAATTCCTCTTTAAATCAGGAAACATAGGATGCCTTCTCAAGGGTTGAGGTCACTGATTATCCTCTTCCGAAATCCAACCCTAGTTACCATAATTTGGGTATCTTCCTTAAGTGTAAGTTCCAAATTAAAACCCCACATGAACTACTAGAACACTAATACATGTTCAAACTAGGATTTGTAGGAAGCCTTCTTCGAGGCTGATCTCATTGGATATGCTCTTCTAGAATCCAACCATAATCCACTTAATATAAGAATCTTCCTTAGTAGTTAGTCCCAAATTGAACCAGCACTTGAACTACGAGAAACCTAATTCATGTTCAAACCATGATATGTAGGAAGCCTTCTTAATCCTTGAGCTCATTGGATAAACTCTTCAAGAATCCAAATCTAATTCCTTTAATTTGGGAATCTTCTTTAGAATTATGTCCCAAATTAAACATCCAAATTATCAAGGCATCCTTTTCTGGAAGTAATGCAAAACACATTTCTCTCAAAATATTATACTCTCCTTTGAGACTTATCTAACTATGTGGGATTTGATTACCATCCACATGGAATGTATAAGAAGCCTCCTTGAGGTTCACACCCAACACTTCTAATCAACCTTGTTCTCCTAAGGCCATATTTTCAATAGGATTTAATATTACTCGGAAACCCATACCTTTTGCAGGTTCCTAGGGCTGCTTCAGCATAAGTCCAACAAAACCATTGACTAAGAACCTTTCTTTTAGATTTCCATACCACATGACATTAAATTGTATGACTAGGTCCCTATCACAGGACCGTAAAAGGTATGATGTGTCCCATTAAGCAGCACCAAACTACAAGCGTTATGATTCCTTTTACAAGGATACTTAGGTTTCCCATTTCATGGGTATCATCCAAATATCAAAACAAACCTTCATCTTCCAAGATGAAAATAAATTCTAGAGTGACCCACTTAGTGGATTAAAAACCAATATCATCATAACAGTGATTAAAGGAATCTCTAAAAGTTATATGAGAGGTTACCATTGATGATATCCTTCAATATATAACGATATATCAATTAATGAAGAACCGTGAATACATATTGATGATTCTAAATTTTACACATGTTAATAATTTATTGAAATTTCCATGAGAAACATATGTTATAAATGGTGAATTAAAAATGTTTAATGGAAATATATTAAATTTATAAAAGAGTCATGGAGTAGACAAAAATTCCCCCCAAAGGGTGTGATGAGTCAGACCTACCATACACTCGACCAATGCACATTCCTAAGTATCATAAATTCCAAACATAACGAATGAATGTCTTTGGAAAGTAGGTCCATTTTGGATAAAGAATTGTTGGATGTTTTTTCCATGAATAAATCCAATGGAAACTGCCTGGATGCACTGATTATTAAAATTAGAACACATGTTTCAAGGAACTATAAAACCAAAAAAGGTGAACCCATGTGAATCCTTAACCAACTTAGTAATATTAACCACCTATCATGCCCCTGTCAATTGATTAAGGAATACCATACAAAGGAATCAATCATTCATGTATCCATCTAAAAGATTTCAATTAAATGCAGTTTATTGTTATTTCATGTTTTTTCTTTGAACTCCCTTATGTGAAAAATGGATTTCTTCAGGACAACATCTATGATGTTCTCGACCACTGCTTAGGCTGAATCCTCGTCCATGGGAAAGAAGTTATCACCCACCATGAATCTTCAACACTGGGTCTCCATCATGATGGTAAACTAGTACCATTATCACGGTACAATCCTAACATTAGAGGCTTTCTGACAGGCTTTTGAGGTCAATAACTATCCTTGATCATCCGACTAATAATGATGGTTGATCAAGAAATAGGTGGTGCCAACAATCATTTTCAATCGTTTCATTTCCTTATCCCCGGATCAAACAACCAGTACCTATGATACTATATTGTGGTGGATTAAGAGGTCACTTAGGGCCTCAATTCAATGATGTAGGGGTCCTTCCTATGGACTCCCAAAAACAATCGCTACCAAAAAAATCACATTGTAGTGAACCCCCAACATGATGGGGGTGTTGCCTCTAGAAATTTGGCCTAGATCTATCAGAACCAGGAATTCAAGATGAACCATCATGGACAATATCTTGTGAATAAGGAGCAGGTTCATACCTCTTCCCCCTCTAGAGAAGTATATCAGCCTAAGTTGATGGCAAACAATGAGTGGGAATATACACCCGTTTGTCCTAATTCTTCCGCCTAGCAGACTCGTCTAGCAGAAATCCACCAATACCACCAGAAAAATCTTATGGAGTAATATAAACTAGCATATACACCTGTTTTCAAATTATCATCTAGTCAGTAGGCTTGTTTAACTGTATTTAATGAAGCCCTCAAATCCAATGTGGTGGAAAATATAAAACAGGATCATATACCTACTAAAAAACACCAATTGTTCCAGTAGTCTCACCTACAAGTATTGAAGGAATTCCTTCAACCATGCTTGATGGAAAATAGCCAGTAGGCACATACACCTATAATTGTTCATCATGACTTCCAATAGTCTCATTTGGTAGAACCTGGAGATGTTAGTCGGAAAGCTCCAATGACAAATCTGGGCCAGACCCAACTCTCTGTCCCCATACATGAGTACTGTCAATACCCATTGATATGAAAAGGAGGACAGGAGCATGCACATACACTAACTCCAAATACTTAATGGATGTACATTCTCATTCTGGCTATTGAATTCATGAATCATATATCATCAACAGTGAGTGGGAAGACTCATATTCATACCCTTATTCTGAAATCTTGCTAGGATATTATAACATCTACTTCAATAGTACCAGGGGAACAGACAAAAAAATACTTCCCCACACCTGGGATGCCACATCATCATTCCATCCCAAAGAAGATACACTACACACCGTTGTTCTAGTCTAGGGGGTCATGTGGAATACTCCACCATATCATAAGGACAACGGGAAGGAGAAGATACACCCTTTCCAATTGGATGTAATTGGTCCGTTATGGTGACCACCCTGAGGAAGAAACATACACATGCCCATGATTACCACTTCTCCTAGTATGTGGCTCCAACTAAGTGTAAGAGAGAATTTATATAGAAGTCTCTCCAAACATATTTGGAAAATGAAGGGTCAAGTTACAATCTAACTCATCTTAATACCGGAGTTATTGAAGCCCTCAGGTATTTATCTATTGTATCTCAAGATCCTACCCCCTCATTACCAACTTATGGTAGTATTTGAAAACATTCTTTTGTTACCCATCGGACATTTCATCAGGGAGGATTTATTCATGAAACTTCAGTCAATCGAGAGAGCATATCTCCAAATGAGAGTCGTGAAAACACTCAGTGTTTCCAGAGCACCAACGAGCAAAATGATTTAACCCTAGCTATAATCCACAATGGTGGTCCTCCTCATGATGGAATTCAAAATGAAAATTCCTCATCGAAGTAGTATTTCCCATTGTCTAGATACATCTATAATTGAAAATGTATTGATGGGAGAGCCCTCCTATCTCAAGGCACCTGAAAACACAAGGCCAGTCATGTCTTATGCCCTATTATTAATAGGTTAGACACTTTCTCAACCAAAAGACAACTTAAGGGAATATTCATTCTTCAAACCTCCCTTGGGTCATTGGTCTTATAATACAGAGTGTCCACTATGGTTAGACAAAGTGGAGAAAAATCTAGTGAAAGATGATGAAGAAACGTTAAACATGTGAAAAAAATTGGCTAAAGGAGAAATACTAATCATTTATGATCATTTGGAAAATTCTCAATACAAAATTCCAAGATTGATGGTAGAGGATTGGATTCGTGATGCCCACCTCAACTTATAGAATGCAATTCATCCTTTAAAAACCAATGTATTACTATATGATGAGTATCAAAATCATGTAAAGGTAGTACAAGGGGTTCATCTCCCAATTGAATTATCATCTCTCTCAATTTAAAAACATTCAATTGGAAAAAAATAGAATGGAACCATTCAACATGCATTCCTCAATTCATTAAAGAGTCTGTGATAGTTAATTTCTGATGCCCATCTGGTTTTCATATCAGAGGATGAGGTGCACATGGAGCATTGCATTTCACTACACTCCAGAATCATAAAATCCTGCCAAAAGTGGTCTCTTGCAATGTTATTTCCCATGGATGGCTAAAACCAATAGATTTTTATGCAATAAAATGTACACACAAGAACAATTCTCAACTAGCTCTCATCAGATTCAGGCCCAAAGAAAACAAGTTGTTGAGTTACTTTCTTATTAATCATATGAGAATCTTTAGCAGGCCTCCCGCATAAAGGAATTTAGCTATCAGATAATGTAAATGTCTGAAATAGAACAATTATCTTCTGAATAATGTTATTTTAGTGGAATTTGGATAATTCACCCAGCTAATTTCTGAACCTAATTCACAAAATTAGAAGAGAAGCCGTGAATATCTCATCCATAGTAGTTCATGAGAAAACCCCACTTGAAGAGTGGGGGGCTCATTTAATTCAACCTTAAAATTTATTAATAATTGTAAAAAGGTTTGAAGAAGATGCACATGAAAAGCCCCATCCTGTAGGGATGGGGGATTTTCACATCTACAATCCCCTCCTCAACAGAATCTAGTTTTCTTCTAATTAGAGAATAATCCACAAAGTGTGCACAAAAGTGAACTATCCAATGATTCCTTTCAGGTTACTGTCTGTAAAATAGCTCATGAGAATCCGTCATATAAGAGAGTATAGTCTCATGGAATATACAGAGGGATATAGTCATACATAGATACTGACATGATGTCATCAATGCATTATGCATCAGTAAATGTTATTAATACTACTGCAGAGTATCCTCCAAAAAAAATTTCTTGTTTAGGGGAATCCGAAGTTGATGTTCTCATCCATTATATGGTATACACTAAAGAAAATAAAGAAGGTGTACGTACCAGAAATCAGAGGCTTACCCAGAAATTTGGCATGCCTTCAAATAACCAACTCCAACCCCTCTAAAAGGCATCTAATAAGGGGAAAGGTAAAAGTTAGAATGCATATCAATTTTCCACTAAAGAAGATTAATCTCTTTCACTTGAAGATAGATTTTCACAGTAATAAGAGGATATGAATGAGTTGAAAAGACTCAATACAAAGTTACTTTGAAACATCATTTCAGCTAGATGTACTCTCCAGGAAGATCCTCAGCTTGCACATCCTATAGGAGCTTCTCCACAATAGTATTTGTGGTAGCTATAGATGAAAATAATGAATTCCACCCATTTGGTACACTTCAAGGGATGTATTAAACACATACATATAGGAATTTTCCTGTGGGTAATCCCAGGAAAATACCAGCACCACCACTAGTGGTTTTACCAGCCGTTGCACCAGTTCATCCTCCCACTATTGTACATGCATAGGTCCCAACTCATCTGGATATCCCCCAAGTGCTTAGGACCACAATTGAGACGTTAACAACTCGATTGGAAGACATATAAGAATGGGGTGTGCAAGTTTAGTTGGAAAGGAAATCTAATCCTAAATGGGTGGATCATATTCATCCCCCAATAAATTTTGTGAATACCACATTCCCAGTCTCTAAGGGTTCAAGACATCTGTAACAACACCTAACACATTACATTTCTCGTTTTGATACCATGATGGGAAGTCCTAAACAAACATAAGCATTAAAGATTAGGTGTTTTGTGAAGCCATTACAAGATCCATCTTTTGTATGGTATACAAGTTTGCAATCTCCATAAATTTGTTAATGGGAAGATCTCCGTCAGAAATTTATGCTTTAATTCATCTCATGATACTAAATAAAATAGTTTTTTATCATAAAAATTTAATAAAAATGGAAATTGAATGAGTTTCATATTTGATTGCTCGATGGAAAGGATTAAGGTATTCCTTAAATTTGGAACTCCCTCAAGAAGAGTTGCTGCCAATTTGTGTGTCAAATCTTCTTGATGAGTAACACACGACATTGATCCCTATGAAATACACATGAGGGTTTTGAGACCAAGATTTAATTGCTCAACAGATTGATGATTTCATCATGGAAACTAAGGCTAATAGTCATGTAATTCGATTAGCTCCGGGAAGGTGAACAGGGAATGTAGAGGATACAAAAATCACATTGAAGCAAGCACAAGTACATTCTTCAACTTCCAAACTATCATCATATTGAATGGATCTACCTCCCAAACATCATCAGCCACAACCACCTAATCAATATTATCTAACAGATCGAAGGTGGAAATATTTGGAGGAGTTAAAAAATAATGTTTATTCTTTTTAAAATAAAAAGGTTCCCTGTTACTTCATCTCAACTTTGGAATATTATTTGGTATTGGTTCCAAGGCCAAGAAAACAAAACAAAAAAGTATAGGAAGTTATTCCAAATTATTGTCCCCTTCAAGAAAATGTCGGGGCTTCCTATTCAATTGTGTTTTGTTTCCAAATACCTCTTTCAAAAAATTGTTGACTCCAGAAAAGTAAAACTGAAAAGCTTATCATCCCATGTAGCCTGTGTTATTGGTATTGATCCAAAGGAATAAGGAGAATGGATAGAATTAAAAAGTAAAAATGAGCAGAAATATGATGATTGGATACTTAGGAGAACAATCAACTGAACTCACTCCATTCTACAGACACAATTGAATCAACAGATTGAGTCTCCTACTACTCCAGCCATAGAAAAATCATCTTCTTCAAAAGATCAGTCCCCAAAAGGTCAATAGTCAATAAAGTGACATTATCATGTGGTTAATAATAATTAAGAAGAAGAATATCTCATGTCAAGTCCAAAGTTGCCTTCAACTCTGAAAAATTTGATTCAATCTTCTTCAAAAGAATAGGCACCGCCCCACCAAATGACACATCCAGAACTAACCTATCTAACAGAATCTTGAACATATAAATAATTGATCATTGGTACTATTAACTTTATCCACTTAATAGAAACTTATGCCAATGGTTAATCTGATTATATTGTGCCAAAATTCATTGTACTTAATTGGGAGACTAGAGGAAGAGGCCAACATCGAAGATATTGGGGAAGACACATGAATTCTAGAAGACACGGTTTTAACTCTACCCCTAGCCAAACCATATATGTTGTGGAAACTCATGGAAGAGCCCTTCAGCGGGAATAAGAAGAACAAGGATTTTCTTACACACATGACAGGTTCATGCCTGACATGACTATTTTGGAGGGCCGATTAGAAGTCACACTATCTTCCACTAAACTAGTAGATTGATCTAGTCAGTTTAATCTACTAAATCAAGGGGTATTTCTAGTTTACGCTCCCACATAGGGTACATATAGATCAGAAGCATCATATTCCAAGGCACCTATAAAAAACATATCCATATTGGGAAACAGAGACCACTAGACCAAAATTATGACATTCTAAAGCATCTGTCCCATGTACCATCCAATTTTTCAATTCTAGATTCCTTGAATATGTCACAAGATCTTCAAGATTAACTTATTGGGGATTTGTCAGGACCTCATGAGTTGGAAAATGAAGTTGCTGCTACTGAGGTTTATTGTATAGATAATTATCCAATAGAATTTCATGTAGTCATATCTTTTATGGATGAAGATGAAGATGATGTTGTATGTGGACATATGAGCCCCTTGTATCTATCTATAACGATCAATGACATAGATATCCGACAATCCTTTATTGATAATAGATCAAGATTCAACCTCATTTTAAATCATACACTTCATCGATTAGGCCTCACTGAAATTGGCTTGTCTCCTTCTAATTTAATGTTTCAATGATATGATAAGAATGAGCTAGAACCTCTGGGTGAGATTACACTCACAACATAGTTTTTGGATCTTAAGTCTAATTCAGATTTTATGGTTGTTCGTAAGGGCACAACCTTCAATATTAATATTGGCAAGACTTGGCTACATCAACATGCATCCACACCTTCAACATACCATCAATTTCTCAAATACGCTTTCAATGGTAAAATTGGGATATTTTATGGTGATAAGGCTCCATTCAAAAAATGTGAATGTCAATACAATAAGGCAAAATTTTATCACAAAAAGGGAATGGAGTCCATGAAAAAGGAGGTAACTAGAATTAATGCTATGAATAGACTGGAAAAGATGAGAGAAAAACCGTTCATACATCTCAGTATAGATTATTTTTTACATATCAATCAAAATGAAAAGGTTAAATCATATCCAAGAATTTTTTCCGGTAACTTCCATAATTTCTATTGTGTCAATCGAGCCAGACATCAGGAGAGAAATTGTTGATTCACCAAGAAGTGGTGAAAGCATAAATGGAGATGTCTTCATTTCATCCATTAAACTTCATCAATTCTATACTTCATAAATTAGAATAGATGAAGCTGTTGAAATTCTAGAGGAAACAAGAATTTTGATTCCCAATCCATCATCTTTATTTATTACCCCAACAGACCTTTCCTCGTCATTAGGGTATGAAATTGTGACCTCCTCTTTAGGGAATTTGAATAACGACTTCCCCCCTAACACTAGATGTTTTTCTTCAAAATATACTATGCAAGTAGAAACAAAAGAAGTACCATATAATGATGAAGACGGGGACATTCTCATGGATATTCCTCCATCAATTAAGGAAGGTGTCTCTACCATTTTTGGATGATCTCAAAAAATAAATCTGGGTACAGAAGAACATCCACGCCCCACTCTAATTAGTTATGCCATTAATTATGAAGATCAAGAGGTGTATAATTCATTTATAATTAAACATCATGATATATTAGTTTAAAATTATACAGAAATTCCAAGACTCAATCCTGATGTAGCCACTCATCATGTGGGTTGGCCGGATGAACATTGAGGATTCAAGCAGGCAGCAAGAAGGACACACCAAACTCATGCCTCTAAAATTGAAGCTGAAATTGATAAAATTATAAAGGATAATATTTTTATCGAGGTTCAATATCCCAAATGGTTGTCCAAAATTTTCCTAGGAAAAAATAATAATATTAAATTATATTTCTTATTGATTTTAGATATCTTAACAGGTATTTTCATAAAGATGAATTTTTAGTTCTAATCACAAAGGTTTTAATCGATGTAATATCTAGATATGAATCCCTTTTCATCATGGATGTCTACCCTGGGTATAATCAAATCCGTATGAACCTAGATGAAGAAGAATTGATTTCCTTTAAATCCCTTCATGGTGTGTTTATCTATTAGGGCATGCCCTTTAGATTAAAGAATGTATGTGCAACGTATCAACGTTCCACGCAACATATCTTCAAACCCTTCTTAGGTAAATTTGTTGAATGTTATGTGGATGATTTGGTGGTTAAATCCATGCAATGTTCCAATCACTTGGTTGATCTGGATATTATATTCAATAAACATTGTCAATAGAGTTTTGAAGATGAAATGTTCTTTCAGAGTAACTTCAGGACAGTTCCACAGCATCGTTGTATGCCATCGTGTTATCAATGTTTATTCGGAGAAAAAAAATCAATCCTTGGCATGTAACCTCCTTGAAATTTGATATAATTAAGAAGAAACTGAGGACACTTGGCCTATATTCAATGATTTATCGCCAAATTGGCTGGAAATTTTTTTCCCTTTAACAAATTAATAAAGAAGGGAGTAACCTATCAATGGACTAAAGACAACCAAGAAGCATTTGATACCATCGTGAAATATATATTGAGTCTACCGGTATTAATTCCACCTATTGAAGGAAGACTACTTATTCTTTAAGGGATACCTTTAGAGTGATCTATTGTTGTCGTCCTTTCCTAGAAGAATGATGTTGGGAATGAAAACAACCATTAGTATATCAGTCAAACAATGCTTGTTGTAGACTTGTATTCATGTATTGAAAAGTACATCCAAGAATTAATCATTGTAGTTCAGAAATTGGGGCACTACCTAAAATATCATGAGGTCCAATTGGGGTCTCACAATAACCCACTCAAATTTATCCTCATTCATCCTATGCTTACAAGGAAATTATCTTGGTGGGCAGTTATTTTGCAATAGTTTGATATCTAGTATGTGCCCCAGAAGGCAACAAAAGGTCATGTTCTGACCAAATTCCTTGGTAAGCATCCATCTGTGGAGGATACATCATTAAATACTGAAAATCCTGGTGAAGAGGTCTTCTCTATTCATGATACTTCCCAACCATGGAAAATTAACATTGATGGTGCATGGAGAATTCCAACATAGAAGAGAATGGAAAACCCTTATCTCAAGAATTTTGGGTTAGGAATTATACTTATTACCTCTAAAAAATAAGTACTTCCTTATTCTTTCATGTTTTAAATTTTTTTTACCAACAATGAAGTAGAATATTAAGCTCTCATCGTAGGCAAGGAATTGGTACATTAGTTGAAAGTGAATAACGTGAAAGTGGAAGGTGATTCATAATTGGTAATCAAACAAATCATTGGGGAATATTATATTAGAAAAGAAAAGTAAATCCCTTTGTGTGATTATATCAGAGGGCTAATGGATGAATTCCCCTTAGAGATGACACTGTCTTATGTCCTGAGATCACAAAAATGCCGATGATGATGCACTATCTAATGTAGATACAACCTTGGAAGAACCAAATTGGGATGATAAAATCATCAATATAGCCCATCACTATATGGTCTCACCTTTTGTTCAAATCAGAATGGAGTAAATTAATGAAATTATCTCTATTTATGATTCATATGTCCATACCACATTATGGATAACACCCAACATGGAATATACTTTAAATATATTACTTGCACCATATAGTTCTGAAAAAGAAAAAAATCTGACGATGACTGGCCAATTTTACTCTCTATGATAGTCCAAATCACGAGAATATCCTCTACAAATGAGTCTTTGATGGAATCCACTTAAGGTGTATTGATGGAGAAGAAACTACAGTTGTCATGAAAGTATGGCATTCAGGAGCTTATTGTGATCACTAGTCTGGGCATAGGCTTTCAGATCAAATTTGAAGTATTAGATACTTTAGGCCATCAATCATGCAGGATTGCATAGATTTCACTAAGAAATGTCATCCCTACCATGTTTATTCCAACATCATTCATAAACCCCTATAGTAGTTACATACAACATAATATTCATGTCTATTTTCCACATGGAGAATGAATGTAATAGGGCCTTATCCCTTGGTCATGGCTAAGCTATTCCAGTATACACATAATGCTACTAACTTCCACTCTAAATGGGCTAAGACAATACCTCTCAAAGATATCAGATCCAAAAGAATTATTAGTATTGTCAAAACTAACATCATCACTAGATTTGGTGTGCATAATTCTATATTAATGGACAATGGAATGAATTATTGTCTTTTTTATGTAAATAAGTTATATCATGAGCACAATATCAAATCCCACCATTCAACTCACTATCATGAGGTATCCGATAGAGAAATAGAGGATTTTAGTAATAATTTATCAAATATACTTGAGAAGATGGTGGATCATGATAATAAATCAAGGCATGATAAACATTTTCATGATTTATTGGCTTATCGAACTACTACCCTTACTACCCCCTAGGAAACCCCGTATTCACTAGTGTACAATATAGAAGTAGTTTTTCAATTTGAAATTGAATTACATCCACTCAGACATGCAATTTGTGATCATTTTTTATAGATGAGAGGTCTCAAAAATGGTTTGATGAGCTGGAATAATTAGACAAAAAAATATTGCAAACTTTGCATCGTTTAGATGTCTATTAGAATGGAATAGAGTGATCCATTAACAAGAAAGTTCACCATAACTCATTCCTTGAGGGAGAATTTGTATGGGACCTCAAGAATCCAATGATACAAGGAAATTAACCTCCAAAGCATGAGCCAAAGAGGGAAGGACCTTTTTTCATATATACAGTCTACTAATATATATTACGCCTTAATCTCTATGGATGGTGAGCTTATTAAAACTATAACCAATGTGATATTATTTAAGAAATTCTTTGTATAATAGCACATCTCATCCTCACTGCATGACTAAAAACATCACAACCCACATGTCCTCACTGTTAGACTTAAAATTGTATAGTACAAGTCCAAGCTGCTAGACTTTATACTATATAACAACCATTAGAGTTCATGATGCAGGATGATAAAATTCAAATCATCATTTTCCATGTCACACAATGTTAAGCATCTTGAAATCATTTTCCCTCATTACAAGTCATAAAAATGTATGGCTAACATCAATTTTTGTTAGGATCTTCAATACATAAGCATCATTGACATCATTTCTTCTCCTTAGTGTCACATGATTCCCTCTCTTTCCTATGTCTAAGTCAGATCTACATAGAGATCTCATTTTAAGAATTATGTGTAGCCTGATTCTCATATATATGAGATATATAGAGATGCCTGGATCTCCATAATTGGGCCCAGCCACAACCAAAAAAATTTATTTCCTTTTCACCTCATGTATATGAATAAAATCTTTACAGAGTTCTCCCTTAAGATTCATGGTCTGATCTTTATACCATTTGGTGTCTTAAGTTATACTGTTCTTCTCGAACATGTCAAAAAGCCCTCGTCACTCATGTAAAACTCAATTGTTTTGGGAAATTAATGTTTAAAGAACCACATATGGATTTATTCTCATATATATGAGACACAAATAGATTCCCAGATCCCCAATCTTGGTACCATCCATGAAAAAAAAATTTATTCCTTATATAATAATCAAAACCTACACAGGGATTGTTTAAAGAACTACATATGGCTATATTATTTCCCCCAGAAAGACACATAGTGACACTTTGGGTTTTATTACTTAGTACATTAATGATATTTCTTTATTTTCACATCAGTTCACCTTCTCCCTTACTACATGATGTTAAACTACACAAAAATCCAAGAACTTTGTTTTTCTAGATTTATGATCCTATAAGATACATAGTAAGCCCAAAAACTATGCATTGTCTTATACATCACATAATCATAATACACCTATTATTTACTTGTGTCATATTTGTGTTCTAGAATAACCATTTACAACTCCTTTTTTCTCACACCGAGCATAGATCACATGGGATTAGGAATGGGGTTAAAGGCTTATGTGTATAAATAAGGTGTCTCAATATTTTATTGGGTTATATATGTCCTCACTACATGACTTGATAGAACACATCACAATATCCTCACTACATAACTTAAAACTACACAGTATGATGTCCTCACAAACATGACATTAAACTACATAGCATAATATTAATTAAAAAGAAACAAATAAAGCCTATATTTTTACATATGAGTCATAATCATTTACTGGACATCAAACTCATGGACAATATTGATCCAAATATTTCTCATGTGAATTGAGAATAACCCCCCTTTTATATTTCACACTATTAATCATGAATATTTCCATGTCTTCATAATAATTCTTACAGTTTCCGGTGAATGAGTTTCTAATATCTAAGAACACTTTTTCTTGACTATGTAGTACATGTCCATAGGTGGAATTGCATAATTTTCCTACATAACAGGAAAGTAATAAAAAATATGCCTCTATTTTGATATACAGAATATCCCCTAATTGTTTCTGTATAATACAGGCCCCATAATGGGTTTTTCCAATGATGGTAATTTTAGGTTTGTTTATAGTGTCTTTGTCCCCTTCAAACATTGATGAGAATATACAATAATCTATATTATAAAATAGTCATTCAGGTATATGTTTCCCATTTTGTTTCTCTCAATTTGAATTTCTTCAATATCATGGTCTAAAAATCTCTCTCTCTCTCCATGTGTTCAATGTAATTTGAAATAACCTTGGATCACTTGACCAAATATCATATATTTCATCAATTTATGGTCTTAGTCGTATGACCTAAAACTACAGACAAAATACATCCTACATTTTTGTCAGACCTTTTTTGAAATCCTATTCCTCTAATTCTTTATAAATCATGGTTGGAAATACTCTCTCCATATTCAGGTACTTTTCTTTATAAACCAAATTCTATAATTTAGAAAATCTGAATCTCCATAAACATTCATTGTCTTTTAGCAGTAGAATTTCATACTTCGGAGGGTTCATTTTCCTTACTGTGCAGTATGTTCCCCTAGGTGGACTTACATAAATGTTTCCAATTTAATAGGCCTTTCAGTCAAAAGATTCCAATATTTGGATATACAACACTTGGCCAAGATGGCGCTGCATAATACAGCCCCCATAACGTGTTTTTCAAATAATGGCAATTTTTTTTCTTGTAAAAAACTTCCTCTAATTCCTTTATCCCATATCCCATATCATTCATTAAATCCCAAAAATCCCAAATCATGGATTACAATTTTCCCTTCCAAACCTGAATATGGTAGTATATTTCCAAACCAATTATCAAGAAATTATGAGAATCTCTTACCTTTGGACAAAGCTGAAGACCGAAAATTAAGGCTACACATTGTCCTTACTACATGACTTAAACTACATAGAAAAATGTCCCAACTGCGTGACTTAAAACTGCACAGTACAATGTTATCATAGTATGACGTAAAACTGTACAGTATGATATCATAAATACACATTTCTAATAAATTTAAACCAATCCTCATACACCATTTTTTTATAGAAATGGTTTTCCTATTCATGAAATATGTCACCATAAAATATCCCTTTAATTATTAAAAATCCTTTCCTTAGAAAAACCACCCATTGTGGTCTTGAGTCATCTAAATCTTATTTTCCTTTTCCTACGAGCAATAAAATGTTAAATTCCCAAAATATATTTTTATTTACTATGCAGTATGTTCCCTTAGGTGGCCATTAATAATTTTCCTACATAACTAGCATGTCGGTCAAATGATGCCACTATTTGGTTATGCAGTATTTTTCCTACATGAATCAAGTGGGATTATTTATTTCTCGTGGTCACAATTGCTGAACAATAACTTGAACTACAATTTCTCTGATTCCTGTTCAAACCATGATATATAGGAATCATTATTTGGGCCCGAGTTCATTGGATATCCTATTCAATAATCCAACTCTAATTCCCTTAATTAAGGAATCTTCCTTAGTAGTAGGTCCCAAATTAAACCCTCACATGAACTAAGAGAATTCTGATTCCTATTCAAACCATGATAGGTAGGAAGCCTTATTAGGGCCTGAGCTCATTGGATACATTCTTCGGGAATCCTACCCTCATTTCCTTGATTTGGGAATCTTCCTTATGTAATGACCCATAATTTCTATGTAATTGTTTTTAGATATATAGAAATTTTACAAGTCCACAAAAATTGGTAGCACGTGATTCCAAGGCCCAGAGTGCCCAGAATGAATTTCTGAACATTTATTCAGGTACATTCATTAAACGTATGAGCGGGTTTTTTAACTTTTGAACCGGTGCTCGGAATTGAAATCTGAGGGCACCATTGAACTCACAGCGCCGGTATTTGGTTAAGGAGAACTTCACCTCGACCACAGTAGGTCGAGGGTGGAAGTTATCTTTTTCACATATTTGTGAAAGAATAAAATAAAAATAAAAGGTTGTAACATTTATTTTTATTCATATTACATATGGATGTTGAGAAGTTGGGACCACGAGACCTAATCCACCCATGAGAGGTAATAATGGTGAGGACCACCTGAACTATCCTCCCATGAGAGGTTATGGCGGTAGGGACCACCCTAGGCTTAAACCACTTGAACTCCCTTCTTAATGAGGGAGAAACCTATCAAGTCCCTCTTTAAGGAGGAGGAGCCTCTTGAGCTTCCTCCACATTAATTATTCCAATGCCATACTTTATTTAATACAATTAATTTTGAAACAACATGATATTTTCCCACATAATTTAATTTGACATACTTAAATTATTAAGTTGGATATTTTCATTTTGGTGTGATTAAGGGAAAGGATTAAAAAAGGGGAGACATCATGGAGAAAAGCTCTCAAACAAAGAACGCCGACATTGACTCCGTTTTCTTCCATGGGACTTTCATTGGAGAAAAACATCTTCAGTGTCAACAAACTGAAAATTGAGGAAAAAATGATGTTAACAATGTTTGAATTTTCCCAATGACATCGTCTCATTTCCCATGGACTATCTTCAACGAATAAAACGAATGAGGTAGGGTTTTATTTGTGTATGAATATATTTCCCATTTTCAACCGTTGAATTCTTTTTCAGGATTAGTAATAAATCATTGTGGTAGGTTTTATGTCTTTATATTCTTCTTCAAGTTCTTGTTGATCCATATGCTACCACCCTAACGTGGAGGGTACGGGCCAAACTAACATGGCCTTACCCCTCCTAAAATCTTGTGATGATTTGTGGTGTTGAACGGGACGAAGGAGACAATGCAATGAAATCACCCCACGACCACTTCCACTATGAGACCTTGGCACCCTCGCTGCACCCCCATAGCTGAGCCGCTCCACCGCACCCATGGCCACTGTGCCCCGCGACTACACCACCCGTGGCCCCGCCGCGCCACCCATGCCCACCGCTGTCCTGGCCAAGCCGATGTCATCTGCTAAGCTGTCACTACCATCTGTCGAGCCACAGATTCTGTCCACCGAGCTGTGGCCACCTCTCTCGGAGTGACTGTCATCGTCCAGTGAGCCGCCACCATTCGTTGTGCTACCGCACCCCTTCATGCTGCCCAGCGGCCACCTGTGGCCGAGCTGCTCCGACCGAGTCCCCCTCGACCGCGCCGCTCCGGTCGAGCATCCCTGCGGCCCCGTGCCGCTCCAGCCGAGATGCCCTGGGGCCCTGAGACGCCCTGGTGCCCTGAGCCTCTCCGACTGAGCTGCCCCGACTGAGCCACCTGTGGCCTCACACCATCAGCAGTTGAACCCCCACGGCCCCTCGCGGCCTGCCAAACCGCCCACCACGGGCTAAGTTGGACCCAACTGGTCGGGCTGAACCCAATGGGCTGGGACACACTATGTACCGAGCTAGACATAGTGAGCTAGGCTAAGTAGATCCCAAAAGGGACAGCCCAGGTTGGGTCGGACTGGGTCGGTCTGACAGGTTCGGACCGGACGCGGTCCCATGACGACCCATTTACACACTTTGGGCCATAACATTGGCATTGGAAGTCCATATGATGAACCGTCAGTGGAACTAGAAATCATTGAGTGAGATGATCCCTTTGAGTATACCCCACTGGATTTTTGGATTAATATGGAGAACATATAGGTTGGATGGGGCAGGACTCCAACCGGGCCCCCGGGACTAAAAGTCTAATAACTCATAGACGGAGCATCTGATCGATGGGTCATCTGTTGCGTTGAGACCCCTATGATGTGGCAGATCATTGAGATGCTGCTTTTTGGGACTCCATGACAGTTGGAGTATCGACCAGAATCTTGTGGAGCGGATCCTCCCAGAGACAAACGAGCATAGTGTCGGAACTTAGTATATGGCTGAGAGTTGATGACTGCTGACCATTTCGACTCGGAGTGACTTGATAGGCCCAGTGGGGAGCACCTCTTTATGTCACAGCATACCAATAGTGGGGAGCACGTCTATGTGATGCTGTAGACCGATGGTACATGATAGGATTAGTACCTTAGTAGGCCACGGTGGAGAGTGCCTCTGTGTGACGTGGCAGACCCACAGTACTCGATAGGATGAGTTCCTCAGCAAGTCCCGAGGGAAAGTTCCTCTGTGTGAAACAAAAAAACCATTTTGGAGAGCACCTATGTGTGACGCGGCAGACACATGGTACTCGACAGGAGGACTACCTCAGCAATCCAGGGTTTTTGGGAAGTGCCTCTATGTGACGCGGCAGGCCCACTATACTAAATAGAGGAGGTGATATCCAGCAGCCAAGGTGTTTGAAGATTTTACTTGGGATGTTACTTGTTACTACCCCTAGAGAAAATCATGGTGTGATCTGAGTCAGTATCTTTATGTTTTCTTGATGATTGAGATGGATTACTTGATAACATAGGTATATGTATGGGAATATACCTATGTAGGGTTATCTGTTGATTTCATACATTTTTGATTTATCCATGGTGGTTTTTGTGAGACCATGAGGGTCTTGGGGTCCCTACTGAGTATCGTTATACTCACCCCTACACAGGTTATGCCCACAACTTGTTTTTTTGGATGCAGAAGACGGACAACACTGACTGAGGAAAAGAGTACCAGTAATGGATGGTACTCGGAAGTATACCATACGGTGCGTCGGTACGCAGAGGATACAGGTGGACATGGAGTGCTGAGGAGGCGCTTTGTACCTACCCTTCAGGTAGGAACCTTAGAGGATGATCCAGTAGTTTTCTTTTCTCTTTCTTCAATTGTATTGTATTTCATTTGAACTTGTACCTTTACTGTTGGGCTTGTATTCCAGTCCCTTTTACATTTAGCACTCTTTTGGTTATATAGTTTTCTTGTGTTTGTATCTTTCTTTGTGTTTGGTTACATGAGTTTAGAAATTATAAAGGCAATGACTTCCCAGTTTTAGGCAAATTTCCTTTCGTTTCTAGTCTCCAGCCCCTGGCCTATGGAATCTGGGGTCGGGGTAGTCATGGCATGGGCCTCTGGTGATGGTCGTGACAAATTTGTTTCAGAGGAGTCGGTTCTACCGCAGAACATAGGACTCAAATATTTCTTTTAACAACAATAGTTTTAAGTGTAGTGAGTGTGGTTATCAGTTTATGGAATCTAGTGTTGGTGCAGTGACCGACGTATCAATATTCTAGGACCCTGACACTTGACTTCTGACTCAGTGCATGAAAACAGAGATTATAGGTGTGTTTACAAGAGTTTTATTTGGTATCTCTTGAGTCATCTCACCTGGTATAAATTATTGATCATGGAGCATCTGTTTCTTTTCAAGATTCCTCCATGAAGACAACCATCTAGGGTTCCCAGAGTAACACGCCCTGATAGCCCACTGAGCAAAGAGGCCTTAGTGTAGGGCCCTCTTCCAGTAGAGGCACCAATGGAGGCACCTCTGGTACCATTACCCATTTTTGTAATGATGCCACTATCCTTAGTAGAAGATATTGAACGCCGATTCTTTGCATTGCATGAGGTACAGTGCCAGAGGCCACCCAGGTTCAGGGGAGAGATGATCCCACATGCTGCTAAGGATTGGCTAGAGGATGTGGTTGTATTATTCTAACTCATAGGGACCTCAACTGATCTCATGGTGATCCTTTCCGCCAGAATTCTATAGGCATTAGTGGGAAGATGGTGGAGCTTGATGCTCTTGGTTCATGACAAGGTAATGCTTCTCTGGGCAAACATTGAGAGCCGGTTTCGGGCAGAGATTGTCCCAGCGAAACTTCACATAGTGCGCATACAGGAGCATCTTCATCTAAAGCAGGGAAACATGACTGTATCTCATTACTCAGTGAGGTTCACTGACCTCTCACACTACTCCACGGATATGGTGTGAGACCCTTTCTTCAGGGCCCGGACCTTTGAGCAGGGGCTCAGGCATGAGATCAGGGCTTCCATGATCTCACTCAGCAACCCGATGCAAGTGGGGGTGTTAGAAAGATCCCTCTTGGTGGAGAGTTTCTTTGTCGAGTAGTCACCAGCAGTGAGATCCTCTACCAGTCATCATGTATCACATTCTTCTATAGTTGGAGGCACACAGATGTCGCAGAGGTCCAAGATGAACATACCAACAGGTGGACGATAGGATGACTTAGGATCGGTTGTGAGTGGTACCCAAGGTGGAACCAATCAGACAAGGATCATTGTAACTCCATGACCCTACTTACCCAGAGTCGGTGCATTATTACATAACATTGGCATGATCACAAGAAAGATCAAATCTCGAAAGACTGATTGGTTTAGTAGCCTTGAAAACACTAGATATATTCATAAGTCTTACATTACATCATAAAATGAAAAACTACTACAACAACATATTGTCTCCATAATCCACACTCATATCCCCACATAATATCCCTACAGGTCATTCATAATTTACTTCTTCACTTCCTAGGAAAAATAAAACATAGAAAAGGGGTGAGCTCAAATGCCCAGTAAGGATAACAATATTGCATAAACTTTCATAAATTAGAATAAACATTTAAGGAAATGTATAACTAAAACAAAAGCCTTTCAAACTTGAACATTCAACATAGTATGGCATAAATAAAATGAAATAATGCCATTTACTTATTCACATGAATATTCTACTAATCGAATAATCACATGAGAAATCAATAACCACTTTCATAATTATGGAATGCATAATGCCAGACTATCATAACCACATAGCTAAGGCCTCGTGCCAAGACTACAAATAATATTTTTCCAAGGCCTTGTGCCAAGACACTAGTTTGTCTCACGAGACCTACCGATGCATCGAGGAGCTATAGCGGGCTCCACCTGTCAAATATTATGTCCAATGCATTCCCATATGAAAAGGTATAAACATAACATAAACATTCGTATTAAAACTAGCATACGAAATGTCAATACTTTCACCATAAACTATGAATGGTATAAAAATAGCACATCCACAGTCAAACATATCACAAAACCTTCAATACAATATAGAAGTTTTGTATCATAATAAATCAACTTCAAATAAGCGTAAAATCCATCAAAGGATGTTCACATAGATGAAATCAAAACTATTTTTAGAGAAATATCTCATTTTATTTTGAAATCATTTAAGAGCCATATAAAATAAAACATTTTCTTTGAAAATATTCTTATAAGCTTTTATGGGAACCTTTGAAGATTTTATAACGGTGGAAAATAACCGCACCCGCCGTATAAGTTAAAAAAACCTTCTTACCTTAATTCTGTCGAAAAGGTTAAAAATCACCTTGTTTGGAAAACGACGGAAAGATTCTTTTATAAAACTCTTATAAAAAGTCAAACTAGAGTATAAATGACTTTAACCCATATTCTTTTAAATAGTAAAAATGTTTTGAAATAAATTTTTAAGAAACATAGATGTGGATGATAAAGAGATCCCAGTAGATAATTATGTATAAACAACCTCAGATAATGAAGAGATTGTGAAATAACCCTTACCTTGTACTTTTCCTTGGTTGGGGTAGGTTAACCTCCTCTTCTTCGGTTTCTTCCTTTTGATTTGATCAAAAGGGCTCCTTAGGTTGTCTTTCTGATCAATATAAGGCCTCTAGTTTTTAGTGAGGGAAGTTGAGAGAGTATTTGAGAAGAGTTTGGCCAAACCAAAAGGCTTTGAAGGTGTGAGGAAATGAGAAAGAGGAGTTCCCTTTTATAAGAGGGGTGAGGGGCACCTTTGGAAAAGCTAGAAATATTAGTTTATAACAAATTCATATTCGGTTTCTAATGGCTCCAAAGTTGATTATTTAAATGTTAAGGTGTGGATGGGTCGAAAACAACTCAACCAATAGAATTTAGACAGGTTTGGGTCATTATATTAACCTTATCATTAAGTATTAACTCTAAGATAATTAGTTTCACTTTTACAATGTCTCAATATATTTTTATATAATATGGTTAATAAACTTACTATATACATCAAAGCGACCCACAAGTGGTCCATTAATGATGAACCTATCAAGATATAAGTCTCTTGGCCGATCCTTAGATTTTTAGGAATTTAATATCAGTTAATAATATAATATTTGTTTTATGAACTCTTTTATGTCAATTTTGACACTATTCAATAGTTGTTTTTTGTGAAACTCATAACATATTGATTACTTCAAACAAAGTCAATTAAATCAATCCTAATATATCATATTATCCTAGAGAATTATTTTAATTCATTAAAATTTTCATATTATATTTTTTTGGGTATTTATAATATCAATTATTTTAATTTTTCACTATTATAATAATTACTTCATCATCATTGTGTCATAACTAAATTAAATTATTTAATGTCTAAAAATTATAAATAAAATATAATTACGTAGGAAATCTTTTTATCTTTATAATTAATATTTATAATCTAAAATCCAACATATATAACCCTATGTAAAAATTATTTTTCTAAAAGATTTATGCTTGTGTCATTTTTGTATTCATTTTAACTTAATTAAAATAAAGTCTCCCTATCACCTAGAAGTGGCACCATGAGGTCCCAAAATCAACCCAAAGATGACTATGGTCGAACATGTATCAACCAATAAGGCTTGGACACGTTTTAAGGTAACTTATTATTATTATTATATTATTTTTTAACCCTTATTTACAGGATTTACCCTTAACCATGGTAAATAAAATATTTACCGCAATAATTATTCAAAATGTCTAAAAATAATAGTTACCTATTTACACAATTTGAACATCCTGATTCAAAATATGGAATCCATTTTTCAAAATTCATAACACATAAGTGGCAGAAATTAATTTAAAATTAATTCCCATTGTTAAAACAAAAAGCGTGTTTTTAATAGATAATAACTATCAAAAGATTGACACTTTTTATGTCCGGTTTAATTGTAAAATTATGTCCAATGACCAAAATTATATTAAATGGTAAAAATAAATTCTAAATATACTTTAAAACTACTAAAATCCATAATTTATCACTATTAATTATTTTGATTAAAAAATTTGTTTTTAATTAAAATTTAGTAATTTTCACTATTCATCAAAAATATTAAAGTTATCCGAAAAGTACCAAAATTTCACCTTAGGCTAAATTCGATATTCCGAATCCAAAAATAAAGTCCATTTTGAAATATAAAATATATATAATTTCAAAAAGTAGGTATTACTATTCATAACAGCTAGTTTGATTGGTTATGGTGTTTTAGAACTCGGTGTTGCGTACAACACACGCTATCACATTATTCAAAGTGAAGCGTACCGTAGAAGCATGGGGTGTTACATTCTCCCCTCCTTCAAATAATTGCGTCCTTGAAATTTCTAAAATACTTATCACATGAAAAGACTCGGGAGTTTCTTCATCATAAGTTCCTTAGGTTCCCACGTTGCCTCTTCCATCTTATGGTTTCTCCACAAAACTTTTACCAGACGTGTCGTCCGGTTTCTCAGCACTTTTTCTCTCATATCAAGAATCTTGACGGGCTCTTCGCAATAAGACAGATCGGGTTCCAGTTCTAATTCTTCATAGGTGAGTACATGCGTTGGGTCAGGCATGTATTTTCTCAACAGAGATACGTGGAACACATCGTGAACTTTTGAGAGACTTGGCGGCATTGCTAATCGGTAAGCTACAGCCCCAATTCGTTCTAGAATTTCTAAAGGTCCGATATACCTGGGACTCAATTTACCTATCTTACCAAAACGTATGACTCCCTTCCATGGAGATACCTTCAGGAAAACAAGATCACCGACTTGAAATTCTAAATCCTTCCTTCGATTATCGGCATAGCTCTTCAGCATACTTTGAGCTACTTTGATGTGATTTTGGATTACCTTCACCTTTTCCATCGTTTGCTCCACTAGTTCTGGACCAACAAGTTTTCTTTCACCGACGTCATCCCAACAGGTTGGTGTGCGACATCTCTTTCTGTATAACGCTTCATATGGTGCCATCTGAATACTTGAATGGAAGCTATTGTTATAAGAAAATTCTACCAGAGGTAAATACTGATCCCACATACCCTGAAAGTCAAGTGAGCAGGATCTCAACATGTCTTCTATGGTTTGAATAGTCCGTTCTGATTGTCTGTCTGTCTGAGGGTGGAAAGAAGTGCTCAAATGAAGTTCATTATCTAGGGATTTCTGAAGAATTTTCCAGAATCTTGAAGTAAAACGGGGATCACGATCAGAAAAAATCGATAGGGGTACTCCATTAAGTCTCACAACATCATTAATATATAGTCTTGCTAGACGTTCTAGTGGTAGATCTTCTCTTATAGCAGGAAAATGTGCTGACTTGGTAAGAAGATCAACAATAACCCATATTGCATCGTTCCATCTAGGAGTCTTTGGTAGTCCCATGACAAAGTCCATCGTAATATTGTCCCATTTCCACTCCGGTATGGGAATAGGTTTCATGACTCCTCTAGGATATTTCCTTCCAGCTTTCACTTGTTGACAAACCATACATCTTGACACAAAATCAGCAATCTCCCTCTTCATGTTGTCCCACCAAAAATGTTCCTTCATATCTCTATACATTTTGGTGCTCCCATGGTGTATAGAGAAATTGGAACTATGAGCATCATCCAGCAATTCCCTTTTTAGATCAGGTAAATCGGGAACACAAAGTCTCTTCCTGAATTTCAAAATTCTATCTTCATACACAAAGTCTCTCAGTCTCCCATCATTCACGTCTTTAATCATCTTTTTAAATTTTTCATCATCGGTCTGAGATCTCTTAATCCTTTCTAGTAAAGATGGTTTGGCAACCATTTGAAAATGCATTGATGTTTCACCTTCCCTGGTTATTCCCATTTCCATCTTCACTAGATCCATCATAATTGGATCCCTTTGAATTCTCATCACGTTCAAAACTCCATGGTCTTTTCTGCTCAAAGCATCTGCCACCTAGTTTGCCTTCCCCGAGTGGTATTGTATCGTGCAATCATAATCCTTGAGTAATTCAAGCCATCTCCTTTGCCTCATGTTGAGTTCTTTTTGTGAGAAAATATACTTCAAACTCGCGTGATCAGTATAAATCTCACATTTTTCACCATAGAGGTAGTGCCTCCATATCTTCAAAGAAAATCTCACAGCTTCTAAATCAATATCATGAGTAGGATAGTTTTGTTCATGAATTTTCAACTGTCGTTATGCATAGGCAATAACCCTATCATTCTGCATAAAGACACAACCAAGTCCTTTCTTTGATGCATCATTATAAATAACGAACCCATCAATCCCCGATGATAGAGTCAATATAGGATCATTGACTAATCTTCCAGTCAGTTCTTCAAAACATTCTTCACACTATTTTGTCCAAAAAAATTTAACCCCTTTATGTGTGAGCTTCGTTAATGGGTTAGCCAATCGGGAAAAATTATGGACTAATTATCGATAATAACCTGCCAAACCAATAAAACTACGTACCTCAGTTATACTCATAGGTTCTGGCCATTCTTGGATCGCCTTGGTCTTAAAAGGATCAACAGAGATTATATCTTTAGAGACAATATGGCCAAGAAAAGAAATCTCATGAATCTAGAATTCACATTTGTTAAACTTCCCATATAATTCATGTCTTCTCAGAGTCTTCAGGATAATGCGCAAGTGATTTTCATGATCTTCATAGCTTTTGGAGTATACCAAGATATCATCAATAAATAACACCACAAATTCATCATGATACTCCTTGAAAACTCTATTCATCATATCCATGAATACAGAGGGTGCATTAGTCAATCCAAAAGGCATTACAGTAAACTTGTAATGCCCATACCTGGTTTGAAATGCGGTCTTCGGAATGTCTTCCTTCTTCACACACAACTGATGGTATCCAGATCGAAGGTCAATCTTTGAAAAGTTTTGAGCTCCATGAAGTTGGTCAAATAAATCATCAATGAGAGGTAGGGGATACTTGTTCTTTATCGTTATAGCATTGATCTCCATGTAGTCGATACATAACCTCATAGATCCATCTTTCTTTTTAACAAAATTAACAGGGGCTCCCCATGGAGAAACACTAGGGTGAATAAATCCTTTATTACTCAATTCCTCTAGTTGTTTCTTTAGTTCGACTAACTCTACAGTGGCCATTCTATAAGGGGTCTTCGATATATGCCTTGATCCAAGAATTAAATCAATGGAAAACTCAACTTCTCATTCTAGAGGATGTCCAGGTAAATCATCCGGAAATACATCTACAAATTCATTCACAACAGGTACATCCTCTATTTGAACATTACTTTCCTCACCCACAGTTATTTCATTCTCTTCCTCCCCAATAATTGAATTTAGTTGAGCTATTGGGGGTGGATCTAAATAAAAATTAGGTGGTGACGATTATACTCTAAAGATAAGGCATTCCTTATCATTATCATCATGAATTGTGACCTCTTTCTTCTTACAGTAAATCCTTGCATCATAGTCTAAAAGCCAGTCCATACTGAGGATTATATCAAACTCAATCATTGGTATGATGATGAGATCAGCAAATAAAGAACATTTATGTTCTCTAATGGGGACTGATTCACAAAACATTGTTGCAATGATACTTCCCTTAGGAGTTTTAACTGACAACTCCCTTGTTAAATCAAATTAGAAATATCTAATTTTCTTTGAAAATTAGGAAGATATGAAACAATGTGATGATCCAGAATCAAATAATTCATTTTTTAAACTTGATGAAACCATTAAATTACCTGCCACCACGTCTTTCGGAGCTTCTACCTCAGCAGTAGTGATAGAATAAGCTTGTACTTGATCCCTTGGCCTTTTCTGAGGTAAGTTCTCCTGACGTTTAGGACATTCATTTGCATAATGTCCCATCTCCATGCAATTGTAGCACTGAACATTGGTATCTTCCTTCTTCCCCTTGCAATCATGATCTTGGTGGCCTTTTTCACCACACTTGTAACAGACTCCTATTCCCTTCAAGCAAGTACCAGGGTGTTTCTTCCCGCATTTACCAGAGGATGGATATTCAACCTTTCCCTTCTTCCCCTTATTTCCATTCCCAGATTGAACAGTATGTCTCTTCTTCTCTTGCTTTGTTTTAAAGTCATAATACTTAGAGAATTTATTTTCGGTCTTGATAGCACATGAGACAATGTCTTCGTATGACGAAAAGGATTGTGAGACTAATGCTCGATGAAGAAATATTATTAACCCATCAAAGAAACGATCAATATTACTTCTTGGGTTAAATATATAATCTCCAGCATACCTTTCTAACCTTGTAAAGTTAGCCTCATACTTTGTGACATTCTCATCCTCCTTCTGTCTCAGACTCATAAATTGCCTTTCCATATCTTCTTGATGGTCGCGAGGAAGGTATTTTTTAAAAACAAATCTTTGAACTCCCTCCATTCCATATTTGATACTTCGTCATCTTCCTTCATGTTTTGAATCAATGACCACCATTGATCAGCATCTCCAGTGAGGTGGTAAACTGCCATGAAAACTTTTTCCCTTTCTCTGCTCCCCAAACCCTGAAATATTTTCTCTAGGGAATTTATCCATTGCTCAGCTACTAAGGGATTTGTACTCCCATTGAATGTTGGTGGTTGTTTCCTCATGAATCGATCTAACATTGATCCTCCACGCTGTGGATTAGGGTGCTCCATACGGGTAAGGTTATTATTCATAACCTGAGTAAGTTGTCCCAGTATAGTGATTAGCTGATCGGCACCAGTTGCATCACCAACTCCACTATAATTATCTTGAGTAGGAGGTAAATCCCTACATGGAGTGTGTGCATTGATACGGTTTCCATTTCTTCCACTAGGCGCCATTTCTAAACAATGGCATAAGCTAGATCAGTTTATGAATCAAAATACATAATATCATACTTATAAAACAGTTAACATAAATTGAACTATTTATGGATATAATCCATAATCATAAGAATGTTTTCTTTGAGGAAGTATATACTCATAAAACCTTCATAATGATTTTTAAAGAAAATGAATGTTATCCTAAGCATATCCCCTAGGAGTGTCGTAACCAAGAGTGCAGCAAGGCCCATTGTCGTGCACCAGTTCCCGTTCGAGTCTATCTCAAAGCGGTGTTTTCAGGTTTTACCCCTAGGTACATCTGTGCCAGAGCCGCCTCTACCTACTCATATCCAGACAGGGATGTATTGCTCGGAAAACTCACAAAATCTCTAAAATACCAAAATTGTAGGAAGTTCTTCTATACTAATCCTCAAAGTTCATCTTAGGTCTACGTGCTCTAATCAGAGTTTATCTAAATCTAGCTTCCAAGGTTTGTACTAAACTTCCTCTGATACCAACTGTAACGCCCCGACCCTAGTTACCCAGAGTTGGTGCATTATTACATAACATTGGAATGATCACAAGAAAGATCAAATCTCTAAAGACGGATTGGATTATTAGCCTTGGAAACACTAGATATATCCATAAGTCTTACATTACATCATAAAATGATAAACTACAACAACAACATATTGTCTATATAATCCACACTCATATCCCCACATAATATCCCTGTAGGTCATTCGTAATTTACTTCTTCACTTCCTGGGAAAAATAAAACATAGAAAAGGGGTGACCTCAAATGCCCAGTAAGGATAACAATATAGAAGAATCTTTCATAAATAAGAATAAACATTTAATGCAATGTATAACTAAAACAAAAGCCTTTCAAACTTGAACTTTCAACATAGTATGGAATAAATAAAATGAAATAATTCCATTTACTTATTCACATGGATATTCTACTAATCGAATAATCACATTCAAAATCAATAACCACTTTCATAATGATGAAATGCATAATGTCAGACTATCATAACCACATAGCCAAGGCCTCGTGCCATGACTACAAATATGATTCTTCCAAGGCCTTGTGCCAAGACACTAGTTTGTCTCATGAGACCTACCGATGCATCGAGGAGCTATAGCGGGCTCCACCCGTCACATATTAAGTCCAATGCATTCCCATATGAAAAGGTTTAAACAGAACATAAACATTCGTATTAAAACTAGCATACGAAATGTCTATACTTTCACCATAAACAATGAATGGTATAAAAATAGCACATCCACAGTCAAACATAACACAAAACCTTCAATACATTATATAAGTTTTGTATCATAATAAATAAACTTCAAATAAGCATAAAATCCATCAAAGGATGTTGACATAGATGAAATCAAAACTCTTTTTAGAGAAATATCTCTTTTTATTTTGAAATCATTTAAGAGCCATATAAAATAAAACATTTTCTTTGAAAATATTCTTATAATCTTGTAAGGGAAGCTTTGAAGATGTTATAATGGTGTAAAATAACCGAACCCACCGTATAAGTTAAAAAAACATTCTTACCTTAATTCTGTCGAAAAGGTTAAAAATCACCTTGTTTGGAAAATGATGGAAAGATTCCTTTATAAAGCTGTTATAAAAAGTCAAACAAGAGTATAAATGACTTTAACCCATATTATTTTATATAGTAAAAATGTTTTGAAATACATTTTTAAGAAACATGGATGTGGATGATAAAGAGATCCCAGTAGATTATTACGTATAAACAACCTTGGATAATGAAGAGATTGTGAAATAACCCTTACCTTGTACTTTTCCTTGGTTGGGGTAGGTTAACCTCCTCTTCTTCGGTTTATTCCTTTTGATTTGATCAAAAGGGCTCATTCGGTTGTCTTTCTGATCAAACTAAGGCCTCTAGGTTGTAGTGAGGGAAGTTGGGAGAGTATTTGGGCAGAGTTTGGCCAAACAAAAAGGCTTTGAAGGTGTGAGGAAATGAAAAGGAGGAGTGCCCTTTTATAAGATGGGTGAGGGGAACCTTTGGAAAAGCTAGAAATATTAGTTTATAATAAATTCATATTCGGTTACTAATGGCCCCAAAGTTTATCATTTAAATGTTAAGGAGGGGATGGGTCTAAAACAACTCAACCAATATAAATTAGACAGGTCTGGGTCATTATATTAACCTTATCTTTAAGTATTAACTCTAAGTTAATTAGTTTCACTTTTACAATGTCTCTTTATATTTTTATATAATATGGTTAATAAACTTACTACATACATCCAACCGACCCCCAAGTGGTCCATTAATGATAAACCTATCATGATATAAGTCTCTTGGAAGAAACTTATATTTTTAAGAATTTAATATCAATTAATAATATAATATTTGTTTTAAGAACTCTTTTATGTCAATTTTGACACTATTCAATAGTAGTTTTTTTTGAAACTCATAAAAGATTGATTACTTCGAAAACAGTCAATTAAATATATTCTAATATATCATATTATCCTAGAAATTTATTTTAATTCATTAAAAGTTTCATATTATATTTATTTGGGTATTTATAATATCAATTATTTTAATTTTTCACTATTATAGTAATTACTTCATCATCATTGTGTCATAAATAAATTAAATTATTTCATGTCTAAAAATTATAAATAAAATATCATTATGTAGGAAATATTTTTATCTTTCTAAATAATATTTATAATCTAAAATCCAACATATATTACCCTATGTAAAAATTGTTTTGCTAAAAGATATATGCTTGTGTCATTTTTGTATTCATTTTAACTTAATTGAAATAAAGTGTCTCTATCACCTACAAGTGGCACCATGGGGTCCCAAAATCGACCCAAAGATGACTATTGTCTAACATGTATCAACCAATAAGTCTTGGACACGTTTTAGGGTAATTTTGTATTATTATAATATTATTTCTTAACCCTTATTTACCGGATTTACCCTTAACCATGGTAAATAAAATACTTACCGCATTAATTATTCAAAATGTCTAAAAATAAAAGTTACCTATTTACACAATTTGAGCATCCTGATTCCAAATATGGAATCTATTTTTCAAAATTCAAAACACAGAAGTGGAAGAAATTAATTTAAAATTAATTCTCGTTGTTAAAACAAAAAGCGTGTTTTTAAGAGACAATTACTATCAAAAGATTGACACTTGTTTATGTCCGGTTTAATTGTAAAATTATGTCCAATGACCAACATTATATTAAATGGTAAAAATATATTCTAAATATACTTTAAAACCACTAATATTCATAATTTATCACTATTAATTATTTTGATTAAAAAAAATTTGTTAATTAAAATTTAGTAATTTTCACTATTCATCAAAATATTAAAGTTATCCGAAAAGTACCAAAATTTCACCTGAGGATAAATTCGATATTCCGAATCCAAAAATGAAGCCCATTTTGAAATATAAAATATATATATTTTCAAAAAGTAGGTATTACTATTCATAACGGCTAGTTTGATTTGTTATGGTGTGTTAGAATTCGGTGTTGCGTACAACACACGCTATCACATTATACAAAGTAAAGCGTACCGTAGAAGCTTGGGGTGTTACAATCATGTAGTGTTACTCATGTGGAAGACATGGTCACATGGCTTGTGACTATCCAAACTTTCATACGAATGATCATAAGATGGTCAAAGGACCAATGAGACAGAGATAAGGTTCGACCGAGTAGGTATGCAGGGAGCAGGCAGACATGGTAGAGGAGCTTTCTGGGTAACTGTAGGTGGGAGAAAACTCAAGATGTTATAGCCACCACCTCTAAGAGGTCCATCCCAACCATAGGGACCAGTAAGATAGGGGAGATCCCATATCCATACAGTTGAGTCCTACTATCATGGTGCTCCGGAGACGATACGAGGTGTGATATTATTCTAATAATCCTTAGCTACATTACCTGTAGACACATGTGGTAGTCATTATTTTATTTCCACTACTCAAATTCAAGGCTCGGAGATTATGATAGAGCCGTTGGCTCGATCCTTATGTCTAGAGACTCCTTCGGGAGAGGATTCAATGATTACACACATGTTCTGATAGTGTGATCTTACCCTATGAAGCGAGAGCATCAGCTGGGATCTCCTAGTAGTGGCTTCGAGGCCTTACGACGTCAACTGGGGTATGGGCTGGTTATCTACATTTCATGCTTAGATTAAATATATTAGGTGAAAAGTGTGGTGTGTCTGCATGGATGGGTCAAGTTTTACCTTCACCGGCAAGAAGGGTGCCTTTGTAGCGCAGGATGGACTTACCCAGAGGAGAGTGCAGCCGACGACTCATCAGTTGGCTAGCCTTACCCTCAGAGCAGTTGATGTGGAGAGTCTGAGCTATCCTGTATTGGTGGACCAGTACATGGATGTTTTCCCTGATGATGTTCCAGGTATACCTCCCCATATAGAGGTAGAGTTTTACATTGACTTGTACCCCAGGACGACACCGATATCTACACCAGCTTATCAGATGGCTCCCACGGAGCTTCGTGAGCTACGGGTAAAGGTAGAGGACTTCCAGGGGAAGGGGTTCATCCGGCCCAATCTTTCACCTTGGGCAGCCCTGATTTTGTTTGCCAAGAAGGCAGATGGGGGATTAAGACATTCTGTCCACTATCTGCCCCTGAAGTAGGTGACAATGAAGAACAAGTTCCCACTCTTGAGGATTGATGACCTCTTTGATTAGCTAAAGGGAGCATGGTGGTTCTCGAAGATAGACCTCAGATCAGGCTATCACTAGCTCTGAGTGCAAGGTGAGGATATGTAGAAAACAACCTTCTGATGTTGTTATGGCCATTACAAGTTTTTTTATACAATTAGGTGTGACCAAAGCTCTAGTAGTGTTCATGGGACTCATGAATAGGATCATTCATCCATACCTTGATCGCATTGAAGTAGTCTTCGTCTATGACATTCTGATCTACTCGACTACTATGGAGTAGCATTCCTACCATTTGCAAGTAGTACGGAACTCACTCTGAGAACACTAGATTTATGGTAAGCTCTCGATGTGCCTCTTATGGATAAGTAGGGTTCACTTTTTGGGACATGTATATTGGAGGCTGGAGTTGAAGTTGATCCAACAAAGATTGAGGCGGTACTTTCATGTGATCCACCCAGGAGTTTGATAGAGGTATGTAGTTTCCTATGTCCGTTCATATACTACAAGATATTTGTTCTAGATTTCTCCAGAGTTGCAGCAGCACAATCTGCATTGACGAAGAAGGGGAAACCCTTTGTTTGGTTGGAGAAATGCTAGCGGAGTTTTCATGAGCTGAGGTAGAGGCTGACTAGTGCCCCCATCTCAGGGCTTCTAGAGTAGGGTGTAGTGTATGTAGTTTACTGCGATGCATCAGGGACCAGAATCGGATGTGTCCTAATGCAGGAGAGAGCAGTGATCACATATGGTTCTCGATATCTGAGATAAAATGAGTAGAACTATGCTACCCATGACCTGGAGTTAGCAGTAGTGGTCTTTTCCTTGAATATTTGGCAACACTATCAAATGGAGAGCATTTTACCCTGTACTCTAATCACAAGAGTCTTAGGTATATATTATCCCCGAACGATCCGAACATGAGACTGCAATGTTTTCTTGAGTTCCTTGATGACTATGACTTCGAGATAGTCTATACTCCAGGGAAGGGTAACATTGTAGAAGACGCACTCATAAGGAGTTCCAGTATACAGCTGCTAAGAGAGGCGATGGAGTAGCTCGCCGCTTTACAAATATCCTTTGTGGATAGATATGGAGAAACGTATCGTCAGTCTCTTAAAAAACTCCCCCACTCCTTCAGCGAGTCAGGGAGGCACAACATGGGAATGCTGACGGCAAGACACGACATGCTTAGATATCTACAGGACATGCACCTGATGGATTTTCTGAAGGTGGGGAACACATCATCCTCTTCAGAGGACGTACCATGGTACTAGTGTCACTTCAAGAGAAAGTGTTGAGGGAGTTCCACACTTCCCCTCTAGCGGTACATCCAGGAGTGGAGAAGATGTACCAAGATTTCCGACGACCGCACTGGTGGCTAGGAATGATGAAAGTAGTAGTAGAGTTTGTCTCTTGGTGCCTCACTTATCAGTAAGTGAAGGCGAAGCATTAGGTACTAATAGGCTTGGTTCATCCTTTAGAGTTCCTATAGTGGAATTGATATGGGATATCCATGGACATAGTGATAGGACATCCACGAACATCCAGGGGTCATGGCTCAATTTGGGTGATCGTCGACCGACTCACCAAGTCGGCCCACTTCATACCGATTAGAGAGCAGTGTTCAATAGAGATACTGGGTCGCTCTATGTGCTGGAGATTGTGCGGATACATGGAGTACCCTTGACAATTGTCTCTTATAATGATACATGCTTTATTTCCTAGCTATGGAAGGGGTTTCAGGAGGCTTTCGGGACGCAACATAGTTTTATCACTGCCTTCCATCCTCAGACAGATTGGTAGACTAAGCGGACCATTCAGACCCTCGAAGAAATGTTGCGTTCTTGTGTCCTCGACTTCGGTCGTAGTTGGGAGGATCACATCCCCTTGGTGGCGTTTTCATACAACAACAGCTATCACTCCACCATTGGGATGGCACCTTTAGATGGGTTGTACGGGAGACCTTGCAGATCACCTTTCTGTTATACCAACCTTGGGGAGTCACCACTACTGGGACCAGAGATGATATAGGATACCATAGAGAAGGTGCAGATCATCTCGGAGCAGATAAAGACTACACAGAGAAGGAATAAGTAGTATATAGACAGGATATGGAGACCTCTAGAGTTCGATGATGGCGACCACATCATTCTATGGGTCTCACCTAGATGAGGTTTGTGGAGATTTGGCTGAGGTGTCATGTTATCTCTGAGGTTCATCAGACCTTTTTAGGTCCTCAGCAGAGTTGGCGATCTCGCTTACTACTTATCGCTTCCACCTCAGTTACACCGGGTGCACGACATCTTCCACGTATCCTAGCGGAGGAGATACGTGCATGACCCTTCCCACTTCATCGACTAGGGTGAGCTGCACTTCGAAGATTAGGAAACATAGATAGAGGTTCTAGTAGAAATTGAGGATCAATAGTAGTGGGCCCTTCGTGGATGGTTGATACCTCTGGTGTGCATTGGCTGGAAGAACGGGAACCTCTAAGAGAGCACATGGGAGAGGGAGGCTCAGATGCATGATCAATACCTCCACTTTTCCCCATATTTTTGTTGTGCCTTACGGGGATGTAAAGCCCAGAGGTGGGGAGAATTTAATGACCCAGAATTTCAATGTTTTTTTTTCTAATATATGGGAACTTTATCAGTCTGCAAAAATTGACGGTGCATGATTCCAAGGCCCGGAGTTCCATGAATGAATATCTGAATTTTTCTTCAGGTACGTTTGGTAAAAGTTCAAGAGGGTTTTTATAAATTTTGAACTAGTTCTCGGAATTGAAATCTGAGGGCACCGTTGAACTCGCAGTGCTGGTTTTCTCTTAAGGAGACCTTCACCTCGACCGTATTAGGTCAAGTGTGGAAGTTAACATTTCACATTTTCGTGAAAGAATAAAATAAAAATAAAATTTTGTAACTTTTATTTTTGTTTTAATTTCATGTGGATGTATAGAACTGGGGACCACCAAACCTAAACCTCCCATGAGATGTTATGATGGTGGGGACTACCTGTACTAACCTCTCTTGAGTTCTTATGGTAGTGGGGACAGCCTGAGGCTTAAACCTCTTGAACTCCCCTCTTAATGAGGGAGAAACCTCTAAACTCCCTCTTTAAGGTGGAGGAGCCTCTTGAGCTTCCTACACATTAATTGAACCAAGGCCATACTTTAATTAAGCCAATTAATTTTTCACCAACCTGAATTGTTCCCACATAATTTAATTTGACAATAATAAATTATTAGGATGGCTATTTTCATTTTGGTGGGATTGAGGGAAAGGATTGGCAAAGGGGAGAGCTCTTTGGGGAAATCTCTTTAACGAAGAACGCCAACGAAGAACGCCGACTTTGACTCCTTCTTCAATGAGACATTCTTTGACAATGAACGTATTTAGTGTCAATAAACTAACGATCGAGGAAACACCAACATCACCGAAGTACGTCTTTTCCCAATGACATCATCTCATTTCTTGCGGACAATCTTCTACGATTCAAACAAACGAGGTAGGGGTTTATTTGTGTATGAATACTTTTCCCATGTTCAATCCTTGAATTCTTGTTCAATATTTGGAATAAATAGTTACTGGAGGTTGTAAAGCTTGACGTTCTTCTTCATGATTTTGTTGATCCATAGGCTACCACCCTAACGAGGAGGGAATGGTCCAAACAAACATGGCCTGACCCCTCTACAAATCTTGTGATGATTTGTGGTGGTGAACGTGATGAAGGTGATGGAGGAATGAAACTGCCCTGTGGCCACTACCGCCACGCGACCTCCGCGCCCTCATGGCACCCACATGACTGAGCTGCTCCAAGGTACCCACGACCCCTGAGCACCGTGGCTCCGCCACCCGTGGCCCTGCCACGCCGCCCCGGCCCACAGCCATCGGGGCCAACCCACCACCGTCGAACGGGCCGAGTCGCCGCCGCCATCGGCTGAGCTGCCGCCATCTTCTACCTACCCACCTCTATCGTCCGCTAAGCCACCACCATTCATCACACCGCTTAGGCCCCCCATGCCACCCAGCGGCTGCCCACGGATGAGCCGCTCCAGCCGAGCCACCTGCAGCCGAGCCACTCCGGCTGATCCATCCGTAGTGAAGCCTCTCCAGCTGATCCACCCCGTAGTCGAGCCACTCTGGCCAAGCCACTCTGGGAGAGCCTCCCTATGGCCTCGAGCCGCTCCAGCTGAGCCGGTCTGATTGAGCCTCCCTGGCTGAGCCGCCGGCGGCCACGCGTCGTCCGTAGCCGAAAACCCGCATCCCCTTATGGCCTTCTAGACCACCCATCGGGCAGGAACCAGTGGGTTGGTCTGGATTGCCCGAATTGTGATGGCACAAGTAGGGTCAGGCTGGGCCTACTGACCAGGTTAGACAAGACTCGGGCCCAGTACGTCCCATTTACACTCTTTGGGCCATAACTTTGGTGCCAGACGTCTGTTTGACGAACCGTCAGTGGTGTTGGAAATCATGGAGTGAGACGGCCCATTTGAGTATACCGCCCTAGAGTTTTGGATTAAGATAGGGAACAAACAGGTTGGATAGAGTACAAATAAAACTGGGCCCCCGGGACTAAAAGGCTAATAACTCACAGACCGAGTGTCTGATTGACGCACCGTCTGTTGTGTTTAGACCCCTATTACATGGAGAACCTTTGAAATTATTATTAGAGGTAATTAGTGATATTTGGAGTATCGACCAATAGATTGTGGAGTAGATCCTCCCGGAGACAAAGGAGAAAGGTCAGAGAACCTAGTAGTTAGATGATACTTGATGAATGTGGACTATTTCGACTCGGAATGACTTGATTTGCCCAGTGGGAAGTTCATATGTGTGACGTCATAGATCCGAAGTGGGGAGCACCTCTATGTGATGTGGAAGACCCACGATACATGAGAGGATGAGTACCTCATCAGGCCTTGGTGTAAAGCACCTCTGTGTGATGTTGTAGACCCATGGTACTCGACAGGAGGATTACCTCAGTAAGTCAAGATGGGGAGTGCCTCTATGTGACGTGGAAGACCCATGGTGGGGAGTGACTCTATGTGATGTGACAGACCCATGGTACTCGACAGGAGTAGTACCTCACCAGTCCATGGTTTGTGGGAACCGCCTCTCTATGACGCGGCAGGCCCACTATACTCGATAGAGGAGGGGATCTCTAGTAGCTGATGTGTTCAATGATGTGGCTGGGGATGTTACTTTTTATTACCCATAGAAAAATTCATGGTGTGAGATAAGTCATCATCTCTGTGTTTTCCTCATGATTGAGATAGATTACTTAAAAACTTAGGTATATGTATGGGCATATATCTAATTAGGGTTATCTGTTGATTTCAGACTTTTTGATTTATCCATGGTGATTTTTGTGAGACCTTGAGGGTCTTGGGGTCACTATTGAGTATCGTTATACTAACCCCTGGATGGGATATTCCCACACCTTGTTGTTTTGGATGCAAACAATAGACATCGCTGATTGAGGCTGAGAGTACCAGGACTGGACGGTACCTGGTGGTGGACCATATGGCGTGTCGAGTACGCAGAGGAGACGGGTGGACATGGAGTGCAGAGGAGGAGATCTATACATACACATCGGGTAGGAACCTAGGAGGACTATCCAGTAGCTTCTCTTTATCTTTCTTTAGTTGAATTGTATTTCTGTTGTACTTGTTCCTTTACTGTTGGGCTTGTATTCCAGCTCCTTTTACATTCAACACTCTTGGTTATACAGTTTTCTTGTGTTTGTATCTAGTTATGTGCTTGGTTATGTGTGTTTTCAGGTTATAAAGGTAATTCATTCCCGGTTTTAGGGAAAATGGATTTTAGTGCAAGTCGCTAGCCCCTGGCCTATGGATGGCGGGCTTGGGCTAGTCACGTCACGGGCTTCGGGGGACAGGTTGTAATTCCTTAGGAGTAATTCCCAAATTAAAACACCAAATTATCAAGGCATAATTTTCAAGAATTATTCCCAAACTCATTTATCTCAAAATGAAATAATCTCTAATGATACTCATCAAACAACATAGGCTATGATTGTCATCCACATGGGATTCGTAGGAAGCCTTGTTGAGTGTCAAACCCAATAGTTCAAATGAAATTTTTTCTCCTTGTTCTATATTTTTAATAGGGTATAATATTAGTGGCAAACCCATATATTTTCTACATTCCATGGGATTCTTTAGCATAAGTCACATGCCAAACATTGATTAAGCACCATTCATTTAGATGTACTTACCACATGACATTGAACTATATGGCAAGAACCTTATCACATGATAATAAAATGTATGATGTGTCCCACTAACCAGCACCGAACTACAAGGGCCCCAATTTCATTCACAAGGATATGTAGGTATCCCATTCCATGGGTATGATGCCAATATCAAAACCAGCCTTAATCTTTTTGATTGACAATAAATTCAAGAGTTCCCCAATGAGTGGCATAAAAACTAACATCATCATAATGATGATTAAAAGAATCTCTAAATAGTATATGAGAGGATACCAGTGACGGAGAACCTCGAATATATACAAGTATTTCCATTAATTAAGAACATTGAATACATATAGATAATTGTATACTTTACACTTGAAAATATGTGATTGAAAATTCCAAGGGAAACATATGTTATACGTAGTGAATTAATAAGGATTAATGAAAATAACTTATATTTATAATGAGAGTCTCAGAGTAGACAATAATTCCCCCCAAAAGGGTGTGATGAGTCCGACCTCCCATCCTCTCGACCAATGAATGTTCATAAGTATCGTGAAGTTCAAACTTAATGAACCCCTACCTTTGGAAAGCAGGTCTATTTTGGATAAATAACTGTAGGAAGTTTCCAATTCCATGAATAAATCCAATTTAAACTCCCTAAATGCAATGATTCTTAAAATTAGAACACACATTTCAGGGAACTACAAAATATGCATAATTATCTAAAACTTGAAACATAAAAGATCCTCAAAGTAAAAGAAAGTAAATTTTTTTAATAAAAATAACGATAATGTAATTTTTTAAGTCAAGGGACTTATATTTTTCTTCAATTTTTTCTCTCCTTATGTACTCATAATTTTAAAAGAATATTTTTTAGAAATATAATATTTATTTCTCTATTTGTTAAAAAACTCTTCATTTTCAAAAAAATGTTTTCTAAAAATGTTTTAAAATCATTTATTAAATAATTTTTAACCCCTTTATGACTTTGTTCGGAAAAAATTGAATCTAATATTCACTGCATAATACCATCAAGGAATATGTGGATTTTACTGATAATATTTAAGTTAACTTTGTTTTAACATGTATGTAATGAATATAATTTTTATAATTAATGAAATGTTTTTATTTTAAGATTTAATTATACTTTTCAATTGTTATCTTAAATAAAAATGATTTCAATGTTTTTTTAAAGATTTTTAGGATTTAAAAGTAATATTTAGTATGAGAAAAGAAATTTTCATTAAGAAATTTTACAAGTGATCTAAAAAAATCAATTTCCATCAAAGATGACATTAATTGATGTCACTTAATATTTAATGGGGATACAATACAATGATTCCATCTTTAATAATTCTCTTTATGGTTTATTTTTATAATGAGTATATGTTTATGAATCTTGATTATCTCCCATATGATATACCGTAATAAATTACTTATGGTACCCACTTATTTTTTAATGGGTTAGGACATAATGAAATGCTTATATAACCCCATTATTTTTCCATGATTTATGATTTAATAAAAGTATGAAATGATTATAAAACCTATTTTTTCCATGGGTTATGTTATGATGAAATTTTTATGGAAACCATTTTTTCATTGGTTCTGATATGATGAATGTTTTATGATATTTTGGAACACATTTGTATATTCTTAATTATATAATTAGTTGGAGTTATATTTCCCTCCAACAGATTAAATAAATACTATAATCACATGAGATAAATAGGACTATAATAGGGAGATAACCCAGGTTGTTAAGGGAATTTTCTCCTATTATAGTCATTGGAGTTAAAATAAACTACTATAATGGTTTAAAGAGTGGACTAGTTCTAGTATGATAGTCTTGGAAATCTTCCTTGAACTACTAGGTAAATTATTTTATCTACTTATCAATATGCTACAAATATAGTTCTTATGAAAATGTTATGTTCACATGGTTCATGTTCTTTGTTCCCATTATTATTCATGTATTATGAACTACCAAAATTTATGCCATTACACAGTTTTATTATATATTATATTAAGGGTATAGTTTTTAAATGTTATTATCATGTTCCATACCTTTACTTTTAAGATATGTTGACATATACCTTATTTACAATTACTGGGCAGCTAAGTTCATCCTTTATTAGGATTCCATTCTCCAGGTTTTGGAAAAAGGTATTATGTGTAATTTTTTTATGAAGTGTTCTAGTTAATAAGAGTATAGTGGGATATGATGTTGCTCACCTATGGTCCATTTTTTATGTTTTCATGTTTATAAAGACATTGAACCTTCATGATCCTGAGACGTGTGTTTTTTTAATGTAATTAATATTCATATAAAAATATGTAATATCAATGCCACATAATTTTGGGACTTTATAATGTTGGGATGCATGTAGCCATTCATGAATATCATTATAATTTGATACTAATCTTCGTGACGAGTAAACTCTCATCACATCACAAATTTATTCCAAAAATATTTCCCATTTAGTCTTGGAAAGAATAATTTTGGGATCTCTAATAGAATTATAATATTTAATCTTTATGAAAAGAAATGATTAATTTTTATTTATCTCTAGAATCATTGATGTTTTCCTAAATGGTGAATACCTTTGAAATATTTGTTAACATTAAATATCATTAAAAAACATAAAAAATCTTTACATAACACATAATATTTTTTCTTTTATTTCATATATGCCACCAAAAACACTAACGCATCACATAATGTTTTCCAATATTTTAATCTCTCCATATTCATAAAAAAAATATCTTTTGTATGCATTTAAAATATCTTACATATTACAGAAGTAATTCCCTTTCTAAATTTATTATAAACTTTATCCCTGTAATACATTTTCAATATAATCAAATTATGAGATCCTAAACGTTTATTAATCTTTAGTTTCAATTTTTTTAGTACTCAAAGCACCTTCCACTCCATCGTCAACCATTGGTACATATTCTATTATTTCATATTTTATTATAGTTTGACACATGAAACATTCACTAAAACATTTTTTTTGGCACATAGTACATTTTATTCTCAATTATTCCAATTCTTAATAAAAAAATTAAATCTATCAATTATATTATGTTATTTTATTTACATTCCTCCTCACATTATCATACTTCTGAATATGCATATTTCTTTATTTATCATCTTATGGATACACTTTAGCTCAGAACCCACATCTCATCATGTAAATTTTAATTTGTATATTCTATAATTACTTCTTGGTTATCTATCTTCCAAATTAAAATCTTTAGAATAACATTGTTCAAGAATATAACCTCTCAACACATTAATTAGAAATTAATTGAAATATAATCTATGTCATCTTTTCATTTATGTAACAATTATTATATAATATTTTAGTCTACGAAGATGGTTTCTCACATTACCTCACAGCCATCTTCTTCACTTCATAAACTATCATCCATCTTCATAAACCCATAAATATATATTCTATACAGGTCACACTTCATCTAACATCACCCCCATCAGTCCATTCCCAAAATCACTTTAAATATCTCAAATTCCATCCATTTTATCTATTTCCAATATTGTAATTCTCTAACCCAATTCAATTGGTCTATAATAGAGTAAAACATTGTCGTATTCATGCATCCATGTATACAAGAGCCTTCCAACAAGCTGTGATGGTTAGATAGGTTTGTGGGGAACTATACTCTCATTCAAAATAGGCATACACTGGAATAAATAATATATAAATAAAATAGCACAATAGAATTTGGGTAACTGGTAATAATATCATAATGTTAATAAAATTTCATCCATGCCATTAAATATGAAAATAACCAAGTAACCCATGTGTTCTAGGTCATTCCATGGTATAAATAAAATCAATAGTGAATAACAGGTTGGAATATAACTATAGTACATCTCATTAATGCATCAAAACACTACGATCCATCTCATTATATACCTAAATTTGATCTATTTCCCTTCCTTGGTCCATCAGGATGATGTTTTCACAGACACTAATATGCACATTCCGGGTATTAAAGAACTAGGAAACCTCCAATGCATTCCTAAAAACAATTTATTTTGTATATAATTTCTACTACATGATTGATAAGTTAATATTTCATAAATAAATCAATCTATAATATTGTCATTATTAACTAATCCAGATTCCACAAACCCTAAAAATACCTATTTTGAATCCATTCCGAAATAATAGTCAAAACTGATAGTTTCATTACTCAAGATTATACAAAGATTTCACATATATTCTATCTCACTAAACTATAATTCTTCTATCCTTTCCCCATCATAAGTTCCCTACACTTCCACCAGTAAGGGATATCTATTATCCGCCATAAGGAGTAGTCTCTTGAATCAAACAACCAACCATAGTCTCATGATTTTCATCTTCACTTGATGGTTCATCCTCAAGGGACATTTCATATCTTAAGAACCATATAATGTTAGAAAGTTCAATCCACCATCAAATCAACATGTCCATCTCTATCTTATACCATTATCAAAATAAATATATTTCCACAACTCATACCATTTTCATATCAATAATTTCACCATAACTCATAAAATTGGACTATTATTCACCACATTTTAACTCAGGTATCTCTACCTCTATGTGCGTAAAACCACCACTGAGTACTTCCACATCTGAATAATCATAATCATTTATTATCAGATTAATTATTATATTTTCTTGTACCCATTCTCACCCTTTAATAATTCTACAAGTCATGCATCAAAAACCTAATATCTTGATACCAGCAGAAATCTACCGATAAGAAAAAAACATAACCAAAATGTCACAACATATCAAAGAAAATGTATAAGGTATCATTTTAAGGTTATCATATTAACACACACAACCATATGCAATTAAATCCAACTTATGTCTCATATGGTACAAACATATGCTAAGAATGTCACATCACACAGTGGACATAATGGGATAAGAATTTATATATAATAAAATAATGTCAAGAAACTATATATTATTTCCCAATATGGTTTTAACATCATACCTCAAGTATGTTTACACAAAAAATTTATATCCACCAAGATTCATCACCAAAACCATGCCCACACAATAATCAGATTGGTCTCTCACCCCAAGTATCCCAAAAAACAATTGTAATTCATGACAAAATGGATTCTTTAAAAATATTAAAGAATAATAACATTATAAGGAGTCAAATTAGGATTGGATAACCCTATTATAACCACTTCAATTAATGAAACTAGAACCTGTCAATGGACGATTACAATTCTCATGATCTGGATAAAAATCCATTAAATAAGTGAGAAATAATACTTAGATAAAATTATAATTCATAGATATAGCTATAAAATACCAAATATATTAATATTTATTAGTGGAGTAAATTATATCTAGAGGATACATGAATAATTGAGGATGAATAGCCTCTTACCTTTAAATCTTTTAACCCAATACTTCAGATCTATTAAAATTAGAGTTTAGAGGGAGTTTATTCACCAAGAACCACCATTAGAGTACCTAGGGTCAATATACCTAGGAATATGATGATGAATGAATGGATTTAGGGATTTTTGGGATAAAATCCCATTTTTTATGTTAATTAAACAATCACACATGATTTGGTCGCACCGTTTACTAATCCAAGTTCCCACCACGTGGGGATCAGTACCTCTTCATAGAACCAATAGGGTTTAGTCATATGTTTGGTAAACCAATATCCAACCATTATTTTTCATATATCCTAGGTCACATTGTTTCTTGGAGAATGTTACATGGTTATCACTAACTATATTCTAACCATCCACCATCGAATACCCCTCTTCAATAATCCACACGGTCTATAAGTAGAACTCTATTTATTCTAGACTTTTCTCAAATTTTTCACCCCCATGTAGAAATCTAAAATACACAAAAACTACTTAAAATATAGTATAAACTTCTCCCAAATAGCTTATAAGTCCAAAAAAAATTAAATATGGGATAAGTCACATCATAACATAGCTAGAAAACATGAGATTGTTACAAATATATCAATGGATCTCCCTCTATATCTGGTAAAATTGTGTCTCACAACTTCTATGATGTATCATTCTTCTTCAACATCTTCATTATTTGGGTAATTCAACCATCACCCAATAGATATTAGAATCCATAATATTTATTGAAAAAAAAATACAATCATCAAAATTCATCGAGGTCTTCTTTACTCGCCTTATTATTTTTTTCAATACCATTAACTACCTCACATAAATCAATATCAATAAGTCTTCATTAGTTGTAACTTTTTTCTCTGTTATTGATAATAGAAATAATTGTTAAATCAAAATGGAAGAACTTACATCATTCTTGACTAAAATTTCATATTATCATCCTTTATAAAAATAAAATCTAATTTACATGGGATAAGTGTGGAATCAATTTCTACTTAGAATTCACACATAAAATAATAATGTCTAAGTCTTCATAATCTATCTCGATATAGAAAATAATAACAAATTACCAAGACATTTATATGATCAAAAAACTAATCATTTTTCCATACCGTTTTGGATATCTATTTTTATATGTTGTTAATGTAGTTTTATAAATACATATTTTCTCCCATATTTAATAAAGGAATAAAAATAATTCATGAGAAATAATATTTCATCATTTTAAAGTAATATAATAGTTCAGACAATACATACACCCCCTATTTTTCAAATTTTATTCATTTAAATCATTATGAAAAAATGATTATCATACCACATATTAAGTTTTACAAATACATTACCAATTTATATTTAATGATCAATTGTATAAAATGATCATCTTAATATATCCCACTAAAATTATGCACACCATTATTCTACTTCATTTATCTTCATCATAAAATCCAATCATTCTTTGATACGAGCCATAAAATCTCAAGGGTTCATCATTATAAAATTCAAATCAAACCATGATGAATAGTTCTTTGTTTTGACTAGTTGACACTACATTGTGGTATTAAAATCTTAAGTAAATAAAGAATAATATATTTTCATACTTATTAATATTTTTGAATTAAATATTAATTTTACTTTAAAGGGTTTGCTATGTTAGATGGTGTACCCAATACGCAACAACAATTTTCTTTGAAATATTTCGTTGCACATTAATAATATAATAATATTATTCAAAATGGTACTTAACGCCCAAATTTTGTATTAAAAGATATTAATAGAACTAACTATCATATTATTATACATGTTTCATAAATGTTTTTACATTTATCCGATAACAGTTAGAGGCTTGCAATGTGAATGGATCTAATTTTAAGCATAATTTATCTTAAATGGCTGATTTACCAACTTTTGATGGAGAAACATATTTAAATATAGTTTTGGTCACTTTTATATGTTATATTTGACAATATAATATTCTTCTTTTGAATCGGGACATCAAATTTTTCTTTGGGTAAATTTGTGGTATTTTTCTGATAAAATTCATTTTTTATGAACAGTGAAAAATACTGTAATTTAATTCAAAAGTGTATTTTTATCTAATATATTTAACTGGTTAGATTATCATTATAATTGTATTTTAAGTGTAATTATATTATTTTTTACCATTTAATCCAATTTTGTTCATTGGAATAAATTCCACTTTGTAATTGAACATAAACAAGTATCTATCTTTTGATAGATATTGTTTCTTAAAACCACAATATTTGTTTTGATAATGGGAATTAATTTGGAATTAATTAATCGAACATCAATGATTTAAATTTGGTAAAATAAACATCATTTTTGAATTCAGAATATCAAATATATCTTTGGCTTGATTTTTTGTATTTTTCTGAAAAACATAAATTTTTTATGAATAATGAAACCAATAAGTCGTAGTTAAAAACTGACTTTTTCATTTAAATGAAATTTTTCACTTCTGTGAATTGAATTTAGAAAACACAACATAAAAGGTTGTTATTAGTAAGTAAAATGCAGGTCAATTAGATGAAAATAATTTTTTTTTAATAGTAACTTTTTTTTTATTTACCGCGGTTAAAGGTAAAAAGTGTAATTCAATGTAAAAAGTAATATATCATAATTATAAAAAATTACCTTAATACTTGTCATAAAAATATTGGTTTAGTCTATTACGACCATGGGCATCTTTGGGTCGATATTGGGACCCCATGGAGCCACTAGGGAGTGATAATGACACTTAAGATTAATTAACTTGAAGTAATGATAAAAATGACATAAAAAATATATTTTAGTACATTAATTTTTATATGGGGTTATATAAGTTATATTTTCAACTATAAATATTCATTTTAAATATAAATATATTTACTAAATCATGGTATTTTTTTTATAATTTTTATACATCAAATAAACTAAATTATTTACAACACAGTAATGATGAAGTATTTACCTCATTAATAAAAAATTTAAATAAATAAGATTATAAATATTAAAAAAATATTTAGAAATTGTACACATCTTATTAGATGATTATATTTCGACCATTATTTGTCTTATCTTCATTGGTAATGAGTTTTGGATCTTTAGAAACCGAAGATAGGTTTATAATAAAATAATATTTTCAAACATTCTTAAAGAGCCCCTCCTCCCCCTTTTAGAATCCATCATTTTTACTCATTCCTCACACCTATGAAGCCCTTGTCTGATAAAAATCCTGACCAAATGATAACTCAATATCCCTCTCCTCCTCCTATAAGTCTTTCCTTATGCAGAAGTCACTTCAATATGTCCTTTTGGTTCAATCCAAAGGGAGTTACCCAAATTAAAGGTAATGATTCCTCTTAACTTCTTTTCTTTTATTTTACTTCTCCAACCCATAAAATCTTTTAATTACATTATTTTATAAAACCACTTATATCCTCAATATACTAGTATGTTTTTATGAGGAGGATTATAACTACACTTACACACACCTCCATCTAATGGGTGAAGAATATAATGTTTCTGAGAAAGGCAAACTAACGCCTCACGAAACGATGATTTTTCGATTATCTCCTAGTGCCTCTCATGGTGACCATTAAGATGACACTATATATATATATATGATATATAACATTTTTATGTTTATTTATTCTTCTATATTTTTCTTTTATAGCATACATTTTTGGTTTCTATTATGGGTAAATGCGATAATTTCATTTGAGGATGTGTGGTCTACCGCCCCCTCAAAGTGATTTGACTCATTAATTCCCTATGTGGAACGTATAAAGGATGGAATTAATGATATTATAAATTATATAATATTGTAATTATAATATACCTATGTATCATTATGTTTTAATTCTATTAAAATAAGAAATATAAATGAAAGTAGCGTTCAAGCGTACGTACGACTTATCGTCTCCATGAACGATGCATTTCATTTCATACCTCTAAATGATAGGTATTGTTATAAATACATGTATATACTGGATATATATGATATATATTATATCTAAATCATGAAAAAAAATTATATATAATGAACTTTTGACCATGTGAATAACATGTAATTATAAGAAGTCTATTTTTGAATCAAGAACCAAATATCGACAAAACAAAAGTTTTTAACATAAATGATTACATAATGTTTATAACATGGTAATATGTGATATAAAAGGAAAAATAAACATGAAAAAGGTTCTTCATCAAGTATAAATTATTCTGGAGATTAAATAATGAATGAGTCAAGTCAGACACAAGGTAAGGGACTTCATCTCAAACTCTTTTCATTGAGGCAAATATTGTTTTAATACATGAATTTCTTTTATAAACAGTATAAACATCTTTAAATTTTACTTTTATTAAAAAGGGATCTTTTCTATATGTATTTTTTTATTAAATGAAAAAAGTAAAAATGTTTCTTTTTAATGTACATGGTGACAATGACCTTTCTGCCGCCGCAAGTATTATTTGATCTTTTGGCTTCCTTAAAATGCCGTAATGTTTTTTAAAAAGGAAAATAAATACCATATAATCTTTGACGTATTTTGGTATTGAAAATGGTTTTTATAATGTATTTGTTATGTCAATATATTTAGATGGTATATTTTTATTGAAATGTGGAAATGTTATCTTTCCTTTATGTTTGATTTATATGTTATGAATATGTTATGTTTCATGGGAATTATTACATATCTGGGTGGTTCTTTGATAAACCTAGGGTGGGTTAGCCCGAGATAGCTCTATGATGACTTGGGTGACGTGACGGAGGTAAAAATGAATATTTCTCCTAAGAGATTTATGGAATATACTATGATGGGTATTCCAAATGTAACACCCTACGTAGTTGTAAAAGGTAAAATGTAAGTATGATTTGAATGCCGCATGTTACCTTCATCATTTATGTTTTCTATGTGTTATTCATAAATCTTATGATTTCATGAGTTTGTTAAAGAGAATATGTTATGTATGAAATGATGAACTAATGTTTTCATTATTTGTTTTATAACCATTACTGAGATTTTTAAGCTCATCCCATGTTTTGAAATGTTTTTCACAACACATAAAGATGAATATGGTCAACAATGGGATCAAGGAAAAGGCATGCTATCGAAAACATGGTATTAGACCGGACTATTTTTTTCAAGAGTTTTTTATTTGATGAAAAAAAGGAAACTGAGTAGAAGTTTCTACCTTGTAATTTTTGAGATGTAATGTAATATTTATGGCCTACTTCTCAAAAACTCTAAACCAGAAAATATCCTCAACTTGAATTATTCATTTATTTCAAGATTATGTAATATTTAATGTCGGGTCCTTATAGTTGGTATCAGAGGTGAGTTTATATAACTTTAGGAGTTAGGGTACTTTTAAATTAATATCCATAAATTATGTTATGTTAGTATTAAAATGATATAGCATTTAGAGATTACCATGTTGCTTCGCCTAAGATATTTTTGTGTTCAGAATTTTTTCCCATAGAGGAAACAGGGTAGCTATGTTAGGACAACATCAGGAGGAAGAAAACCATCCAAATCAACAACTAGAGAGGGTCTGAATTGGAACTAAATAGTTTGTTGCAGTGATAGAACAATTGACTCGGGCTATAAATGGTGGTGGTATCCATGCACAAGATCAGCTAGATCAACCACAGAGGAACATGTCTGTAGTGGATCATTTCATGAGGAAACATCCCCCATAATTCATAGGATCATCTGACCATGTGCTAGAGAAACGGTGGATTAATGAACTAGAGAAAACCGTTGATGTCATGGGGTGTTTAGAACATCAAAAGGTTAGTCTCGTTGTTTACTACTTTGTAGGTGAATCTGATCAGTGGTGGTCGATGGTGAAAAATATCAGGGATAGTGAGGAGATTGATTCTGTTGGTTGGGATGAATTCGAAGGGATGTTTATTGAGAAATACCTTCCTAAGGTGGTTTATCTTAGAATGGAAAAACAATTCCTAGAACTGAGACAGGTTGATGACTCAGCAGCTACTTATGAAAAAAAATCACACGACTCACAAGATATGCTCCAAATTTCATACGAGATCTTGATAGTAAAATCAACCATTTTTACTCAAGATTAAATCCAACGTATCAAAGTGATTTAGCTTATTGTGAGTTAAAAATTTATGAAAAAGTTTTTTGTTGTGTGGAGAAGGTGGAAATGTAGTCTTTCAATGATCAGGTGTTGTTTAACAAACAATATAATTAGAGGTCGAGGTGGCAGGAAAAAGGGAAGAACTCTTCCAAAAAGTCTAATGGTAAGAAACATAAGTTTACAGTTTGTGAAAATTGTGTTAAAAAGAAAGTCGGTAATGTATTTATAATTCTGGTAAGTGCTACTGATGTGGTAAAATGAGACATAAGGCTCGTAATTGCACTGAAAAAGATTTGTTTAATGGTAAGAGAAAGTCTGATTTATAGTCAGTAAAATGTTTTAAGTGAAACGAAATTGGACATTATGAAAATAAGTGTCCCACGAAGAACTAAACTAAGGGAAACTATCCAGAATACAAGTATAAAGGTGTGGTGAAATACACTGCAACAACTTCAGTAGATGTTGGGCCATCAAATTAAGTAGTATCAGGTACACTGTTTGTTTTTTCAGATTACTCCAATGTGTTGTTTAATATAGGGTCTACACATTCGTTCATTTCTGAGAATTTTTCTAGTAAATTCATAATTCCATCTAAATATATGAATCCTAAACATATGGTGAAAACACTGGGGGGAAATGTTGAGACAAAAAAGAAATTATAAGAACCTTCCTGTCCTTTTGTGTTGGAAGAATCTACCTGCAATCCTTATTGTTTTTCCTCTAGTAGAGTTTGATGTTTTTTTGGGTATGGATTGCCTTTCTGTTTATCATGCTAAGATTGACTACATATCTAATGAGGATTCTTTTTAGAAAAATTTTTAGTTTGTGTACAAGAATGAACCCATGATTTTGATAACATATCAGGAGGCTTAGAAGCTAGTAAAAGATATAAATTAAGATTATATTTCACATATTATTGAAAATAATGGAAGCATTGAGATTAATGATGTGCCAGTGGAAAATGAGTATGTTGATGTTTTTGCTGATGACTTTCCTAGTATTATACCTTATTGGGAAGTTGAATTTACTATTGACTTAGTTCTTGATTCTAAGAAAATTTTAAAACCCCCTTATCTAATGGCTCAAATTGAACTTTTAGATTTAAAGATGCAATTGCAGGGGTTATTAGATAAATGTTTCATTCGATCTAGCAGATCACCATGAGGTGATACTGTCTTGTTTTTAAAAAATAAATATGGTTAATTGAGACTTTACATTATTATAGAGCATTTAATAACATCACTATTAATAACAAGTATCCTTTTTCCTCATATTGATGATTTGTTTGATCAGCTCCAGGGAGCTCATTTTTTTGCCAACGATTGATTTGAGGTCGGGGTACCATCAATAGAATGTAAAGTTAGTAGAAATTATGAAGACTACATTTCATTTTAGATATGGCCATTAGGAATTTGTAGTTATGCATTTGGTTTAACTAATGCACCTGTTTTATTCATTGATCTTAGGAATAGAATTTTCTATTAGTAATTGGATAAGTTTTTGGTTGTCTTCATTGATGCTATTTTGGTTTCTTCCAAAAGTAAAGTGGAAAATGAAAGGAATTTAAGGGTTTTCTTAAAAACCTTCAATAAAAAGAAACTATATGAAAATTCATCAAGTGTGAGTTTTTGTTACAACAAATTTCTTTCCTTGGTCACATTGTTTCAAAAAATGGCATAATTGTTGATCCTTCTAATACAAAATTTGTTGAAAACTAGACAAGACACAAATATAATCAAGATTATTAGTTTTCTTGTTTTGGCATGTTATTACCATAGTTTTGTCCAAAAAAATTCATGGTTATCTAGTCTAATGACTAAGTTAACTAAAAAGGTGTTAAGTTCATTTGGAAAAAGGAATGTGATGATAGTTTTTAAGAATTGATAAAAAAATTGGCGAATGCTCCAGTTTTGGCACTAACTTCTAAAAATGGTGAGTCTGTTATTTACAAAGATGCTTTATTGAAAAGATATGGTTGTGTCCCTATGTAGAATCATCAGGTAATTTCTTATGCTTTACATCACGTGAAACCTCATGAGTTAAAATACCCTACGCATTATTTGGAATTAGCTATTATTGTTTTTTCTTTAAAAATTTGGAGGAACCATTTGAATAGAGTAAAATGCTAAATATATACTGACCACAAAAGTTTGAAGTATATATTCACTAAAAATAATTGGACATGAGATAGAGGAGATGGTTGGAATTAATCAAGGATTATGATTTCTTGATTCCTTACCATCCAGGAATGGAAAATAAAGTGGTAGATGCTTTGAGTCGAAAAAGTAATGATTCATTAACCACGATACGTTTGGAACGAGTTCCTTTGGTTTTTGATTTGAGGGACTTTGGCATAAAAGTTTTTGGGTTAGGAAATTCTTCTCTTTTCTTTCAGGTTTCAGTGAAATCATCTCTATCAGAAAGAATAAAGCAAGAACAGAAAGAAGACAATGAGTGGAAGAAAAAGGTATAGTTGGTTCAGAAGGGTATGTTACCTGATTTTAACATTAATAATGATTGTGTTTTGAGTTTTGGAAAAATATTATGCGTTCCTTGTGATTCAAAGATGAAGAATGAGTTGTTATGTGAAGATCATAGTTCCCCATTTTCAGTTCATCATGGTTGTACACATATTTACAAGGATATTCGAGAGTATTACTTATGGGATGGAATGAAAATAGATATTGTCGATTTTACTAGGAAGTGTTTGGCTTGTCAGAAAATAAAATAAGAGTGCCAGTTACCCAAACAGATGTTTCAGTATTTACTGGTGCTAGAGTTGAAATGGGAAAATATATACATGGACTTCGTTGTGTGATTACCAAAGATATATTGAGGTAATAATGTGATCCGGGTTATTGTTGATCGGTTGACTAAATCTTCTCATTTTATTCCTATTTGAGATATGTTGTCTCTAGATCAATATTCTTGGTAGTATGTTAAAGAGATTGTCTGGTGGAATAGTGTTTCCATCTCCATTGTATCTGATGGTGATCCCATGTTTAGTTCTAAATTTTGGAAAGGTCTTGATATGTCATTGGGTACTGAATTAAATTTTAATATGTCTTTTCATCTACAATCCGATAGGAAGTCAGAATGAACAATTCAGACCTTGGAGGATATTCTATGTGATTGTCACTAGATTATTTGGGATGTTGGGACAAACATCTTTCTTTTTTTGAATTTTCATATAAAAATAGTTTTCATTCTAGTATACAGATGGCTCCATTTGAGTTATTATATAGGAAATGATGTTGAAATTTTACATTTTGGGATGAAGTAGGTGGAAGGATGTTGATGGGACCAGAATTGGTAGAAGAGATTGCAGAAAATGGTTAGTTGATCTCGAAGCACATGAGAACAGCTCAAAGAAGGCAGAAAAGTTATATAGATTACCGGAGGAAGGATCTCTCTTTTAAGATAGGTGATCATTCCATTCTCAAAGTATCTCCATGGAAAAGTGTGATGCATTTTGGTAAGAAGGGAATGTTCAGTCTGAGGTTTATTATACCTTATGAATTCCTAGATAAATTTGGATCAGTTGCGTATATAGTGGCTTTACTTCCATGTTTTTCTCAAGTACACATTGTTTTTCATGTTTCATTATTAAGAAAGTATATGCTAGATTCATCTCATGTTTTGAGACCAGAGGTATTTCAGTTGGAATAGAATCTCTCTTATGAGGAACAACCAGTCCAAATTCTTGACCGTATAGAGAAAGTGTTGTGGAATAAGGTAATTCACCAGGTAATGGGTTTTTTTGTAAAAACCATATGGTTGAAGAGGCAACGTGGAAATTTAAAAATGTTATGAGGGATAAATACCCTAACTTATTTGATATGTGAATAAAATTGAGATCACGCAATTCCCAAAATGGAGGAAGGATGTAACATCCCAATTTAATAAAGAATAATATATTTTCATATTTTTTAATATTTGTGGATTAAATATTAATTTACTTTAAAGGGGTTTCTATGTTTGATGGTGTACCCAATACACAACAACAGGGTTGTTTGAAATCTTCCATTCCACACTAATAATATAATAACATTATTTTAAATGGTAGTTGACGGTTATAATTTTTATTTATGGGAATGAATAGAACATACTACAATATGATTATAAATGTTTGTTAAATATTTTTACATTTATCCAATAAATGTTAGACACTTAAAATGTGAATGAATCTAATTTTAAGCCTAATTAACTTAAATTGTTGATTTAAGGCCTTTTAATTTCAAACCCTATTTAAATATAGTTTGTGTAACTTTTAAAACTTCTATTAGAACAAATAAAACTCTTCTTTAGAATCGGGACATCAGAATATACTTGGGTAAATCTTTGGTATTTTTATGATAAAATTCATTTTTATGAATATTGAAAAATACTGTATTTTAATTCAAAAGTTCCCTTTTATCTAATTTATTTATATTGTAAGATTATCTTTTTAATTGGTTTTAAATTGTAATTATATTTTGTTTTTACCATTTAATCCAATTTTGGTCATTGTAATTAATTTATCTTTTAAATTGGACATAAAAAATATAAATCTTTTGATAGTTATTGTTTCTTAAAAACATGTTATTTGTTTTGATAATGGGAATTAATGTTAAATTAACTAATCCAAAATATATCTTTTAAATTTGGTAAAATAGATATCATTTTTCAATTCAGAATATCAAATATATCTTACGATGAATTTTTGGTATTTTTCTAAAAAACATCAATTTTTGATGAATATTGAAACCAAAATGTCATAGTTAAAAAACTAACTTTTTCATTTAAATGAAATATTACTACTTCAGTGAATTTAATTTAGAAAATCCAACATACATGGTTGTTATTAGTATGTAAAATTTGGTTCAATAAGATGAAAATAATTTTTGGTGTATAGTAACTTTTGGCTTTTATTTACTGTGGCTAAAGTTAAATAGGGTAATTCCATGTAAAAAGAATATCATAATAATACAAAATTACCACAATGCTTGTCCTAACCTTATTGGTTGAATCATTTACAACCAAGGTCATCTTTGGGTCGATTTTGGGACCCCATGGAGCCACTTGGGAGTGATAATGAAACTTTAGAATAATTAACTTAAAGTAATGACACAAATGACATAAACAAATATCTTTTAGTAAATTAATTTTTACATGGGGTTATATAAGTTATATTTTTGACTATGAATATTGATTGGAAATATAAAAATATTTCCAACATCATCGTATTTTTTTATATTTTCTATATATCAAATAAATTAAATTATTTACAACACAATAATGATGAACTATTTACCCCATTAATAAATGATTTAAATAAATAAGATTAAAAATATTGAAACAATATTCAATACTTTTTCAATTATTATTGGATTGTTTTATTTCGACCATTAGTCTTCTTATCTTCATATTTAATGAGTTTGGGATCTTTAGAAACCAATGATAGGTTTATAATAAAATAATATTTGCAATCTTTTCTAAAGAACCCCTCCACCCCCTTATAAAAAGACCTCAATTTTTTCTCATACCTCACACCTCTCAAGCCCCTTGGATCATACAAACCAAGACCTAATAAGCCCTCCAAATCCTTATCCTCCCCCTAGAATCCTTACCTTAGGCATAAGGAACTTCAAGAACACTTTTTGGATCAAACCAAAGGGAGTTAAAAAAATTAAAGGTAATGATTCCTCTTAACTTATTTTCTTTTATTTTACTTCTCCAAACCCTAAACTCTTTTTATTAATTTATTTCATAAAAACACTAGTATACTCAATTTACTAGGATGCTGTTATGAGAATTATTTCAACTACACTTACACAAACCTCCATCTAATGGGTGAAGAACATAGTGTTTCTGTTAATGACAAACTAACGCCACACAAAACGATGATTATTTGATTATCTCCTACTACCTATCATGGTGTCCATTAATATTACACTATAATTTTATATAATATATATTGATCATATGTTTTCCTTGTTCTTATGTATTTTTCTATTATATCATACTTTTATGGTTTCGATTATGGGTAAACGCAATAATTTCATTTGAGGAAGTGCGGACTACCATCCCTTCAACCTAATATGACTCATTAATGCCATATTTGGGATGTATAAAGATGGAATTAATTATATTATATATGATATTATACCAGAATCATAATATTACCATGTATCATGATGTTTCAATTCCATTAAAAGAATAAATAGAAATGAAAGTAGTGTTCATGCGTACGTACGACTTACCATCTACATGAATGGTACATTTTATTTCTTACCTCAAAATGTTAAATACTATTATAAAAACATGTATATAATAGATATATATTATATATATTATATCTAAATATTGAATACCATTCTGTATATAACGAAATTTTGAACATGTGAACAACTAGTAATTATAAGAAGCCCATTTTTGACTCAAGTACCAAATATCAACAAAACTAACATTATTAACTTAAATGATTACATAATTTTTATAACATGGTAATATGTGATATAAAAGGAATAATAAACAAGAAAAAGGTTCTAAAACAAGTATAAATTAACATCAATTTATAATTTCAGAGATGAAAGAACCAACCAGTCATGTCAGACACGAGGTAAAGGACATCATCTCAATCTCCTTTCATTAGGGAATATTTTGCTTTCATACACGACTTTCTTTTATACACTATATAAACACCATCGACTTTTACTTTTATTAAAAAGGAATCTTTTCTCTACATAGTTTTTTACTAAATGACAAAATAAAAGAATTGTTTTTAACGTATATGGTGACAATGACCTTTCTGCCGTTGTGTGTATTATTTGAGCTTTTGGCATCATTAAAATCCATAATGTTTTTTAAAAAGGAAAATAAATACCATATACTCTATTATGTTTTTTGGTATTGAAAATGGTTTTTATAATGGATTTGTAATGTCTATATATTTAAATGATATATTGTGATTGAAATATAGAAATTTGACCTTTCCTTTATGGTTGTTTTAAGTGTTGTGAATATGATATGGTTCTTAGGAATTGTTATGTAGATGGGTGGCTCCGTGATAAAACTAGAGTGGGTGAGCCCGAGGTAGCTCTCCAATGCATTGGATAACATGACGGAGGTAAACATGATTGTTTATCCTAAGAGATTTTGGGAATATACTATGATGGGTATTCCAAATGTAACACCCTATGTAGCTGCGATAGAAACAATGTATGTTTGATATGAATACCACATGTTACCTTTATGATTTATGTTTTCTATATGTTATTCATAATAATATGATGTCATTAGGTTTTTTAAAGAGATTATGTTACGTTTTCAATGATGAACTAATGTTTTATTTCTTTATTTTATAACCCTAATTGATCTTTTTATGATCATCTCACATTTTGAAATTTTGTTCATAGGACCTAAAGATGAATAGGGTAAAGGATGGGATCAAGGAATATTTATGCTATCTAAAACATGGGACTAGATATGAATCTTTTTTTCAAGAGTTTAAATTTAATGAAAAAATGGAATCTGAGTATAAGTATCTGCCTTGTAAATTTTGAGATGTAATGTAATAGTTTTGGCCTTTTTCTCTAAAACTCTAACCCTAAAAAGATCCTCAATGTGAATTATTCATTTAATTCAATATTATGTAATGTGTAAGGCTGGGTCATTATATTGGTTTTTCCTTTTCATAAATCACCTTGAATTCCATAAATTGAAACACACAATAAAATAATGAGTTGGGTTTCTACATTACATCTTACTAAGAGTTTAAGGGTTGAGTGTTTCTTCAAATCCTATACAATATTTTCTTTATAGCATCAGTTTCATGAGAAGTCTTTATGCTTTACCATGCTTTTATTTTTAAGATTTTTTCCTTATAAATTAGTATGATATTCTTTTTGTTTTCAAATGAATATTTATGTGGCATATCCATTTTAATAATATCTAGAAAGACGCTTTCATTTTCTTATGTTTTACCTACCTTCATTCCAATTCCTATTTGTGGTGGGTGAGTAGTCATGAATTTTTTTGTAACATGTTCAACATGATTTGATTTTTCCAAAGTATTGAATGGTGAATTTCCATTATTTCTTGTTTATGGGTTTCAATGGATATAATAATTGTTTTATACATATTGGAAGAGATTAAATAAACCCAATATAACATAACTATTCTAGATAAATGAAATAATGAATAAACTAGAAATCAAGAAAACCATTAATTGTGTACCTACACAATTTCTTCTCTGAAATCATCTTTATATAGACTTGATAAATAACATACAGACTTGATAATGATCATATGTAATGGTATCATAAATAAGTACTTATTATACATGTATCCATAGGATTAACGAGTCATCTAATTTTGGATTTGGATTTATATTCTCAACATAGAATGATAGTGCCTTGCTAGATAATGGTAAAAGATAAAAAGCTCTTTTGGTGAGTGTGTGTTAGTCCCAGCTTTGAAAATCATTTTTTCTAACCATAAAATTGAATTAGTCTTTAATAAATCTCTCAATGATTCTACCTGAGTGATCATTCATTTATTCATACATTATAAAACATGATTAAATGACTCGACCCATTCATCCAATGCTTTCTTGAAATCATCTACTCCCATTCTTTTCATCATATGAAAAAAACATTTCTGATAACCAATGTGGAGGAATACTAAATGATTAATTTTATCATTTGTCTTAAAATATCAAATAATATTAGAATTTAATTTACCTTATGATTAATCAAATAATATTCCTTATGATATCATTTAAGCATTCAATTTGATTTAGAAACAAGTTGCATGTTTTATCAAAACCATTTCTTGTGATATACCTATATCATCAATTATGACCCGGCTGAAGAGAATCACATGCACCATGGATTTTGGGTACATCTCATTAATTATACCACTTTCTCAACATCCTTATAGACTCTGTTCCATTTTCACCACAAATTTTAACATATATGATAAATTGTGAAATAAAATCCGAAATTCATTTGAACATTTTCCAAAATGCTTTTAGAATGAAATAATCAACATGAACTAATATCACATAATATAAAATAATTATTCAATACCCATTAAAATGTATTCTAGATTGTAGCTAAAACACTTTTTCAATAATTTTATAAGTCAAACTCGATCCCAATTAAATAAACCAAAAAGTGTTACCCAATAGTGTTCTTTATCATTATATAAATATGGATCATTGGATCAATATATATATAAATAGATTACCCAAGAAAAGGATTATTTATACAAAATATATAATCATATGTATAATTATCTCCATCAAATATCTAAATCTTTGTATTTATGTCCACCATACACTTCTCCTGCTTGATTAATTTCGCATACATTGCCTTTTTCTAGAACATCGAGGGACTATGGGACATGCCGTATGACAATATCATTAATTAAAATCATATGTTCTCAACTCTCAAAGTATAGACTTACTTGGTTGATAATTTGATCACATTTCATTCACCAGTATGTATAATGACATCACATTTCCCTTATCTGAATTGATAATAACACTATATGAATTATCATAGTGTGGTCACACAATTCATTAGTCTATATGAGTTTAGGGACTATATGAAATACTATTTATATGAGATAGAAAATCCCATCTTATTTGATCTCTAACTAATGAAAATATCAAACACATACAAAAACAACCCCACATTAGCTAAGCCTCATGGATTATGTATGAAATGTATAGAAGTATAATGATTTCCTGACTAGGTATCTCAAAAATCATAGGTAAATGTTACTCTACATATAATCCATGCACCACTGTTATACCAAACACATAGTTTATGAGACTCCATGGAGTACAATTTCTATATAAACCACCATAAAAAATATTATATACCTTTGAATAATATTCTATATCTATATACAGTAATACTAATAATAGAAACCATAAAATTTTTCATAACATATAATAAACTATGATGAACATTGGTTATGGATAACCCAATTTCATACTTTTAAATGTTAATTATCATTATATTAAATGAAATATATAATAATATATATATAATACCATCATTAAATAATGTTAAAGTAGGGATTTTCTTTTATATAAATCATTTTATATTATCAAAAGGCGTTTAATAGTACTTAAAACACTATATAAGAACATTTTTAGGGTATCATATATATAACATCAATAGATTAGTCTTATGATTAATGGGATTAATTGGTATTTATTATCTCATAACACCTATATAAAATTCATTCCACCTCACTATGTGACCATATGATAAAACTAACATACTAAAATCATTAGTGACTAATGTCTATAATGAAAGGATGTTTGAATAACAGTGACATTAAGGTATCACATTTATATTGTTTATCTACTTGAACATATTAAAACATATTATCTTAACAAAATCAAATGGTTTGATGTAAAATTATATTTTATACATTGATTTATTTCTATTTTTAATGTAATCCATTCCAAAAAACATTCCTCCTAATATATTATAGTAATTAATGTATCTATTTAAATTATTAAGCACATCTTAACCCATTTTATGATAAATTGATATTCACTTTATAGTGGTCAAAAAATATAAATATTTACATTTCCCCTTTTCACCATATCCTAAAAATATTTGGAGATATTTTGTGTAATTCAATTTGTATTTTGAATGGAATAATCCTTTTCGAAATAGTGACATTTAATTTCTTACCAAATCAAAATTTTACTCTATACATTTCTATTTACCATAACATATCCTAAAATATTTAGGCTATTGAATTAACATAACAAAAATTTTAGAAATATTTTGTATTATATTTATTAGATTATAAAAATTTTAAGTCCAAATATACTCCCACTAGAGTTTGAGACAATATATTATCTTCAGAATATCATAATAGGATATGGAAACATCTTTTTCTTAAGTTATAACACTTATTTACATTTGGTGGGTATAATGGAAAATTAAACAATTTTATCCCTATCATATGGGGTATTATATGAGTTTAAATCATTTAATTATTTAAAATAAGAATTTGTTATTATAAAATACTACTAATGGGAGGTAGAGACATATTTCCTCAAATTTTTATGAACATTTAAAGGAAGAATTTTGTACTGGATGAAACATTTATAATTTGTTATCATTTTTAAACATGTTATAGAAAATTATGAGTCATAATCTATTTTAATTAATCCAATAATATTTTATTAGTCATAAAAACTCATTGTTATCAATAAAATTCTCTTATAATATAAGAGAAATTAGATGAATATACACATCCATTACTTTGATTCATTAAAACATGATAAATTTTTTATATTTAAAAAAATTATATACAGTGAATTTGTTCCATCATTTGAGTGGAATCAAAAAGATATATCAAATATTGAATTGATTTTGATCTCCTTTATATTTACACTACTTTTAAAATATAATACTTGTATCACATACCCTTATAATTTGATGAATAAATTTCATTAGAACGATACCTCAAATGGAAATTACATGAAGTGTCTCAAAATCTTTTATGTAATCCAAAAAATTCCATATTATAGAATTATTACTCTTCCTAGGTAATTATAATACATTTCAATGACCTTAACTAGCTACTAAATGAAGTAATTTTGTATATACCAACAAGCATTTCTTATTTAAATTTTATTTTTAACAACTTTGAAAATCTATATAAAACCGAAACCTTGTCATCATATGCCTAATTCATGTATTCTCAACTCATTGAATGTATCAAAAAAAATTTCTTGAATTCATTTTTATTTCATAGGCATTTCCATAAATGATTATAAGCTGATTTCTATTACCTGTTCTATCCTAAAAACCGCAAATATCACAATGTAGTTGGCACACTCAATCATATTGAGTATCATTGATATACCCAAACATATTGATTGTATGATACAGAAATTAAATAATACATTTTTTATATAATGCATAAAAAACTGTAAGTGAGTAATTTTTAAAAGTTTATCAACATTAAGATTCACCTATCAAAAAATTTCATCACATTGTCACTTAGGAAGGTATTTCTCTAAAATACAAAATTTCTCATTAATTTAGAACTCTTCCTATGTTTCTAGTATAAGGTTTTTCATACATTAATATTCTCATTCCAATAAGATTTATTTAAATGTTTTTTTATAATTATTTTGTTATCTACAAAATAATATTTTTAAATATGAGTGTCATATTATATAAGCATTTAATAATGATTTTTGAATCAAAATAAACAAAACTTTTGACACCTTTTTATTCACCAAATCAATTTTGTGTCCAAAAAACTAATTTTAATTTGAAAATTAAATTTATTAAGCCTAAAACTCATCACTTAACTATTTATGTAGTCTAATATGCCAATCATATCATATATAAATATTTTATAGCTTAGAAACCCACACATTTGTCGATCCATCATATGGATAAACCTAAATCTATTATAAAAGTATTATAACTCTCTAGGATTCCCATATATATATATAACCAAAATAAAATTCATTCAATAACATCCCATCTTTGCTATGAAAATACTCATTACAATCTTGTCTTATACAAGATAATCCAAGGGTATGACCCTTTGGTAAGAAACTATTTGGTTTGATTACTGATCTTACAAAATGTGCTTTTATAGAAGGAATATAACACTTAGTATTTAAAGGATATTTAATATCACCATATTATCACATGTTATTATGATAATATATGAATTCATATAATTATTTATTTTGAATCCTTACTCCTTCCATGGAAACAATATTTTCAAACCTTGTCGATGTATAAATATTTACACAATCTATATTTTGTATTAATTATCCAAAAATAAAAGCTAAATATATTCACATTTATCTAAGTGAAACACATGTATAAGGTACATGAAATTCTCAAGAAGATGTCTATAGATACATGAAATTGATAATGACTTCGTGAGTAGGCCGAGAACCCTAGATATTAATCCCCCATATTTTGGAATAAGGAATTAGCCTCTAGCTTAATGAGAAGTCTGACCCCAATTCCATATACCCATTTATGCTTTAATCAGGGGATATTTCAATTAATCAAAACATTAATATCTAATATGTAAAAAAATATATCCAATAACTAAATTTATTATAATAAAATTAATTAATAATCGATGTCAATGTAGTTTCATACTTAATCCTTTGTCACAACTAGAATGCAACTCCCAAGAAGCATGTTTGAAAATTTAAATGAGAAATGTAAAACTTTTAAAACTAGTAATAAAAATATTCACTATATAATATATTTAAATTCATGAATCATAAAAGGAATAAAATTTAAATAAATGAGAAATTTGTATATATAAACTTGAAATAAAAATTTATGAATAAATTATAAATTAAATAAAATCATAAACACTTTATGGCTCTATCATTTCAATATGGACATTCCAAAATCATGAATATAAACACTTAATATTCATTTAATAAGTTTAACACCTCCACATAATTCATTATATGAAATTTAACTTTATATATATGATAATAAATTAAAAAAACATTTTATATTTTAATATATATTATGCAAAATATTTTGATAATCTAAATATCATATATATAACATTATTTATACCATGATTAAATAAATCAACAAAATGTCTTTTTATCTAGTTAAAGTATCCAAACTAAGTCCCTTAGTTTAACAATTGACATTATGTATTATAAAAAATTCATAATCATAAAATATACACCCTTTATATTTAATCATTATTTTTCCTTTTATAAACACAATATCAATTAACAATATCTTTTCCAAATAAACAATTTATTTATATGTTATAAGTATTGATATATAATATTTGAAATCCTTATTAATATTTATAATTAATATTAAGAAATATTTTTTAACAAATTATTGGAAATGCACTAAAAATAGGGATATCTTAATTTAGGGAATCCATGGGTCCTACCGAGTGGCATGGTTATATGGGTGCCTCTAGAATAGCCAGTGATTTTCCACCTCCATAGTATATTATGGGAATGTGATAGTTGATATTAAATTCCTGAATACATATTTTTATTTTAATATGTACCCTTTAGATAGGAATCAATGGAATTTATTGATTTATAGTTATAAATTCATGTTATTAATGACTAAAATGTTCATCAATTGAATATATTGAAGTAATATAGTTTTATAAAAACACATGAAATATGCCATGAGGTAGAAAATGACAGTCCAAATCAATTTATCTAATTAATAATATCTATAAAAATAATGAGATATCCCTTTTGATGGTACCAGAGTGTATTTTATGATAAAAACATGGATCTATACTTTCTTAGTTTATTATTCATATTCTTCAAGGAAAATTATAGCACATTATAATGAATTTTAATCCTCCCATTTTGAATGAGGTCCCAATAAATCAGAAATCACTATGAATTCAAGACTTTTTTGGGTGTTTTATTAGTGATACTAATCAAGCATAATTATTTTAATTTATTTAAGATAGAATTTGAAATAAAAATATACACTTTTTTCATTATTCATAGTTAGCATGGTGATTTTATTTTTGAATGATCTATCATTACCTAGGTTATCTTCATCTTGGAAGATCATTGGATGAACCATCTAGTCCCATTAGTGGTTTCATATCAACTTTAATTAAAGATTCAATATGTTTTTGTACCAATTTTTCAATAAAAATGTATATTGTGATGTGTTTAGGTCCATAATGTAGAATACGATATGTTTTATTTCTTTTGTTTTGGATTTCACATTGTTCTTAACTACTATATATCATTGGGTATGAATTATGAAAATCTAATGTTTCTGTACAGCAAAATCCTAAGTATTTATAGAATAATATATTTTTATTTCTATTAATATTTATTAATAATATATTAATTTTATGTTAAATATTATTCTTTTTTCAATAACGTACTTGACACGCAATAATAGGTTTCTTTAAAATTAGATGTTGCACACAACACTAAGTTATACAAATAAATTATACAATAATATTATTATTATTTTAAATGGTATTTAACACTTTGTAATTTTATTGGATGGATTGAAAAAAACTATCTAAAATAGGATTAGACATTTTTTTAAAATGTTTTATCATTTATCCAATAAAGGTTAGAGGCTTAAAATGAGAATGAATACAATTTTTAGAATAAAATACACAAATATATTTAAGAGGACTTTTTATCACCTTTTGATGGATTACCACTTCTAAATCTAGTCATTGACCATTTTATATTTTCTATTTGAAAATATAAACCTTTTCTACTGAATTAGGACATGAAAATTTACATTTTTTAAAATTTTTGAATTTTTCAGATAAAATTCTTATTTTAATGTATAGTGAAAAATACTGCATTTTTTATTCAAAATTGTATTTTCATATAATTTATTTATATTGATATATTATCATATTAATTAGTTTTAATGTATATTTAGATTATTGTTTTATTATTTAATCCAAATCTGGTCATTGGATGTAATTTCACATTGAAATTTGATATAAACTCAGGTCAATCTTTGGATGGTTTTTACTTTTAAAAAATCTTGTTTTCTAATTTTGATAACTGGAATTACTTTTAAATTAATTACTACAACTTTTTTATTTTAAATTTGGAAATATGAATTCCATATTTTGAATTATAAGGTCTAAATTATGTAAATAGTTCCTTTTTATTCATGAACATGATGAATAGTAACTTTATTGATTATTTTTATTTATCACGATTAAAGGGAAAATCTAGTAAATAAGGGAAAAAATAATCATATAATAATATAAAACTACTCTATAAATTTTCATAATCCTATTGTATGATATATTTAATACAAATAAAATCCTTAGAATGACTATTTAGACTTTAAAATCCACTTGGGTTTGATTATGAAACATATAACTTTTAATTTAAAAGAAAATATCTTATAAACATAAATATTCTAAATAAAACAATTTTAATATGGGTTTATATAAGTAAAATATTATAAAATAAATAGTAATTAGAAATATAAGAATATTCTCTAAATCATTTAATTTTATTTATAATTCTCAAATATTAAATAATTAAATTTAATTAAAACACAATTATGATGAACTGATTCCTTTATTAATGGAGGAATCAAATAAATGATATTATAAATATTAATATAAATATTAGTTGAAATAATTTTTCTCATAAATGATTTTTATACTCAAATATTACATTTTATAAAACTATTAAATTCTTTGGATATAATTTATCACTCTTTTTTAATATTATTTATATTCAATAAAATGAATAGTGTGAAACTAGACATAATTGATGTTTAATAAAAAGAAATTTATTAAATTACTTATAAATAAGAAAAATATTTTAAAATAACAAAGTGACTATGATAAGGTCTAAAATTTCATTAAGTTTCCAATTATGGGATATTTAACCCATATTATTTAAATTAATATCCACTTAGTAAATAAATATTTATTACAACAATTAAAATTAAAAGAGAATAACTAGGGTTAATCTGAAAAGGTATGGTTTAAAATAAAATCAATACATGTATCAAAACTACTTGATTAGAGGATTTAGAACTCTCATCATCTTATCTTAGACATATCTCAAGTTGGAGACTTTTGAATTATAAAAATTGATTTATAGTATTTTAATATTTTTAATAGTATCAAAGGGTGCCCCTTCCCTATCCAATAAAAAGTAACCATTTCTTCTCTAATATTCACACATAATTAACCATTTTTATGGGCCAAGACCTGCCAAAAAATCTTCCCAGAAACCATCCCCGTATCCTAGAAGCCTCATTTTGGGAAGAAATTCCCCCAACAACGACTTTTGGTATAAACCAAAAGAAGTTACCAGATTAAGAGGTAACAACTTCTCCCATGTTTATTTTCATTTCCATTCTGCACTACATAAACATTTATTATTCTATTGTTACATAACCAAACTGATATCCTAAATCTAGTAGGATATGTTTATACTATGTTTTCGATCAATGCATACAGACACATCCATTTAATGGGTAATGAACAAACTATTTCTGTGTACGGTGAACTATTGCCTCATGAAATGATGATTGTTCAATTTATCCCTACCACCTCTCATGGTGTAAATTATAATAGAAAATATTTTAAATATGATATATATTATATTTATTTTGTATATATTCTTATTTATGTTTTTTAGAACAAAACATTATTTTTTCCATGGAGTGTAAATATGATGGGTTCATTTAAGGAATTGTGGACTATCACCCCCTCAAAGCAATATGACTTGTTCCCTATATATATTAAAAGGATGAAGGATAATTTTTTAGACCTATGAGGCCTACATGATAGTAATATAACAATGGTATTATAATATTTACACAATTTTATTATAATTTTTTTTATGATACAATTAAATGGAAGTACTATTAATGTGTATGTACATCCTACTATTTCAATGATGGTGCATTTAATTACTTATCAAAAAATATTATGGATTTTATAAATACATATATAATTTATATATATGATATTTAATTCATTAATAATATTATAGAGATGATGGAATTTTTACCTCATCAAAAATTTACATCAAAACAAATTCATTTTCATCTGAAGTAACAAATATCAACAAAACTTCTGATATGAACCTAAATAAATATTTAATTTTTATAACATAGTAATAAGTGATAAAAAAGAATAATAATCTTGAAATTTTTTCTCATGAAAGTAATAATTAACCTATGGTTATTAATCAAGAACAAAACGATTGTATGTGACAAGTCAGACTCAAGGTAAGGGCATCATTTCAATCTCCCTTCATCGAGGCATATTTTGATAATATAAACCACCATATTTTATATGGGGTATAATAAAACCCTTATAATTTTAAAATTAAGTTAATATTTCATCTATGAATCATTTTACATAACGAAAAAGGTAATTTTTTTAGAATATGTAGTGATAATGACTTCAGTGCCACCATAACTATTTTTTATATTTAGAAATATTTGTAAGTTGTAATGTTTTCATTAAAATGAAATTAAATACCATATTACCTTTTTGGTGTTTTGGTAATGAAAATGGTTTTGAACGTGTAATTACTATTTTAATAACATGAAATTACTTCTTGTGATTTCAAATGAAATTTTATGAGTGAAATGTTGATAGATTAAATCATTTATGTATTATGATTAATTAATTATACTTTGACATTTGATAGTGGTGAATTGATAAACCAAATATGGGTTATTATGTGATAAACCAAATATTGGTGGTTCCATTTTAAACCAAGGATGTGTGGTTACATTATAACCTCCAATGAATTTGGTGTGGAAGTAGGCCATATGGCTATTCCATTTGTAAGAATGATATATGTGGAGTTCGATCGTACTATTATTCCATTTATGTATGATTATGTCTCAAGATACCTTTTATTTTTTATTTGTTCTTTCTATGGGTTTTATAATAATAATTTATTTTAAAAAGTGTTTGAAATTAGCATATATTTGGTGAAGAATATTTACTACTTCATAAAGCTTAAAAGTTATAATTTATGATAATGTATTCATGGTTTTCATTTCTTAAAAAGGATAACAATTCTCATCCATTATGTAACCCTTACTGATCTTCTTATACTCATCCCATATCATTAAAATGTTTCCACATGGTATAAGGATGAGTAAGAGAAATTAAACTGTCAATAATATTTTTCTCAAAAGAAGAAATATTTTGTAAAGGGGTTCCATTGATGGAAAAATGGATATTTTTTTAATAGTATCATCTTGTTTGATTATTGGATTATATGTATTAATAATGGACTAAATCTCAAAAACTCTAAACCTAAAAATATCCTCGATGTGAATTCTATTCATATTATTGACTTATCTCAAGATTATGTGTGGTTTTCAAGTTGGGTACTTATAGTTGGTATCAAAGGACAATTTAGATAGCTTTAGGAGTTATAATATTTTTAATAGAATATTAATAAATGATATTTACTTTATGGTCAAATTGAAATGATAGAGCATACGAATAATACAATGTTTTTTCATCTAATATATGTTTGTTCAGAATGGTTTTCCATAAAGGAAATGGGAAAGCTGTACTGGGAAGGCATACAAAGAAAAATAACCTTCCCAGTCAAAATCCTGAGATGGTTGGAATTAGAACTAAATAGTTTTTTGCAGTGAAGGATCAGTTTACTGAGGTGAGAAATTGTTGTATGGTTCATGCATGATATCAAGTAGACTAATCATTGAGGAATATATTGATAATAAATAATTTCACGAGGTAGCATCCCCCATAATTCAGTGTATCGTCCAATCCTATGCAAGCAAAATTGTGGATTTAAGAATTGGAAAATACTTCTAATGTTGTGAGTTGTTTATACAATCAAAAGGTAAATCTTGTTATTTGTCATTTTGATTGTGAAGCTGATCAGTGGTGATGAATTATTAAAAATAACTGAGGATTTGAATATATTAAATCATTGTAAAGGGATAAATTTATAATTATCTTCTTCTAGAAACATTTCCCTAAGACTGTTCGACTTATGATGAAAAAGAAATTTGTGGAATTGAGACAAACGGATAAAGATTATTTCTCTTTATATGAATACAATTTCATCCATTTTTTAAGGTTTATCCCAACATTTATTTGGGATATTGATAGTAAGATAAATATGTTTTAATTAGTATTGAATTTGAAATATCTTAGGGTGTTAGCTTCTCATGAGTTCAAAAGCTATGAGAAATGTGTCTGATGTGTTGAGAAGGAAGAAATGGAGTTTTCGGATGATCATGTCTTCCATGAGAGAAAACAAAAGAATAAATCTAGTTTGTAGGAAATTTGAAATAATTCATCAATGATACCTGGATATATGAAAACAAAATTTACAACTTGTGATAAGTGTGATGATAATAATCCTAGATAATGTCTCTAAAATATCTTGAAGTGCATCTGATGTGGTAGGACTAGTCATTTTACTTGTAATTGTAAGGAATATGATCAGGAAAGTACTGAAAAAGAAGTGGCATGATGTTTTTTTTAGAATTAGATAAAACATAATACCAATATTTGTCGAATGTTGATTACCCGTGGTGGAAACCATCATTATCGAAAACATGATGGGATGGAAAAATCATTTTCGACTACTATAGTTAATGTTAGATCGTCAAATGATGTTTTGACTTGTATGTTACTTGTTTTTTCAAAATATGCATGTTCTCTATTTGACTATGGATATTCACATTTATTTATTTCTATGATCATTACAAGTAAATTGGAAATATAACCTCATGAATGTGATAGATAACTTTTAGTAAAGAATCTCCATGGAAGTATTAAATTAGGCAAGATTTATAGGAATATTCCTATTATCATTAGTGGGATAGTCTTTCATAAAAATATTTTTGAGCTTCCCATAGTTGAATTTGATATCATTTTGGGTATGGATTGGATGTTAGTTTATCATGATAAAATATAATGTAAACCTAGAAATGTATTATTCAATTATTTCATACCTTTGATAAAATACTTTGAATTTGAATGATTTTTTAATGATTGAAGTGAAAAATTTTCAGATCATGTTTTTAAAAGGAAATAATTTTTTTTGATTAGTGATATTCCTGTAGTGAATGAATTTATGGATGTTTTTTCATATGAATTTCATGGTATTGTTCCTAATTTGGAGGTTTAATTTACTCTTTATTTAGTGCTTAATGCTAATCCTATTTCTAAACCACCTTATCGAATGGATCAAGTAAAACTGGTGGAATTGAACCATAGTTTCACAAATTACTTGATAAAGGTTTCATTCAACCTATAACATCACAGTTGGGTGCTCCAATTTTGTTTATGAAAAATAAATATGGTTATATGATACTATGAGTTGATTAAATTTCCTTTAATAACATCGTTATTTAGAAAAAATTTCATTTACCTCATATTGATGATTTTTTTTTTGATTATCACTAGGGACCTCATTATTTTTTGATTATTGATTTGCGGTTCGAGAACCATTAGTTGAAGGTAAAGGAGTATGAAATTCTGAAGACATTGTTTTGAATGAGATATGGGAATTATGAGTTTATAGTTATTCCTTTTGGGTTATCTAATTCCCTATCTTTATTTATGAATCTCATGAATGGGTCATTTCATCAGTTTATATATTAGTTTGTGCATGTTTATATAGATGATATTTTGGAATATTCTAAAATTCAGAAGGAACATGAATGTCATTGAAGTATATTTTTACAAACCCTAACAGAAAGGAAACTATATGGAAATTTTAGTAAGAGTGGGTTTTTGAAGAAAAAAATGACATTCCTTGGACATATTGTTTTTAAAGATAGAATAACTCTTGACCCTTATAAAATAAAAGTTGTTCACGAGTGGCCAATACCTACCAATATCATAGATATTGTAGTTTTCATGGATTATAAGGTCATTACTTAAGGTTTTTTAAATCTTTTCTCAGTTATTTAACCTGATAAATAAGCTAACATGTAAGAGAGCTAAGATTATCTATACAAAATAATGTGATGATTGTATTCAAGAATTGAAAATAATATTGTTAAATGTTCCATTTTTTCCCTACCTTCTATAAATGGTGATTTGTTTCCTAAACTGATGCATAATTTAAAGGACTTGGTCACGTCCTAATGCATAATGATCATGTAATTTTTTAAGCTTCATGTAAGATAAAACCTCATGAGTTAAATTACACTACACATGATTTGGAATTATCTAATGTTGTTTTTGAATTAAAAATTTGGATGCATCATTTGAATGGTGTAATGTGTGAAATATTTTTTGATCAATAATGTATTAATTATATATTCACTAAAAAACAATTGATCATGATATAGAGGGGATGGATGAAATTAATCATGTATTATGATTGTACAATGCTTTACCATACAGGAATGAAAAATAAATTCGTTGATGCTTTGAGTTGAAATATTAATTCTATATTAACCATGTAATATTTGGGATGAGATCCTATGGTTATCAATTTGATGAATTTTGTATTGGAAGTTGTTGGTGTAGGGAATTCTACTATTTTGTTTTGGGGGGATGTGAAATCATCTCTATCAGAAATAATTAAGCAAGCTCATAATGAAGATAGTGAGTTACATAAAAAGGATGAATTTGTTCAGAATGGTAAGTTACCTAAATTTATCATTGATAAATACTGTGTTTTGAGTATTCGGAAGAGATTATGTGTGCCTTATCATTCATAATTGATGAAATATTTCTTATGTGAAGCTGATAGTTCTCTATTTTCAGTTCATCTTGGTAGTAATCTGATGTACATAGATATTTGAGAGTATTATGTGTGGGATGGAATGAAAAGATATTTTTCTTACTTTACCCTCAGATGTTTGATTTGTCAATAAGTTAAAGCATAATGGATGTTAAAGAAACAGATACTTCATACTTTCCCAATGCCAGAGTGGAAATGGGAAAATTTATCGATGGATTTCATATTGGGATTACCAAAGGCTTCTCAAGGCAACAATGTAATCTGGGTTATTGTTGGTCAATTGAATAAATGTTCTCATTTTCTTCCTTTTAGAGATACATTATCTATAAATCAAATTTCTAGATTGTATATTAAATAGATAGATAGGTTTCATTGAGTTACCCACTCTATTATATCTTATTGTGAAACCAAGTTAAATTTTATCTATTGTAAAGGCCTTAAGAAGTCGTTGGGAATTGAATTAAAATTTATTAGGGCTTTTCATCCTCAGTCATATGGGAAATCAGAATGATCAATTTATACCTTGGAGGATATGATACATACTTATTCAATGGATTATCAGAGAAGTTGGGATCAACATATTTATTTAGTTGAGTTTTCTTATAATAACAGTTTTCATTTCAATATATAAATGAAACCATATGAATAATTATATAGAAAACAGTGTCAAAATCCAGTTTTTGGGATGAATTATTTGCAAGGAAGTCAATGGGACCAGAATTGGTATAAGATATGGTAGAAAAAAGTTTGGAAGATTCGGAAGAATATGAGGATAGCTGTAATACACTCAGTTTTTGGAATACAACCCTTACTTGATGTTTTTATGGTTATAGAGAGTAAGGGTGATATATTAGAGAGTTAGTAGAACAATGGAAATGATTTTGGGGAGAATTGGAAGTCATAAGGGCGGCACAAGGATATCCAAACCGTCGAGAAAAATAGTGTGAAGTGGTAATCTTGAGGTAGTCGATCTAGGATGGTTAGAGCATGGTTTGGCAGACTGTGCAAGGGGAGGATGTGGAGGCATTGGCTACAACACAGTTAGAATATAGTATTCCTAAATGTGTAGCCAAACTGTGAGTAGAGTCAAAATGAGATCCTTAAAAATAAGACCTCATTCATTTTTCCCTATCTCCATTGTTTTCCCCTAAATGTCCCTAATTCTAGATTACTCTCCATATATGTAGTCTAACCACTTCCAAAACAATTTGAGTCGATCTTAAGGTTTACCGTGGTGAATGAAAGCTTAATTCTTGAGGTATGTGATTGTTTTTCATTGTTCTTGATCGATTTCGTATATCTTTATAGATCTACTTCTCATATTCTCTTGGTTTCTCATATATACACTCATTATGGGTAGATCTAGTTTTTTCGATGCCAAATATTATGAGTTTTGGTCTTCTTCTTTTTAGGAGAATATATATAAGGTGGGTTCTGGGAGAATCGACCCTATTTTCTTGTGCGTTCATCATTTGTTATGGTTTTTTCCAAACCTTTGATGTAGGTGACTTCTTTATCAAATCCACATTGTATAAATGATCGTAATGATTTCAAATTTATTTCCTTGTGATGAATTTATCATGAATTAGATGGTTATGAATTATTGGAAACATTATTTGGTGATGGTTTGGAGAATTATCGAAATATGTAAAATTGGGTGTTTTGAATAAATTTATTTTGATCATGGCTTTAAAATATTAATTTTCTAATAGAGATTTTCTGGAATTGTGGCACATGTATTTGATTAGATGTTTTCAATTAAAGGTGTTTATTATTGAAACAAAATGTATGTTTTAAAATTTGGTTATTCCTTGGTTTTCAATAAAAGTACAGTTTTATTGATATGGTTATTTGGAATGGTTATATAATACATTGGGTATTGTGTGATTTCATACATGAATTTATCCTAAATTAAATACGTATACCATAGGGAAACAATGTGTGTGCCCGTAGATCAGGGGCAGGATTGATTGGGATACAAGGTAATTAAATGAGGGACTCATCATGAGCATGGAACTGTCAATCAAATCTTTCATGTGTAGGTGAGTTGTGAACTTTGGAATTGGTATCCCAAAATGATAATGAGAATTCGTTTTTAAGCCCTTATTTATTAATTTTTGGGAAATAACTTTCTTGAAGTTGGTATCACCAACCTTTGTTTGTACTTGGTTATGATTGGATCTTGTACTAGTTTATATTCAGTTATAAAATAGTTTGGTAAATTATTTTATATAAACTGTTTTAAGTATTATGCTAACCATTATATCCTAGTGGAATGAGTAAATAATTTATTGGGTAAATCCTAACGAGTTTTATACTCACTTGAATCTTTGGTGATTTTTTATATGATATCTTCCGAGACAGGGGGAAATGTAATATTTCACGCATTTTTGTACTACCTCTTGAAACTTAGGATGTTCAGTGATTGTAGAGCATAGATCTTGTGGAGAATGTAGTATTTTGGTATGTTGAGAGTCTTTAGTTAATTATCAACTGTTTACACTGATACTGGTTTGGTCATCCATTGTTTTTTACATTAATGAGGTTTTTAGATGCATCATGTTGTTATATTGACTTCATTTTGTTCAAGAATCATTTATTGTACGGTTTGGTTTTGGTTTATTGGTTTATTTATTAAAGGATAAATCATACCCCACTTCTATTTTAAACCATTAAACATTTATTGATAGCCTTTGGCATCTTGGGGATTTCACTTAAGGCCTAGTAATGACTCTTTGTACTCTCAAGAGAATAATAATTAGCGGTTCATTACAAATGGTATCAATCTGGTCCTTCCATTGTCGTAAAAAATTTACCGGCTTGTTCTGTCCTTACCAAACAAGTAGTCATAAATGTTCTTGGTCTTGGAGTTGAAATTCGTTATTGTCTATTATTTGGGATGGAATCATAGATAGGATTAGGATTGTCAGTACTTGAAATGTATAGCATAAAAGGACATCGCTAACCTGTTTATGTTGAACTTCATGTTTCCTAGGAGTTGGTTACATAAGTGTTTTGAGACACTTCTAGGGTTTTGAAAACTAATTGTCATGGGTTTATCTAGTGAGATGTGCATGACATGAATTTTAGAGGAATGAATTCCCATTAGGAGTGAATACATCATTTCGGGAATTGATTCATATTGTGAAAAAGTGTTTATTTTTGAAAATTATTGAAACTATTTTCAAATGAATGACTTTGAAAAAGGATGACTGATATATTTCAAAAATGGTTAGATTTTCAGATAAAGTAATAATATTTTTCAAAAAGGGTGGAGATGAAAAAATATTGTTCTTGGAAAAAAAGTGTGATATTTAGTGTGATAGAATTTTAAATGCTAAGCCAAATGATTCTATAGAGTGAGATTGATAGAGTGTGTTGTTGGTTTAGAAAACCAAACAAGGCAGGCGTCGTCGAAACTAACCCAAAGAAGATATGGACAATGTGGTTACACCTAAACCACGGGTGAACCAAGAACTGGTTCACTGTATTTTTTAGGATTTGCAAGTTGTGGATATGAGGAACTGGAGTAATGATCCAGGACATTTGGATCATACCATCCCTGTCATGAAGTAGAATCCACCTAAATTCGGGGCGATGTTGAACCTAACAAGTAGATTTTTTGCTAAATATGATGAATTGTATCTTAGATTTCATTGGCACAATAGTGATGATAATGGTAAATATGGAGGTGTATATAATTGAGGATATTTCATTCCATTAGTTTGATTTAGTGGTGTAGCATAAATTGGATGAAGGACTTACATGGTAGGATTTTGGGGAATTTTTCAACTGACAATTCTATACTCACAGGTTCAAAGTCCAAAAAATGATGGACTTATTTAGCCTGAATAATTATAATTTATTAGTGACAAAATTTTGGGATAAATTCATGAATTTAGTGGACTTTTCACCAGAACTTTTTGAAAGTGAATTCTTGAAGGCACACATCTTCGAATTGGGGCTAAGGTAGGATATTTGATCAAAGATTACACTTCTCTATATTACTGGTTATACAAAGATTGTGAATAGAGTGATTGTTGTTGAACATGATTTCTGAGGATATATGGGATGAGGTATGATGATACCTATAAGGAATGGTGGGAACTCAAATGATAAGTGAATGTGGAAAAGAGACACTTATTTCCAAGGTGGAAGTGGTAATCTGAATCAGACAGTGGTATCAGGGAAACTTCCTCAAAGACCCAACTGCAAAACATGTTGTTTTCTATGTGGTAATTTTGACCACATAAAGATACAGTGTACGGAAAAACCTAGAGCATGTCATAACTGCATGTATATAGGGGAATCATCAGTGATTTTGTCGCAATGCTCCATAGTTAGGTGCTCGACAAACTTCTAAGGCGTCTCAAGCATTGTATTCTTTGACAGGGATAGGATAATTGAATCTGTCTCATCAGTAGAGCATAGCTAGACATGGTTATTCTATAAATACCATGACTCCTCAATCATGGAAATCTCAGTAAGGAAACATGGAGAAAAGTGTATAAACAATGAAATTATTTGTAGAGGAGAAGATGATTATTGGTGATGAGTTTCTACCATCTACGGTGAGAGGTATTGATATTTTGAATTCTACCCTTATGAAAGTCCTTATCGATAGTGGTTCAATGAATTCATTAATTGCTTCTCATGATGTTGATTTTCTCTATTTAATGATGGAAAGGATTCCTTTTATTTTAAACTATAAACTCTTTTTCGTGAAATAAAATATCTAGCCTTTGCACGTAGAAAATATTTTATAACTATTGATGAAGCTAAGAAGAAATGGGGCTTCTAGATATTGGACATTGATGTCTATGGTGTAACCCTTGTTATGGATTGGTTGATAATGTTCAAAGATCACATCGACTATTATAATGGAAAATTCGTTTTCATGACTATGGTGGGCATTGAGCATCTCTTTAGAGGGGAGAAGATAGTATCGTCTTCCTGACTAAGGAGGGCATTGAGCATCTCTTTAGAGGAGAGAATATAGTAAAGAAAATTTTAAAGATCATGATGGAACCAATGGTGGGAATGATATCCTACCATTTGGAGATGTTGAATTTGGAATAAATGTAAGAGATTGAGGAAAAAAATTTCTAGTATTTTTGGATCAATTTCTCGGTGTCTTTATAAAAAAACTTCTTAAGGTTACCACCTCTAAGGGAAGTACAGTTTACGATTGATCTCATTCTTGGAAATATTCATATTTCTATTCTGTATTATAGGATGAAACCAATATAGTTATGATTACTTAATGTTTCATTAGAAGATCTTGAAAGAAAGGTTTTCCTTTGTCCAAGTGTGTCTCTATGGGACACATCGTTCTTGTTCAAGATGATAACAGATGGAACACATTAGCTGTTTTTTGATTATTGTAAGCTTAACCAAGTAACAATAAAGAATGGATACCCACTTCCATTCATTTATGAACTATTTGAACAATTTAGATGATCTCAATTATTCTCCAAGAGGGAATGTAAATTAGGATATCACCAATTGTGAGTTATGAAGGATGATATTCCAAAGTCAGCTTTCAAAAGAATATATAGACACCATGAATATTTATTCATGCCTTTCGGTCTAAAAAATAAACCAACAGTCTTCACTGATTTGTTGAATTAGATATTTCAATGATATGTAGATTCCATTTTTGTGGTGTTTGTGGAAGACATCCAGGTTTAATAAAATACACGGGTTGACCATGAGTAACACCATGAAATAGTGTAAAAAATCATGAGAGATCTCCATTTGTATTCCAAATTATCGAAGTGATATTTTTAGATACATGAAGTAGATTTATGTGTCCATGCCATGTCTGAGGAATGCATTTTTTTATCCTAAAAAGATAGAGGCTTCCATCTCATGGAAACCACTAATGAATGACTTCAATATATAATGTTTTATTTGTCTTGATTGTTTTTAAAAATTCTTTTTGTGTGATTTCTCATGACTAGCTTCACCAATGAATGCTTTGGTAAAGAAGAATTATCCATTCCAATGGATAGAGGAATGATTGATGTCCTTCTAGGAACTAAAATTTCATCTTACATCAGCACCTACCTTGATTTTTCTTGAATCCAAACATGGGTATGTGGTGTGCTGTGGTGCTTCAAGATTAGGGTTGGGATGTGTTCTCATGCAAGGAGACCATGTTGGGGCTTATGTTTCTAGGATGTTGAGGGTGCATGATAATAATTACCCATAACATGATTTGGAGTTAGATACAATCATCCATGCTTTGAATACATGGCGACATTATATCATTGGTGAGAAATATATTATGTTTACAAATCATAAAGTCTTGAAATACATTTTCCCACAGTGAGACTTGAATCTGAGGCAAAGGATATGGATGGAGTATCTCCAATTGATTGACTTTGACTTGATTTCTACACCAGGGAAATGAAATATGGAGGCAGATTCATTGATCATAATGTCATATGCTCAGTTGGGGAAAGAAGTTTCATATGAATGGTAGTTGATGTCAGTCATAGATGATATGCATATGGAATACGAAGATTGTGGTGATGCTGGTTTTATTTTCAACTATGTTTATTCCTTATTAGGTAAATATATTGAAAGAGGCACAAACATTTGTTGAATAATTTCTTGTTACGAGTTCAAAACACAATGGTGGAGAGACCATTGAGGGCTGAAAACTTGATAGGAGTTTAGTTTTGTGCTTTATATATCGGATGGTTTTACCTATGGCTTGTCAATAACAACTCCTTTATGCTTACCACCATTTGAGATGGGTTGTACATCCAGACACGTAGAAGAAGTATAAGGCATTGAAGGTGTACATTTGGTGGAGCGTTATGAAATAGAAATTGGTCAAGTTCATTTCAAAGTGCTTAACTTGTCAGCAAGTTAAGGAAGAGAACTATAGACTAGTGGTTATGTTGTAGTGTTTACCTATCCCAGTGTGTAAATGGGAGCAGATATCGATGGATTTTGTTATACGTCATCCATGAACGGTCTATCAACAAGATTCTATATGGGTCAAAGTTGATCATATTTCCATGTCAGGCCACTTCATCAATATTCGTGAAGCACATACGATGGAGTATTTGTCAAAAAACTATATACAATGAGTGGAAAAGAGACATGGTGTACCATTTTCAACCATCTTAGATAGATATCTGAGGTTCACATCTTGTTTCTTGAAATATTTATAGAAATTCCTAGGAACTCACCTGAATATGGGCACGACATATCATCCTTAGATGGATGGGAAATCTTAAGGGATGATATAGATGCTTGAAGACTTGTAGTGGGCTTCTGCTATATATTTTGGAGGGTCATGTGAAGGGAATATACCCTTTTAGGAGTTCTCACACAATAATAGCGTTCAGCATTAGATACATATGGCTCCCTTTGAAGTATTGTATGGTTTTTCTTCTCATTGTCTAGTATTTTGGGTAGAAATTGGTAAAACCTTATTAGTTGGGCCATTCCTTGTCCAGGAGGCAATAGAGAAGATCCACTTGATTAGAAAGAGCATGGAGATATTGTAGAGTCATTAGAAACCTTATTCGGATCACCGTCGAAGGCTGTTTTTATTTTCCATGTGAGATCATGTTTTCATAAGGATCACTCCATAACTTGGACATCATCATATTGAAATGTAGGGAAAGTTATCTTCTAGATACATTAGCCCATTAGATATACCATAATGGGTCAAAGAAGTGGTATATCAGTTGGCATTACCACTATGATTCATTTTGATGCATAATGTATTCCACGTATCTCAGTTCATAAAGTATCAGCCAGATCCTGACCATGCGATCAGATGTGATTACATTAACATAGAGTCGGATGCTTCCTTGATACATATCCCAATACAGATTGTGGATAGGAAAGATAAATTCTTCGGGGGGAAAGCAACAGTCTGGTACAGGTTTTATAGAAACAGGATCAGATTTAGAAAGAAACTTGGTAATGTGAGAAGCAAATGAAAGAGAAGTGGTCGGAACTCTTTTGTGGAAATGAATGTCTTCTAATTTCTGGGGATGAAAGTACCCATGGTGGGGAGAATGTAGTACCCCCGATTTCTGGTATGTAAAAATTACATGTTTTTTATGGTTATAGAGTGTAAGGGTCTTGGATGGGAGAGTTGGGAGAACTTCGATCGTGTCTGGGGGTAATTTGAAGTGTCATAGGTGGCGCAAAATTTTCCTAACCATGCGAATAAACTATGCATAGTGGTCATCTTGATGCAGCAGATCCAGAAAGGTTCAAGCATGGTTTTGGATAACATGCAAGGGGAGGTCTATGGGTAGTGGCTACCACATGGTTACTGTATGTTTTTACAAACTATGCATCCAAACCGCGTGTAGAGTCAAAATGAGATCCTAAAAATAGGATCTCACTTTTTTTTCAATAACTCCCTAATTTTTTCCCTAAAGGGAACTAATTCGATATTAATCTCTATTGAAGGTAGGATAACCTCTTCCAAGAGTTTTAGAGTCAATAATAAGTCTTCTCTTGTTTAATCAAGGATAGATTCTTGAGGTATGTGATCATTCTTCTTTTTTCTTGATAGGTTTATTAGATATACTTTGATCAACATCCCCTCTTCTATTGGTTTCTCAAATCTATGCCCATTATTGGTAGATCTGGGTTGATGGATTCCAAAGAAGATGTGTTTTGGTATTGATCCTTATAGTAGAAGATATCTAATTTGGGTTCTTAAAGAACTGACCCGGTTTCTTGTGTGTTATTCATTCGTTGTGGTTTTCACCAAATCCTTCAAAGTAGGTGACTTTTTTCTTGATTCCAATTAGTATAACTGATGTTCATTCTTTAAAATTGATTTCCTCGAGATGAATTTATCATGAATTATCTAATTACGAATTTTTTGAAACCTTCTTTTCTGATGGTTTGGAAAATTTTAGAAATATGGAAAATTATTTGTTTTGAATAAAGATATTTTTTCTTTTTTTAAAAAAAAAATATGGATATTAAAATTGTAATTTTTAGAATTGTGGCACTAGGATTTGATTATATGTTTTCAATAAAAGTGTTTGTTTTATTGAAGTGAAATGGATTTTTTGAAATGGGGTTGTTCCTAGGTTTCTAATAAAATTATTTTTTACTGAAATGTTTTGAAATGGTTATTTGGAATGGTTTTGGAATACATTGGGTTTTATGTGAGTTCATTCTTGATGTGACTCTGAATAAGGGACATGTACCGTTGGGGTATAAGGTTCATGAGACTAGATTGGTTGCATGTGTCATTGGGACACAAAGTAATTGGACGAGACACCTCTCATAAGTATGGACCAGTCAAATGATGCATGCATGTGTGGGTGTGTTTTGAACTATGGAATGGGTATGCCAAAATGATTATGATAATTGGATTTTAAGCCTTGATTTGTTATTTTTCGGGAAAATAACTTATTGTAAATAGGTATTATATAACTTTGTTTTCATTTGTTTATGATTTTTTCCAAACTTGTTTATATTTTATTATAAATTGTTTTGATAAATTGTTTTATATATAATATTTTTTATAATGTGTTATCAAATCTATCCTAGTGGCGTGAGTAGGGAAGTCATTGGGGAATACCCATAGAGTTTTATACCCACCCCTACTTTGTAACTTTGGTGCTTTTTCAGATTTTATCTTCCAGGACAGAGGTATAGATAATAGTTCACATGCTTTTAGTACTACCTCCTGATACTTGGTTTGTTCAATGATTATAGAGCTTAGAGATTGTAGAGCATAGAGTCTTGTAGTCACTTGAGAGACTTTAGTTGTTTATCCACTATTTAGTTTGATACTGGTTTGGTCTTATACTATTACACACTTTGATATGGTTTTAAGACACATGATGTTTTTCAGTTGTATTTATTTTGATCGTGCATCACTTAGTTTTTTATCTCCCACTTGTATTTGAAACCCTTCAAAATTTATTACCAGCCATTGGCATCTTGGTTATGTCACTTAAGGTCTAGTAATGACTCATTATACTCTCAAGAGAATGAGAATTAGTGGGTTATGACAATAGCTCATAGTAGGGAGAAAAGTTTTGCAGATAATCTGAAGAAGGATATTTCTTTCAACGTAGGTGAGCATGTCTTTCTAAAAGTTTTATCATGGAAGAGTGTGGCACGTTTTGGTAAGAAATGAAAGCAGATTCTGAGGTTCATTTGAGCCCATAAAATCTTAGAGAATGTAGGTTTAGATTCCTACTAAGTGGATTTACCTCTATGTTTATCCCACAAACATGATGTTATTCATTTTTCAATTTTAGAAATGTATATTCCAAGTTCATATCATTTTTTGAGTCCAGAGGTAGTTCAGTTGGAAGAGAAACATTCATATGGGAAATAACCAGTATAGATTCTTGACCATAGAGAGAAGGTGTTGCATAATAAATAAAGTGATTCATCATGTAATTTTTTTTATAGAAAACCCATATCCTTGAATATGCAATGTGGAAATCTTAAAATCCTTGGAGGGAGAAATACTCCCACTAATTTTATAAGTAAATAAAATTATGGGGAAGAAATTTTCAAAAGGGGGGAAGGATGTAAAATCCTAGGTATTTATAGAAAATTATATTCTCATATCTGTTAATATATGTGAATAATATATTAATTTTCTGTTAACGATGATTCTTATTCTAATAGTGTACTAGATATGCAACAATATGTTTCTCCTAAATCATATGTTTCACACAATAATGAGTTATACTAAAAAATTATACAATAATAAAATTATTATTTTAAATTATAGATAATGCCTCCATTATATTTGTAGGAATAAACAAAACTAATTATAATATTATTACACTTCTCTGATACATTTTTTTTACATTTATACAATAAATTTTGGAGGCTCAAAATGAGAATAGATCCAATTTTAAGCATAAAATACTTTAATATTTTTAAAATGCCTTTTTACCTCCTTTTGAGGGGAAAATATTTTTAAATCAATTTTTTTCAATTTATAGATGTTCTATTTGAGAAAAAATAAACTTCTTATTTGGAACCAGGGCATCAAAATTTACTTGTTTGGAATTTTTGTATTTTTCTAATAAAATTAATATTTGTTTATTAATAGTGAAAAAATACTTCACTTTTACTTCAAAACTACCTTTTCACCTAATTTATTTGTATTGATAGATTATCATTTGAGTTTTTTTAATGTATATTTAGATTATATTTTTACAATTTAATCTAATATTAGTCTTTTGAAATAATTTTATACTTAAATTTGATATAAACACATATCAATCATTTAATGTTTAATAATTTTTAAAAAACATTCTTTCTTGTTTTGATAACTAGAATTAATTTTAAATTAATTACTGAAAATTATGTGTTTTGAAATAGAAAAAATGGATTCCAAATTTTGAATCAGAACATCCAAATTATATAAATATTTCCCTTTTATTTTTGGACATAATGAATAGTAACATTATTAATTAATTGTATTTAACACAGTTAAAGGGTAAATCATTAAAATAACGGTAAAATAATATTATAATAATAAAAAAATAGGATAACACTTATCCTAGCCCTATTTAATGTGAAATTTCTGAGCGAAAAAACCCTCAGAAAAAAATTTGTCCTTTCAAAGCTACTTGGGTGTGATTATGACACTTGTGTCATTTAATTTAAAGTAAAGGAAAATATGTTATAAACATAAATATTATTAATAAAAAAATTTCAAATTGGGTTTATATAAGTGATATCTTCAACTATAAATAATTATTAGAAATATAAAAGTATTTCCTAAATCATGGAATCTTGTTAATAATTTTTAGACATTAAATAAGAAAATTTAATTATAAAACAATGATGATGTAGTGACTGCATTATTAATGACATAATCAAATAAATGATATTATAAATATTAAAATAAATATTAATTAAAATAATTTTTTTTGAATTATTTTTCTAGGAGAATATGAAATTTTCTAAGACTATTAAATTATTTGGTTTTTAGTTATCTCTCTTTTTAATTTTACTTAAATTCTATAAAATTAATAGTTAAAACTTGACATAATAGATGTTTTATAAAAAAAGTAATTTATTAAATTATTTTAAAATACTAAAAATATTCTAAAAAAATTAAGCTTCTATAACAATTCCTAAAAGTTCAATAAGTGTCCAATTATGGAAAATTAACGCCATATAAATAAAATTAATACCCTCTTAATAATTATAATGTTATTACTATAATTAAAATTGAAAGAAATTAATTAAGGGTAAACAAAAAAAATATGGTTTAAAATAAAATAAACATATTTATAAAAAATATTGGATGAGATTATATTCACCCATTCCTATCTAAACTTCTAAATATCTCAAGTTTTTCATTTTTAAATGTAAAATTGATTATATTATTTTAATAATTTAAGAGTATCCAAGGGTTCCCCTTTCTTCTCCTGTAAAAAGCTAACCTATATTCTCAAATATTCATAACTCAATAATCCTTTTTCTTAGCCATGCCCTCCCCAAAAATATTTCTAGAAACCATCCCCTCATATTAGAAGTATCACTTATGTAATAAAGCTTCCAAAAAAATCCTTTTTGGTTAAACCAAAAGAAGTTACCTAATTAAGTTGTAACACCTTCTCTCATGCCTTTTAATTTCATTTATATTCTACACTCCCTATACTTTTCTTATTCTATGATTACATAACAATACTAGTATAATAATTATATAGTGAGGATTTTGTGCTATGTTTTCTATCTACAAATACACACACCTCCATTAAATGTATAACAGATATTTTTTTTCTGTGTGCAGTGAACTTCTACCTCACGAAATGATGATTATACAATTATTTACTACCATCTATCATGGGGGTCATTATAAGGGAGATTATTTTACATATGATATGTATTATATTTATTTTTTCTATATTATTATGTAATTTTCATTTAGAACATACCATTATTATTTCTTTATTGTGTAAATATGATAATTTTGTTTGAGGAAGTGTGAACTACAACCACTTTAATGTGATATGACTCATTCCCAAAATACATAGAATTTATGAAGGATGGTTTTATTAAACCTATTAGACATACATGAAATTAATAAAAATTTATTTTTATAATATATATACCATTTTATTCTTATTATTTTTATGTGACAAAAAAAGGATGTACTGTTAATGCGTACGTACAGCCTACCATCTCCATTAACAGTGAATTTTATTTCTTATCTCCAAATATTATGGATACTATAAATATAAAAATTCCACATATCTATATATATTATATTTAAATCTTGAAGAATATTATTAATATGATGTAATTTTGACCACATGGAAAATTTACATCAAAATAAGATCATTTTCAACTCAAGTACTGAATATCGACAAAAATGTCCAATGTGAACTTAAATAATTATTTAATTTTTATAACACTATGATAAGTGATGTAAAAGGATTAATAAAACTAAAAAGGGTTATCAATAAATTAGAAAATAGCCTAATTTTATTATTCATGAACATAACGATTTAACGTGATGAGTCAGACTCAGGGTAAGGGAATTCATCTCAATATCCTTTCAATGACACATATTTTGATAATCTACACCGCATTATTATATATAGTGTAAAATAAACACAATTTAATTTTAATTCAAATAGAATATTTTTATAGTAATAATTTTACTAAATGACAGAAATTTTTTTTTGTAATTTATGCAACGACAAAAACTTCTCCACTGCCATAACTTTTTTTTTTGATATTTGGCTTCTTCTATAGGATTTAATGTTTTTGTTTAATGGAAAGGAAATACCCTATTCTCGTTTTTGGTGTTTTGGTATTGAAAATGGTTTTGAATGTGTATTGACTACTTCGATGTCTTGAAGAGACTTCTTGTGATTCCAAATGAAATTTTATGAGGGAATTGTTGATAAATGCAATCATCAATGTTTTACGATTATATTATGGTATTTGGACATTTGATGGGTGGTTATGTGATAAACCAAAGCTGGGTGGTTACGTTATACTCTAAAGACAAGGGTTCCATGATAAACCAAGGATGAGTGGTTATGTTATATCCTCTAAAGCATTGGGTGTGGAATTCAGTCATATGGATAATCCATTTGTAATAATCATATGTGTGTAATCCGACCTAATGGTTATTCTATTGAAGTATGATTATATCCCGGGTTACCTTTAATATGTAATATGTGCTTTCTATGGGTTTTATGGATGTATTTTGGAAAAATAATGGTCTGCAAATTGATAAAATTTTGAGAAGAATTTTTTTTCTTCATAAATTTGAAATTTTTTACGTCATGATAACATTTTCAAGGCTTTCAAGTATTAGCAAGGTGAAATTTATTTTCTTTGCGTATCCATTACAGATATTTATATGTTAATATCATGATTAAAAAAATAAAATGATATACAGATGAGTAAGAAAAATAAAAAAAGTCAAGAATATTTTTATCAAGAAAAGAAATCCTATCTTATTTTTAAAAGGGTTTCCTTTGGTAGGAAAAAGATATTATTTTTATAATATCATCTTTATTGATAATTGGATGATATGTATTTATAATGGACTAATTCCTAAAAAATATAAACTTAAAAAGATTTTTTATGTGAATTCTAGTCAAATTATTCATTTATCTCAAGATTATTTAATGTTGTATGGTTGGGGCCCTATATAAACTATGTCATAGGGTACGATATATAATAATTTAATATATGAGAAAATCCAAGGTTTCAATAAAACATTGCATCACTTTATATTATAAATATAGAAGATATTTCAAAATAGTACTAGAGACATACAATAACATGAATCGTACGTTTTGATATCAATCACAAATTATGAATGATACTCTAATTGTCATTATAAATATATAATATATCAAAAATTATTTAATATTTAATATTTTTTATATTTATTCAAATAATGTATAATTTTTTCTAAATTAAAAATTTTAGGCATTCTAAATTTAATTTTTGAATGCCTAAATTAATTATGAAATGTTTATAACCAAAATAATTTGGTTGGAAAATAAATTAGTTTTTTATTCTATTTTTTATTTAGAATATTAATGTGTGTAAAATTTTTATGAGATTTGTATATAATATATGAATTTATTTATGAGATAAATTTCTTCATATAAATTTTCATGTTTTCCATTACATGTTATATCTTCCAAAATAAGATTTATTTTTAATCTTCCTTGACCTCAGTTTGTAATTAATTTTGTTATATTGAATGTAGTTATTGAATATAGTATATATATTTATTTTTTTAGTGTTATGGTGAATTGATTTTTTCTAGGGGTAATTATCCCTTGGTAGAGGCACTTATTGATAGACTTACAACTGGGTTTGTGGATTATTCCTTATTTTAGAAATATATGGGTTCACAATCTATGGTTTTAAGATTATTCATGTATATATATTCAATATCATACATATCTAAACATTTATATGAAAATTAAATGTATCTTATGCATGATATTCATTTAGATATGCATAAATATGTTTGGTTTCTATATTTGGGAGAGTAATATAAACTATGGGTCATGTAAGTAGTAACGCATTAATATGGTGAGAAAATATTAATTAGGTGGTGGGAATGGTGATTCCAAACTTAAATCATTAGAATAAATAATACATAATGGAATAAAACATGAGATAATAAATATTACCTGTGATTTATTTGGATTAATATAGATGTGATATATATAAAATGGTTGATACAAGGAACTAAAATATCCAACATACTAATTTGGTGATTTCTTCCATAAGGAAACATATTAAGACCATGTTTATTCATTATTAGTGACCCAAACGGTTAGGTACCTATTGATTATACTATTTAAGACAAGGAGGTTATAAGAAATCTATAATAGATTTATGTATTATACATGGAATGTTTTTTAGGTTTTACTATGTTGAAAGACCATTAATGTTTGGATATCAGAGGAATTGAATTAAATGAATCTATTTGATGAATTTGGATAAACAATTATCCACTTAACTATCCAAAAACCACATATTTTTTAGTTTTCATGATTTATAAACTATAAATATTCATATATTATTTAAAATCTCAACTAGGTGTAAATTATGATTCAATGTGGATCTTTTGTCACTAGATGGATATAATGTATGTTGTCTTCATTTTAGTGAGTGTAATTTCATTAAAAATATCTAATGAAAATATTTAAAACCTAATACTCACCAGTAGATATTAAATTCGTATTTATTATTGAATTTTTATGATCCTACAAATTTAGTTTTAAATAATAATATAATGTATAGCTTTCTTAATTCACAACACTGACTATTAAACTAACTGCAATATAGTATAAAAATATTATTATTTAAATCTAAACATTATAACCTAACCATTAAATTTGTTGTATGAATAGAGATAACTACATTATGAAATATATGTTAAAAATATTTAATTATCAAAAATAATTATTTTAATCAAGAAATTTAACATTTATTTACTTATTGTTTCTAGGAAAATAATAATAATTATTTAATTTTATGCTTTAGAAAATTCCTCAAAATGGTTGTCATTTTATTTTTTGTAGATATTTTAATTAATTTATTCCAAATTAATAAATAGTATTTTTTTTAAATATGGATATTAATATGAATACATCATTTTAGATTATTGTTATGATGCATTTCATGAATTTTTGTCAAAGAATTATTTTCCAGTGAATAGTTATAAAAACAATTTTTTGAAAACAGTATTTTCATCTCAAGTATTTAAAAATAAAATTTATGTATTGAATTTTTTTTTAAAATTTAATTGATTTATTTTTTTGAAAAATATTCCAACTAAAGATACAAAATTTTATAATATTATTAATTTTTGTACAAAAATATTTTTATAGTTAAAATTCATATTTATGGAAAATTATTTATAATCGGTTTTTTATAGTTTATTTTAAAATTAATCTCTAAATTTTATAGGAATTTTATTTGAGATAAATTTATTCCATATTTGGAATCATCATTTCCATATTTGATAAATATTTTAACTATTATTTCATTGATAATTAATAGTAACCTTTGTAAAAATGATGGCACCATATTAAAGGAAAAACATGGTAAAAAGGATTGAGAGTTTTCAATAAGGCTTAAAAATCATCCATACACATGAATTTAGTCTATATCATGAGTTTAATATTTTTATACTTATTCAATATTCTAATATAAGGAATTTTGGTTCAAATTTTCCTTGATAGTGACCATTATATTAAATTAATTAATGAATAAGCCACTATGGTGGTGGCGTGGTGGTGAAGAAGAGTGGTACAACAACGTCGTTCTTTGCGAGGTTCATGGTTTGAATTTTGGGAGTCCGCATTCAGAGAGAACCTCTCCCCTAGGATCCACCGGTCTTACTGGGTCGCCCAGTCTCAACTGGGTGGGAAAAATGAGGTGGGTCCCAATGTGGTGAGGGATTCCTTTGACAAACCATCGCCGATCTAGTTGCCACCCTGCTGGATGCTCTGTCATCTCGACTGGCAACGGTTCCTTCCCTGGCTGGGGCTCTACCTCCGGCCAGTGACCTCTTCGTGGGGGAGGGGGGTTTCCATGTCTCGAGGGTTCCAAAATGCCAGACATGGAAATTTCATTTTATAAAAGAAAAAATTAAGTAATGAATAATTTAAAAATGACACTTTCTTGATTTTAATTTCTATAATTTTTTTCAAATGGATAAAACAAGACGTGAAATTTTTTAAAAGTTAACTTTTTATATGATTATATTTTTTATTATATTAATTTATATTTTATTTTTTGGGATGTAATAATTACCATAAATTACTATGCAACATCGACATCATGCTTGTGCAAGAAATAGAAAAATAAAATTAATGATTTTAAAAATATAAAATGTAATATTTTTTATGTCAGTTTTTGTGTATTATGAATTTCATAGATTTATATAATTTATTTTTAAGGACTTAGTATTTTATATTTTAATTACATTAGTATCTTGATATTTTTTAATCTTGAATTTTGAGAATAGTCCTGAAAAGGAATTCAATAGTGTTTTATGTTAGATAATATCCATTAAATGATTTATAATTCATAGAAATATTATATTTGTAATACTTAATGGGTTATTATCTTTAATATAATATATATTACACTCATTGGTTAATTTTTCATTTATATGATCTTTCATGGCCTATAAAGATTAAAAAAGTTATTATTGTGATCATCGTTAAAAGGTTTAATATGGGGTTAAAACTAAGAGATGTGGATTTCAAGACAATGTAAACATGTGCAAATTACATTAGATTATATTATTTAGGATTATTGTTTCTATATATTCTTTATATAAATTTTGTGAAACTTTTAAAAGATTATTAATTTATTTTAATTTATAACATTAATTAATCTCGAGGGTGCCCCACTACTCCCGTCTATATGAATATAACCCCTCCTATATTCTTTAAAATTCATGATATAAATATTTTGCCAATTTATACATAGAAAATTCATCATTATTTCTCAACATATCCTATAGGCTTTGGTTTCATCAAAGGAATGACCTAGGCGGCATAAGGTTAAATCTGGAGAACGTTTTCTGAAGAAGATGTATAACTCTTAACCAACTGTTTTTGTTTTATTTACTCTTATACACCATTAAAATATTCAGTTACCATTATTATATAATAAAATAAGTATCTTATATATATTTAAATTTTATTATTCTAGTCTTATATACCTTTTTAAACTCCTTTGCATCTTATGGAAAATGAAAACATTACTTGTACGTACGCACGACCTACCATCTCTACACAACATTGTAGTTTATTTTTCACCCACACATTAATTGGATGGTTATAAATATATAAATAATTAATATTTTTTTATGAAATAATTATTTTATTTAATTATAAAATATAATTTACCTTCTTACCTTCCTCCTGTTAAAAAATTATAAAATTTCCTGTGTGTACATATGGACTACCACCTCCCTGAAGAGATATGATTTATTTTTCTTGTCAAGATTTATAGAATGGATATTAATTTGTATTTGATAAATTTAAATGATATTTATATATTCTGGAAGTAATGGAATCATGATGAAGATGCCCGGATCAAAACTAACAAAACAAAACTTGCATGATAATTGAAACTGTTAACACTAGGAAACATCAATTTTTAAAAAGAAACATTAATAAAAATGTGTTGAAATATTACAATTAGAAAAAATAATATATAATATATGATATCATAAATATAAATATGGTGATATTACCTAATTATGATAATTTTCAAATTATTATAAATGTGGTTAAAATTATCTATAAATAATTTCAAACCTATGTTGAGGGTCATTCGTCTCAATATTGATTCATTGATATACATTTGATACTATGATAATATTTATTTTTATTATGATTATATTATTTTTCTTTTAATGTTATATTATGAATAATAATTAATTCATGTTATTTAAATTTATAATTAAAATTATTCAATCCATGGGGATTTTATTCGAATGTTACCAAATTTTAAGGGTTTACTATCTTAAATTTTCTTATTTGGGACATCTATTATACTATACAACTATATTCTTTTTTGAGGTGTATCTATATACCCATTGATATGGAGTATAAAAAATATCCTAATTTTCATAGTATTTAATGTTTTATTGTATGTTATTTCTTTCATGTGACATAATACTCCAAAGTTACTAAAGCAATAAGGTTTTTACATTACCATTAAATTTGTATTGGGTTTGTCTATGATTCAATATATGAATTGGAATTAATATGATCTATCTTAAAAGAACTCTTGTATTTTCGTCTCCTCTAGTCATTTATAGAAATTATATTTTTTTGTATATTTTCATCACTCAAATTACTAAATAGTCTAAAAGAATTTTTTTTTACGAAAGTTGACTATGTTTTTCAATTCAATCATGAGTCTTTTCTTCCATACCCATATTTTCATTAAAATTTTATGAAGAAAACTTTTAATTTTATCAAATTATTAATTAGAAATATTTTTTACCCGTTTTTATTTACAATAAAATGTTAAAATGTAATCTTCTTTTCATTTTTTGAAAGAGGCACATTTTTTAAAATGTGGTAGTGAAATATTTTTTTCACCTTTTAATGCATAAATAAATTTTCCCAAAATCACAATTATTATTATTCTGGAATCCTTCAATAAAATTTTACATGGTTTTTTAAATAAAATTTCTCCCTTATATTTTTTAATTTTTTTTATCATAAATAATTTATTTCAAAATTAAAATGGTTCTTTCCTAATCAAATTTACTTGTGATATTTTAAACATATTTTCATTTATATCATCTTCATTTGATGAATATTATGTTTTATTATGTATATATTATTATTATTCCATCCACCATATTTATTTAGATTTATTATGATCAATTTTATTGGGGAATGTATTGTTATTCCATATTCTTATTCATGAAATATAGATTTTTATTGGTTTTAATGGAACATTTATTATGTTCTATTGTTTTTTTAAATGATGAATGTATTATGATTATTTAGTGGTGTGTAGGGCCTATAATTACATAGACCATAAATTCATAAATAAGACTCATGAGACAAATTAGTTTGGTTATTTGGTATATTTAATACCGCTTTATGTATGATGTCTTCGAACGATGGCATGATGTTAGGATTAGGGTGTCTTAACACAAGGATAAGATTGTGTGATTATGATTCCTAGAATTATATATCCAGTCATTATGAAAATAGTTATTATTATCCAAGTGATTATTTATGTTCCCATGTTATACATTTATATATTCTCATTTTATGATATTAGTTATATGGAGTACATGAATATTATTTCTCATTATCATATTTTTTTAGGATTTATTGATTTTATGATATATTACACTGTACGATTTTCCATACTGAGCATCTATGCTCCCCCATTGTTATGTTTTCCTTTCCTCAGTATACCATGATTGGATATATGAATGATTTAATTATTATAAATGAATAAAAAATAAATTTTCACTATAATTTTAAAGTTTTATTTCATGGTTGTAATGTTAGAATCATGTATGTAACAAGTATACCAAGAATAAAAATCTATTTGATCCTTTGTAATTATATCTTTTATACCTTGTTCCAATATAGTAATATCACCATCAGATATGTTTTACTAGAGTTGTAGTGTTATTGTTGTTATTAAAGGATTTTTAGTAAGACCCAAGGTAATTATATTTCAGAAAACATAAATTAGATAACATATACAAATGATAAATTCATGGGATAATTCAATATATTGAGTAATATTATGAATATTTAGTAAATAATAGTTTTGTGGTTTTTCTGAAAAATATTTCCACGTCCATATACCGAAAGGTTAATACAGCAATGGAATAGATGCACTTAGGTTCAATAAGTCTAAAAGGGGAGGATTGGGGATTATCATGATCATCACATGTGACTGATGAGTTGGAATAATAATACACACCAAGAGATACAATACCAAGGGATATTCTTAGGTTAATTTATATTTTATTTATGAAAAATTATGATGGATGGGATGATATAAACTATATAAAACTATAATATTCCATAGTGATTTTTGATAAACCTAAAGTATCATGGATGGTAATTCTAAGGTCGATAACTTTTTTAAAATGTATAGATACCCATTTTAATTTTTACATGATTCGATTTTAATATGATTAAGAATATTTTGGGAGACATTTATGGGAATACAACCCTTAGTTTTAATATATATTTTAATGAAAATGTTATTTAATGAATAAAGATTTTATATATTATGGACATATATTTAAAGTTATTGACAACATTAAGGGTAAATATTATTTTTGATTGAAGTAATTATGGTTTATTAAAATTTTGGAACATATGTTTTATGATATGGATAACCATTTGACTGAAAATTATTTTTTTGACTAAGTGATTAATGTTATTTCAAAAAAAATCACTATCTATTTTCTGAACATTATATGATTATGGTAAGTAGAATTTTATTTTTTATTATGTGATATCATTTAGGAATAAATATTGAGTTGGAATTTGGAAAAAATAGGTTTTTTTATTAATTTCATTGTGATTCCTATTATTTTAGTAAATAATTTGTATATTATATGAAATATATTACTAGGTTATAAACATTTTATAAGGTAAATTTATGAGTTATTAATTTTTTTGGAGATAAATGCTATTTTTTTATTGTTTATTCAGATAATGATACTAATTGTTATATAATTGTTTCATGAATAGTTTTGATATTTTGAATGTTAGTTAAACATTAGGTGATTAATTTTGTATTTATCCTTATGAAGGCTTATTGAAATTAGATATTATCTCATCATATACTAACTATTTCAGTTTTTGATAATGGAGAAAACCAATTGAATTGTTTTCCATCATTTTGGGCATACAAAAATCATATTTAATATTAATTTCTTGTAGTAAGAGATGTGATATATGTGAAAACAAAATGAATCACAACCAATGGAAGAAATCGTGATTTAAAAATTCCAAGTCTTATTTTATATATTAAGTGAAAAATAATCTCCTTTATCTAGGAAAATGATCTTGAAATAAAAAAAATATTTTTTTCTATAATTTTGTTGGAATTAATGGACTTTTCTATCCCCTGTTGATTCATGGTTTTGTGGTGATTAACATTCACATGGTCATGTCCTCTATCACTCTCTATTAAAACTTAGACAATATATTTCCTTTATATTCCATATTTTCAATTTATATTAATATTCTCCATATATGGGAACCAAGTTATGTTTTATTCCATGTAACCTTTATGTGTCCCACATTTCCATTTTAAAGGATTTTTTATACATTTGTGTGTTGGATGTTTTCAATAATGGTTTTTAGAAATGTTGACCCCTCGATTACAAAGATAATATTATGAGGTAATAATTTAATGATTGGGGGATAATGTAATAGAATCAAAGTATTTTACAAAATAATAATATATATATATATATATCTTAACAAGATACAAAAATCTTTTTGAAAATAATGATATAGCATAAAAATATTATTATTTAAATGTGACCATTATAACCTAATTGTAAAATTAGTGATATTAATAGGAATAACCAAATTAAAAAATTTATGTAGAAAGTATTTACATAATTAACATAATTAATTGAACCAAAAATATTTAATATTCAGTAAATTTTTGTTTCTATGAAAAGAATAAGAATAAATTTATTTTATGCTTTAAAGATACTTTTCTTCAAAAATGGTGTGTATTAAATTTTCTAGGCCAATATTATAAATAATTTATTCAAATTTTATAAATTATAGGAATTAATGGATATCATTTTTAAAATATTTATATCCTAATAGTTAATTTTGAATTTTCGGGTTTTTTAAAGATTGTGATTTCAGTGAATTGGAAAAATACAGATTTTATATAAAATTGTCTTATATTTTCAATTATTTTCAAGGTATATTTTTTAGCAGTAGTTGTAAAATTTCATTATTTCCTTTTCATTAAACATAATTTCATTAATTTTGTTTAAATAATCATTATGATTAATTTTTCTATTAAAATATTTTTATACTCATGGTGGTGCTTTTTTACTTAGTAAAATATATAATGGGATGATTTAATTGTCTTGAAGACGGCCATTATATATTAAATTCTCATCCGATACATCCTTGCTCTATCCTTGAGTTTCACTACACCTCTCTGAGTCAAATCTAGAGTGATGGTAACAAACCAGTTTTAGGATATGTGGTTTGGTGGTCGATGGTGTTCTAGAAACTACATTATTTGGTTCACTCTTGTTTCTAGGTACTACTTTCTATCTCATCGATGATCTTTCCATTCATATCCCTCAGTTGTTCAAATCCCTACATTGACCTCAAGTCCCTCTACTTCTCTACTAGTTAGATTTGGAGAAATGGTAACAAAAAGGTTTTCGGATGTGGGGTTTAGTGGCTAATGGTTCTCCATACACGGCCTGATTCGATTTCCTCCAATGAATATGTTCTAGTTATCTTCCTCTTTAATGAGGGTGTTTTTCAAAAGTAGAAGTGGAAAATAAAAAGGAATTTTTTTTGTTTTTTATATTTTGTTGGTTATTCTTACTTAAGTAATCGGTGAAGGTTTGTTTTTATATATTGTTATAGATCTATTTGTTGCTTTTTCAATAAAGGTTTATATTTGTGTATATGGTTTTTTTGTTAATTTTTTTATAGTGGTGGGTTTCATTTTTTTTCCTGATGGCTCCTTTTAAATTATGTTAGGGTTTTATAAGTTGATCTTCCTCTATATAAGTCTTTTTCTTGTTTCTAGTTCATTGGGAGACAATGACAACATAGTTAAATTATGATGACAAGGTTGAAGTAATTATCATTGATAATGGTTTGAAGATATGACGGGAAGATTGTCGTTGGGTTATTTATTGTGAATTGGTGATGAAAAGGTGTCTTGACTATCAATTGTCACAATTCGTGGTGGACCGTTTAATGAGATTTTCGGTCCTGGGGCATTCTGGTGGTGATATGATTGAGGTGGGTAGAATTTTTATTTTCAAATTTGGATGGGTTTTTATTACTATTTTGGATTTTATTCCAGTATATTGGGTTTTGTTTCTTTTTTATTGTGAGGTTACCACTTAAAAATAATTTTTGATTAACGAACAAAAAAAATAGATTTGTTGGAAAGGGTAAAATGTGTAAAATAAGGTTGAAACTATGAAATAAGTCATCTAAATAATCCTTAAACATGAATTTAATCTATTGGGTTTGTTAAATTAAACCATAACCATCCAATATTTTAAAATATTTCATTTATGACCATTTTAATAGGATAGGGATCTATATATTATTTTTTATAAATAATAATTTCAAAATGGAACATTATTGATTTTAATATATCTAATGTGGTTTCAATACAATAAAAATGGGATGAATGGTTATAAATAGTTATTTTTAATATTAATATTTTTTATGATGATAATATTTTTTCTAATTTGTAGATATAGAATAATTATCTTAAATACTTATTTAATGTCGAAATATTGCTGGTGAAAGTTGTACAAAAATTAAGTGATTAATTTTAAAAACAAATGGAAGTAATGTATTTTTAGTTTATTTATTGTGTAATATTAATTTTGTAGATAAATTTTATGTATTATTAATGTTTTAAAAGGTTATATTCTAAATATATTGCTTCCATGATATTTTCTAATGTCAAATTATCAGAATATACTTGAAATGACATAAATGGTATTTTATTTTAAATAATATTTTATTAAATGATTTAAAATTAAAAAATAAATTATCATTAGAAACTTTAATGTTACATGGTCAATGATATCAACTATTTTACCCTTATTTTTAACTTTTCTTTTGAAATAGGATTTCTAGACCCCTAAAAAGTACAACACATTAGTGTCATGGTAACCATTAAAATGCTTAGTGAAGGGCTAAAACTAAGAGATAATGGTTAATAAATAAATAACCATATAAATTTTATTATGTGATATTATTTTGACATATATTCACCATATATTTTAAAAAATTAAAACTAGTTTTACATTTCAATAAGAATTAATTTATAATAATTTAATACTTTAAGTAATTCTAAGGGTTCCCCTCTCTTATCATATTTAAGGACAGAACACCTCCAATACTCCTCAATCTTCATAAGCCTTGTATATAATCCATGATATTTCAAAAACACTTCCCAAATATCTACCACTAATCTTAGAGGCTTTGTTATCATCAAAGGACCATCAATGAAGGATAAAGGTGTATTCCAAATGTTGTTTTCTACAGAATATGTATAACTCTTAACCTAGTGTTTTCATTTTATTTTATCTTCGGAATTCATAATATATTCTATAACCATTGTCATATAATTAAAAATTTATGGTTTATATACCAAAATGTATTTATGGGAGTGGCACGACTCTTATTCATGTCATTTCTATCCTATGTAAATTGAAAACCTTACTCCACAGTACCAATACCATTATTTTCATGGAATATTATTTATATTTCAATATGTAATTCTATTGTTTATATTATTTTTTCCAATTAAATTAATTTTCTCATTAAAATTTGTTTGATTTTCATTTCAATGGTATTTTAGTGAAAAAGATAAGAAAATACCTAATTTAAATGTTTAATTTTTATTATGAAAATTTTGAGGCTTTTTTCATACCATTACACATGGCCCCAGAGGTTTGTACAGGTAAAATGATCTCTACCATTACCCATAAAAAATTGTAGGCCCTTTATAAAGGTATCTCATTGGTTTAAACCAATAAATAAGTTTAATTCTAGGATTATAAACCATTATCTTAGTATAAGACTTCTTTCTCAAGCGTTGTATAAGGGTAGTAAGTCGTTGTTTATGGGTAACCCATGTATTTCAAATTTTTCATAATGTAAGGTATCCACTATTCAAATGTTAGAGGATTACTTAGTAAAGATAAGAGGATATATGTGTAAAGGTGATTCAAAATCTTTAGATGTTGTGTAAAGGTAGAAATTCACTATGTAAATATAACCCCCCTAATTTTCCAATGTCAGATAATGGTAGAAATGTTTTTTTAATGTTATGTAATGTTAAGACAAGTTTTATGTAAGGGTATCCATACCACCATTTTTACACTACTTCTACCATTTATATATTGTAGGCTCACCCTGGATGCTGAAGGGACATCTTAGAGACACAAGATAATTTACACAAACTTTTTTGCAGGCCTCCCCATTGCATCATAGTAATCCTAGATACTGAACAAGAGAGGGATTCTATGGTTTAGGCTAAACCACTTCACCATGGATTAAAATGAAAAAATAAAGATGTGTTGTATTGTATTAATTATACTATGGAGATTCCAAATATTTATGTGTAATTTTTTTGATGAAATAAAAATATACACCTATGGGGTGTCATAATTATGTTGTATCCATGTAAATTCCATGCAAAGGAGGAAGGGTTGCACTGTGGTATTTCTCACCATACACTTGGAATATTTTTCATTGAAACAACAATCACCTAACATCTTCAGGATACCCATGATTTTATTCTCAAGTATGGGGGAGAAATGTGGAAACATATTCATTTATCCTCCCATTCACACGTAGAATGAAAACTTTATCAAATATAAATAAGATATGTTGATTTTAATGATGATATTTTAGATTACATTTTCCCTCTATAAATGGTAGGGGAAAGCTATTATGTAGGGGATAATCTCTCAACCAAGAGGGGAGTGTCATGGTTGTGTTTCTTCTCTATTTTAGTTTATGTTTTCTTTATTATATTTTACTCATATATATATTATTTAATTAATGTTATCCTTTAGTTCTCCATCTCTCAATATCATTTTCTACTATGAAATCCTATACTCACAATGATGAGTAGCTTGCCCAAAGAATATAATGGGAATGTAATATTGTTCTTTAACCATAGGAACTATTTTATTTCTACATTATATTAATATAAGTATGATTTAAAGTGGATTTAATCCTCATTATGTTTATCAAAGGATTAACTTGTCATTCAACAACCATTTTCCCTCAGCTAGGGAGGTGTATATATAGTTTACTTGGTGATTATTGAGTGAAATATACATTATTTTTTTGGGTAGGGGAATGAGTTCAAATGTGATATGGAGTGTATAAATTAATTTGGTATTGAAGGGAAAATAAAGTTCCTCTATGGTTGACTCCATTAGGATAAATTAATTTATATACTAACAAGGATTAATTTTATTTTTCATGTCATCAAAATGATTAGGAATAGATTTTCACTTTATTTTCATTATCTCTATATTTGCCTATGTTTTTCAAAATTAATATAATTCCAAAAAAAATCAAGTAAGTGGACTATGAATAGTTTTTTAATTAATAATAATACCCTTGAATGGGATAGCTTTGGTCAATAATTGTGTTGTACTAGGAAAATTACAGTAGCTTTCACACATCCCTATGATTGGAATGTCAAAACATTGTTTCATTTCTATAGAGAATATTAGTCTAATTATCATTATTTCTTTTCACATTTTTTCAAAAAAATTCTTTGGATTATAAAAAACAGTACAAATATATTCTCTATTTTTTAAAAAATGATTATTATTTAACATGAGTAGATTTCGACTGGTGAAACATCATGAAAAAGTGGATAAAATGATATAAATGATCAATTTCAACTAATTTAAGAAAAGATATAGGTGATGAATATAAATTTATAATAAATATCTCATGACCATCAAGAGAAACATGATCTAAAACCACATATAAAAGAGATTTACCCATTAATTTTTAAATCATGGAACCCGAGGAGACCATGATGGAATTGCTTGAAGATAAATTTTTTATCCCTTAACCATTATGACAAGAGAATAATGAAGATGATTTTAATATTGATGTACATATAGTAGATCAGTATGTTTGGAAGTCTTCTATAATGAATTTAAATTTAAATTTGATCTTCTAGTCCATGATAATGTAAAGGATCTAGCACCTCTTCACTAATCCCTATCTTTAGAAGAAGAGGAAACCATCCAAGTAGAGAAAGTTGAATAAAGGATGTAGGATCCTGACTACATGTCTCAATGTACTATCATTCAACTCTAAGAGTAATTTTATGTTAAATAAATTATTGAATCAATACCAAATTATGGATATGATATTTTCCTGAACTTATTGTAACCAAATTTTGTTAAAACTAAATTTAGAATCCTCCCACTATATTGAATTATTAGATTTTCCCAAATATTATTTTGACATAGATGAATATTATTATTAATAATATGCACAAAAATGGGAGAATATAGAGCTCAAAAAACATATGTAACACTTTTTCCTTGAGATGATATAAATTTATAATATAAATAAAACTAAGGAGAAATATTATTGTATTAATGTTTAATAATTTGATATCGATTCTTCAAGATCAAATTTTTTTAAAAAAAATTACATTATGTCTTTCTCTGAAAACTTTTGTATTTATGAATCATACCTTATGTAATCACTAGAGAATGAGTAACAGGTTTTTTGGGTGATATCCAGGAATGATGAGGATTCATACTTTATACTAACTCCACTATGAAAAATTTATCTCATTTCCATTGGGGTAGAGTTGGTGTACACTATCTATAGAGTCCCCAAAAATTAAAATGAAAAAATAGTGAAAACATTAAGGAATAATTTTTTAAAAAATAATAATTAAAAATTCACCCACCTTCAAATTTATGATGACATCTTGTATCACCCTTCTCTAGGCAGTCAAAACTAAGGGCCCACAGGGGGGTCCAACCATTAATCAACCCTCTAATGTTTCAATTTTTCTTCTAGGAATATAATTTTAGTTTTTTACTAGAAATTAGTTTTAGGAATATATTTTTATATAGTATAATCCCACTCATTCATTGTGATATTAAATTGAAATTGCATGTATAAATAATGAGGGATTTTCATTTATATGTCAAAGATGATGATGGAATAAGAAACCCAGTAGAAATGTAAGAAAAAATGAGGAGTACAATATCTCAATTCCAATGGAAGTTCACATATATATTTAAAATGTTTTAAATACCTACACTTCTATTTATGTAAATCAATTTTTGGATTTAATATAAAATCTACATACCCACACTAAGACATTTTTGCATCACTCAGCCAAACTAGGGGACATGAGTTTCTTTAGAATCCCTAAATTACATGTTTTAGATATAAATAATAATGATATTGAATGTGTATGATTAGATATTTAGTGGATAGGGTAAAAAATATATATTTATTTGATGATTTGTGATTAGAGGGAATTGATTGATTCATGTAAGTAAAATTTTCCCTCCAATTTTCATACTAAGAATTTCTAAAATTCATGGAGATTGGTTTATTATAATTATTATCCATTCCACGAGTGATTGGACAATTACAAATGTTTATTTCTCTATAGGATTTATTGACCTAATACTTTACATTTATCTTTAACATATTTCTTTAGAGATCTTGGGTCATGTAACCTACTATAACGTGAATTAGAACTGGTCAAAACCATGACCCTACAAAGTCACATTTAATATGAATACTGAATTTTAATTGATTTCCTCAACCATGATGACACCTTTTTTATTAATCCTTCATTATTCAATGTAATCCAAGAGTGGAATTGTAAGGAATGATCTGCATTAAAATCCAATTATATCTATTCCTACCATCCTCTTGGTGTTTTTCATGATATTTTAAGGGTGAGAAAATCCATAGTAGAATTGATGCACATAATTGAAAGGAATAAGTGTGTGGTAATCGTTTGGTGGATTGAAATAGGTTCATCCTTAACTTAATTTATAGTTATTTTTTACTTTTATAAAAACAAGGAAAAAAACAAAAATATATTTTGTCCCTTGGGACAGTCAAATGATAGCATTACTAAACTGAAGATTTTATCATATGGGGTTATGTTGTATATGTGAGATTAATTCCAATAACATCATTTGAAAAAGAAATAAATATGAAAAATTATTTTGGAAAAGAAAAATAGAAAAAATATTTCAAGTGGTATTAAATCATTCATTGAAAATTCATTATTCATGATCAAACTTCTAGATTGGTAAGATTGTATGGTCACTATAATGGTAATATTTTCATTTAGTTTTTAATTTTTATATCATGAATTATTCTTAATATTTAATCTCCAATTTTATCCTTAATTTTCTAAATGAAAATATCCACTATCGTTATGTCACAAAGTCATTAAACCTTAATTTCAATATCCTGATGATTTCAAATGATTTTTTTTCTATGAATCAGATAACATAGACCCATTGGAAGTTTATGGAATGGTGTGTTTACTGATTGTATGGTCATAAATAAACTTCAATTTATTCAATGATTGATGAGGTAAAGAAATCATTATATGATAGATCAGAAAATGATATTTTTAATAACAAAAATTAAGAATATTGAATAGGAGGAAGGATATGATGTGTTGTTTCCTGTTGGAAATAGAAAAACACTTAGGTTGATTGTTTTTTTAAAATTGTGAAGTTTTATTGTAATTTTTTTGTGGAACATTAATGTTTAGTCTGGAATTAAAAATCATTTTGTTTAATTGATTTGAAATGTAAATATTTGTGTCATTTTATTCCACATATAATTATTTTTCATATTCAAATCATGGGGAAAATCGAACTTTAATTGTGGTGGTATTTGATATATTTATATTTCATACAATATTTTTGAAATTTTAAAAACAAATATAGTGTTTTTATTTTTCCCCATCTACTCGATTCTATTTCTACAAAGTTTGTGATTTTAATTTCGAGATTAATTTTCCATAAAATAGATGAAAATGGTGAATTTTAATGAATAATTTTGATTATGAAAATTTAGTTGTTTTTTCATACCCTTATGCATGGCCTAGAGTTTGGTAATGGTAAAATGTTCTTTACCTCTATGAATAAAATTTTTTAGGGGATCTAAAAATGTTTCCCACTGTTTTTAGATGATATGTAAGGGTATGTATAGGGTTTCCACCCAAAGTGTAAAAGTAAGATTTATTTTTCAAATAAAATTTTAAGTGTTGGAAAACACAATGTAAGGGGAACCCATGGATTTAATGTCTGTTTAAATGTAATATTCAAACCATATAAAGGTAATATAAAGATAATGTAAAGATAATAGGATCATTGTGTAAGGTTACTTTATATTTTTACATGTTACGTAAACATAGAATGGTTCTACTTAAAGGTAGACATGCGTTGTGTAAAGGTAACCCCTGTATTTTAAAGTGTTGAATAAGGATAACATTTTATTCTTAAAGTAATATAAAGTTATTATATGTTCTATATAAGGGTCTCTAGACCACTATATCTATGTCATTGTCACCATTTCCACGTTATAGGCTTGTGATAGAGGTTGAAGGGATATCTCAGAGCCACTATAACATTCACACAAACTATATTATAGTATTCACCATCACATCGTAGCAATCCTAGAGGTAAACCCAAATATGTATTTTGTTGTAACACCCCAATCTTCCATGGTACACTTCTCTTTCAATAATTCAATAGCTTGCATTGTACGCAAGTTCGATATTCGAACACACCGCGTCCAATCAAAATAGCCGTTATGAATAATAATACCCACATTTTGAGATTATATAAATTTTCTATTTCAAAATGGACTTCATTTTTGGATTCATAATTTCAAAATTATCCTATGTTGAATTTTTGGTATTTTTCTGAGAACTTCCAATTTTCGATGAATAGTGAAAGATACTTAAAAACAACATTTTTAATAAAAATAATTTATAGTGATAAATTATACTATTGAGTGGTTTTAAACTATAATTAGAATATAATTTTACCATTTAATCCAATGTTGGTCATTATAATTCATTTCACTTTGAAATTTGACATAAAAAATTGTCAATTTTTGGATAGATATTGTTTCTTAAAAACACGCGATTTGTTTTGACAGCGGGAATAATTTTTAAATTAATTAATGTAATTTCTGTGTTAATAATTTGGTAAAATGGATTCCATATTTGTAATCATAGGGTCCAAATTATGTAATTAAGACTCTTTTGTTTTTGGACATTATGAATAGTAACGACGACAATTATCTTTTATTATCCTGATTTATTAGTAATCAGGTAATTAAGGGTAATAAATTAATTTCATAATAATATAAAATGACCCCAAAATGGGTCCTAATTTCACTTGTTCTTTCATGGCTGTCCATGGGATGCCTTGTTCTAAACCTTGGTACCCCATGGTATCACTTTTGTGTGATAGTGACATTTTATCTTTTTATTTTTAAAGAAAGGAAAATATAACAAAAGTATGTATCACCCAAGTAAAACAATTTTAATTTTGTCTACATAAATGATCTTATAAACTCTAATAATTAATTGGAAAGCTAAAGATATTTCCTACATCATGGTATTTTTTTATAATTTTTAGACATTAAAGAAAAAAACTTATTTATGACACCATGATGATGTAGTGATTACCTCATAAATGAACGATTTAAATAAAATGAAAAGATAAGGTAAAATCTAAGACTTACACTTGTCTAAAGCCTATTTTATAGTTTTATTTCTAACACTTATCACCTTATCATCTAAATATATAATTTTTGGACCTTTAAAATCCGAAAATCATTTCATAATAATGTAACATTTCATGACTTTCCAAGAGTAACCCTCCTCTCCTATTATAAAAGGCCCCCACCTCTACAACCTTATTCACACCATCAAAGCCATTTGGCTCAGCCAACCTCTGCCCAAATACTCTCTAAACTTCCCTCTATTACTCCTAGAAGCCTCACTTTGGGCATATGTCTTCCCAAGGAATCCTTTTTCTCAAATCAAAAAGAGTTGCTCGATTTTAAGGTAATGTCTTCTCTTATGTTCTTTTGTTTTATTTTTCTTATACAACCCCTTAAACTCTTTTTATTCCTTTATTTACTAACAAAAGCAGTATCTTCAATATGATAATATGTTTTTATGATATGTATTTGATTTACACATACACACACCTTCGTCTAATGGTTAAAGAACATACTGTTTCTGTGGGTGGCGAATTACTGCCTCGTGAAACGATGATTGTTCAATATTCTTTTAATACCTCTCATGGTGGCCTTTAAGATGTCACTATATTTATATCAGATATATATTATGTTTATGTTTTTCTTATTCTTCTGTATTTTTCATTTATGGCATACCTTTATGATTTCCATTATGGGTAAACGGAATAATATCATTTTAAAAAGTGTGGACTATCGCCCACTCAAAGTGATTTTAAACGTTAATGCCATGTGTCGGACATATAAAGGATGGAGTAAATGATATTATATATGTTACTATACTAGAATTATAATATACCTTTATATAATTATGATTTCATTACATTAAATATGATATAGAAATGAAAGTAGTGTTCATGCGTACATACGGCTTACTGTCTCCCTGAACGGTGCATTTCATTTCTTACCTCTAAATGTTATGTAATATTATAAATGCATGTATATACTGGTTATATATGATACATATGATATCTACATCATGAAAATAATTCTGGATATATTTGATACTTTACCACATGAACAAATGGTAATTATAAGATATTTATTTTTGACTCAAGTACCAAAGATCGACAAAATTACCGTTATTGACTTAAATAATTACATATGGTTCATAACATGGTAATAAGATATATAAAATGAATAATGAACTTGAAAAAGTTATTAAGTAAGTAGAAATTAACTCTAGTTTATTATTCGGGAGGTTAAATAACGATCGAGTCAGGTTGGACACGAGGCAAGGGACTTCGTCTCAATCTCCTTTCATTGAGGTATATTTTGTTTTATACATAACTTTTTTTTATACGGTGTATAAAACCCTTTGATTTTTACTTTTATTCAAAAGGAATCTTTTTATACGAAACATTTTTAATAAATGACAAAATGAATGTTATGTCTTACGTATGCGGCGACAACGACTTCTCCTCCTCCATGACCATTATTTGAGTTTCGGCTTCCTCTACAAGCCATAAATTTTTTTTAAATGAAAAATAAATACCATGTATTACTTTACTTTTATTTTGGTATTGAAAATGGTTTTGATAATATTCTTATTATATCAATGTGTTGTACTAATATCTTGTGATTGAAAGGTAGAAATGTTATGTTTTCTTTATGCATGTTTTATGTGATGCGATTATGTTATGGTTTATGATATGTATAAACCTTTTCAAATAAGGAATTCATTGGACATAATAAGTGACGGGTGGAGCCCACTATTGCTCCTCGATGCATAAGTAGGTCTCATGAGACAAACTAGTGTCTTGGCACGATACCTTTACAAGATATTATTTGTAGCCTTGCCACAATGCCTTGTCTACGTGGTTATGATAGTCTAGCATTATGCATTCCATTGTTATGAAAGTGGTTATTGATATTTCTTGTGATTATTCGACTAGTAGAATATCCATGTGAATAAGTAAATGAAATTATTTTATATTTTCCATATTATACTGAAGTTCAAGTTTAAAATTATTTTGTTTTAGTTATACATTGCCTTAAATATTTATGTTTATTTATGAAAGTTTTATCTATATTGTTATCCATACAATGCATCTGAGCTCACCCCTTTTTATGTTTTATTTTCCTAGGATGTGAAGAAATATTTTATGACTGACCTGCACGGATAATCTGAAGGGGATGTGAGTGTGGACTATGAAGACTATGTTATTTTAGTTTTTTAATTTATGATGTAATGTAACAGTTATGAATGTATCTAGTGTTTCCAGGGATACTAAAATAATCGGTCATTTGAGACTTGATCTTTTGTGATCATTCCAATGTTATGTAATAATACACTGACTCTGGGTAACTGGGGTCAGGGCATTACAATTAGTATCATAGGCAGTTTAGTACTAACCTTGGAAGCTAGATATAGAAAAACTTTGATTAGAGAAAATACCCCTATGATAGACTTTGAGGATTAGTATATAATAACATCCTAGAATTTTGTTATTATAGAGATTTTGTGAGTTTTCCGAGCAATACATCCATGTCTGGATATGAGCAGGTAGAGATGGCTCTGGCATAGATGTACCGAGGGGTAAAACCCAAAAAAAAAAACTGCTTTGAGAAAGACTCAAACGGGAACGGGTGCATGACAACGGGAATGGTTGCACTCTTTGTTATGACACTCTAGAGGGATATGCTTAGGATAACTCTCATTTTCATTAAAAACCATTATGAATGGTTTATGAGTATATACATCCTCAAAAAAAAATTTATGATTATATATTATATCCATATATAGTTCAATTTATGTTAAGTGTTTTTCAAGTATCTTATTATGTATTTCGATTCATAAACTAATCTACATAATGACATTGTTTAGAAATGGATCCTAGTGAATGGAATGGAAAATGTATCAATGTATACACTCCATGTATGGATTTCCCTCCTAATCAAGATAATTATAGTGGAGCTAGTGATATAAATGGTGCGGATCAGCTTATCACCATATTGGGACAACTCACATAGGTTATTAATAATAACCTTACTCATATGGAGCACACGGATCCGTGATGTGGAGGATCAATGTCAGACCACATCATGAGGCAACAACAACCAAAATTTAGTGGGAGTAAAAATCCCTTAGTAGCTAAGAAATTGATAAATTCCTTAGAGAAAATATTCCATGCCAAGGGGAGTAGTGAAAGGGAAACGGTTATCATGGTAGTTTACCGCCTCACTGGAGATGCTGATCAATGGTGGTCATTGATTCAAAACACAAAGGAAGATGATGAAGTATCAAATATGAACTGGAGGGATTTCAAAGAGATGTTCTTAGAAAAATAATTTCCTCATGACCATCGAGAAGATATGGAAAGGCAATTTCTGAGTCTGAGACAAAAGGAGGATGAGAATGTCGCAAAGTATGAGGATAACATTACAAGGTTAGCGAGGAATGTAGTAGATTATATACGTAACCCAAAAAGTAAGATCGATCATTTATTTTATGGTTTAAAATCGTTTCTCCGTCGAGCTTTAGTCTCACAATCATTCGCATCGTACGAATATATTGTCTCATGTGCTATCAAGACTGAAAAGGAATTCTCTAAATCATATGACAATAAAGTAAAGCAAGAGAAGAAGAGAACGGTGGAAGAAGAGATGGATAAAGGGAAAAAGGGCAAGAAGGATTTTCCATTATTCGATAATTGTGGGAAGAATCTCCATGATACTTGCCCAAAAGGAATGGGTGTTTGTTATAAATGTGCAGAAAAAGGTCACCAGGATCTTGATTGTAAGGGATAGAAAGAGGCTATCAATGTTGAATTCTATAATTGTAGGGAAATGGGGAATTACGCAAATGAATTTACTAGGAGTCAGAGAAACTTACCTTAGAAAAGGCCAAGGGGTCAAGGCTAATCTTATGATGTTACTATAGTTGATGTGGAAAAATTATTGTATTTGTGTTTTTGGACTCAAGAACTATATTATGGTTATAAGAGTAATGTGATATATATAAGTATTGTACTGCAGTACTTGTTTTTTTTTATTATGTATTTAATATGATGAAGGTAATCATATCTTTAGTGTGTGATCATAAGAGAAAATTTTCTTTGTTTGGGGAATCTGATGAATTGATTTTGGAATTTAGAGAACATTTAGAGAATGTTTGGATAAATGTATTTTGGATAAATATAATGGTTGGAATGGATTATGTTTGACTTTGGATAGTATTTTTTAAGGTTAAATCATTTCTGAAGATTATTTTTGGAATATTATAATACTATAGTTTTAGGAAAATGACAACCTGTAGGTCGGGGGATAACTCGTCGCTTCGGAAAAAGTTGTAGGAATCGAACACACAACCATAGTGTGACATGCGTTTATTACCTACCAATATCCTACAGGAAGTCCCTGGTTTTTTAAAAAAAATTCCTAATCTAAGTGGTATGTGTTAATATTTTGAACCATGTACGATTAGGATAAATATAATATATTTGAGTTCTACTATCTTTTTGAGTGAAAGATGCGTTTCTCGTAGAAATTAGTTGAAGGTTGAAACTCTACTTATCAATCATGTATATATATAACTATCTCTTATTCTATGAATAAATTAATTCCTAAACTTTTTTAAAGGGATATTAAAACAAATAATGTGTTATCCTAATACCTTATGTTTCGTTGAACTGATGATATTTTAAATCAACATAGATTGAAGGCTTTGAGGCCCTCAATTTTACACTTGTTCATGATTGATGACCTCAATCACTCCCTAAAAATATTTATGTTTTCCTCCAATTATATGTCTCTAATTTCCACCAATGTTCTCTTAATCGAGATCATACGTTGGTGGTGAATTTTTCATTTCACTTTCCCTCTTATTAAGGCTAAATTTTATTAACCTTATTTCCGATATGGGTCTTCCACAAAGGAATTTTATATTTTAAATATTTTATTTTTGAAGAAAAATTTTAAATTTTTGGGATGAAATTTATTGAAGGATGGTAGAATGTAACACCCCAATCATCCATTGTACGATTCTCTTTCAATAATGCAATAACTTGCTTTGTACGCAAGTTCGAGATTCTAACACACCGCGACCAATCAATGTAACTGTTAGGAATTGTAATACCCACCTTTTGAAATTATATAAATTTTATATTTGAATATGGATTTCATTTTTAGATTCGGAATATCAAAATTATCCTATGTTGAATTTTTGGTATTTTTCTGAGAACTTCCAATTTTCGATGAATAGTGAGAAATACTTAAAAACAACTTTTTTGATAAAAATAATGTATATTGATAAATTATACTATTTAGTGGTTTTAAAGTATAATTATAATATACTTTTACCATTTTATCAAATGGTTGTCATTATAAATAATTTCACTTTGAAATTGGACATAAACAATTGTCTATCATTTGATAGATATTGTTTTTTAAAAACACACTATTTGTTTTGACAGCGGGAATAATTTTTAAATTATTTAATGAAATTTTTATGTTTATAATTTGGTAAAATGGATTCCATATTTGGAATCAGAAGTTCCAAATTTTTTAATTAATATGCTTTTGTTTTTGGACATTATGAATAGTAACAACGACAATTATCTTTAATTATCATGATTAATTAGTAATTGGGTAGTTAAGTGTAATAAAATAATATCATAAAAATATATAATGACCCCAAAATGTGTCCTACTACTACTGTTTGCATCATGGATGACTGTGGGATTCCTTTTTCCAAACATTCGGACCCCATGTAATCACTTTTGTGTGATAGTGACATTTTATCTTTTTATTTTTAAAGAAAGGAAAATATAACAAAAGTTTGTATCACCCAAGTAAAACAATTTAAATTTTGTCTAAATAAATGATTTTAAAGACTATAAATAGTAATTTGAAATTTAAAATTATTTCCTACATCATGGTAGTTTTTTTATAATTTTTATACATTAAATAAATAAACTTATTTATGACAGCATAATGATGTAGTGATTACCTCATTAATGAAAGATTTAAATAAAATGAATTGATAAGGTAAAATATAAGATATAAACTTGTATAAAGCCTATTGAATGGGTTTATTTCGAACCCTTATCACCTTATCTTTAAAATATATCATTCTGGGACCTTTAAAATCCGAAAATAATTTCATAATAATGTAACATTTCATGAATTTCCAAGAGTGCCCCTACTCTCCTCTTATAAAAGGCCCCCACCTCTACCACCTTATTCACACCTTCAAAGCCATTTGGCATGACCAAACTATTCCGAAATACTCTCTCAACTTCCCTCTCTTACTTATAAAAGACTCACTTTGGGCAGAAGTCTTCCCGAGGAAGCCTTCGGCTCAGATCAAAAAGAGTTACACGATTTTAAGGTAATGCCTTCTCTTATGTTATATTGTTTTATTTTGCTTCTACAACCCCTTGAACTTTTTTTAATCCTTTATTTTCTAAAAAAACTGTCACGACCCGCCCTCGGGGTCCGTGTCGTGACTACCCCAAGCCCGCCTTCCATAGGCCAGGGGCTGGCGACTAGCACCAAGGCGTAAATCCCGGTAAAAAGGGAAGGCATTGCCTTTGTAAAGTAAACAAACACCACAGAGTAAGCAAGCGGAAAGTAAACACTAAACAAAAGCAGAGTACAACTGAAAGTGCGGAAAAGTAAATGGGCCAAAATACAAACCCAAACTGAGAGTAAAGTACAACTCGAAAGGGGAAAACAGCAACTGAAAGGTAAATGCCGCTACACCGAGCTGTCCACTGGAAATCCCACCTGAAGGGTGGGTACAGATAGCTCCTCTGCTCTACGGGTCCCGCCGTCCGCTCCGTGCACGTCCCGCCCAGTGGTCCACCTCCGGGTACCGTCCCGCTCTACAAGCCTCAGCTAAGGTCAACGCTGTCCGTCGTCTGCAACCAACACAACGTAGTGCGGGCGAAGCCCGTGCAGGGGTGAGTATAAGCTACTCAGTAGGGACCCCGAGACCCCTGAAGGTCTCTCAAATCCACAAAGGATAAACCACGAAGAAAAGTACAATCACGAAGTAACAACCGACACTGCTTAGGTATATGCCCATACATACACCTAAGTCCTCAATTAAAATACGCTCCAACCTCCGAGCCCAAGTACAACTCAGTCCACGCAGGAAAGTATACGTATTCCACACAGGAAAGAAAAACGTAATCCACACAGGATTTCTCAACACAATCCACACAGGAAAGCAAAAGGATTCAGCTCACACAGGTATACTTCTTCAAAGGACGATAAAGATGATCACTGATCCATCTAAGTCGTCGGACCCACGAAGGATCGATAGGTAACTAACCCCGGCAAAGACCCACACAGGATCGGGCCCACACAGGACCTGTAGGCGCTGGCTCACACAGAACCGCTGAGCGCGGACCCACACAGGATTGGACCCACACAGGATCGGGCCCACACAGGACCTATAGCACTGATCCACGTAGGATCGCTGAGTGTTGTAGTCGTCGTCGTCGAATCCACACAGGATCTCTGTACTGTCATCGTCATAGTCACAGTAGCAGTCGTAGCAGCACTAGGGTTCCCGCACACAGCAAGCTCGTTCGGAGAGTCCGCTCCACGAGCCGAGAGGCTGATACATCAACTGTCACGAAGACCAGAGTTGATGTATCCAAAAGTTCCGTATCGTCAACAGGAACTCAACGCAACAGACGGCACGTCGATCGGACGCCCGGTCTGAGAGTTATTGGCATTTTCGTCCCCGGGGCCCGGTTGGTTTTTAAGGCAAAACCAACCCGACCGTACTCCACCTACGTCCAAACCTCGGGCGGAGTATGCCAAAAGATCCGTCTCACTAAGAGGAACACAACAAAGCTAACGGCACGTCAATCGGACGTCCGTAGCTCAAGATATGAGCGTTTCCGCTCCGAAGGCCCGGTTGGTTTCGTGAACGAACCAACCCGGTTGTACTTCAAATGATACCGATTAACCAAACCGGTCACACCATTGGGATCCATACGAAAAAACACACGAGATGGACTACCCATTGGTCCAAAACGGATAGCCGGTGAAAAAGTTGCATTTCACCGCATCACGTGTGAACCGAGCCTCGTGGGTCCCGCGCCTCAACCTCAACTTAAATATCCAAAATTGGTTTTGAAACATCCGTCTTAATTACAGGGTCGCAACCTCACAGATGGTTCGACATTCCGACACCGTATGAGAGAGATATGTCCGATACAAGATCCCGTAATAATAATAATATTATTATTATTCGGTGTTTCGTGGGCCCGAGCCACGAACCAGAATTTAGTATTCAACATTAGACTTGAATCGACCATATTGATGTCAGGATTACATCGCCACTGACGGCAAGTCAATCAGACGTCGCACGCATGAGTTATAGTGGGTCGAAGATTTAATAATAATATTAAATCTATTATTTTCCGAGCACTTCGGGTACCCGATCCAAAAACTCGAAAAAGATATCCAATATTGGACTCATAAATTCCGTCTCGAAATCTGGGTCGCACTGCCGCTGACAGTTCATGAAACCAAGGTCACACGAGGAAGATACCGTCAAAAAAGTGTTTTAACATCAAAATTAATAACATCATTTTTATATTATTAATTTTAATCAAATTATTTGAAGTACTCATGTCATCACTCACAACCATCTCTGCCATTTTTCACGCATGGCCAAAATCAGCGATTCCCTTGCCTTTCCTCCATGCCATCCATGCCCATTTTATAATTTTTATTATTATTTAAAACTCTTTATAATTCATCTCTATCTATTCAGTTTCTTTCCACGATTCTGTTCTCCCAATCAACCGACCTTCTTCGGCACGGCCAGAACCGCACCACCTTTGGCTGCCCACACCGCTGCGCCTCCAGCCTACCATGCCGCTGCCACGCAACCCAGCTGCACCGTCGGATGTCGCCTCGGCCTGCCCTGCCTTAACCGCACACCACCGGGCCGATAATCACACCGCCACATCGCCCCTTCGGCGGGTTGTCGCATCTCCGATCTAAGTCCGAAAATTTTGACGAGCATAGATTCACGATCCTCGGGTCGAGATCTCCACGTTCATATATCGCGCTCAACGAAACATCGATGTTTTGACGCGCTTAATTATTTGGCGTGAACGAACGCTCAGGGAATTTGCGAAGAGTGAAGTATAAAAGAGTCATGGACAATGTCCAAATTGATGGCCATGTTTGTTTGGCCATCATCCTTGAGAATCAAGAACACAAGTAATTGGAAAAATAATTATTTAACACACTTCAAGATTTTCAATCTCAAGATAAACGAGAAGAAAATTAATTCAATCAATTGTTTATTGATTCGCGAATTAATTTATTTAATTCGTGTTCATCATGATAAATTAAAATCGGGGTAAGGAATCCACAAAGATAATTCCTATAAATAAACGCTCAAGTTCGAGGGTATAAACCACATAAATGAGAAATATACTATATTCCCCTACCTTGGTTTCAAGTTCGAAGATCGTCAACGACCAGCGGAAGACAACGTCGCGGAGGTCGGGCATCGCGGTAATCGTTCGTCAAATCCGATGACAAAGAGGTACGTCCGAAGAGGTACGTCGTTTCGTTAACGTCGGTTAGAAGACGAAGAAGTCGAGGAGGAAGCAATCGGAGAAGACGAGTCAAGATGTCATCATCGGTGTTCTTCGTGGGCGGCGGACGTTCTTCGCGTTCTTCCACGAAGGAGATGAAGAAGGTGGAGGATTTCTTCACCTTCTCTCCAAAGCTCTTCCACACCTCACCCAACAATCCAAATAAAATAAGGTCCCTCCTTATTTTATTTACTAAGCCAAGCATTTCAAAAACTTAAATTTCAAAACAAAACACTTAATTAATTATACATGAGTTGTGTAATTAATTAAGTGTTAAGTTATCAAGCTTTAAAGAGGGATAGAGGGGAGTTAGGGAATTTGAAAAGGTGGGGCTCGGGTGGGCCCTTCTTCACCTTAATCCTCTCTTAGGTGGTTAAACCACCCAACTTCCAACAAAAGATTTTAACCACTTTAAAGATATAAAATAAATATTGTATCACAAATTTATTTTACTCTTCATTTCATCCAGAAAATTAAACAACTCTTCCTAGGCAAACACAACTTCGGAAAAGGTCTTCGTAAGCGAATATCGGCGCTGCGAGTTCATCGGTGTCCTCGGATTTCAAATCCGAGCACCGGATCAAAATTTAGGAATTCCCGCTCGTTCGTTCACTGAACGTACCCGAGCCAAACTTTGGAAATTAATTCTGGGCACTCCGGGCCTCGGAATCAGGTGCCGTCAGAAACCGCGCTCTTGTAAAATTCCAACGAAAATTAAGAAAAAATTTCCCTTGAATTTTACGGGTCTTTACATTACTCCCACCTCAGGGCTTTACGTCCCCGTAAAGATACATCAAAACTAGGGAAACAAATGAGGGTACTGAGCACGCATCTGATCCTCCCGCTCCCATGTGCTTTCCTGGAGGTTCTCGTGCTGCCATCTGATGCGCACAAGAGGAATCGATCGCCCACGTAGGACCCGCTCCTTTCGATCATCTATCTCCACCGGGACCTCCGTAAAAGTCGCCCCATCGTCAACGTCAAGCTCCCCATGGTCAATGATTTGCGTCGGGTCGTGCACGTCTCTCCTCAGCTGAGACACGTGGAAGACATCGTGCACCCGGTGCAACTGAGGTGGTAGAGCCAGGCGATAACCCACCTCACCAATCCTGCTGAGGACCTGGAAGGGTCCGATGAAGCGCGGAGATAACTTGCCGCCTCGGCCAAATCTCCGAATACCACGTCGAGGTGAGAACCGCAAGAAGACGTGGTCGCCACCCTCGAACTCCAGTGGCCTCCGCTTCCTGTTAGCATAAGACTTCTGCCGGCTCTGAGTTGTACTCATCCGCCCCTGGATGACCTGGACCATCTTAGGTCCCACAGGAGCTGCAAGATTTCTTCTTTTCCGATAAGAGAAATCTGGTCTCATCCCCTGGATGAACCACATTCTTTGCCTAAAACAGTCAATCCTAACATGGATGATACTAATCCATACCAAGGATGACATCGTAAGGCCTCAACGCTACTACTAAGAGATTCAACCGTTACTCTCGCCTCCAAGGGTTGAGTCACACTGTCGGCATCAGTGTGTGGTAACTGGGTCTCCTCCAGTAGATGTCTCACAAGTGAGGGTCAAGTCAACAGCCAAAACTGGAACCTCCTAGTAACATCACGAAAGAGGACAGGAACGAAAATATCACAAAGGTATGTGTCTTCTATTATTGCAGCTCATAATACAAGACGCTACACAAAAGCAACAAGGAACCAGAAGTACAAAGGATGTATCCACTAGTTCTGCTCCTGTCCATCGGCTCCCAGAGCTCCATGATCGAAGGTCTCGGCTGCCTGAAGCTGAGCTCTCCCCTGCGGTCGGGGTGGACCTCCTGGTGGTGGTGGTGGTAGAGCCTCAAAGCGTCGTCCACCACATGCTGCTCGGCCAGCTCCTCTGCCTCGTCCGCCTCCTCCCTGCAGACCGCCACGGTCGAACCTCTGCCTCTGCCTAGGTGGTTCCTCAACCGTCTGCTGCTCCTCCGCATGGCGGGTCGGGCAGTCACGAGCCATGTGGCCTTGCCCGCCGCATGCAAAGCACTGTCTGCCACTCGGATGAATGGCTCCGCGTTGTGTGCCCTGCACTGCTGAGCCAGTGCCCTGAGGTCTTCTGCCTGAAGGTCTGGTCTGTCTGGACCCCTGAGTCATCTGTCGGCTACCTGCTACCGAAGACTCCGCTACGTGCCGCCCTGCGGTGGGTCTCTGTGCTGGTGTAGACTCAGCAAGGAAGCTCTCGATCAGAAGGGCCCGCTCCAGTACTCCTGTCTAAGTCGGTATGCTGAGGGAGATCAGCGATGCCCTGATCTCGTGTCTCAAACCCTGCTCGAAGGTCCGGGCCCGGAAGAATGGGTCCCGTACCATGTCGGTCGAGTAGCGCGAGAGATCGGTAAATCTCGCCGAGTACTGAGCGACCGTCATGCTGCCCTGCCGCAGCTGTAGAAGCTCCTGGATACGCACCGCACGAAGGGTGGCTGGGACGAACTCCGAGCGGAAGAGGCTCTCAAAGTCCGTCCAAAGTAGGGATGCCTCATCGTGCACCTGGAGCATCAAGCTCCACCATCGTCCTGCTGCTGCGTGTAGTAGGCTCGCAGCGAGGATCACCATGAGGTCTGCTGGTGTCCTCACTAGCCTAAACACTCGAACCACTGCCTCCAGCCAGTCCTCTGCTACCTGGGGATCCGTCTCCCCGCGAAACCTGGGCGGTCGCTGGCGCTGAAACTCATGCAGTGCGCTGAGGCGACGTGCGTCGTCAGCGGCTGCTGCTGGAAGCATCGGGGGATCGGCGGGTAAAGCTACCGCCGGTGCCACTACTGGAAAAGGGCCCTGCACCGAGGCCTCGTCGCTCGGTGGGCTGTCGTCTCGCTCGACTCTCGGAACCCTAGCTGGCTGTCGTCGTGGGGCCATCCTGAAAAGGAAACAGGTGCGCCACAGTTAGAACAGTATACCTGGTGAGCTGATATAAGTAATCACAAAGAAAACTTTGAAACACACACGCAAACAATGTTTTCGTGCATTAAGTCGGAAATCAGAAGTCAGGGTCCTGGTGTACGGATACGTCGGCCGCCGCACCTACACTGGACTCCCTGGACTGATAACCACACTCAATACGCTAAACATTATTGCTTCACTTAGAAAAGATCAGAGTTCGCGGTTGAACCGAACTCCTTTGATACCAATTTGTCACGACCCGCCCTCGGGGTCCGTTCCGTGACTACCCCAAGCCCGCCTTCCATAGGCCAGGGGCTGGCGACTAGCACCAAGGCGTAAATCCCGGTAAAAAGGGAAGGCATTGCCTTTGTAAAGTAAACAAACACCACAGAGTAAGCAAGCGGAAAGTAAACACTAAACAAAAGCAGAGTACAACTGAAAGTGCGGAAAAGTAAATGGGCCAAAATACAAACCCAAACTGAAAGTAAAGTACAACTCGAAAGGGGAAAACAGAAACTGAAAGATAAATGCCGCTACACCGAGCTGTCCACTGGAAATCCCACCTGAAGGGTGGGTACAGATAGCTCCTCTGCTCCACGGGTCCCGCCGTCCGCTCCATGCACGTCCCGCCCAGTGGTCCACCTCCGGGTACCGTCCCGCTCTACAAGCCTCAGCTAAGGTCAACGCTGTCCGTCGTCTGCAACCAACACAACGTAGTGCGGGCGAAGCCCGTGCAGGGGTGAGTATAAGCTACTCAGTAGGGACCCCGAGACCCCTGAAGGTCTCTCAAATCCACAAAGGATAAACCACGAAGAAAAGTACAATCACGAAGTAACAACCGACACTGCATAGGTATATGCCCATACATACACCTAAGTCATCAATTAAAATACGCTCCAACCTCCGAGCCCAAGTACAACTCAGTCCACGCAGGAAAGTATACGTATTCCACACAGGAAAGCAAAACGTAATCCACACAGGATTGCTCAACACAATCCACACAGGAAAGCAAAAGGATTCAGCTCACACAGGTATACTTCTTCAAAGGACGATAAAGATGATCACTGATCCATCTAAGTCATCGGACCCACGAAGGATCGATAGGTAACTAACCCCCGCAAAGACCCACACAGGATCGGGCCCACACAGGACCTGTAGGCGCTGGCTCACACAGAACCGCTGAGCGCGGACCCACACAGGATTGGACCCACACAGGATCGGGCCCACACAGGACCTGTAGCACTGATCCACGTAGGATCGCTGAGTGTTGTAGTCGTCGTCGTCGAATCCACACAGGATCTCTGTACTGTCGTCGTCGTAGTCACAGTAGCAGTCGTAGCAGCACTAGGGTTCCCACACACAGCAAGCTCGTTCAGAGAGTCCGCTCCACGAGCCGAGAGGCTGATACATCAACTGTCACGAAGACCAGAGTTGATATATCCAAAAGTTCTGTATCGTCAACAGGAACTCAACGCAACAGACGGCGCGTCGATCGGACGCCCGGTCTGAGAGTTATTGGCATTTTCGTCCCCGGGGCCCGGTTGGTTTTTAAGGCAAAACCAACCCGACCGTACTCCACCTATGTCCAAACCTCGGGCGGAGTATGCCAAAAGATCCGTCTCACTAAGAGGAACACAACAAAGCTAACGACACGTCAATCGGACGTCCGTAGCTCAAGATATGAGTGTTTCCGCTCCGAAGGCCCGGTTGGTTTCGTGAACGAACCAACCCGGTTGTACTTCAAATGATACCGATTAACCAAACCGGTCACACCATTGTGATCCATACAAAAAAACACACGAGATGGTCTACCCATTGGTCCAAAACGGATAGCCGGTGAAAAAGTTGCATTTCACCGCATCACGCGTGAACCGAGCCTCGTGGGTCCCGCGCCTCAACCTCAACTTAAATATCCAAAATTGGTTTTGAAACATCCGTCTTAATTACAGGGTCGCAACCTCGCAGATGGTTCGACATTCCGACACCGTATGAGAGAGATATGTCCGATACAAGATCCCGTAATAATAATAATAATATTATTATTCGGTGTTTCGTGGGCCCGAGCCACGAACCAGAATTTAGTATTCAACATTAGACTTGAATCGACCATATTGATGTCAGGATTACATCGCCACTGACGGCAAGTCAATCAGACGTCGCACGCATGAGTTATAGTGGGTCGAAGATTTAATAATAATATTAAATCTATTATTTTCCGAGCACTTCGGGTACCCGATCCAAAAACTCGAAAAAGATATCCAATATTGGACTCATAAATTCCGTCTCGAAATCTGGGTCGCACTGCCGCTGACAGTTCATGAAACCAAGGTCACACGAGGAAGATACCGTCAAAAAAGTGTTTTAACATCAAAATTAATAACATCATTATTATATTATTAATTTTAATCAAATTATTTGAAGTACTCATGTCATCACTCACAACCATCTCTGCCATTTTTCACGCATGGCCAAAATCAGCGATTCCCTTGCCTTTCCTCCATGCCATCCACGCCCATTTTATAATTTTTATTATTATTTAAAACTCTTTATAATTCATCTCTATCCATTCAGTTTCTTTCCACGATTCTGTTCTCCCAATCAACCGACCTTCTTCGGCACGGCCAGAACCGCACCACCTTTGGCTGCCCACACCGCTGCGCCTCTAGCCCACCATGCCGCTGCCACGCAACCCAGCTGCACCGTCGGATGTCGCCTCGGCCTGCCCTGCCTTAACCGCACACCACCGGGCCGATAATCACACCACCACATCGCCCCTTCGGCGGGTTGTCGCATCTCCGATCTAAGTCCGAAAATTTTGACAAGCATAGATTCACGATCCTCGGGTCGAGATCTCCACGTTCATATATCGCGCTCAACGAAACATCGATGTTTTGACGCGCTTAATTATTTGGCGTGAACGAACGCTCAGTGAATTTGCGAAGAGTGAAGTATAAAAGAGTCATGGACAATGTCCAAATTGATGGCCATGTTTGTTTGGCCATCATCCTTGAGAATCAAGAACACAAGTAATTGGAAAAATAATTATTTAACACACTTCAAGATTTTCAATCTAAAGATAAACGAGAAGAAAATTAATTCAATCAATTGTTTATTGATTCGCGAATTAATTTATTTAATTCGTGTTCATCATGATAAATTAAAATCGGGGTAAGGAATCCACAAAGATAATTCCTATAAATAAACGCTCAAGTTCGAGGGTATAAACCACATAAATGAGAAATATACAATATTCCCCTACCTTGGTTTCAAGTTCGAAGATCGTCAACGACCAGCGGAAGACAACGTCGCGGAGGTCGAGCGTCGCGGTAATCGTTCGTCAAATCCGATGACAAAGAGGTACGTCCGAAGAGGTACGTCGTTTCGTTAACGTCGGTTTGAAGACGAAGAAGTCAAGGAGGAAGCAATCGGAGAAGACGAGTCAAGATGTCATCATCGGTGTTCTTCGTGGGCGGGGGACGTTCTTCGCGTTCTTCCACGAAGGAGATGAAGAAGGTGGAGGATTTCTTCACCTTCTCTCCAAAGCTCTTCCACACCTCACCCAACAATCCAAATAAAATAAGGTCCCTCCTTATTTTATTTACTAAGCCAAGCATTTCAAAAACTTAAATTTCAAAACAAAACACTTAATTAATTATACATGAGTTGTGTAATTAATTAAGTGTTAAGTTATCAAGCTTTAAAGAGGGAGAGAGGGGAGTTAGGGAATTTGAAAAGGTGGGGCTCGGGTGGGCCCCTCCTCACCTTAATCCTCTCTTAGGTGGTTAAACCACCCAACTTCCAACAAAAGATTTTCACCACTTTAAAGATATAAAATAAATATTGTATCACAAATTTATTTTACTCTTCATTTCATCCAGAAAATTAAACAACTCTTCCTAGGGAAACGCAACTTCGGAAAAGGTCTTCGTAAGCGAATATCGGCGCTGCGAGTTCATCGGTGTCCTCGGATTTCAAATCCGAGCACCGGATCAAAAGTTAGGAATTCCCGCTCGTTCGTTCACTGAACGTACCCGAGCCAAACTTTGGAAATTAATTCTGGGCACTCCGGGCCTCGGAATCAGGTGCCGTCAGAAACCGCGCTCTTGTAAAATTCCAAAGAAAATTAAGAAAAAATTTCCCTTGAATTTTACGGGTCTTTACAAAAACCAGTATCTTAAATATACTATGCTGTTTTTATGAGAATTATTTGATTTACACTTACACACACCTCCATATAATGGTTAAAGAACATACTATTTCGGTGGGTGGAGAATTACTGCCTCATGAAACGATGATTATTCAATCTTCATTTAACACCTCTCATGGTGGCCATTAAGATGGAACTATATTTATATATGATATATATTAAGTTTATGTTTTCCTTATGGTTCTTTATTTTTTATTTATGTCATACCTTTATGATATATATTATTGGTAAACGCGATAATTTCATTTTAGGAAGTAAGGACTACCACCCCCTCAAAGAGATTTGAATCATTAATGACATATGTGGGATGTATAAAGGATGTAGTAAATGATATTGTATATGATATTATACTGGAATTATAAAATGCCTTTATATCATTATGATTTCATTCCATTAAATATGAAATAGAAATGAAAGTAGCATTCATGCGTACGTACGGCTTACAGTCTCCATGAACAGTGCATTTCATTTCATACCTCTAAATGTTATGTAATATTATAAATTCATGTATATACTGGATATATATGATATATAGGATATCTACATCATGAATATAATTTGGGATATAATGTATATTTTACCACATGACCAACTTTTAATTATAATAAGTTTATTTTTGACTCAAGTACCAAAGATCGACAATACGACTGTTATTAACTTAAATAATTACATAATGTTCATAAATGGTAATAAGTGATATAAAAGGAATAATGAACTTGAAAAAGTTTATTAATCAGTTATAAATTAACTCTGGATTATTATTCAGGTCGTTAAAGAACGATCGAGTCAAGTTGGACACGAGGTAAGGGACTTCGTCTCAATCTCCTTTCATTGAGGCATATTTGGTTTTATACACAACATTCTTTTATACAGCGTATAAACTCCTTTGACTTCAATTTTATTCAAAAAATATATTTTTATACAAATCATTTTTACTAAACAACGAAAGGAATGTTTTGTCATACGTATCCAGCGACAATGACTTCTCCACCGCTGTGACCAATATTTTAGTTTCAGCTTCCTCTACAAGCCATAAATTTTTTTAAAGAAAAATTAATACCATTTTTACTTTTCTTTTATTTTGGTATTGAAAATGGTTTTGATAATGTTTTTATTATACCAATCTGTTGTATTGATATCTTGTGATTTAAATCTGGAAATTTTATGTTTCCTTTATGCATTTTTATGTGATACGATTATGTTATGGTTTATGATATGTTTAAACCTTTTCATATAAGGAATGTATTGGACTTAATATGTTATGGGTGGAGCCCGCTATAGCTCATTGATTCATAGGTAGGTCTCATGAGACAAACTAGTGTTATGGCATGAGGCATTGAAAAAATCTTATTTGTAGTCTTGGCACAAAGCCTTGGATACGTGGTTATGATAGTCTGGCATTATGCATTCCATCATTATGAATGTGGTTATTGATATTGAATGTGATTATTCGACTAGTAGAATATCCATGTGAATAAGTAAATAAAATTATTTCATTTTTCCCATACTATGTTGAAGATCAAGTTTAAAAGGATTTTGTTTTAGTTATACATTGCCTTAAATGTGTATGTTTATTTATGAATGTTTTCGCTATATTTTTATCCTTACTAAGGATCTGAGCTCACCCTGTTCTATGTTTTATTTTCCCAGGATGTGAAGAAATATTTTATGACTGACCTGTAGGGATATTCTAAAGGAGATATGAGTGTGGACTATGAAAACTATGTTATTTTAGTTTTTCACTTTATGATGTAATGTAATAGTTATAAATGTGTCTATTGTTTCCAAGACTAATAAACTAATCTATCTTTCGAGACTTGATATTTCTTGATCATTCCAATGTTACGTAATAATGCACTGACTCTGGGTAACTGGGGTCGGGGCGTTATAGTTGTTCTGTGAAATAATATATCATCCCACACTATTCATACAAAATTATCAAATCTAATTAGTGTGATATTCAATACATAATATAATGTTCCATAGTATAATCATTTCGGTATAGTGTCTTTAGAAACTCATATACATAAAAAATTCATAAGTGAACTATATAATCTTCCACTAATTTCTTCATAACTATCACCCTTCTTATACATTTTGTACATACTACTTTTCTTCATATCCTGAAGAAAAGAAACATAATAAATGGTGAGAATAGATTCTTAGTATGGGTAAACATGGGGTATGTGAATATAACAATAGAATAGGAGTATAATAACATAATAATAAATAATGTAAATTACACCCTGGATATCAAATATCATAAACATGATTCATGGAATAAATATTGGTAGTACAGAAGTCCTGAATCATAAAGTAATTTAACTAAAATTTCTAAGAGAATATAACAATGGAATAAAAATATATTAGTGTCTAAACATATGCATATAATACAATTTATTTATTATTCAAGTAATAATTCAGAGGATATCATGTTGGAATAGGTTTACTCCCCAAACTATCGAATAATTCATTGTTCACTCCCAGGACAATCATAGTGGACAATTTCCCTTACTGAACTCGGTTCCTCCTAATCCTAGTCATGTTTCTCTCAAGAAATAGCAATATTTCTTAAATGCATTGGGGGGTAATATAGATAAGAAGTATCACATAACACTACAATGAAACCACTAAGTCATAATAGTTTTTTTGAGGAACTATATAATTCCACCAAATAGTTCTATGATAGTTTCAAAAAAAATCCAGTAAAATTGGTTTTGGCATAAATTACATGATGGTTCCTTCCATTTAGCTGTAGTTTCTGGTAAGTTTCATATAAATCATATTTAGTTGACGTTTTCTTTATTTTAGAAGTGTATTTCCATCCAAAAAATAACTAAGACTTAGATACGATTAAAACTGCCACTAAATCATAATTTTTTTTAATAGAAAGACCACCGCTAAAATGAAAAAAATAACGCTAAACTAATATTCTATCAATTTTTGATGAATTTTTAACTTCCAACTATAAAAATCATCATCATATTTTTGTGGTTTAAACCATATCTAAAAAATTATTCCATATTTAGTGGTCATTCAAACTGCTACTATATGTTGATTTATAAAAGAAATCAGTTGCAGATTCTGAAACCCAAGAATTGCCCTAAAAAAAATTCATAGACTAGGTATATCACCTATCTTAAACACACAAAATCAGCCACCTAAAAAAATAGAGAACCATTCCAATCACATATCTTACCAATTTTAATTACATATAGTACTAAAGAGAACTTATTCTAATCTTAAAAGTCCCAAAATAATCCAATATATTTATCTGTAGTTTTATTAAACCATATAATTCTACAAAGTCCCCTAAAACATGAATGAAGAAAAGAAATCATATATAAACAATTATATTAATTTACATGAACCATAAATGGTTTCAGCCTCTTAAAACATTGGATACCATGAAAAAGTCATGTGAATAATGAATGCCAAAAAATCATACCTGAAAAAAACCTCTCATTCCATATTCATCACAGACATAAAACAAACTACTAATCACTACCTGATGATGAGATATACTCCCCACCCACTCCATCTACCTCTATACATCCTTCTATTAGAACCTGTAAGATATTTATATTGAAAATTGAACAATGTTATATATTTATATTTAAAATTAAGACCAATAAAAGTTTGTTAACTAAATTATTTTCATGTTTTGTGATTTACCTAGTCCCCACCATTCATCAATGCAATATAACGAGAGACAGATCTAGTCGTCTTCTGATATTAATCAACCAATACTTTCTGCAAAGTAGATATTTGATCCCCATGTTCCTAACTTGTTATCTGTATAGAAACAAACCCTCTATGTTAATATATGGGTTAGGAGTGACACAAAATATGGTTAGATATATCGGAAATATCTTATGTGATTCTAGAGACCTCATATGGTAATGGACCCAACCTCTTTTTGGGAAATCAATCAGGATGGTCCTTCCAAAAAACATTACTAATTAGATCTTCCTAGGACACTGAGTATGACTATGTGGGATTGGCATCCCATAGTGCATTAATTATTACCTATAAATCAAATATATTTCATATTTGAAGAAATATATTTTAACATAGTGACAACTGATAGTAATTTATTATAATGAGAAATGAATTCATACCCCAAATACATTTTTATGCACATTAACAAAACTCCCATAATATTTTTTATAAACATCCAACCATTGTTTTTATAAGAGGCTCAGTGCCCTAAATTATATGACATTATTAAACAATGATAAAAAACAATTAATATATGGAACAAATAATATTTTCATTTTTAAAAAGGTTGAGGCCGACGCCTCATTTTTATCAGTAAATCAAAGCAAAGACCTCTTCTAACTGGGTAGATGGAAACCCATTACATATCCTGAAGGCCCAGAGGGCATGTAGCCCATTACATAGCCCGTAAGCGCAACTTTTTGGCCTAATTCACATTCTGTGAATAGTAATCCGCCTGCTACAGTACCGCACTGTACCACCACCGCTACAGTGCCCTGTCGCCGCTACAGTACCCCCTGATAAACAGTATCTCCGCTGCTACTGTGTCGCTACAGTGCTGCTACAGTACCTGTACCCAATGGGCTTTGAACCCCTATTTTTCATGTTGGATTATGGGGTTCTTACCACTAAGCCAAACCCCAACTACAACAAATAATATTTTCAGATATATATATTTAAACTAATTGAATGTATACCAGTGTTGATCATCATTTATAAAAACTCATTGACCCCACAATGTGACGAATTATTTTCATATCCTGACCCGATGAATTATTCCTTGAAACATCCTGAAATAAAAAACTATAATTAAATATTAATGTATGAAATGTAATCTCTTTGTCTGTTGCATGTATAGATGTAATATGAGATTAATATAATAAAAAATATTTAAAATATCATATGCATATTATAACGATGGATATTAATAAAAAATTTCCATTTCTCTCTAGGTACCCCATAGGGTACCTTATGATATAGTTGATGGTTTCTCAATGAATTATCTTTGAATTCGTTCTATAATTTCCCTTTATAATCATTCCATTTCTTACAAAAAAAATTCAATGTCCACTTCTATTATATACGATCAGCAAAGAGAATGTAAAAAAAATATGTATAAAGAGTTTCATTTTGAAAATATTTTAATTTAATAATATAATGACATTAAATTAAATCATAATTTATTAAAATTACATTTATCTTGGAATAAAAAATATAATTTTTCCAAGATGAAGGCATGTTTCTCAAATCATAATATATAAACAAAATGGTAACTAGATCTACCACTAACTGGCTTAGAATCTAGACAAATAATCCAACTGCATCATCAGTATGGACCCCATATCAGTCAAAAGGGGAAACTATCATTAGTCCGTTCAGATTTAACTCATGTGAACTTTTCATATTTTCTCTATAGTATCATTTTTCCAATTTTGTGATAAAATAGTCAGTATTATAAAAAATTGCTATAAAATTATCCATTTAAAATTTTATACCTATAACAGTCACCCTCTAATATGCCTACAAAGAACCAAGAGTGGAAACCTCCTCCCTCACTGTTGTGGCTACTACATTGCGAGGCATCGATTTAGCTGTTGATGGAGATGGTGATGGAGGGTGTAAGATATGGTATAGGGGTTTATTGGATAGTGTCTCAAATGTTGTTGGTATAGAGAAAAATGGATCATCATTTATATGTATTGTTGAGGGAACGTCGACTGAGAGTCGACTGGAACCATCTTAACACTTCTGCCATGGAATTTCTATGATTTAATTAAATAAAATTAACCTTAGAACATATATTTCAAAAAAATCATTCAAAAAATAGAAATGATAATGTATGAACAGTGCTGACAAAAACAAATATACCAATCTGTGATAATGAAAAACTCAAAAATAACATAAGTGTTGGATAAATGAATGGATGACTACAAATACAACCATTCTATCCTTTAATAGTGTGGTTTTTTTCTCCATCATTAATAAAACTTCTAATTACACAATTTAAGTCAAGTATTTTTAATATCATGACCAAAAAATAATTTCTCTTCCTTTTGTTGATGGGATTTGATGTCAGATGTAAAATCCTTCACGTCATCACCCATGACATACAATTCTCTTTGTTTTATATGAGAAACTACACTCCATAATTCATCCACGACAACTTCCACAAAATATACCATTTTCTCTTTCGATGATAAAGTATACATATCTTTTAATTCCTGATCACCAATATCCATCATATGAGAGATGTTTACAAAAGTAAATTTCAAGGAATCTCTTTTAACACCCTTGATAATATAGACCAAATTTAATATGAATAAAACAACTAAAAAACTTTTTGGTTGATTTATTCAAAAATATCATCCAATTTCATAGTATGCCAGTTTTCAAAATGTAAATATACCACTATTCTATATTTTCAAACCCTCTTCCCTATCATTTGTATAAATTTTAATGCCATTGACATTATAAGTGTAAAAGTTTCTAGCCTATTTTAGAAGACCTCCAGTAAGAAACATAAAAAATAATGAAAACTCATCATTAGTATCAGTATTGAAGATCTAAAAATGGTAATATACATTATTATATTTACAAAATATATGTGACCACCTATTATCCATATTTATTGCAATATTTATGAACATACACATCATGAAAACCACTGTACAAGATCTTTATTAAAAAGTTTTATTATATCCTTATCATTTAATGTTCAGTTTCTCATTATCCTGTTTGTTTTTATCCTCAAATATTAAATAAATAGATATGTAATTTCACTATTCAGCCGCACATATCTATTTTCTTGTAATAATTCCATTTGTGTCTGGGTAACATTTGTGCTCCTCCCAACTAATATGTCAATAAGAGGAAAGATTTTTTATTTCCCATGTAGTTGTGATTTAGCTAATGTTTCTTCAACCTGAATAAATAAATTGAATCATGTCTCAATGTCATCAACATATCTTGAATAAAAGTTAACACATTCTTCTTACATATATCTTTCAGAAATAAAACATCTAGGTTGAGAATTATTTTTTACATATGAATTATAATACACAAGATATCTATGAAATAACATAAAACAGGCCTAATTGTGTATTTGATGAAGTGAAATTTTTTTTACTTAAATGGAACTATATAAATAAAATACCTCTTGATTGTAAACATCCATAGATAATGTATGGGGCCTTCTAATTTAACTTTCTCAACCAAATTCACAGATAAATGAATCATGATAGTAAAAAATAATGGGGGAAGGATCATATTCATGTCACAAAGTGTCAATAAAAGTCAATTGTAAAGGTTTTTAAGCTCAAATGGTTAATGATTTTCTCACATAATTGCCTGAATAATGTGATCAATTTGAGTACAATAATATTAACGTTTTCTGGTAATAATGAATGTAATGCCAATGGTAGTAACTACTGTAACAAAATATGTGAATCATGAATTCTCAATCCATGTAACATGGGACGCTTTAAGTAAATACTGATTTAGTTGTCACTTAAATATCTATTAGATATCGTCCCTTGATTTAAAATTCTGAATAATGTATCTTTATCCATATTTTTCATTGAAACAAAATTTTGATCAAACTTTCCATTCTCCTATGGCTAGATACCGCTATTTATGTTCATTGCTTATAATTATATCCAAGAATTGAGGTGATCCTAAGATTTTCCATTATAATTAAGAAATATGAAGAAGCAATTATCACATGAATTATTCTCAATACGAATTACATCAGGATTAAGCCTCGACAAAGTAAATTCCCAATACTAATGTTTAATTAATATACTTATTTTCATCTACTGTTGTGTTCCGATTTTACATGAAGATGCACTTTTAACATGTTTTCCACTATAATTAAAATGATGAACCTTCCCAAATTCTGTTTTAACATTTACAGGTTGTTCCAATATTTCATAACATGTTAACAACTTCAGAGGTGGTCAAAAATCAATAAAAACAATGAATTTCAACTTGTTCAACTGAAATATGTGAGATGTGTTGCGAAATCTTCAATGATATATGAATCAAAAAAATTTACTATAAGGTAGTAATTTGGGATAAAAATCAAATTTACAAACAAGAAGAGTCAAATACATGTATGTGTTCCAACTAGACTACTTCCCAAGCCTAGGGAATTCATTAATGGTCCACATAATAGAACCTTTCATTTTGAACATTATTCTAGAAGATACATCATATGTCTCATCACCATTTCCCCATAACTCCTATAATTATTCAATTACAGGATATAAGTATATATCAATTTCATTTATATGAATTATTTTTATAAGAATAGTCATCAAAATGATAAAATATGTTTATTTCATATACATCCACAGATGTAGATTATAGGGGATCAAAATAAGAGGCCAAATGCTATAACTGGTGCTCAATGTCCCAAATGGGTTTAATCCATAGGATTCCAATCCCAATTGAACATTACTTGAATCCAATGAGAAATATGGATGTAATGAATCAAATTTTATCCATTATTTTGAATCTCTTGGATGTCTCATTAACCCATCATTGTTATTATCTATACAATCCCACTACAAGTGTTCGGCAGTTTTCAATGATATGAATAATATTTTCAATTGATGTTTTAAAGGAAATTAATGCAAAACCATTATAATTTTTTCCCTTTTCATATTCTTTATATTAGAATGTTGATTATGACTTCCAATATCACCCATTGGCTTCCATCTAGAAGAAGAGAATTATTTACAATAACATATGCTTGAATCATATCCCCAATGATGCATACAATCATTGGGACATGCATTTATTTTTTTTTTACTAATTCAGACAGATATTGTTACCAAATTTTTTTAATATCGGAAAATATTTAGGGATCATTTAATCATAAAATTAATAATTCATAAATTCCAATATAATAGAAATCACCATATTTTTAATTCCACATAGGAATTTTTTATGATACAACTTTAGTAGAAAATATTGTTTTAAATATTTCAAACATCCATTATGAACCTATTGATTTCCATCATCAACAAAAACATGAAACACATTTGTCTACTAAGTGCAGTTTTCTCTTAAATTTTACTCTATATAATCAAGAGGAGGATCCAATAATATGTTACTATCATTATATGGTAGTCCTATAGTCTAAAGAACATCACTTGGAATGTTTTTACTTATATCACCCTTAACTAGTTGTTCTGATATATTTTGATGTTGAGGTTGGTGTCTTTCAATTTTGAATGAATCATTTATATGGTTTTGTATTTCATTTTCCATTTTTGATGAATTTGGGAGCTCATTCAATTGATTTAAATCAGTCCTCAGACATTTTGTAATGTTGGACTATCCGTGCCGAATCCACCACAAATATTGAGTAGGTAATTGCTTTAATGCCAATTGTTTATAAAGTTCATATCTCTTCTTTCATCTTATAAGTTTATATTTTAGACATAGAAATATTATTCTCTCATCAACATATTTATTAGAAAATTAAAAATATAAGAAATCTTACTAATCGTTAGCATATTAAGGTGTGTTCCTCTGTAATGAGATCCAACTTTCATTCATATCACAAGATGCCTACACATATAAAAAAATTAAAACAAATAAGTATGACTAAGTAGAAAAATAGAAAATGAAAAATAAAAAACGCATCCCAAGTATTTATAAGAAGAGTCGTATAAGTCCTAAAAAATTCAAAATTAAGAAAGTAAATCATTTAAGGATATCAATATGTAAAATTCAAGAAGAAGAAAAAACATGCATTCATTAATTTAAAATAGGTATCCTAAGAGAAACCCCATAGGGTCACTAAGTCTAGGTGAACCTAGTTATTGTTTATTACTATATAAATGGATTTTGATTTATAGTTATAACACATATCATACTATAGGGGGTGTCACATAATGCTTCACTAGAATTTCTAGTAGTGATCTATGAGATTCTATTTATACATGTCACATTTTATTTTCCCTTATTTATATATAGTAAACACCCAACCAAATAGATTGGTTTTAAAACTACCTAATAGATCCACTAAATTCCAACTGACAGTATTTGAATTTTTTTTATTTGAAGTGAATGATATGATCATCCATAATGATTTTTATGTTTTTAACATAGAAGAGGATATGACCACTTCTTAGTAACCTATCATATTCAATAAACTATTCCTAGAAAATAAAATTCAATAATAAGTGTCCGTGAAAGTACTAAAATAATGGAGTTGGTTGATATGTTTTCCACTTTAATATTTTGGATTCCATCATGTACCAATAATAAGAGAACTCAATTTTTTACATTGTCAAATTTTGATGAGTATAATCGATCTAAATAATGTTGTTCGATATAATAAATTTTTCATTTGGGAAAAATCATGATCTGAAAATATGATCAAACATTTTTTGGAAAAATATAAACATTCAATCTAATTATCCGAAGATGAAATTTCTTTTTATTTATTTCATGGATTTTACTATTTATTTAATGAAAATGTTTGTTATATTGCATCTCTTTCATATGAAGTTTAACAATTGAGTTAGGTAACCCAAATATTTTTTATATTTAGTCTAGATTCTATAACTATAATTAAAACCCTTTCCTACTAATTTAACATATGTATTTATAATATTGTGAAAAAAATACACCAATGGTAATAAAAAAATAAGATGGTCTTTCTAAATCATTAGGGGGTGATTTTTTCTAATACAATGAAAAACCTTTCAATACAATAAAAAAATAAACCCCAATTATATGTTTCATGAAATTTAAGAAATAAATATAAAAATCAACAAAACATATCCAAAAATATTAGTGTGGTAATAAAATATGAAACTAGAAAATGAGACCCCATAATAAATCATGACTCGTGAAAAAAATTGGAACTGGTCTAGGCTATAAGTATATGATAAACTCTAAGGCTCTGAACCCAGAAATATACATGAAGAGAAACAATAGAGAAATAAAAAAATATTCCTCCATCCAATATCATCTAATACATCATCTAAACATGGACCAACATTCATAAGGATGGGGTTTATAATCATACCTAGTAAAAAATAAATCAAAAATATTACCACACACATTATTAGGAATAGACCATATTAACTCATAGTTCAAAATATAAATAAAACTCTAGGGATAAAATACAAAAAAAAATATACTAATTTATTTCAATTAAGTATAATCATCCAAAATAATTTATCTATTTCATAAACATGGAATATCAATTCCACATTCCCAAACACAAAAAAAAATGGATGCATCCAGCTAGGAGAAATCTTAACTCATGATAAGAATCTCATAATACATTTAAATTCATCATATGTATATGAATCCCAAGTTCCTTTATCTTGAACAAACCCATGATCAAACCAAAACATTATATAAAATAAAAAATATATAATTAAATTTTGAATTACCTCAAAATGTGGAGTGATAGTTTCCCAAAGTTGGGCATGAATGTACAAATGGATAAGGGCAATTGAGGTAAGGGGACCAGTGGTGAGGGGATATGGTTCTATGGGGTAGAAGGACAAGATAGAGGGGATGGGGTTTGATGGGGTTTGATGAGGTTGTTGGTCGATAGTGAGGACCTAGGGTTCGATGGGTTTGGGGGCCAGCTTTGATGGTTTCTATGGGGTCGAGGGAATATGGGTTAGGAGGTTTGGGCGCTGTGGTGGTAAAGGGGGAGAAAAATAAGTGTCATGCGTAAAAAAATGTTTTAGCGATGGTTTCTTAAATTACCACTAATAAAAAACCACTAATTACTAAATTTTTAGTGCTGTAATACCTATATTTGATTGACACAATATACTAAAATAGTCATCCTAATATAAAACTGCAAAAGAATAACGGTATCATAAACATTTCATCATAGCATAATCCATAGAAAAAAAATGTTTTTCATAATCATCTCATTAATTATCATAGAAAACCCCCATGGAAAATTAATAGATTTAATAAAAATATCTTTATGAAAATAATAATCCACCCAATGAAAGATTTAGGGTGATATATATTGATCCAATCCATAGAAAAGATAATTTAAAATCAAATGATTTCATCTTAGATGCAAAATAAATTTGAAAAATCACTTAGAACATTTCTGGAGATAAATAATCATTTAAATTTGGTAATAACCATTTAAAAACCAAAAGATAAAAATTTTTAAAATATTTTTAATTTAAAATTATATATGAAAAAATTAAATTAATCTTTAAAACATTGAGAGCTCATGACTCAAAAAAATTAACATTCATATCATACACTTTAAAATCAATATTTCAATCATATATTTATTAAAATTTTAAAAAAGTACCTCATTAGGAAAATGAAAAGAATATTCCTTTTAATTTTTCTGTAAAAACTAAAAAATGGGGAAAATATTCTTTAACAAATCATTGGACATTAATTAAAATTTTATTTTATACGCTTTTATAAAATATGGACATTGAAGAAGAATTATTTTCAACTAAATAGAGAAATAAAGTTGATTTTACATAAAAAAATTCTTTAGAAATAATAGGTACATAAATGGTTTAAAATGCAAGTAAAATATGTATGTTATTAAATAATAACGGGATAATAAATATTAATGTTTTATAGAGGTATATCATAATATCACATCATTGGAAGCATAATCATAAAAATCCTGATAAACCATAAGATTGAAATATAAAAACCATTACCACATTGGTGTCTTTTGAATCATAAGACCCATTATTGAAATGGAATTATGTGGATATTAAAATCCCATAAATATCATGAGAAGAATAAAAAATACATTCATGTGATGTATATAAATTACACAAAATAAAAATATAGCGCTTGAGGCATGTATCCTGTATAAATAAAACTGAGACAAATATCACTTTCCTTAAGTGTTGAAATCCTTCGTACACATTCTATACTAATGTATAATAAATATAGGTTTATTATATATATATATATTAAATATCCATAATTTTATATATATTACCATTTATTATTTATTTATGACCCTTTATTTCACTATAATTAATAATTTCTTGTTAAAATAATGTTTCAGGTTAAAAAGATTTGTTTTTCGTGTATGATTTGATTTTGTTTTTTCTTAATTTAATTTGATCATGGTTCCATAATATCCATAATTTTGAACATTATATAAATATCATTTAAATTTATTTTAATCTATTACCTTTTAAGATATAAAATGAAGGACACCGTTCTTCAAGACAATAGGATGTATATATGCATGAATATTATTTCAATTTTCTCAAAGGAACAAAATAGAGGTAAATAATATATTACATTAATATAATCATTATTATTACATATATATCACAAATATTAATTAAATATAAACATATTACCTTGCATGTAATTTGTAATTTAAAAAGGAATCACATCGCTTCATGAGGCAACTGTCTGATATACGCACGAGCGACGTTATGGTATTCCCACGGAATGGAAAGTAAGAAGGTATATTTTATATCATAATTATATATAAAATTGACATTATAAATATAATATAAATATGTTAAATCCAAAATTTCTTCTTGTTGTGAAATATTTTTATGGAAAATGAAATGCATATATTTATGATGTGGTAATATGCCGTACACAAGATTGACCATTTTATTTCATGTTTTATAGAAGTGCAGGTGGATACAGTTTATTAAATTTACATAATATCATATAATTATATGGTATCTACTTATTTTATCATATAATCACAGTTAACTAACCATTGAAATTGCTATAGGAAGGTATAAAATGATAACACATGGTTAATGAATGTACCTCTTCTTTAAATAAATCCTTTAGGTTTACACCTAAGGAATTATTAGGAGGGTTTACTAATAAAAATTATGCATATATGACGTTTTAATTGAATTATGTAATATATTTGGGTTACAATTTTACAAAAAAAACATTTTGTATGTTTTAAGAGAACAATATAGGGGTACCCTTTTATAAGTGGGGCAGAGGACACACAGAGAGTTTTTAACAATAAAAGTGGGTAGGGAAGTTTTTAATATTAAAAATTCCAAAACATTGGATCATTATAGAACCTTAGATGGTATATGGTTTAAATATTCCAATATAATGGTATTTAAAATTTTTTACAAGTCATTTAACCCCTTATATTATTAGTTTAAATGCCCGGTAAACTCTTTTTAACCATGACCGTAGTAATTAATTTTTATTATTAGAAATATTAATTTTTACCATGAATTATGTTAAAAATATCATGTAAACCAAATTATTCTAATTAAAAATATGGAACTATTTTTTAAAATTGTATTCAATGAAGGGAAATTTATTAATTTAAAAGTAAATCGTGAACACATTGAAAAAAATTGTATTTAAAGAGAAAAGTTTGCAAAATATATAATGTTTAAATATATTAATCCAATATCAAATTGATCCCAATGAACTAAGTTAGATTAATAAATATTTAATTGAACTAATTTTACATATATAAATGTATTAAACAAAATCATATATTGTAAATTCCTTAAATGAAAAGTTATTTCCTAAAAAACATATTTCTTACTATTTGTTGAGAAATTAATCTTGGATGAAAATTATAAAAAAGTACCTCGAAGATAATTTTAAAATATATAATTAAAAAATATCATTTATTTTACAAAAAATATAATTGTATGTTGTGTAACATTTGTTAATTTTTTACAAAATATAATAAAACCATTTATTGAAAAAATAATATTTTATAACTATATAAGGACATTACTAAAAGATTAAGTACTTTATGTCAATATCATTTCACAACATAAAAATATTAATTTTAATTTTAAATTTTTCTTTTATTATCATTCATTCAGCTAGGTTTAATTACATGGTTATGAGTATAAATATAAAATAGTAATATTAATTGTATATTTTGGTTTTCTAAAACATAGTTATGTGTGAAACACATGATGTTGAAGAAATTTGTTTCACTCAGAAAAAGATCATAAAACACTCATGTTGTTACACTATTCCCCCCTTAAATTAGTTTTACCATTGATATTTGTCACATGAATAAAAATATAATGATGATAATTATTCCTCACTATATCCTTTGGTTCCCACATAGCTTCTCCAAATTGGTGGTTTCCCTAAAAATACTTTGACCAAGTGAGTGTTCTTGTTTCATTTCACATACTCTATTTGATCTAAAATCTGTAAAGGTTTTTATTAATAGAATGAATATGATCCAATGGTATGAATTATGAGTTTATTATATGTGATGTATCCATTATTTACTTCCCCATGAGTGATATGTAGAAAAAATCATGGACTTGAGAGAGGTTTAGTGGATGCACCCATCAATAAGATATTGTATTGATGCAATCAAGAATTTAAAGTTGATCAATATTACGAGGGATTAATTTTACATTATTTATAAATACAATTTAATTATTCCATTGAGAAATTATTATAAACATCTTATCACTTACATAAAATTTCATACCACAGTGGGGATAGTTACTACAACATTTAATACGGTATTGTGTTTCCTTAATGTATTGCTATATGGATATTGTAAAGACCTAAAATTTTGAATAAATTTTGTTTCATAACATTGTGTGTTATTTTATTTTATACTCAAAAAACTATTTCATTTAATATAATGAGTATAATTAAAATAATACTGCTGTGTTTCTACAGTTATATAACTGTTGGTCAATATGACCGTTGGAAATTAAATTTTGTGATTATTGTCTATAAATACAAGTGATATTGATTAATTAATATATAAAGAACATTAGTTGGCCCCATGTTTTAGTCTCGGGCCAATCGAAGCCCATCTGACAGAACTCGGGAAGGAGGTTGCAGCTTTGGACTTTGCTCTGGACCAAACCCAAGATTAACTTCATCCTGATAAGCTGGAACGGAATCGCCTTCACGAGAAGTTCAAGCTGATAGAAATCACTACTCGGGAAATGTTGGATGAGCCGCCCCAAGATTCTATCACCCTATAACACCTTACTCTTAGGTCATATGCTGGTGTTATAAGGTGTTATGTAATGAGACCATAAGTGCCTTGTGTAATCCTTTGATTTAAATAAAAATTGTTATTTATTCTTATGGTGAAGTTTGGGATTTTTCAAATGTACGGATAAATATTTTATTCATATTATTGATAAATTTTAGAGATAGGATATTTTAAAAATATTTATGTAAACCTTAAATAATTAATAATATGTAATGATTTTCAAAAAACGGTCTTCTACAGTTTGGTTCAGTAAGAAATTTATAGTAATAAAATCAACATAATTTTTGGTGAATAGTAAATTATGAATAGTGATTTTACACTTATGATTATTAATGTGATCAAATGGATTAATTAACCTCACTTAATAAAGTATTAATATAATCTAGGCACCTTGATTAAGTAATGTGATTCATTAAATTAGGTAAATAAAAATTTCAGAAAGTATTGGTTATGCATTAGTTTTTTCGGGTGAAAAGTGTCTTTTATTTTTAATAAAAATTCAAATATTTAAAAAATTATTTTTATAAAATGGAGTTCATTTTTTAATTCATATCATCAATATTAGGTTAAGGTGAAGTTTTTGGATTTTTCTGAAATAATTGAATTTTCAGTGAATAGTGTTTTTATATAAAAATTAAATTAAAAATATTTCGATAATTATTTTCATAAAATGGAGTTCATTTTTGAAATTGGATCATCGATATTGGGTTAAGGTGAATTTTTTGGATTTTCCTGAGAAAGTTGAATTTTCACTGATTGGAGAAAATACAGTTTTGTGTTTCGAGTGTTTAATGACATCATTAATGATGTAATCACTATTAAAAGATTCTAGTATACTTATGAATAGTAATATAAGGTATGAGATGTCCCAAGTGACCAATACCATGGGGAAATTCCATAGGCAAGCCCATGGTTTTTTCAATACCACTGATGAGGTGTCCCTTATCAATTAATTCTTTGTCCCCTCACTTCTCCTATAAATACCCAGCCTTTCCCTAATTATTTTCATTTACAAATCCTCCCCAATGATGTTATAGTTTCATTACCTCCCAATGATTCCTCCCAATGTTCTCTCAAGCCTCCCAAGGTCCGGACCTTCATTCTTTCGAAGTTACTCTTCATGGTAAGGGATCTTTTCAGCCTCCACTTTTAAGTCATGACTTCCTTTATGTTGTGTCTTCTAATATCCATATATTTATATTGAGGGTTTGTTATTATATGTTCTCATTTCTGTCCCTCTCATGTCTAATTTATGAGATACCCTTTCCGCTCTCATAAATTTAATTTCTGAATATTTAAGTGACGTCATTAGGTTGCCAAATTTTTCGTAAAAGAAATCAAATATTCTCTTTTATTTCATGTTTTCTTTTCATGTGGTATGTCATTAAAATATCCATAACATGATCTTATTCAGTACATCTACTATATTATGAGTTATTTATGAGTGGGTGTCCCTTGTCCCCTCTCTTTTCAATGTTTTCTAAAACCATGTTATATAGTTGTTATGCTGCAGAAATTTCATCTCAAAATTTCTATCTCTTTCTCTCAAGAAATTCTATTGTTTATTTATGTGAATACCCAGACTTAGTTCTTTTCCAGGGGTGTTCATAAATATATAAAGATGGTATATATTACGTTGTAATTGACATACATATAACCCTCACTCCCTTTCCATGGGTTATAAATGACACAATGATATTATTTTTAAGCTCTTTTTAAACGTCACGATTTTGTCATGAAACCCATCTCTTTGATTCCATTTAGGTTATTTATGAATTGTCTGATTATGATATCTGTGTATCACATTAAATTAAAGAAATATTAAGGGTTCGCCCTGATAGCACTCTAATGCATTGGCTAAATAACTAATCTCTAGAGATGACAAGTTTTACGATACCTAGGTGAATAACCTTTCGAATTTTTATGACACCTTGGGGATGTACCTTAGTGATATGTTAATGAATTTCTAAAGGAAATGTTGTATCCACATATTCATGTTATGATTAATGTTCTTTTTATTATTATATACCAATTGTTTCATTTCTCATGTCTTTATGTTTTTATTCATGTTCTTATTGATATCACAAGTACATTGACTCCCCTGTTTACCCTTACTGGGCCTTCTGCTCACCCTTTCCTTTGATGTCTATCTCCATGATATGAGATTCAGTGAATGTACATAATATGAACCTACGATGAAGCCTTAAAAGTTGTTTAGAAGAATTTTTTGTGTTGTTCTCATGTTTTATGTTCCTAATTTCCAAGACACAAGACTTTAAAGATCCTCTATTTGAAAATGTAATGAAAAGTTATGTATTAAAATGGTGGGAAGCTATAGTTGGTATCAAAGGATAGATTATTTATTTATGGAAATTAGGATATTAAATCTTTATGAAGAACCCTATAGAAATGTTTAAATATATGAATCATTCCTAGTATTTTGGTGAGTATTGAGTATGTAGTGTATCAAGCAAATACATCACGGTCTGGATAGAGAAGGTGGAGGTGGCTCTAGAATAGATGTACATTGGGGTAAAATCCAAAAAACACTGCTTTGAGCTAGACTCGAACGGGAATGGGTAGACGACAATGGGCCTTACTGCACTCTTGGTTACGACACTCCTGGGGGATATGTTTGGTTAATCACAAGGTTTTTATGAATCATTATGAAGGAATTATAGAAAAATGTAATTGTCTAAGCATGATGTTTTAAGATATAAAATCCTTTTTAGTTAAAAGATTTTTAAATGAAATAAGTTTCTCAAAATGGATTTATTCTTTTGGAAGATTTCCACATCGTCTAGGAATAAGTTAACTTATTTCATGAAGAGTTACCTGGGCCTCCCCCAGAAAGAGAGGTAGAGTTCTCCATTTAACTATTACCTAGATCTCATCTGATGTCAAAGACACCCTATAGGATGGAAAATTTGGAGCAAGAGAAATTAAAGAAACAACTCCGAGATATTATGGAGAATGGGTTTATCTGACCAATTGTGTCTCCTTGGGGAGAACCAGTTCTCTTTGTGAATAAGAAGGATGGATTAATGCAGCTATGCATTGATTATAGAGAACTGAATGGGATCACAGTGAAGAACAAATACTCTCTTCCAAGAATTGATGACTTATTTGACCAACTTCGTGGGACTCAATTCTTCTCTAAGATTTATCTTAGTTCTAGTTATCATCAATTGAGGGTAAAGAATGATGGTATTCCAATAACTTCCTTCTAATCAATATATGGGAATTATGAGTTTGTTGTTATGTCGTTCGAATTGATTAATGAAGCTGCTATTTTTATGGATCAATAATAAGTTGATTTTTGAAACTTATGTTGTATCCAATGGATATCCTTTGTATAGGAAAATTATTTGGTGATTAAAAGATAAAGGTTATTTTGGACGATGTTTTCTATTTAGGAGTACTATATGCCTTTTGGAAATAAAATAATACAGGATTTAAATTGAGGAAGAATGGTTGATTCTTTTTAAATAATTTATATATTTATTATGGACATATGATGATTTGGGTTATTTCTGGAAAATGATGATCCTAGAATAGAGAATATTTTAATAGGTTAATTACAATTTAGTATGAGACTTTAATAGTAGTCTATGTTATTTGGAGAAAAGTGTTAATATTTATTGGTGAAGACTATGTGATTAAATACTTTAGTGTTTTGGGTTCCAATCTTAGTTTGGATTATTCTGATGAATTTCAAGGATGATTGTGTATTGAATGGTCTTTCTGGATTATTGGGTACTTTTGTTGAATTTCGGAGATTAATAGTCATATTTATTTTTATAAAGTATTATCATTTTGGGGGTTATATGATCTCATACTAACCATTTTATTTTTAGTTGATAACAAAAGACAAAGGAAAAATATAGTTATTCTTTTGGGGATTATGTGATTCTCTAGAAGATTATTCTTTTGATTTTGATGAGGCCAAGTCCATTTTAATGCTCATTGTTCGGGGAAAAGATTAGTCTTGGTTGAAACTTATTAATGGATGAAACTCTATTTTAAGGTATGTATATTTCCTTATGTTCTTATTCTATGTAGTAAATGAATTCCTCAAAATTATCAACAGGAAGGTAAAACAAAAACGTTGTTGGTTTAAGTTTCCTACTAGTAAATCAAATATTATTTAACACATCTTATGTTTGTGATCTTCTTGTGGTTAATTTTCTCCTAATCATGTTTTCTATCACTCTCCATCAGAATTTGACCCTTTGTCATCTCTTCCATATCCATATTTTCTTACATGGAATCCTAGTATGGGTTAACTCGAGTGACCTTTGTGCTTACCTTTCTTTCTTTTGATGTAATAGTTTTACTGACTCTTTTTCTGAAGAGGGACTTTCCAAAAAATTTCCTATCCCAATTTTAAAACTGCGAGGATGCAATTTCTTAAGGGGGGACATTGTAACGACCCGAAATTTTGAATAATTTTTGTTTCCTAACTTTGTGTGTTATGTTTTTTATACTCAACAAAACTATTTCATTTAATAAAATGAGTATAATTAAAATAAGACCATTGGGTATCAACTATTATATGACCATTGGTCAATATGACCATTGGTCAATATGACCGTTGGAAACTAAATGTTTCGATTATTGTCTATAAATACAAGTGATATTGATTAATTAATACAGAAAGAAGATTTGATGGCCCCATCTAATTGTCTCGGGACGATCGAAGCCTATCTTATGGATCTTGGGAAGGAGGTATCACCTTTGGGCTTTGCTCTAGACCAAACACAAGCTGAACTTCATCGTGTGAAGATGGAACGGAATCGCCTTCATGAGAAGTTCAAGCTGATAGAAATCACTACTCAAGCAATGTTGGTCGAGAAACCCTAAGATTATATCACCCTAGAACACCTTACTCTCAATTCCTATGCTGGTGTTATAAGGGGTTATGTAACAAGACCGTAAATTCCATGTGTAATCCTTTGATTTAAATAAAAATTTTGATTTCTTCTTGTGGTGAAGTTTGTGAATTTTCAAATGTGCATATAAATATAGTATTCAGATTATTGATGAATTTTAGAAAAATGACAATTTAAAAATATTTATGTAAACCTTAAAAAATTAATAATATCTAATGATTTTCAAAAAATGGTCTTTTACAGATATTTTCAGTAGGAAATTTAGAGTTTAGTAAAGTCAACATATTTTTTATGAATAGTAAATTATGAATAGTGATTTTACCCTTATGAATAATAATGTAATCAAATGAATTAAGTAACCTCACTAAAAAGAGTATTAATATAATCTATGCACCTTGATTAAGCAATGTGACTCAATAAAATAAGTAAATAACTATTCTAGAAAGTACTGGTTAAGTATAAGTTTTTTCGGGTGAATAGTGTTTTTAATTTTTTAAAAAATACAAATATTTAGAAAATTATATTTATAAAATGGAGTTCATTTTTGAATTCAGAGCATCGATATTAGGTTAAGGTGAATTTTTAGGATTTTCAGAAATAATTGAATTTTCAGTGAATAGTGTTTTTATTTAATAATTAAATTAAAAATATTTAAAAAATTATTTTCATAAATTGGAGTTCATTTTTTAAATGAGATAATTGATATTTGGTTAAGGTGAATTTTTGGGATTTTTCTGAGAAAGTTGAATTTTCAGTGAATAGTGAAAATACACTTTTGAGTTTCGGGTGTTTAATGACATCATTAAGGATGTAAACATTATGCAATAATTTGGGTAGACTTATTAATAGTAATATAATTTATGAGGCGTCCCAAGTGGCCAATACCATGGCCAAATACCATGGGAAAATACCATGGGCAAGCCCATGGGTTTTCCAATACCACCGATGAGGTGTCCCTTGGCAATTAATGCTTTGTCCCCTCACTTCTCCTATAAATACCAAGCCTTTCCCTCATTATTTTCATTTCCAAATCCTCCCCAATGATGTTATGGTCTCTTTACCACCCAAATATTCCTCTCATGGTTCCCTCAAGCCTCCCAAGGTCTGAACCTTCAAGCATTCAAAGTTACTCTTCAAGGTAAGGGATCCTTTCACCCACCTATTTTAAGTCACGACTTCCATTATGTTGTGTCTTCTAATTTCCATATATTTATTTTTAGGGTATGTTATAATATGTTTTCATTTCTCTTTGTTTCATGTCTAATGGTTGAGATACCCTTTCTTCGCTCATAAAATTATTTTCTGAATATTTAAGTGACGTCGTTAGGCTGCCGAATTTTTCATATATGAAATCACATATTCTCTTTTATTTCATGTTTCTTTTTCATGTGGTATGTCATTCAAATATACATAACATGATCTTATTCAGTACCCATAATTTATTATGAGTTATTTATGAGTGGTTGACCCTTGTCCCCTCTCTTTTCAATGTTTTCTAAAACCATGTTATATAGTTGTTATGCTGCAAAAATTTCATCTCAGAATTTCTATCTCTTTCTCTCAAGAAATTCTATTGTTTATTTACGTTAATACCCAGACTTATTTCATTTCCATCGGTGTTTATAAATACATACAGATGATATATTTGATTTTTTAATTTACATACATATAACTCTCACTCCCTTTCCATGGGTTATAAATGACATAATGATCTTTTTTTATGCTCTTTTTAAACGTCTCGATAATGACATGAAGCCCATTTCTATGATTACTTTTGGGTTATTTATGAAATGTTTTATTAGGATCTATGTGGATCACATTAATGTAAATAAATATTAAGGGTGCACTCTGGTAGTGCTCCAATGCATTTGGTAAAGAATTTATCTCTAGAGATGGCAAATTTTTCAATACCTTGGTGAATAACCTTGGTAATTTTTATGACACCTTGCGGATGAACCTTGGTGATATGTTCATGAATTTATAAATGAAATGTTGTAGCCACATATTCAAGTTATTATTAATGTTATTTTCATTATGATAGTCCTATTCTTTCACTTCTCTTGTCTTTATGTTTTTATTCAAGTTCTTATTGATATCACAAGTACATTGACTCCCGTGTTTACCCTTACTGGGCCTTCTGCTCACCCTTTCCATTGATGTTGTCTCCAGGATATGAGATGCAGTAAATTTACATAGTATGTACCTATGATGAATCCTTACAGGTTGTTTATAAGAATGTTTTATGTTTTTCTCATGTTTTATGTTCTGGATTTTCAAGACACTAGACTATAAAGATCCTCTGTTTGTAAAATGTAATGAGAAGTCCTGTATTAAAAAAGAAAGATTCTATTCTTATAATCTTCATTGTAATTTTCTCAAATAGATCATGTACCAATATATTTCATCCAAAAGCTTCATCCCAATAGGTTTGTTTTTCTACACTTATTTTCATAAAAATATTTTTAAGGATCCATCTAAATTCTCTAGTGTAAGAAATTGTTGTAATAAAAATTGACAAGGGGAAGGTGTTGATCCCAACTACATTCTAAATCCAAAAAATAAGATAATAAAATATTATCTAGGGTTTTAAAGGTTCTATTAATGTAATAATATATATTAGGAAGATACTTGTTTCAGAAACTCAACTTCATATCAATATCATTCTGAACAATTTACTGAAACATTTAGGTAAACATTATATCTTGATTAGCTACGAGTGAATGCGGTACTGCATATAACCATACCTCTTCATTAATGTATATTTAGGAAATAACATCTACAGTGAAACTTTCCCTAGTAGTGATAAAGTGTGATTACTTTTTACGTTGACAAATAAAAGATCATATATCATTATACACTTTAGAAGTTTTCGGGATCTCAATGACAAAATCCATGGTGTTGTTTTCGAATTTCAATTCTCATATGAGAAATAAATAAAACGACCCATCATAATTTTGTCTCTTAGAATTAACTTGTTGACATACCAATAATCATGATTCAAATAACATAATACCTCCCATTATTCCATCCCTTTATAAATTCTATTTTAGGTCTCTATACAACATTGTACATCCATGATAAATAGGTAATGAAGAACTATGAGCGTCCTATAATATCTATTTATTCAAATTTGTTATGGAACGAACACCTACATTGATTCTGAACCTTATCATTTCATCATTATCAATTATAAACTTAGGTACATTTGTCATCTTTTTTGGTAGCTCTAAATCATATTTTGTATCTTTTTATCCTCTTATAGATATATGATTGGACACTTATTTGAGAAAGATATGTTTTCAAAAATTCCATCAATATTTAAGGATTGGTACATTAAAAATATAAAAATATTTTATATTTCATGATCCTCAACCTAAATAAGTAGATATGATCCTTTAGACTAAAATCATTGGCAACCTTATTTGCTTTCTCGTGGTGGTAATATGTTTTGTAGTTCTAATGTTTAATCAGCATCAACCATCTTCTTTGGAACATATTTAACTCCTTTTTTGTAAATATATACTTCAAAAATTTCTATTAGTATACACATCACACATTTATACACAAATATAATCCCCATATAGCTTTAATGATATAATTACCAATTCTAAATAAAAAACAAGAGTTGGGTAATATTTCTCATGAACCTTCAACTTTAATGAGGCATAATCTCTAACCATATAATTTTGAAAATTAATTCATATAAATTCCTTATTAAATGAATCTCTATTGATTACCAAACATTGCCAACTATCTGTTAATTTAAAAAAATGAATGATGACTAGTCATCTTTTCGATTCGTTTAAATGTTCTTCGTAATTATCTTTCTTGAAGAAATTGGATCCCTTTAATGTAAACTGTGTGTCTGGATTTCATTGTCATGATTAATTATAAAAAAAATACTGATATTATATATCCAAACCAAAAAAAATTCATATCTCAATTATTTTGGTTGGTCTAGGCCAATATTTAATAGCGTACATAATGGATAGATCTATTAATATACCCTCTCTTTAGATTATATAACGTAAAAACTGAAACATTTTTAAAAAAAATAACACTTGGTAAATTTTTCCTATATTTTCTTCTTCCATATTATATTTTGTAAAATATTCATGTTATCATCATGATATTAATTTCTATTTAAATAAATTAGAATATCTTCTAAAACATCCACAAACAAATAATCATGGAAATATATAAAGGCCCCATTCAATTACTCCATGAAGATAGTCGGTGAATTAGTATGACTAAATAAAATCACTATATACTTATAGTGTCCATATATAGTATGAAATTTTTTATTATGTATATCCTATTCCGTAACCCTTAATTTAAAATATCAATAACGTAGTTAAATCTTAGAATAGTATTGATTTTGACACAGTTGATAAAACAAGTCATCCAAATGGTGTAGAGGAAAATTTTCTTGATTTTTATATTTTTCTTATCCCTATAATAAATTTAGTGCCACATTGACCCATATTTATTTTCCACAAAAATAAACCAGTTTACTCAAAGGTTACACACTTGGATAGATAAATATGTTTTCAATATTCTCCGATATTTTACTGTTTAATTCCTATAAATTAATAGTGGATATTCAATAGGGAGTATTTGAAGTTGTTTAAGCACCAGGTATGAGTTCTATTAAGAACTCAACTTCATTATTTACTGAAAGACTACACAACTAGTCTAGAAATGCATCAATGAGAATTTTTAAAATACACATACCATTGATGTTGAGTTTATCCACAACAAAATAAGAAATAAACCCATTTTGAATTGGAATCATGAATTATAAAATCAATGTGGTTTCCATCAGAAGTTTTTATTTATCATCACACTAATATTAGATCATATTCTGGTTTTGAATATCAAATGTAACTTCCATTCCTCATAAATTTATATGTGCATTATTTTTTTAAAATACAATACAAGCTTAAAAAACATCAAGTTCAACTACATGGACAATAAATAGATTAGTAGGAATCACATTATAATAACATCAACAAGAGAAGAATCGTTGGATTATAATGATATCATTATTCTAGTAGGTTTTTTCATTGATAATTAAACATCTAATGGTTTGGGAGTAATTTCAATACTATTTCAAAATTATTAAAATATAAAATTGTGAAGATAAAAATTCCAATAGGACATTAATAGTTATAGAGTAGATGGAAAGTGTATCATTCACCACATTGTTATCACACCACTTATCTAAAATAGTGAACTTTCAAAATTACAATTTATATCTTAGCTTAACAGGTTGTTGGCATCGATCATCATCATTAACCTTTATATTTGGGCATTGGTTATTATTATTACCATACTATATACATTTGAAACACAAGTATAAGGCCCCAGCCTTAAACCTTACTTAATCTTGAGTTATTACAAGATTACACATTGAGGATCTTTTCAGGTTTAGAGTTTTAGAGAATTAGATCATGAAACTTGCATTACATTCCACATTTAAACAAAGTGGTTACATAAAAGACAGTATTCATTCTTCCCATCAACGGAAACATATTTAAAATATAACACGGATTCTTTCTTGACACATCCTTGACACTATCATCACATCATGTACCTTTCTCTTGACCTGTGAAAAACATTTCAAAAACATGGGATGAGCGTAAAAAGCTCAGTAAGAGTTATAAAAATATGGAAAGGAAACATGAGTTCATATATACAGTAGAATGAAATCACACTTTACCCATAAAACATAGGCATATCAAATCATGAATAAATCATAGAAAACATAAGACATAAAGGTAACTTGAGGCATTCATAACATTCTTATGTAGGGAGTAACCATCTTGGTTATGTTTGGAATACCCATCACAGTATATTCCCTAAAATCTCTTCGGAGAAACCTTAATGTTTCACTCCTTCGCGTTACCCAATGCATTGGAGAGCAATATCGAGCTCACCCGCCCTTAGTTTATCACGGAACCACCCATTTTCATAACAATTCCCAAGAACCATAACATAAATGTATCACATAAAACATGCATAAATGAAACATAACATTTCCACATTTCAATCACAATATAACATTTTAGTATATTGAAATAATGAATCCATTCAAAAAGAAACCATTTCCAAAACCATTTAAAACATTTAATAAAGAGATTTTTGAATCAAATTGTCCCATACCACCTTGAAGCTTAAAACTTTAAAACATTAATATCCATATAAATAAATACTTAAAACCATTTTTAAAACATGGATATTAATAAGAACAAATAATTAAAACATTTAAAACGATATTTTGGTTAAGGGGGTTTTACCAAAATTAGAGACACTTGAATACAATAATTGAGGAATAAAATTTAGTCAGAACTTTATAATATCATGAGAATAAATGGATTCATGATATAATACTCCAAAGGACAGTATATACACCATATAAGAGTGAATTGGTGCATAACAACAATGAAACCTCAATAGAAATTTCAAATGTGATGAAATCCCTTATAAAGAAGGTATCCTTAAATTAAGGGAAAATCAATCTCAAAAATATGTGTGACAAATATGAATACACCCAATATAAGTGGATATTAAGTGTAAAACAATAAAAGGTCATTCACACATATTCAATGGATGACATATTCAATGACTACATGTTGAACCCAAAGAAATCGAAATTGGGTTAAAAAGTTCCCTTGACAGCCTAACGACATCACATCAAAATGAGTTGATGAGAGATAAAAAGAGTATCTCATCACTTGGACATACAATTTACATCAATAAGGATATATGAGAACATATCCCAACATAACAATAAGTAAATTAAAAGACCCAACAAAAGAAGTCTTTTAAAAAGGAGGACGGTGAAAGGTTCCCTTACCGACTTGGGTATCTTTCAAAGCATACACCCTATGAAAGAAGGACAATAGATCATTAATGTAAATACTCATAAACGAAATTATATTACACAAAGAGTAGAATAATGGGCAGTAAATATACCACTAAATGGAATTTGTGGCAAATGTAGCATAAATCTCACGGGAATAAAAGTGAGATGAAAAATCCCTTACGAAAACTCGGCAGCCTAACGGCGCCACATAAAACTTCTGAATATGGATTGATGAGATCAAATAGGGTATATCATCACATTACAATAAAATTTAAAGCAAGAGGAATATAAAAGAACATCACCCAACATTACAAAGAAGAGCTTAAAAGAAGTGACATAAAGGAGAGTACTTAAAAAAGAAAGAGAGAGGTTAGATCTCTTACAAAAGTTCGGCAGCCTAACGGCGCCACTCAAAACATCCAAAATGGATTGATGAGAGAGAATAGGGTCTCTCATCACATGAACATAAAAATTACAGTAAGTTTAATATAAAATATCACCCCAATAACATGAAAGATGATCTTTAAAAGGAATGACATAAAAGTGTGTACTTAAAAAGAAAGAGAGGAGTAGGATCCCTTACCTCGGGTCCGACATGACTCGATCATTCTTTAATCTCCTGAATAATAAACTTGAGTTAATTTCTACTTCCTTAAGAACCTTTTTCAAGTTCATTATTCCTTTTATATCACTTATTACCATGTCATAAACATTTATGTAATCATTTAAGTTAATAATATTTGTTTTGCCGATATTTGGTTCTTAAGTCGAAAGTGGACTTCTTACAATTACATGTTGTTCATGTGGAAAAATGTTTATTATATCCAGAATTTTATTCATGATTTATATATAATATAAGTAATATATATCTAGTACATGCATGGATTTATAACATTACATAATCATTTAGAGGTAAGAAATGAAATGCACCGTTCATGGAGATGATAAGCCGTACGTACGCATGAATGCTACTTTCATTTCTATTTCATATTTTATCGAATTGAATAATAATGATATAGAAGTATATTATAATTCCATTATAATATCATATATAATATCATAGTTTCATCCTTTATACGTCCCACATATGGTATTTAACAAATCAAATCACTTTGAGGGGGCGGTAGTCCGAACTTCCTTAAATGAAGATATCACGTTTACCCATAATGGAAACCATAAAGGTATTCTCAAAATGAAAAAAACAGAAGCTTAAGGAAAACATAAACATATTATATATCATATATAAAAATAGTGACATCATAATGGCCACCTTTGAAGGTGTTAAATGAGTATTGAACAATCATCGTTTCGGGAGGCAGAATTTCGCCATCCACGGAAACCTTATGTTCATTAACCATTTTATGTAGTTGTGTGAGAGTGTAGCTCGAATAAATCTTATAACAACATCTTAGTATATTGAAGATACTGGTTTTGTTACAAAAGAAGTAAATAAAAAGATTTTATGGGGTTGGAGAAGCAAAATAAAACAAAGGAACATGAGAGAATGAATTACCTTTAAAAGTGTAACTCCTTTTGATTTGAGCCTAAAGGCTCCCTTTGAAAGTATCCTGCCCAAAGGGAATCTTCTAGGATAAGGAGAGGGATATGGAGAGAGTAAATGGGCAGGGGTTGGCCGAGCCAAAGGCTTGAGGAGTGTGTGAAATGTGGTAGAGGTGGGGGCCTTTTATAAGAGGTGAGGAGGTTCACTTTTGGAAAGTAAAGAAATATTACTTTATTTGAAAATGTGTTTCGGTTTTAAAAGGTCCCACATTGATATAATTCGTGGATAAGGTAAAACCGGTTCGAAATATACCCATACAATAAGTTTTGGACATGTTTAGTTCATAGATTTTACATTATCTTTCCATTTTATTTTAATCGTTAAATAATGATGTCATCACTGCATCATTATCATGTCATAAATAATTTAATTTATATAATGTCTAAAAATTATAAAACAATTACTATGATGTAGGAAATCTTTTCATATTTCCAATGACTATTTATTATCAAAAATATGACTTGTATAACCCCACTTAAAAATTGTTTTAGTAAAACATATCATGTTTGTGTCATTTTTAATTTTAACAATAAATAAAAATATATTATTGTCATTTTCCAACTAAAGTGGCTCCATAGGGTCCCCAAGTTGGCCCATGGCTTGTATTGGTCGGCCATGACTCACCCAATAGGTGTAGGACAAGTTTCATGGTGTTTTCACATTCTTATAATATCATTTTTACCTTAAACTACACTAATTACCACTAATCGCGATTAAAAACTTAATAAGTTACTATTCACCAAAAAATCATTTTTATCCCATTGAACCACATTTTACTTCTTAATGACAAAAATGTATGAAGGATTTTTGAAATTCAAAACACATAAGTGGTAAAATTTCATTTAAACGAAAAATCAGCTTTTATAAGTACCACTTAGTGGTTTCACTATTCATCAAAAAATGAAGTTTTTCAGAAAAATCCCAAAAATTCACCCTAAGCTATATTTGATACTCCGAATTCAAAAATGAAGTCCGTTTTACAAAATTCAAAACATATTAGTCACATTAATTAATTTAATAATTAATTCCCGCTGTCAGAGCAAATAGCGTATTTTTATAAAACAATAAGTATCAAAAGATTGACACTAGTTTAAGTCTGATTTCAAAGTGAAATTAATTCCAACGACCACAATTGGATTTAATGGTAAAAATATTTTCTAATTTCACTTTAAAACCAATTCAAAATATTATCTAATCATATAAATAAATTATATTAAAAAGAGGTTTTGAATTAAAATACAACATTTTACACTATTCATTAAAAAATGAACTTTATCGGAAAAATACCAAAAAATTACACAAAGTAAAATTTGATACCCGATTCTTAATAAGAGTTTTATTTGGTCCAAAAGAATGTTTAAGAGTGAAAAAAACTATATTTAATGACAGTTCTCCATTAAAAGGCGATAAGTGAACTTTTAGTGAAAACTAGGGCATATACGCCTAAAATTGAATTCTTTCCGTATTTTTAGCCTTTAGCTTTTATTGGATAAATGTAAAAACATTTAAAAAACATATATAATCATATTTTAGTTATGTCTATCCATTCCCTCCAATACAACGGCTACATGTTAACTACCATTTGAAATAATATTATTTTATTATTAGAGTGCAACGTAAGATTCCCGGGAAACTCGTTGTTGCGTGTTGGGTACGCCATCGAGCATAGCGTCCCCTTTAAAGTCATATTAATATTTTATTCACAAATATGGATAAATATGAAAATTTCATATTCATTATTTATCTGGGGTGTTACAACTAGAATGTGGTAAATGTATTATATGAAGCTTTCTCTCTTTAAATAATTTACTAGTACCCTTAATAAAATTTCCCCTATTTTTCCTTCCACAAATTGAGCATAAGGAAAGATCATAGTCTCCTCTCTTTGGTTTTTATAATTTCATTGGAATTTAATCTTTCTTTTCTTATCAAAATAATGATATTTACATGTAATTAAATTATCTATTTTCACCTTGATATCATAACTAACAATTTCTTCATAGACACTAATGTCTCTTATGACCAATTACCTTTAAAGAATTGATTTTAAAACATAGAATAATTTATTGACCATACATTTATATAGTATAGTAATACCAAAAATATACTTCACAATTACTGTAAAACTCTCCACATAGACACCAAAAAATTCATCATACATATTCTTGAAATCTAGTAAGTCCTTCTAAATGTCCATGCGAATAATACATTAAAAGTACATACCGAAACATACGATCATAAAATAATCCCATTCCATAGATTTAATTTCTTTTTATTGTCCCATATTCTGGATAAGAGTCCACCTTTAATATGAATTGCATTCCAATTGATATATATTTAAAAATAAAATTTTATACTCAAAATAGTAGAGGATAGGAAATATATCTCTGTATTATTAATCCATTTATAAAAAACTAGGGGATCAAAATTACTTCTAAAATTATGTGGACAATTACTCATCAAGGACTCAATAAAAAAAATTTCAATCCTTTTCTTTGATGAAAGCCCATTGTGATTTATATCATGAGAATATTTTGTGAACATAGCTACATGATTATTAATTTTGGGTACCATATCATTTGGTTTCTCAAGAGGAGAATCATTTCATTTTCTATCGTACTTTGTATAAACATGGTTCATATTGGTACCATCCATTGACTAAAATGAAAAAACATATTTTAAGTGAAAATAATAATAGTGGGGAACCATATAATAATAAAAAATCAATTATAGTTTATCTAAATAATAAAACATTATTTTAAATCTATGAGACCATAAAATTAACCTATTTTATTCATGTTCACTATTAAAATCCTTAATAATAGTTTATAATGTGTTTTGGAGTTTCAAAAACATATCCCATAGGAGTGTCAAACCAGGTGAGTAGTACATCCCATTTGTCAGGCACTAGGTGATGATAAAGTCCATCTCAATACACCCTTTTTGGAGTTTTTACCCATAATTATAATAGTTTATTATAAAAAAATACACTTGTATTATCTATATAGGGATGTAATTTATTTGAAACAACTCACTTTATCCTTCAAAAAATAGGGATATTTTCCTATACATATAAATATCCATATACTTATTATTACCATTTTCTAATCCCAGTTTAAAAATTCATAAAAAAAAGTCGATCTAAAAACAACTATTGTTATCCATATACTTATTATTACAGTTATCTCCAATTGAGTTATTCATAACTCATACCCTTCATAGGAATTTTAAACATATTTCTTGGGAAATTAATCATAAGAAAGGGTGATCTAATATGGCCATTAATGGAAGACAAGAAATATATCAACATAACTGGAGAAAAAGAGTATGAGTACATATAAATAACAATTTAACCTAAATATTATAGATCATATAATTATGTCATGGAATAATTCTTGGTTGTTAATAAGAAATGTATCATAATAGATTCAATGAACATGATCCCTGAAAAAAATTGTTGTCATAAGACATGCATTTGTGGAAAACATATAAGAATTCATTATTTTTAAACTCTTACTTACAAGGTTATCATAGTGGAATGGATTCACTCCCTTAACCATTATATTAATCAATGTTCACTCTCGATACAATCATATTGGACAAATTCCCTTACTAAATATGGTTCTCTCCCAATTACACTAATGTTTATCTCTTGACATATCAATCATTTCCCAATTCACTAGAGGGATCTATAAGTCTAGTGATCATATAATCAATATATTTTGGTTCCAAATTATCCTAAAAAATTAATCATATCATAACCCAAATAAAATAAATTGGTATCATAAACTTTTTATCCGAGAATAACCAATTGAAAAAATGGGTTTCACAATTATCTCATAAATTAATCCTAGAATAACATATGGAAATGGAATGGGTATTATAAAAATAACATAATCATAAACATAAACCATACAGATGAAAAAAAGGATGGTATACTTGTATCATATCCCATGTAATTATTAGGTAACTTCAAAGGATTTCATCCTAGATGGAAAATGATTTCGAATGTTTTGATGGAATATTTGTTGAGGAAAATGACATTTTCACATTGAAAATAACCATTTTAAAAATAAATGATAAAAATTTGTGAAAATAAATTTGTTTGAATATAATATTAAAATAATATAAATTAATCTTTAATACACTAATTTTTATCGACATTTTAAAATACCATCCATTTCATACAAATTAAAAATTGATTCCTTTAAGATTTTTGAAAAAATTTCCAAAAGTATATCATTCATAAAATGATTTGAAGATTTTTTTAAACAATATTTTTAACATTAAAACATTGAAAAAAAATTCAATAATAAAAATATTGCTATCATTAAAAATTTCTCTTTATATTTTATTGAAAAATAGACATGGAAAAATAATGTTTTTTGACTGAAGTGAGAACTAAAAATGGTTTTCATTAAAAACATTATTTTGTACTGTTGAGTTCATAAAAAGAGTATAATGGATGGAAAATTGTATTTAAGAGAAATAAACATATTACTAACAAATCATGTTTTTTGTGAGAGGTATGTCCTAAGATATCATCATTGGAAGCAAAATCACAAACAATCCTGATAAACAAATAGATTGTAACTTTAAGTAATTACCAATTTGGGAAATTTTGAATCATAAGTCCCATACATGAAATAAATTTATAGGTATTATTATAAATCATGATTTAAATCAGTATAAACATAAAATAAATTCATCATATGTAAATACACTACACAAAATAAACATGTTCTGTATAAGGCATGTGTGACCCCGAAATAAAAGTGAGATGAAAACCACATACGTAAATGTATCAACATTACTCATACAAGTTTATTGGTTTATTATAAATATTATAAATAAACATAATTATATATATCATTTCATATTTGATTCAATTATTACACATTAATACATTTTTAACAATTCATTTTTAAAAGCATGTTTGGGTAATAACTACTTTGTTTTTCATTTATTTTTTGGATTTCATATTTTGTGTCCATTTACTTTGATCATAGTTACATTATATCATGAATTATTACCATGATATAAATATAATATCTATTCATTACAGATTTATTTATTGTAATCCATATATATTAGGTATAGAAAATGAATTACACTGTTCACGGAGATAGCATGCCATATGTATGCATGAACGCCTATTCCATTTTCTCAGTGGAATGAATAAACTAAAGGAAAATAATACAAAACCCTTGCATATTTATTATGTTTCCTTATATATCATATATATATATATATTAAATTTATCATTATTTCCTTCCATGTAAATCTTAAGTAAAAAATAAAACACATCGCTTCACGATGCGGGAGTCTTCTAAACAAACACTTGATATTATCACATTCACTTGGAATGGAAAGTATGAAATTAAATTTGATATCATAATTAAAGAATTATAATTATGTGATAAGTATAATATAAATATTTTAAACACACCATAATATCTATTTATAAGATTTGGTTATGAAAAATGAAATATATCAATTTGTGAGGCGGTATGTTGTCAAACACATGATCATCAGTTTCATTTACCATTTGATAGAAAAGGATATGGATATTGGTTATACCATTGAAAATAAAATTATAATATATTATGGATAAATTTTTTTATAAAACCATATTTGATGAATATTTGATGGAGTTAGTAGAAAAAATAAAATGAAAATGCAAGGTCTAAGGATATACCTCTTCTGCAGATAATTCCTTACGGTTTACACATAGACATATTTGCATGGTTTTATAATACAAATAAGGGCTATAATATATAGGGAGTGATGTATGTAATATATACTACTAGTTAATGGATATATAAAATGATTTTTAATGTTCGAATAATATAGGATAAGAGACGGGTTCCATTTTTTTAGCAGGGGAGAGAACAGACATAGTATTTTTGAAAAAAATATATGTACCCATATAACCACAAAAAAGACTAAAAAAGGAACATTATAAAATATTATATGAAAACTAAAATAAAAATTTCCATCCAATGGTTGGTTTAAAATTTTATAGGTCATTTTACCCATTATCATTTTAGTTTAACCCTCGGGTAACTTGTTTTAACCATTACAAATATAATTAGTTTTTACTATTTTTATTATTCATTTGGACTAAAAATTAAATTGACCATATTATATAATATTACTTATTATTATTACAAATATTTAATAAATTATTACAAAACAAAATTAATTGAAATGAAAATTTTTAATTTTAAATTAAACTCACATATACGATGAAAACACGATTTTCCAAAGGGAAAATTTTCATAAGTAAATAACATTTAATAGTAAAATTCAATATAAAAATGATCTAAATTACCTATATTATATTATTAGATATAAAATTAAACAAATTTTAATTCTAAAACCAAATTAAAATAAAATATATCTTTTAAATTATTTAAAATCTAATTTTTTAATAAAAACATTATTTTTTATTATTCATATCAAAATTAATCTAAGTAGAAAATTATTAAAAATTCAGATAAATATAATTTTTACATTTATATTTAAAAAAGTAAGTATTTTTTTCAAATAGAATTTTAAGTGTTTAGAAAATTACTCTAATTTCTTTAAATAAAATTACAAAAAATATCAAATATTAATTTTGAAACTTATAAAGACTTTAAAGAAACATTATGAACATTTTTTATCAATATTATTTCATTATATAAAAACATTATACTAAATTTTAAAAATGTTTTAATTCCTATTAATTCCACCATGTTTAATGGAAATGTTATAATGGTTAGGTCTAAATAATAACATTAATACTATATTATATTTTGTTAAGCTTAAAGGTTGTGTGAAACCCAAGATATCAGAGATATTTAATTTATTCCATAAACAAATTCACAAAAATAAAGTTCTAATATTTATGTTACTACACCATATTCCAAGATCAATAAATTAAGCTAGTTTTTGGGTTTTCCTTCCATAATTGTTGTTCTGAATATTGAATTGGTGCGTCTTGATGAATTAAAAAAATTTAGTTATGTTTGATATGAATACACCATGTCCATACAGAGGCCATGAAACTAAGAAAGACCTACACTGTATGATTTATCCCTATACCATATGTGGATTATTTCTGGTAACATGAAACACAATATATCTTTTATATACACATTGTTTTCATCCTAACTCAAAAGGATAAATAAAGAAACATTTTCGTGGAGAATCAAAAACACTTAGATAAAAAATTTGACTGAAGATAAAGAAGACAAATGGATTTAAATGAAGATAGATGGGAAAACCATTTTCCTTTATATATATGATCGGAAAGATGATATCAAAGATGATCATCATGCAACTAGGAGGGAGTTTTATTTTCATTCCATTCTACTATAGTCTAAGATTTATTTTCACCATGTAAGTCATAAATATTTTCTTTTATTAACATTTTTCAAAAATAATATATTTATATATCAATCACTATCTCACTCTTCCACTTTAATAACATGTACTGTTGATAATTATTAACTAACCTATGGAATATCACATGGGATTAATCTTGTTCTTTAACCAGTTAAAAATTTTGATTTCTTTTTTCATTTAAACATATAATGATTTACATTTGGCTTAATATTTACTATAGTTGTAAAAGTCTTCACTTATATTTTATTAAACATTATCCCTTTATTTAGGAGATTTATGTATAGTGTACATGTAAATTGTTGAGTAAAATGAACATCAGATATGGGATGGAAGAAGGCTTCCCCACATATTATGGAGTGTGTGTATTAAGTTTAAATTGAGTAGGAAAACGATGGTTCTCCATAGATGAATACCTCCAGATTAAATTATCTCTTTTCTAACATGAATTCATTTTTTGGTCTTGTCATCTCCTTGTGTAGGAATAATTTTTATTTGACTTCACTTTCACCCCATCGTTTCATTTATGTTTATAAAGTAAGAAAATAAAAAAAAAGAACCAGTGAATAAGAAATAGTGTTTGATGTAATTTGATGATCCTCTTGTGATATTACTATGGTAAAATACTATTATTCCCTAATTAAAATATAGTATCTTTTGAATTACACAACGAGAAGTGGGTCTCGTACGTACAATATACAGTCTCCATGTAACATTGTGATTTTTTCATAACCAATTTATATTTATGGTTATAAATATGGAACTAATGAATATATATTATGTTAATTAAATATTTATTATTTAATAAATATATTACATCATTTCACTTCTTACCCTTCCACCCATGAAAAATGATAATGTTGCTCGTGCAAATGGGTGGATTATCGTCTCCATAAAGTGATGTGATTCATTATTCATATAAATCATTAAATAATAATTCTAAATATTAATATAATGAATAAATATGATATATATATATATATATTTTAGATGATGAATTTTTGACCTATAAGAAAGGGCATAGACTAAGATACCAAAACTAACCAGAAAATTGACACATTTAAGGGTCGGAAATGACAATTTAAAAAAAGATTTATTAATAACAAAATAATTATAAGGTTATAATTAGATCATATATACTATAATTAGTATATAACCGGTTATGTCATGTTGTTATAAAAAATTAAAAATTATTACACAAGAAGTTAATAGAACTTATGAAGCAAGCATGACCCAAGGTAAGGGTTATTTAGCTCAAAATTTTTCATTGTGACTTGTTTGATATTATGCAATAATTTATGTTTATGATGTGTATATAACACTAATTTAAGAGGTTATATAATTAATCCTTATTTATTCATGTAATTTAATGTTACAATTAAAATTATTTCATTCATGGGGATTTGAATCAAAAATTACCATCTGGTGAGGGTTTATAATCTCAAATTGTCTTCCTAGGAATTTTTGTATTTTCACTCACCTATCAACATTTGTGAGGTGTTTTTATGGACCATTTGATATGTTTTATCATGAATATACTTAGTTTTTTGTTATTTAAATTTTTTATGATATTTATTTCAGGATACTTACTCAATATTTACCAAAGTAGTAAGGGTTTTATGTTACAATAACATTTTTATGGGATTGTTTATACTTATGATTATGATGTTATTTGATTTATTTATCATATATCTCATTTATTTTTTTCTCCTCCTATTAATTACTTAAATGAAAAAATTCCTTTTTTTCTTCCCTCAAAGTGCTCAAAATATAAAAAGATTGTTTTAATAGAAAATTGATTTTTTTTTCTATTCTGTCAAGAATATTTTCTTCTATAGCCTTATTTTCTTTTAAAAAATTAAATAAGTTTTATTATTATTATCCAATTATTGATTTAATTAATTTTTAACCATGTTTTTTTATTAATAAATTGTTTTAATTTGAATATTCATTTCATTTTTTGAATTTGGTACTTTTTATAGAATGTGTGAAAGAGATATATGTTTTAATGTTTATAGTATGAATGGATTTTCCATCTATCATGAAAATTATTTTCTTTAAAGATTCAATTTAATGTTTCCATCATTATTTTCAAATAAAATATAATTTTATTATTTTTTAAAAAATAATTTTAAGTAAGTTATTTCAAAATGAAAATGGTATTTTGGTAAGAAAATATTCTAGTGATTTTACATCATTGTGAAACCAGTTGTTGGAAATTATTTACATTCATATGTTTTACATGTATGTATTGTCTTTTGTAATATTATTTACATGTAATATTATATTTTTTTCTCCACCATTTTATTTACAATTTATTTATTCTATGACATCATTTTTTGTATGATTTTTCTTAATAAGAATATAATCTCACCCTATATAATGTTTTACATTCCTCGGGATAAAAAGAAGGGATCCATGAATGATTTCAGTTCCATAATAGAGGAAATAATAAAATATTAACATGATTTATAAAGTGGTATTTCATGTTTTCAAATGTAATTTTATAATCCAATATGTATCTAGTATTCTGATATAGTTAAACAATTAAATCCATCAAGATGTGATCCCTTATATCTCATTCTAATGTAGTAAAATAACCAATATATCTATGTTATAGGAGTTAATGTTTTTCTTCATGTATCAAATATATTATCTATTTTATATTATAGTGTTTACCTATAAACAATTCATGGTTGGTATCTACTGTGGATATGTGTTCTCAAAGAGAGGAATTTAGATCATATAATTTTTATTGTTATTGAGATAACTTTTTGTTACTCTCATTCATGGGTATTAGATAACAACTTTCAATCACACATTTATGTTGATAAACAGAGACAAAAATATGGGGGGGGGGGGGTTCATGAAGGGTGAAATAAATATTCATATTATAAATGGAGCACGAGTAAGTAAATTAGAAGTTGGAATTTAGGATAAAATTCTACCAAGTTGTATAATTATAAAATAATATAACTATAAGTATATTCCCACAATAAACAAAAAAATATATTTTGGTATGTTTTTTTGACAATAAGGGATTTTCATTCATTATTAAGAAAAATATTTTTTCTATATATGTGAATGAAATATTTTATGGAATTAGGAGTATGGTAAAATTTTAGTAAACTTTATATATGTATAATCATTTCTATAACATTTATAATAAGATACTAATGGTTGATTCTAAACCCACCTGTCTATATCATTGTTTCATTAGATATAAAATTGTAAAACTCATGTAATGACTCAATATAGATACATGGTTTATAAATCATTTGATAATATTGAATATTTTTATAAGAAAAGATAACCAAAAAACCTTTTAATTAAAAATTTAAAATTGTAATTATTTTATTAGATCTCATTAATTGTGATGTAGGTTCACCAATGAGTACATAAGATAGTGGTCGTTTTTAGTACATTGTTACTTTTACCAATGAATTTAGTGGGAATGGTAATGTGTTCTTGATGAGACACAAGTATGAAAGTTTCTTAAATATAGAATATTTCTGAAATGAAGTTAGAAAAAAACTATGATAAACTATAATGAATCTATGATTTGATAAGGGTGTAGAGAAAATAATCCAAAAATTAATTAATCATCTGATTAATTGTGGAATATTCCCATAACTCACACCTCCTAGAACACCATAGTGGAAGGGTGTATCTGGGAAGAGTAATATAACCCTATTGGACATGTTTTAATTAATCATGAGGCATTGTAACCTTCTTATTACATTCTTGGAATATGCTCTGTTGACTATTATATACCTATTTAATTATCTTTCATCTAATTTAGTCTCAAATACACTATATGATATTTGGACTTCTTAAAATCCTAATAAATATTTTAAGTGGATTTTCATATTTCAATGTTTGAATTTTGGATTCTAATAAACTGACCCATTAATCAAAAAAAATTCATATATTTTCATAATACTAAAGAAATATGATATAGAACTCTATATTCCTATAAAATAAAATGTGTTTTTGTCCTGATATGATATTTTCCATAATAATGAGAAAATAAATCACGATGTTTATGGGTGGAAATTTAAAATAGGAGAAGTTCAAAACCAAAAAGTTGAAAGTGTTATGGAGATGGAGGTTTATCTAATTCCACAAATTATTGTGGAAGAAGAAATACTAAATTTAGACATGAACCTATATGTTTAGGTATGATCAATTAGGAGAATTAATGTTATGGATTTATTTTGGAAAAAATATTATAAATTAATGTTTATAGGAGAAGAAATTATAACCTACCAAGAGGTTATATAGATTAATGATTCTGAGAGATGGATAAAATACATGGAATATAAAATAAACTCTATATTCACTAATAATGTTTAGAACAAGTAGGATTCACCATAAGGGGTTAGTCCTATAGGGTAAAATTAATTTTTCAAAAATAAAATCACATGTATAGTATTATGTTATCCTATAAAGACCAATTGTTTAAAAATTATACAAACAAATTCTTGTTAATTCATATGTAGATACATTTTCACATGTTGTGATGATAATTTATATTTAGATTTCTATTACTATAATAGCTCATTTTCATTATTAGTAATACCAAATGGATTCCAAAACTGATTTCAAAATCAGAATCTAGTTGTTGTGTATATTATATATCCTGATGTTTTTGAAGTGTAAAATGATTCTGATAAAGTTTTCGAGTTTTAACTATATATTTAGGGAATGAATAAACCTCATTTGTTTTAGAATATCGTATTTCATGATAAAATCATACATTTTAGTTTTTTAAATTATGTAGATCACGCTTTTTTATGTATGTTGTTCATTATAAGTGTTCTGGTATTTTTATTTTATTTGTAAATAATATAAGACTTATTATAAATGATATACCAACATTACACTTTAAAACTATGTTTTTTGGTAAATGAATCTTGATGAAATACATTGGTGAAGTATCTAAAATATTTTGTACGAATATCAATTGAGATGTATTTAAGATTCTTCTTAGATTGATTCATAACACATATATTGGAAATGATTTAAATAGTTTTATCATAGAAAACACTAAAATGGTGAATTTACTAATATTATATGAAAATATATATGGGATATTCCATATCATTATAAAGAGTTAGAAAATATAGATATAAATTCTTATGTGTCTTCTATAGGATCCATCAGCATGCCATTTTGTGTGATCTACCTGATGTCCCTTCTATTTTTATCATTACAATTAGTTAACAATCAGACCTTGATTACCAAATAAATTATTATGGTAATTTACATCAGATTCCCTAAGTTATTTTGGTTATAAGTGGTAAATTTTGTGGCCTATATAATCAAGATGAGTTCCTCTTCTCTATTGGGACATGAACATCAAAAATTCTATCAGACTCAAAGGAATGTGGGTGTAACCCATGTTAAATTTTATGGTTCACTCACCAATTCATAAATTGATGCTATGGGAAGATACAAGAAAGAATATGAGTCTTAAGCGTATTAATTTTCTATTCATAGTGATGAGGAATTTTGGTCAAAGATATAGGATAAGAACTATAGAAAGATTTTTTGAGGATGAAACATCTTATATAATGCAGATATCCAGTAGAATTAATGTAACATTGTTGATAATTATTCTGTGATAAAAGTATCATTGGAACATGATGTTTATAAAAAATTACATATAGAATTTATTTATGTTCTAGAGAATTATAGGAGTATGTCGGTGATAGAAATACCCAACTTCCTGGTGGAAGTTCTAAATTGTAGTAATATTTGATTTTGTTTCCATTTCCAGATGTTCTAGATAGATAATGGACCATGGAATCTCAAAAAATCTCTAAATTTATTGTTATTAATGTTTTAGTATCGAGAGGATAACAACCACATGGATAGATATAAATATCTATCAATGTGATGTTCATAGTGTAGTGGTATGGAAGTATCTTCAATTACATCATTATTGAGGAAGATGTAGATACCTATAGTCTATTTGTGGAGGTAATTTTGAAAGAAATGAATTAATGGAAGTTATATATGGTAAATGAGATTGATTATATCAATGTTCCCATAAAATGTGATTTTATAGAGTGTCCTGCTAGAAATAAATTCCTTGAAAATAAATGTGTTAATTGGAAGGAGGAATATATAAACCATAGGTGAAGGTATAAGTCCAAAAAAGTTGTAAAGGGTTCGTATTAAAGATAATTTGTGGTTTTTAAGAGTTATTTACCCTGATAGATACAAATTTGACTATTCATAATGTGTTGAGAATGGTTACAGTGGATGGAAATCTTATGAAGTTGTTTTATATGGAGACAAAAGACCTCAATCAAAACATAGATTATAAAATCTATACATAGTAGCTTAGTTGGTTTCTTAGAGAATTGGAATGGGGGTCACATTTTTAATCTAAATTCGATCCATTAGAATTTGAAGTTGGTTCAATGGAATTGGAATCATATGTTTAATGAATAAATGTATAATGAAATGTTCATTTAAAAAAATTTAAACAATTTTTTTCTAGAATAAATTTAATATTGTGAACTTCATCATCATAATTTTCTATATAGATAATATTATTTTTATCTATCCAGTGAATAAAAGGGTCAATGAGATGAATGTAGAATTTTTCAAAATATTCAAGCTGATTGATCGTGACCCAATTAAATGGATGTTAGGGATGTCATTTATAATGTAATTATGTTTTAGTACTCATTACCTAACACATTATGACTACATTTGGAAAATAGTGGAGCACTTTAGCATGGAAAATTTGAAAATTATAACCATACCCTTGGATAGAAATTTCAATCTAAGAAAAAAGAATTAAACATGAATGGGAATTGAGGAAAAGTATATTGAAAAGGTTTCATAAAGATTATAAATTACTATATTAATTTATCTCATGGTTTTTACTTATCCAACATTTCTAATCCAGTGGGAGCTTTCATAGAGTTCATGTTGAATCTTGGAAGATAACATTAGGAGGGTTGTAAAGTGAATTCTATGAAACATAAAAGGTTGTAAAATGTTTTTCACTTTTCATCGGATTGGAAGAGTTATTACAATGGTTTGTATAATTTTATTTTAGAGAAGACAGAGACACTCAGATGAGGGTAATCAGGTACATGTTTAGTTTCAAAGGAATAATAATAAGTAGGATATCAAAGATTCAATTGGTTTTTCACTCTTAATGAAAAAATAGAGTTAATTATCTTAAAAAATCTATAAATGATTTAATATTGATGAAAATGAGTATGGTAGATATAAAAATAAGGGAAGATCATGGGAAGCTATTTATTGATTAGAAATTTGTAATTCACTAGTCCAAAAGCCCTACTTTTCATTCCAACTAAATGTATATCTAGTAAATGAATCAAATTTTCCTGATGTGTTTAGATAATTAAGTATTTGATCTATGAGAGAAAAGGGACAGGGAATCTGGTATATATATTTACAAAGCTCATAGTCTTTTGTGCATTAAGGAGGTGTTGGGCCTCAATTATGCTAAGATTTATAGAATAATTATGCGAAAACCTAGTGAATAAACTAGACTGTTCATTATTGGAAGGATGTATATGGACATTAATGTGACTCAATGGTAAATACAGAAAATGATATTAATAGGAAAGATTGTTAAGCTCAGCTGGGAAAATAATTTTCTAGATCATTTTCTAATACTACTCAATGGAGAAATTTTGGAATCCAAACTTTTGTTGCATGTATGGGGTGGTGTAGTGGTTTCAACTGGTCTCTGAAGGATAAGGGGTTACAAACTATACGGTTTAGTTAAAAGAGTAATCTAGAAAGAACACTTGATAATTTCTCATGGAGGAAGTGTGAAAAAACCAAAAAAATAGTGATTTCATAAGGGTTACTCAAAAAATGTAATATAATTTAAGGTTTAAGTGTCTTATAAATCTTACAAAGGTATCAAAAGCATAAAATATTCAACAAATAAAGGATTTGAGGTGGTGGAGGACCTTGGATGATAATAGGGTAGGCCATTAATAATGGATTGTATGAAATTTTCTTGGGAAATATATGATAGTGGTACTGAATGAATGTAGTTGTTAGATACTATTTTTAATAGTGAAGTGGATCACTTATAAGGGTTCCTTTCAGATATTGTAATTATAGTCTATTTATTGAAAAAATATATTTTTAGTTCCCCCTTAATCTATTATTATTCAATCCTAAACCAACTTAAAATGAGTTTTTTTCTTATTACTTTATTTATATTTATAATTTCCTATTTGTAATTTTTATCTATATTAATTTGGAATTTATGAATTAGGTTGTAGTTCAAGGGGTGTATTGTGTCGTACATGTTCCAAATGTCATATAATGGGTTCACATTCTGGTACGTTGTGTCTGGTGAGTATGTTATAATGCATAACATTCAAGAATCAAAAGTTAATTAGGGATCCAACAAAGTGTTATCCCAATTTGTTTATCATCATGGATGAATATGGGAGATGATGATATTTTTATATTCTATTTATTATTAGACACTAGATATGATAAGTGGAGGCATATAATGTGGACTAACACACCAATGTATATCTCATGAATTTCATACATGCATCTATATACATAAGGTTTTGTTCTTATAAAAATTCTTTTTAGTTGTGGAAAGTGGGATACCTAAAAGGAGAACCTTCATAATTGGATACAGTTTATTCACAATACATTAGGTTTAACTTAAAATGGGTGGTTAGTAATGTTACTAACCATGAAGTCTTTTGACGTTCAACCAAGATGTTAATTTTAAAATTGTTTGAAAAGAAAATACATCTAGTAATTAGTTTAATAAGAGAGTTTAAATACTAGTTAATGCTTAGTTGAATGATACATAATATTCCTAGCAACATAGATAAGGGACACGCGATATGGTCACCTGGTGAAGAATAAAATGATATTTATTCATCGATTTGGTCTATATTTTTTAGAAAATCATGAATTTTGGAGACAAACTATATTATATCGACGTGTTCTATGTTTTGGGGTCATAATATGTTATAGAAAAGCGGATTATATAGTAAATAAGTTGTTGTATACAATACATATTTTAGTGTTTATAGTCATATAGAGGTATGAGTATGTTTAATCAAGATTCTATCAAGCCCCTTTATAGAATGATTGGCTCCAATGTTTTTTGAGAGGCTTCTCTTTACTAACATTTATGAAATCAAGATTCTATTTTTTCAACACTACAATTTCTTATAGGATCATATAGTTTGTTCATAGAATAATAAGTATGTTTTCATCAATGTGTATATAATACCAATTGGAGAGGGTTTTGAAAATCATACACAAGAGAGTTTTGGATGGATTCATAGAGATTTGTTTTGTTTGTAATAAATTCATTAGGGGGTTTTAATGAATGTTATTTATTTTTTGAAATGAAATTAAAATCGAGATCTGGTATTTTTTGATATCCTTGGTCCATAGCCAGCAACATGATTATAGGGATGCCTATGTCATATAATATTGTAAGCTACCATCATAGTGTGTAATGGGAATGTAATATGTGATACCATGTATATTAATTTTGTGACATCTTGGGTTTAGTTCAATTCTTCTATGAATCAATGATATTGATTAATTTATGACTATAAAATCATGATATTAAAAATTTAAGTGTTCAGTAGTTAAATATATCGAATGGGTCTGGTGTTATAGTAAAACTTGTTGTCTTCTATGAAATAGGAGTTGATTCTTTAACTCTAGATATCAAATGAAAGGTGTTTATAAAATGAATAATATCTTAATTTTTCGGGTACCAATGACTATTTTATGTTATATTTATAGCTCTATTGTTTCCTATGCGATCATTAATCTTAATCAAGGATGGTTATAAAACACCAATGAATGGAAGGAATCATCTTATTTTGAATGTGGATTCAAGGCTAGTGTGATTCCCTAGAGGTATGAGTATTTTATATGTTTAATCATTAATCCCAAAAAATATTCCTTAATTGTATACATGAAATATGGAAGTCTCTAAAATTACAATATAATTATTTTAAATTCTTAATGAATAAATATATAATTTTTTTGTATTTAGACTGTTAATTCCATTGTCTTTTTTAATATAGGAATTATATAATTTCTATTAATTGACATCTTATTCCAAAAATCTATTACCTTGTGACTAATCATATTACCACACCAAAATTGACCAATAAACCTTGATATTTTTATTTTGATTCCAGATTTTCTAGATATATTTCCATCTTATTTTTAGAAAAATAAAACAACATTTGGATATTCATTTGGGGTGTAACATCTATTATTATTAATAACATCTATCAATAATGTCTTGGTGGCTTTATCATCATTCGTCTCTTCAAGTATGTGAGCATAAGATCATTTGTAACATGAACTATCATGTGAAAAAATATTTGGTCAAAAATATTTTCCCAAGAAGGTTTTAACTTTTATTACGTGCTTCAGAAGAAAGAATTAAGAGATGTTTTCAATCTCTTTTTTTCACTAGAATGGGTCTTTTTTTAGATAAGACTCTTATAAAAATTTATGTTGAACAAAATAGTTTCTCAATTTCATGGGAAGTCTTGGTTTTTGTAATTTTAATATTTCTCATTTTTAAATACATCTCAAGACATATTATATTGAAAACATTTTTCTCATCTGTAACAAAAATAATTCATTTTTCCCATTTTCTTCATCTGAATATGAAACTCAAGACTGTTTTTACTTTTGTTCAAATAATTTTCAAGATATTTAATTATATGAGTTTTTAACATGAATTGGGAATCTTTGTCACCATTATTAGATTTGTGAGTTTATTCTAATGAATATGTCATTTCCTTACAACCTTTAATTGTCTCATATGGATCTTAAATTTTTTTATAATATTATTCAAATATGGTGTATTATTTTTGAACCCAAAAATAAATTTTATGGCTTCTATATATTTGATGAGAGTGTTTTACTTTTACCACTTCCCAATGAGACAATTTTACCTAGAGTCATCTTGTATCTCTAGTAATGATTTATCTTCTCGTATACCCTTGACATACTCTTGTATATATTTAGTAACCCAAATAGAGACCATTTTACAACAATAACTAATTTTATAATGAAAATAATATGTGATTCACTGCATAAATACTAAATATCGCTTGAACATGATTCATATAGATGGTCATTTTTTGAAGATTTAAAATATAAATAATCACTTTGATTAACTTCAAATAATTTTGTGTCCTCTTTCTAATTTGAGGTATTTCTCATAATCATGGACAAACATTTTTTTTAATTCTTCAAGGTTTTAGTTAAAACCTTCACTTATTATTTGATAGCGATGTAAATTGTATTCTATATAAATGAAATTGTAATCATTATTTATATCTAAATAATATATATCTATTAAGAAAAATAGATAACAAAATAAATCCAATATTTAGAAACCTATATTAGTTAAGACACCATTTTTTGTTTTGTGAGGAGTAAACTAGTGGTATCTATCATATAATTCCATGGACTAAATTTTTTTTCACCAATTTAAACTATAGAGAAGCCTAAAATCCATGTCCCTAGGATAAACATAGAAAATATTGATGTAACACTATGAGATTTTATGAAAAAGGTTTTTCCAGTAACTTTAATTTATTTCATTGCTTGGACATCACGAAATATAGAGTTTGAACAAAACACAACAAACTACTAAAATATTATTATTAATTATGATAGATATCACCAACCCTTTGGAATAGTTGTAATGAATTGGATAAAAAATATATAAATTTTAATCATTTATATAAAATCAATTACTTGGTGACCAATAAATTATAATTTAAAATATGAACCTTTTCAAACTAAATGAAATATTTCACTAAAAAATAATACTATACACACAAAAAAAATTTATCTCAATAAATAAAATATATTAATTTTTCTAAATATTTTTAAGGAAATATATATGTTAAATATTAAATACAATATTTAAAATTATTCTTATGTATCTTATAGGCTGGAGATAATAATGAATCTAACATTACACTAAAAAACAATATTTTATTCTAAAACATTATTGTGTCAACTTTTAAAAACATATTTTAAATTAATTTTTGTTAATTTAAATAAATTATTAGAAAATATTAAATTCAATTTTGAAATAATCATGTCAAATTATCTTAGAGTGATGTTTTTATAATTTTTTATAAAGATAAGTTTTTCAGTGAATTGTGAAAAATATTGATTTTTATTAAAAAGTGTATTTTTATTCAAAATATATATAAGAAAAATTTGATTTTTACATGGTTTTGAAATTAATATTAGTTTAGTTTTATGTTTTTAGTTTAATTTATTAAATTATAATCAATTTTATTTAGAATTTATATTTAAATCCTTTTAAATTTTTGATGTTTTGTTTTTGGAAAACTACTTTTTTATCACTTCTCTAGGTTGAATTTTTATTTAGTTTTTCCTCTTCTGGGAGTGGAATTTTGAAAAATGGATTATATATTTTGAATAATAAAAATGTTTATTTTCTAATATGGTCAACATAATTTTTAATTATAATTAATAGTTATGATTGTTATAATTTATTATCATGGTTAAGGTTAAAATTGGTTTACCGAGGGTAAAACTAATAATATTAAGGGTAAAATGACCTAAAAACATTTCCAACACAAATTTTATAGAATTTTTTATAGATTATAACCATTAGTTTTCTATAATTTACCATTAAGGAGACTTTTTCTTGTGAATGTTTTGTGAACAATTTTTCCTTTTGAAAATTGACAAGCACTCCACTCACCTCTCTTATAAAAATTGTCCCCCGGTAATCTCCTATTAACAATTCCAAAACCATTTAGAAGGATAAATACCTAACTAAATTTATTTCTAAATTACATAACCAAATCTTATATTCCATTTTTATATTATAAATCCAATGTATTAAGGCTTTCGGTTAATATGAAGAGGCTGGGAGAAGAAGTGGTAATGTTTTTAATAATGATTTTTTGTTTTACTTCTTCTAACTCTGTAAAATACTTTTAAAAAATATTAAATAAGAACAATAGTATCCAATATATACTTTGATTTTATTATTTAAAATTAATAACCTATATTAATATCCACTTTTATCAAATGGTTATGATATTATCATTCTTGTGTAAGAGGGACTACCGCCTAGAGAACCGATGTTAATTGATTTCCATCACCGCCTCTTATGAAAAGATATAATGATATATTAAAGGTTTATATATGTTATTTGGGATATTATTATACATATGTAATTATAATACCTCGTATACCTTCTTACATCCCAACCTGTTGGAAAATAATAGCGTCACTCGTGTGTACGGCTGACTACCACCTCACAAAACTATATGATGTTTTGTTCATTTATATTTTACTTAGATAGAAATAAAGATATATTAAATAAATATATTTGATATTTGTAAAATAATTATTCATATGTAATTAGTACATAACATATTCCTTCATATTTCCATTCTTTTTGGGATATTATAATGTAGTTCATATGTATGGTGGACAACTGCCTAGTGAAGGGATGTAATTTATTTTTCACTAGCACTTTTCATATAAGGTAATAAAGACAAATTTAATGAATATATCTGATATATATGACATTACAATAAATATGGTAATTTCAATAGTTATTTACCTTCCTTTAATTTCATTCTTCTAGAATATTGAAACAATGTTCATGTGTACATACAACCCACCGTTTCCATGAATAGTGTATATCATTTTCAACCTTCAACTTTTATGGATCACTCTAAATACATATATACTGAATATATATTTTATTTATATTATATTTAAAAGGTGGTATATTTTTTAATTATGATCAAAGTAATAGGACCAAAAAAAATCTATGCACGCATGAAAAGCAAAGGAGTTATTAATTGAAATGTGATTTTAACATGTAACTGTTAATAAACAAGTTATAAAGGTCATAAGTAAATCATATATTGTATGATATATATAATTATGATTATTTAATATTTTTATAATTGGATTATATTTATTATAATGTATTTCTTAACATAATATATGGAAATCAAAACTTATGGTAAGGGATTTCTATTATGTCCTTTATTACATAGAGACATATGCCATATTAACAGCCCGTTTCATTTTTGTGGTGTATATACTTCCACTTTAACATGTAATATAATTATAATACTTAAACTCATGATATTTAAACTATCATATTATTCTAATATTTAATGAGGGATTTCGATTCAAAATATTACCAAATATGTAAGGGGTTTTTTCAAATTACCTTCATTAAGACATAAATTATTGTATGCACTAATCAACATCAATTAGATGTATATACAGACCCATTGAAATTTTATATAAATAATGTAATTATTTTTATGATATTAAAGGTTTATTTTGGTTTTATTCTTTAATTTTTACTATGATTCAAAATATACCAAAGGGGAAAAGGTTTGATGTTACAATCGCATTTTTTACTAGGACTATTTACATCGCTAGAAAATTAACCTATAACCACGGTCTAATTGGTCATGGATTTTATTTTCATTGAAATAATTCCAAATATATATCAATTCTTTTAAATTTTAGAGCAATAGTTTTTCACAATAGATATGGGGTTATTTCCATGGTTTGAGAACCATGGAATTAGTATACTATAGTAGTAGAGCTATTGTCAAGGTTTTAGAAAAATAAAAATAGTCATATTGGTTGTCCACCATCAAAATGGAACTATTTAAATTATTTCAAAACATGTTTATAGGTCTATTTACATAGTTGAAAACCATGGATATAGGTTTCAATAAAATTTAACCACCAAAATTTGAACCATAGACCACATTTATAATAAACAAAGAACTTATCCACTACTCTAAAAATTATTAATTTTTATATTATATTGTTATTATATTTTTGAAAAAACAGTAAAAAATATGGGAAAACTATGGTATTTATTTTTCCTATGCCCTTCTCATGGGAAATATTTTCCCCCTCCATGATGGGAATGTTATAGCCATGATTTTTAAGAATTACGGATACCGATATGTTATACAATCATCATTTTATGGAATCACATCTATAACAACTAAAAAATATATATTGAAATTGTTTTGGAAAACCATGAATATTTGTGTGGTATATAGCCTTATTTTTTGAAAACTATGGATATAAGTGTAGCTTATAGCCATGGTTTTTGAAAAAACCACAGTTATAGGTTTTCTTTCTAGTAGTGTTATGAATATGTATTCAATGATGACTTATTTTCATCTATTTATTTAGAAAATCATAGAATTTATTATAAATTGTTTATTTTTATAGAATACATGTTTTCATTTTATTTTCCTCTCTTAAAGGATTATATATATGAAAATATGTTTTGTGGGAAAAATCATCCTTATTTCTCTTTTCGGTCAAATATTATTTTTCTTCCATGTCCAGGATTTCTTTAAAAAATTCAAATTTATTTTAATATTCCCAAGATGAATTATTAAAGTCATTTTTACCAATTTTTGACTTTTTATGAAACTTTTTAAAAGGAAAACTCGTTACTTTTTTCAAATAAGTCCCATTTGGATTTTACTGAAATGCGAAAGAAATATTTTCTTAACATGTATGACTTAAATGAAAGTTTGATAAATTATTACCATTATTATATTTGAATCATCCTTTATAAGTTTTTAATGGTATTTTCAAATATAAATATATTAATTTTATCACTAAATAATATTTTAAATATAAATATTCAAATTCAAAATGTAATTTTCCTCAAGAAATGTCACAATTAGTATTTAAAAATTATTTTCTATATAAGATAACACCCTTTAGTGTAAATTATAATATACTAGGGATATGATTAAATGGTTTCATCATTATTATTTTACTAGATGGTTTATTTTTATGATAAAAGATATTTATGAAACCCATTTCTCTCTCATGGGTTATAACATGAAAAAAAACTTATAAAACACAATTCTTTTTCAATGTTCTAAACCATTAAAACATTATTATGAAAAATTATTATTTTTACACATGTTATGACTTTATGAAATGATGAAATGATTATGAAACACGTTTCTTTTCCATAGGTAATGATTCAATGAAATGGTTATAAAACCCATTTCTTTTTACTGGTTCTGATATGATGGATATATTATAATATAGTGGAACACATTTGTATGACTTTGATTATGGGACCGGTGGGATCTATATCTCCCCCCAATTCATTGTCAAAATATTGAAATATCATAAAATAACCATGAAAAGAATGGGGAGTGAACATAATTTAGTATGGGACTCTTTCCAATATGATAGTATTGGGAGTGAACCTTGACTACTATGATGGTTTCAGGAGTGAAATCATTCCTATATGATAGTATTGGAAATGAGAATTTAACTACAATTTAAATTATTTTCTCTTCTTATTTCAATACCAAAAATATATACCTTATCCCCCTTCTATGTTCTAATGGATCATATTTTTTAATTCAATTTTGATTTGTTCCTTATTAACATCCACGATTTATTCAATGGCTCATATCAATTATATAACATATTCATGTTTTGGTTTTTAATTTTTATTATCATGTTTTCATACCATTTTTTCAATTATATATTTATATCTCTCTTTTTTACCCTTACTCTGCATTTAGGCTCACCCTTATGTTTCATTTCCCCATGTTATGATGATAGGCATTACATTTGATGTGACTAACAAGGGTGTATTTTGAGGAAATAAGTAGGATATGGTGTAAAACTCTTATGAATTAGTTATTTATGATTATAAGTCTCAAAAGGAAATATACATTTATGTTTCTTTGCCTTGTGTTTGTATAATTTAACAAATATTCACAAAAGAGATGTAATCTCTATGTATCATAATTTTTCCCTCTATTGTTGGTATCAATGGATAAGTTTAGATAAAATTTTTAAACTAGTATGAGAACATTTTATTAAGATCAATAGGGATATGTCTATGTATATGTCTAGGGATATGTCTAAGAATAAATCAAATTATAAAAAACATTCCTACAATTTTGTAAAATGGTAGAGTATGTGGCTTCTAGGTAATAACATATCTATATAGATACTATAAGTGGATGTGGCTCTAGCATAGAGGTACATAGGGTTAATAAATCTAAAAAGTTTGCATTGATTTGTTCTTCTTCACCACCTTTTGTATAACAATGGGACTCTTTACAAAATGGGTTTGGAACTTATAGGGGGGACATGTTTTAGATATTCAAAAACTCTTTATAAAATGTTATGAAGGATTTTAATAATGACCAAGAATGACCTAGGATAAGCCTAAGGGGTCCTAGATTTAAAATAAGGTGTCATTATTTATACATATTATAAATTATTTTTCACGATAATGTGGTTTTCCAAAATGATTATTATTTCTCACACTATTATTTTTTGTTTTATTCAATGGATAGAACGTGCAGTTACTAGGATAAAATTTAATATGATATTCAATGTCTTTATGAGAAACCAATTGAAATGATGACTTGATTGAACAATCTATTTATTATTCATAACCAATTATAATGATATATTATTAACAACATGAACTTTAACCAACTCTCAAACTCACCAAATAATATAAGGATAGGGTTTTTTGAGAGGTAATGTTGTGGATACCATAGAAAAAAAAAAGATTGAGTTTTAGATAAGTCAATAATGTGTGGTGAATCCCACCATGGATTGTATCAGTGGAGTGATGATATGTTTTATGTATTGAGAAGAAGGAAACTATGTAATAAATTTTAATGGAAAATTGAAAAGTTAAGTTAACACCAGAGATGAGGATAATGGTTTCTCTAAGGAATAATCAGTGGTTGAATGTTATAAATGTGAAAAGTGTGGGATTTATGAAATTTTATGTCCTATTTAAAAATGTCATGAGGAAAATAAATAGTATATAAGAGTATTGGATATACTGATGAATATTAATAGTCTATTAATGAAATATATAATTTATGGGTTGTTTTAATAGTATTTTCTATGTTAAATGTATTATTTATGATTAAATTGAGGATTATTAATATTAATAAAATATTAAAATTTCATATTTTAGAAAATAGGTATTATGGAATAAGGTAATGAAACCTAGTTAATTTTTTAATAGTAAAATTGAATGATTGGACTTTTTATGCACTGTAATTTAGAAATTATGATATATTACTCATGATATATGTAAGGATTATTTTGTAAAAAAATTATTTTTTTATTTTCAACAATATGTTGAATAATACCAATGACCTAGAAAATTGATTTAATTAGAAGGTCATATTTTTTCAAAAAGACATTTTTAAGGGAAGATAACCTTAAATGTGTTCCTAAATTAATCATATTATTTGTAATTGAATAGTTTATGGATATGAAAAAATAGATAGTATTGATGACTTTGGAACTGATTAATGATATGTGGAAAGATTAGTTTCTGTTATCATTAATGTAGTTAACATAGTTATTTTATTTATGGAATATATTCAGTAATATATCATTTTAATCAAGTAATGAGTAAGCAAGTATGTTTTCAATTTGGTTTTATGATAATTCTAGTTATTAGAAAGCCTGAGTAGAATATATGACTAATGTATTCACATATTTGGAATGTGACAATTAATAGATACTTAATGATATTTTTTGGATTAATGTTCAGTTAATTTTAGGAAATTTAGTTTCCTTATATAAATTTTGAATTTTATAAGGGCCTAAAGGTTAACCATTTATAGAATGGTTTAAGTTGATAAATGGAATAAGATTTATATATTAATGAATTATTTTTCCATATATATATTTATTCATATTGGATAATTGTGGAACAATTTTTTTAATAATTACTACATATATAATGGATGGATTATCAATATTTTTTGGATATTATTATACATTAGTGCTTCAGTCCTTTAAAATTCATATCATGGTGTAAGAGATGAAGTAGAAATTGATAAAGGAACAACCAAAGGATAAGATTGTTATTTTGAAATTTAATTAAGTCAAGTGAGTATATATTCTCATAGAAATTCCTAAACTAAAAGAAAAAAGGATCTTAAATTATAAAATTATACTTTTACCTTCATTGTTTATGAATTTATGGAATTTTAAATCATCACAAACATATGTTTTTATGGTTTTTAAAATTCTTATGAACATTCACATTAATTTGATAAACGATCTACAGATATTATGTCTCTTAGATGTATATATCTTAAATTCCCAATAATTTATTATTATTGAGAAACCTAGTTATTTTTCAATCCAGATAACCCTCATATTTCTATTTATCCTTCATTTTAATAGGATGTATTATAAAACCTTTTATGATATGGGTTTTCAAAAAATGAATTCTCAAATTTCAAACCATTGAACACCGAGATAACATCCAAATTGTGAGTGTGTATTTTTTTAAGTGGGAAGAACATAACACCATAAGACTTTTTGAAATATTTTCTTCAAATAAATTTTATTTTCTTGATAGCTTGGCCTACATGAAACAGAAAGTTTTGATAAAACATGACATACTATTACAATATTATTTTTTAATATGATAGTTATAGCCTCAAAGTTTGAATAGTTTGTATAAATTTAATTGACTAATTTTTGAAAATATATGGTTAAAAATTTCCGTAAAATAAATTATTTGGGGACCAATTAAATATAAATGAAATAGAGAACAATTTGAAATTTGAGGAATCCACTTTATCAAAATCTATTTTTATATACACAAATATGTTTTATCTCAATAAATTAAATAAATCATATTTCATGAATGATTTTAATGAAATTTTTATATTATATATCCATCAAATTCTTAATATTCATATAATGTTTTTTCTGTGTATGAGATAATAAAAGATATAATTTTACACATAAAATGTATTTTTTTTCTAAAAAGAAGTTGTGTCACCTTTTACACACATATTTTAAAATTAATTTGCAATAATTTTAGGTCATTTATTTTAAAAAATTAAAATATTTTCTTAAATAATCATGTTAAAATTATGTCAAAGTGACTTTTTTATAATTTTATGAAAATTTAAATTTATCAGTAAATAGTAAAAATACTGGTTTTTATTAAAAACTAAATTTTCTATCGAATAATTTAAATAATAAACATTATTTTAAAATGTTTTTAAAATTATAATTAGTTAAATTATATACTTATTAACAAAATTTGATAAATTATAGTTAATTTTATATTTATTTTGATTAAAAAACTATTTGAACTTTTGACGTTTTTCTCTTTGGAAAATAGACATTTGTTCACGTTTGTAGGTTTATTTTTAATTTAAAGTATGCAAATGGAATTTGAAAAAATGGATTATATATTTCTAATAATCAATTTTTTTTTCTATTAATATATACATTATTTATTACCATAATGAATAATGAAAATACTATAAATTAATTACCGATGTTAAGGTTAAAATAGGTCTACGAGGGGTTGAACTAATAATATAAGTGGTAAAATGAAAGAAATGAACAAAAAATTGGATAAAAATATTTAGACATTATAACCACAAAGATTTTATAATTTCCCAATTTTGAACCTTTTTCATGTAAAAATTATGGGTACACCTTTTTCATTTTAAAAATTTAAAGTATACCACTCAACTCACTTATAAAGGGCCACCCCTCCCCTATCATATTTACATTTCTAAAAACTTTTATTTTTTCTAATACCTAAATAAATTTATTAATTATTTCCCTCCCCACATCTTTGTGGCCTTTTTTAAATTATAAATTCAATATATGAAGCCTTTATGTTAAACCGAAATAGGTTACATGAAGAAGCTGTAATATTTTTAACTATGCATTTTTGTTTTATTTCTTATTATAAATCTATAAAATATATTCCAAAAATGATAAAATATTATAAAATAATCTAATTTATAATTATATGTTATTTTATTAATTTAAAAACCTATATCTATCTCTACTTCCATCAAACGGGATACAAAATTAGCATTCGTGTCTATGGTGAACTATGCCCTTACGAACCGATGTTATTAATTTTCCATCACCACCTATAATGGAATTATATAATGATGGATTTATTATTTATAAATTATATTAATGATATTATTGTACCTTTATTATTATAATACTTTATCTACATTTTTAACTCTAAACCAAATAGAAAAATAATAACCTCGCTCGTGTATACGGTGGACTGCCGCCATATGATGCGATGTGATGTATTTCTCATTTTTAATTTTAATTATATGGAAATAAAGATATATTACATAAATATATATATACTATAATTTTAAATATATTATATTTATATAATTATTATATCACATATACATTCTTTCTTTCTATTATGTGAGGGATATGATAATGTCATTCATGTGTACCACGGGCTACCACCTCACAAAGCAATGTGATTCATTTTTCAAAAAGGGTAATAAAAATAAATTCAACTAATTTTTTAGATATATATCATATCATAATAAATTAAAATGTTTTTAAAATTATTAAACTTCCTTTTATTCCAATCAATAAGAAAATGGAAAAAATGTCATACATACATATGACCTATTATCTACTGGAATAATGTTTTTATTTTTATATCTCTAAATTTAACGGGTTAGTATAAATAAATTTATAATGTTTATATATTATATTTATATCATGGTGAAAAAAATTTAGATTATAGAACCATGATAAAAGTAATGGGAATGAAAAAAAAAGAAAAAAAATCATTGGTTACCCAAAATGTGATTTTAACATGGAATTGTAAATAAAATGGTAATAATGTGTCATAAGTAAATAATATGTGGATATATATATATATGTAATTATGGTTATATAATATATTTATAATAAACTTATATAAATTATATTTTTTAAAAATTTTATAAAATAATTTGAGACTTTAGATGAGAGATTTTTAGTCTCTCTTTTATTTTTACGAGGCATATGTGATTTCATCCACTCCTTTCTTATATGTGGTGAATATATTGACCATTTGACATGATATATCAGTAATATTATTATTGTAATTATATTAAAATTTTCATATGATGTTACTCTCAATTAGATCTTATTATTCAGAATATTACGAAAGTGTTAAGAAATTTTTTTGTCTCAAATTACCTTCTTCGGGATATAAATTATGTTTAAATCTATATTATTCTCTGAGGTGTATATAATTCAAATTTGATGTATTATGTTATGAATATATTTATTTTTATGATATTATTGGTTTATTTTGATTTTATTCTTTAATGTGTACAATTATTCAAAAGATTCCCAAGTGGTAAAAGTTTCATTATACAATCTCAACATTTATCGGGCATGTTTTTATGTATGCTTTTGATGATGACATATTTTAATTTATTTATCAATAAATTTAGGAAATTTAATCCCCTATGGTTATTTCTATAGAATACATATCTTTTAATTCATTTTCCTCTCCTAAAGTATTAATGCGAGCAAAATGTTTTTTTTTAAAAAAAAATTATTTTTCTATATGATAGAAAACAAGGTTTCTTTAATATCCATGTATACATAGAATGTTTTAAAAAAATTAAAATAATCCAAATGATTAATTGAAGATATTTTGACCCATTATTTACTTTCTAAAAAATATTTTAAAAGTAATCATTATGTTTTTTCCAAATAACAAGTATTTGGATTTTATCAAAAAATGTGAAAGGAATCATTTTTTTAACATGTATGTAATGAAAATAATTTCGAAATGTCATGAACATGATTTGTTTTGAATTTTACATTTTATTTTTCAAAAAAAATGCATATAAAATTATTTAAAATTTTTTTAATGAATATTTATTGTTTAAAAAAGTTATTTTCAATGTTTAATGGTTATTTATCTCAATAAATGTTATAATGATCATTTGATATCATTTTACATATAAGATTAAATAGTTTGATGTTACCTAACATTTACTAGGGATATGATCTAATGAATCAATATTTATTATTTCTATAGATAGTTTATGTTTATGATCACATGATGTTTATGAAACTCATTTCACTCTAATGGGTTATTCCATGAAAAAATTAATATTGAACAAAAATTTTGTCAATGATTTATACCGTGATAAAATTTGTATAAATAAAACTTCTTTTTTCATGGGTTATTCTGTGAAAAATAAAGAAATGATTATAAAACATATTTTATTTCCCTCGGTTATGTTATGGTGAAATTTTATTTAACCCCATTTCATTTCATGGGTTTTGATATGATCCTAATTTTATAATGTTGTGGAATTAATTTGAATGATTTTTATTATTTTATGTGTGGAAAATATATCTCCCACCAACATATTGGGTAAATATTGAATTCTCATGAGATAAATAGGACTATAATGGTGAGTTAACCTAGTTTAGTAAGGGACTCTGTCCACTATGATAGTCTTGGGAATGAACCTATAATACTCTAATGGTTTGGGGAGTGAACCCATTATACTATGATATTAGTATAAATAATCCCGAAACAATTAAAGAATTGATTTTCTATGCTTATCTATATGCCCTAAATTGAATCTTTTTTTAAATGATTGGTTATCATGGTTCATGTTCTTGTATTCCATTATTATTCAAGTCTTATTGACTACCAAGATTTATTCCATAACATAATGTTATGATCTATTAAATGAACGGTATGGTTTTCAAATGTTATAATCATGTTCGCAGAACCCGATACTCAAGATATATTATTATATCCCTTGTTTACCATTACAGAGCTTCTATGATCATCATTTACTATGATTACTTACCCTAGGTTATGAAAATATGTATTATTTATTATATTTCTAAGAAGGGAAATATTTATGAGGTACTAAGTGAGATATGATTTTAAACTCCTAGCAATTATTTTTTTACATTTTCAAGTGTTGAGGGGCACTATATATTTATGATCCACATGTGTGTTTTTGTGTATTATTATGAATATTCAGAAATATATATATATATATATATGAGATGTTTAAGAATTTATATTTCATATCTATAATCATGTTCATATAGACATTATCCATTGGGCAGAAATTCATGCTTCACGCAACACGTACATGTGAGAGTTCATAAGGATCATAAATCCTATCCTTTTATCTGATGAAACTTTTTGTGACCCAGCATAATCATATAGTCACATTGAGGTGGGTAAATCAATCTAGTCCAATTTTATCAAATTATATTTTATCTCTTAAAATATTACACCCTTATTTCATTTGAACCACTATCATAGTTAAGATATTTAAAACTACTTATGAAGTCTCAAAACACAATTACCACAAGAAAAGAACTATGGATAGCTTGAGAGGTAACACGTGATATTTTTACAATTTTCAACACTTGTAGAAGAATATACTTATTGATATTTTGTATTAACATCTTATATGAATTTATCCATTATATTTCAATAGTTAATAAAAATAATATATTTTTTGGAAATAATTTACTATCTACTGGATCCCACTAGTTTATTGTCTTTAGACTTGTTCTTTATATTGGATACCTCTAGTGTATAATGGCTCTTCCAAACACAATAATAAATATTGATTTACCCACTCTATATTTCTCTAAATCAACTATAAGATATTTTCTTTCTCAAATAGATACTTTTACATCCAATAGGTAGTATATTATAATAGTATGCACATCAATCTCTTCAATTAACTAAGCTTCTAAACCCTATACATTATGTGGCTCATCTTCCATACTAAAAAATATTCTTTAAATTAATACAATATTTAATCAAAATTGATACTAAATATATATGATTATAGACATGGGTTATAAAAATAAATAGTGTTTAATGTCAATCTTTCTATCAAAGCTTCAAAATGTTTGTTCTTTTTTAGTTTTTGTGAAACAATGATATTATATTACTCATCATATCACATTCTTCTACATATTTCTTTTATATAATTTCTAATAAAATTCTTATTAATATACTCCATATTCTTACACCATTATTCATATTGTTTGTTGGAGTAGAAAAACCAAAATAGTGGTGAATTGTGTTTACTTTTAAAATTTATATTTAAATATATATAAATCTGAATCACCCAATTTATAAAAATGACCTAGTTAACTAAAATAGTATAAGTATATATTTTTAACTATAAAAAAACTTCTCAAAAGGTAGATCAAAAAATAGTTAAAATAATTTTAATAAAATATAAAAATATTTCAAAAAAATTACTTGTATAAAATAATTTATATAAGACACTATTCAAAGATAACTATCAAATTATGGTTTTTATATATTTTTTAAAACTAATAATAAAATATTGATAAAATTTTATAAGAAATAACAAAACACATTGAGGAAGAAAACAAGTGGTTCAATTTCATTACGAGGCCTTCTCTTCTTCACAATTAAATCATCTGTCATCAATCAAATTATTAATAAAATAATCAGATCCACATCCTGTATTGGGTTTTAAAAATAACAACAGGATACGGGCAGTCTATGCTACACATAGCCTCTTCTATAGTTATAAATGGGATAAAAGATATAAATGTGTAAATGAAAGAGTGTATAGAACTATTAAATACAATACATGATCATGTATTAATTAATAAACAGGGTATAATAATCATATCACAAAATTTAATCTAAACCAAAGAGAGGGAAATATATGAGGTGAGAAGGTTTGATCCAAGAAAATATAGTCATATTCATTTGATCAATAAAATTTATATCTATCTTTGAAAATATTAGACTTAGTGTTTTACAAATAGATTAGAAAAACATAGTACCATATGAGCATAGTCAGTGTATGTCCTTAGTGTTTCACAATGTATCTCATGCATATTTGTACACCTGTACATTTTCCCCTGAGTATATCTTATTCTTAATGATATAATATATCAAATTATCCAAGTGAGGATATTTATAATTTTATCATCAAACTCATTGCAGTCTTAAATGAAATTATTCTATAATTTATTCTCAAAAATATTTATTTTGAATATTTGAAAATACATCATAGCATAAATTAGACACAATCACTTATTCTTATATTAGGCATAGTTACATTGGTTTACAATTACATAACAAAGATAATTTCCATATTGACCTACCAAAGTAACTTTGACAAGATCACTTAGCCTGATAAATTGGCAAGGTAATGTGGTTTATTCTTGTGGTCACATATTTTTGATATACAGTCGCATCACTCCTTCAGGTGGTCACTTGTTTTTCTTCATGTGGCCACTTTTTCTCTTCTTTTTATAGATTCTTTACTTATCCTAGTGAGTTTATTTCTTATTATGGTCACTTCATGTATTCACATTGTTGAATATTTTCTACATATGGTAGCTTTAACTCTTCTTGTTATCATTACAATACACACATTGTATGTCCATGACATGAAACCTTTTCTCACCTAGTGCACTATAAATTGTTTTTTCATGTTCTAGGTTGAATATTTCATCTGATTACATGGTAATAAATGTGTATTAAGATCATTAATTAAATAAAATTATCTCATCTAAAACACCATCTCTTTATTTTTCATGTTTTCACATGTATTTTAATGTGTGGTTACATCCGCACAGTCACATTAACTTCAGGGTCACTTTAACTTCTTCACATGGTAGGTTACCATAGTCACTTCAAGTATTCAGAATTTTTACCATTTTTTTAGAAAATAAATGACAATCATAAAAATTTAAATTCCATTATAACATATAAAAAATGATTTCAGATCATTAAAAAAATTAAAATAAGAATTTTTTGGACTAATCCAAAAATATACCTTTTTTGATAATTAGAAACCAAAATATATAAAATTAATTGAATTTAATAAATCATAAATATATATTAAAAAAATAAAAACATATATTTCTAAAATTATCATCTCTTAAATACTTTTGTCTTATCTAAAATTTTTACAACTTTTTAATCTCTTCAATTAAATTCAAAATTTTCCATCATTTTATGATTATCAAATATTTGAAACATTTTAAAATATATCAAGGAATGTGAATGAATTACTAAAAATAAAATGTTATTTATAAGATCCCTACTTTTCCAATGAAGTAAAGATCTTTTTTTAGTCTGAACACCTTTTTCTAGACTAATGTGTGTTCCTAATGTGATCATGGAAGTATCGAGGGCGTTTGGGGCCTATTCAGAGCCCTGATTTTTTGAATTTAAGTTGGGCCACATGGTTAGTTGAAACCATGAATGGTAGGCTACATGGTTAGTACTAACCATAGGTGTTGAAAAAAGGGGTAAAATAAGCTGCACATTTTTTTGGAATCAGTGCAGCCTGAGACACATGCCCATTGAGGGGCAGATACATTTTTTGTAGTGGATGGAGAATAGTTATTAAAACAATGTATATAAATAATGCAAGGTTCCTCTTACCATAGTGACGGGCATACATTTGGTGTAAGGGTTGGCCAACCATGCAACCAAACTATATGACTGTAGAGACCCTAAGCTTGACCTACATGGACGTTACATTACTTTTGTGGAATACTTAGTACATTATAAAAACACACACACAAGGACCGTAATAGTTTAGTGTCTTTGGAAACTCGGAATATAATCTTCTAATCATGGTGAAAGATCTTTAACATCTCCCATTAAGATCTTCCCTTTTTTATTACCTAAAACCTTTATTTATATACTAGGGAAAATAAAACATAAATGGGTGAGCTCAAATGCTCAGTAAGGGTAAACAAAAGAAATATCAATCAGATCATATTCATAAGAACATTACAATTTGGAAATCTTACCCTGAAAAAGAGATCATAATTTTATAACATGGGATAAATCATGGTAGTGAAATGTAATCACAATGATCATAACTTAAAAAATGAAGATTTGTGGAATACACACATAATCATATAGAATCATTTCTTATTAGTCAAGACTCATTTCCAAGACTATCTTAGTGGACAAAGTCCATTTCTGAACCGAGTTAATTCCTCGTTTTAGTCCTGTTTCAATGAATCGGTTTAACCTGCCGTCCTACCCATGTCAATATCTTGAGATATAAAATATTTACCCAATGCATTGTATATAGATATAGGTCCCACCCATCTCATAATTATACCATTCTTATGTGTTCCACAAAATCATAAACCATACATCATAGCATAACCCATGTAATAAAAATTGGATTCTTAAAATCGTGATATCATAAAACAATTCATATAAAATAAAGAAATTGATAAAAATAATTCCATCACAACATAATAAAATCAATGTAATAGTAGTGATAGAAACATAACCCTTTTTATCTTAGATGGAAAATAATTTTGATAAAACACATGAACTCCATTCTTAAGGAAAATATCCTCTCTACTTCAAAAAAACTTTTTCTTTCTTAACATGTCATACAATTCTAAACTAAAAAAAGTAGATTAAAAATAAACTTTCGAAATTTTAAAGGAAGCTTCTTGGAAATAATTTTTGAAAAATCCATTCATGCCTTATAATTTAAAAAGACATTCTTCTCATACTTTTGTTGGAAAAGTCCAAAAGTACCTCGTACGAAAAACGACAAAAGGTTCCTTTCATATCTTTTACTAAAAACTCACCAAAGGGTATAATTGGATTTAAACAATTTTAGGTGGATGGAAATAATATTAAATATTGAGTAAACATGGATGTAGATGATAAAATACACCCCCAGTAAATACCAAAGTATAAACAATCTCGGATAAAATGAGATTGTGATATTTTCCCTTACCTTAGGTCCGATTTGCTTCGTAAGTGTCCGAACCTCCTGTATAATGATTTAAATAATGTTATTGACTTATTCCCGAATCATAATTATTTTTATGATATCATATATGGTCATATTCTTAGCTTCTTATTAGTAATATTTCATTACTACTTGTTATTCGGGTGTTTATTACTTTTTGTTCTTATACGTGTTTTGTCGAATAAATTCTTATTCTTCTATTTAGGTTATAGATACCTAATTTCCAGAATGGTATTAGTGTAATATATATCATATTTATTCACTCAATTAATTTATATAATCATTATGAAATTAATATCATGTAGAACGAGTCCCATCACATCGTGGAGACGGTATTCCGTACGTACGCACGAGCGATGATATCATTCCCATGATCGTGGAATTGTATTGGAGTGTATTTATACTATTTCAAAATCAATATCACTTCACGATAATCATATATATTCATTCTATACACCATTATACCCATCCAAGTAAGGTGGTGGTGGAAAATAGATTACACCATGGCGTGGAGACGGTATTCCGTACGTACGCACGTGCGGTGATTTCGTTTTCCATAAGATGGATAGATGGTGAAATAGGGTTGTTTCATACTTAAAATAACATATCAGTATTTGAGTGATACTGATGTTATTACTTCATAATGAAACAACTAAAGAAGAAGAAGTGGAAGAAGAAATAAAGTTGAATGAATCGGTAACGGACATTACCTCTTCTTTGAAGTGCCTCTTTGAGACCTCCTTTTAGGGTACTAAAATTGGTAATTGAAAAATACCAAGACATCTAGGATGTTTCTAGGGAAGTGGAGAAGAGAATTTGGCAGGGGTTGGCCGATCTTGAAGGCTCAAAGTTGTGTGAGGAAGAGGGGGAGGAGGTGCCCTTTTATAATGTATGAGATCTTCTTAGCTTTCTAATGAATATTTATAGTCGAATTTATCTTATGTATAACCCTATATTAAAAATTATTTACTCATTAAACTTTAATTTTAATTATTTTAACCCTTCTTTAAATAAATTAATAATAAATGTCCTAATCTAATAAAAGTGTCCCTAAATGGTCATATTATATTCCTAAGGTTTCTTTTGGTTTAATTAAACTTATCCACTAGAATTAGGACATGTGTTAGGATAATAATAATATCATTTTTACCCTTAATTATCCTATTTACTCTTAACTGTGGTAAAAAAAAGTAAAAATATATTATTCACCAAAAATTATTTTCATCTCATTGAACCACATTTTACTTACTGACATCAACCGTGTCTCTCGGCTTTTTTAAATTCCATTCACAAAAGCGGTAAAATTATGTTTTATATAAATTTGCAAATTCTACTAGGAGGTGGGTAAAAGACTATTAAAACTTCAATGAAATTTTTATATATCTAAAATTATTATAAAATTACCATAATGAATTAAATTTAACATATATAGGTATTATGTATCAATTTTAAACTAAAATAAATTTAAATAAAATAAATAATTATTTAAATAAAAAGTTGGTTTTTAAATAGTAACCCAGTGTTTTCACTATTCATCAAAAATTGAAAGTTTTCATAAAAATACCAAAATTTCACCCTAGGCTAATTTCGATATTCCGAAACCAAAAATGAAGTCCATTTTCAAAAATAAAATTTATAAAATTTCAAAAAGTGGGTATTACTATTCATTACGGCTGGTTTTAATAATAGTTTAATAGCATATCGTTGTTTACAGAACTTGGTATTGCGTACAACATACGCTATCGTGGAAGGTCACACTTGTGTGTAATGCAAGCCAAGTCAGGGATGTGTGTTGTGAACGATCCTTTTGGTGTAGCGTACAACACAAGACATTAATGAAATTAAAAAGAATATTTTTCGTAAAATCATGGGGTGTTACATTCTACCCCCATTAAAATGAATTTCGCCCCCGAAATTCGTCGGGGTTGTAAATGGTTTACTACACTAATGTTTCTTTAATAGAAACCCACATTGTAAAAAGGAATACCCAAACTTGGCTTTAAAAACTATTTTATGAAACGTAACGGTTACACAAATTAACTAATCACTAGGTTTCCACATAAGAGAACATAGGTGAAAATATGGATATGGAAGAGAAATCTAACCGTCATGTTTTGATTGAGAGTGGTAGATAACATGGCTATAAAAAATACAAAAATCACATAGCCATAAATTTGTGATGATCTAGGGTACCATCTGATTCATCATATATAAGGGCACTAGGACAACATTTTTGGTTTTCAAGATCATTTCCCTAAAGTTGAAGAATTTGAATTAGAATAAATACTTACTTTATTTTGGTATAATCTCACTGTTGTTCATGATTTGAACAATTTCCACTTCATCTCTTAAAGAAATGAAGTTGAATTTGTTATTCATGAAGTGTTAATAGATCATGTGATAGAATGATGGGTCATTCAATCTGTTTCAAACAAAATGTTAGCAAAAGTTATCAAATATACATAAGTCCATCTATGGTGAGGTTAATCGTATACGATTCCAAGAATGAACTTATACTTCATATATCATACCACGTAATAAAATAAAACTAGTTTCTACTAACCAGGGACTTCATGTAGGCCAGTGGTAGGCGATAAAGGCCAGTCGCACTTCGGTTGTGGGATTGATTCCCACAGCCTTGTCCGACGCGAGGGGTTGTCACCTGTCCTGCAGGTTGTCCTTTTTCTAAAGCTATATTAATATAACATCCTATCAAATATGGAAAAAAAAACTTCTATCCTTAATCAATAATAACTTATGTCCAACATAATTCATTCTAATCTTTAGGCTTATCTAAAATACTTCGGTCCAAGCTCATAGTATAAAGAAAATGATTACTTGAAATGTCACATAACAATCACGTGAATGCCATCATTTATCCCCCATATATCATAAGATATATCTTGTTGGTCAAATTACAAACATGTGAATACCTTAATCATGTATTCTCTTGACGAATGAATACCCATTGAACCTTAGTGAAAACATGAATGCAATTAAAAGTTAACACTTTCCACAAACCAATATCCTCAAAATTCATTATACTAAAACCATGATATCCCTTAGTCCATATATCAATCATGAGTTCATGAATACAATCAAACACTCATTATATTCTTTTACCTTCATTATGTGCATATCATCTACTTAGCAAAAATATCTCAATCACTTTCCATGGTTACCGGTATCATAAACTTATTAAAAACCACAATAGGCCAATACATAAATATTCCAATATTATATGATACTATATACAACATTATTTTGGAATCCCATTACATAAACACTTAATCATTCCACCACATCATTGTCATATTTGACATCGCCAATAGTGATCGCATGTGACGTCCCTTTGTCCTTTTCCTTAAGTGGATTCTCATGTCGATCATCATTAACCCTTGGATTAGGGAATTCATTAGCATAATGCCCCATTTCATTGCACTTGAAGCATTGAAGTGTTGGTGGTGTGTTCTCGGTAGTCTTTTCTTTATTAACACCATTAGCAACCCTTTTTCCATTACTTCAACACTCAGCTGCTCGATGGCCTTCTTTTCTACACCTAAAACATTTTCTAGTCCCTTTAAGACAATCTCCACCATGCTTCTTTCCATACTTTGAGCATAAGGAAACATTCATCTTCTTTTCACCATTATTCTGAGATTTCTCCTTGAACTCCATCTTTCGTTTCTTGTCAAAACCATGAGATGGATATGTAACCCCAACTTCCATTTCTACCTTAATAGAACAATGCGCAATTTCTTCATAGCTACTGAAGTATATTATAGCTAATGCCCTTAGATGATTTGGTTTTAGGCCACTGAAGAATCGATCAACATTACATTCAGGTTGGATGATAAAGCCAGATGCATACCTTGCAAGCCTTGTAAAATTCGCTTCATATATACCAATAGATTCATCATCCTTTTGCATTAGTTCAAAAAACTCCTTCTCCATCTTTGTTCGAAGAATAAGAGGGAAATACTTATTGAAAAATAAGTTCTTGAACACGTCCCATTCCAAGGACTCAATTTCTTCTCTTGGCCTCATATTCTTGATAAGATTCCACCATTGATCAGAATCACCTTCCAAATGATATACTGCTAAGATGACTTTATCATGTTCAGAACATTGATGAACTGAAAATATCTTTTTAGTGGTACTGATCCATTGTTCTGAAACAAGTCGATCGGAAGACCCACTGAAATAAGGTGGGCATTGCCTCATGAAGGACTCAATAGAATATTGTTCCCTTCTCTGCTCATTTGGAAGTTCAGAATGATTCATAGCTTGTGTAAGTATAGCAATATTATTTGGCACTCCATCTCCACTAACATTGGTTTTTTCAAGAGGACAATCATTTCATTGTCCATTACATTCATCAATACGGTTCCTTCGGGTTCCAGCCATCATCTAAAACCCAAAAAGAATAGTGTGAGAGGAAAAAATCACGCTAGGGAAAACAACAAAATAAAGGGGGAGTACCATAAATATCTAACATCTTAGGTTTAATTCTAATATTGTTAGCACAATTCTAGGACTATAATGTATACTTAACCTTAGGGACATCCCTAGACATACCTTAGAAATATCTCTAGGGATCTCACAAAAGTTCACGCATCCTAGTTTCTAAAGGTTGACTAAACCTTTCCTCTGATACCAACTGTAGAGACCCTAAGCTTGACGTACATGGACATTACATTACTTTTGCGGAATAGTTAGTACATTACAAAAACACACACACAACGACCATAATAGTTTAGTGTCTTTGGAAACTCGGAATATAATCTTCTAATCGTGGTGAAAAATCTTCAACATCTCCCATAAAGATCTTCCCTTTTTTTTCTTACATAAAACCTTTTGATATATCTTGGGGAAAAGAAAACATAAAAGGGTGAGCTCAAATGCTCAGTAAGGGTAAACAAAAGAAATATCAATCACATCATATTCATAAGAACATAAGAATTTAGAAATCTTACCCTGAAAAAGAGATCATAATTTTATAACATGGGATAAATCATGGTAGTGAAATGTAATCACAATAATCATAACTTAAAAAATGAAGATTTGTGGAATACACACATAATCATATAGAATCATTTCTTATTAGTCAAGACTCATTTCCAAGACTATCTTAGTGGAAAAAGTCCATTTCTGAACTGAGTTAATTCCTCATTTCAGTCCTGTTTCACTGAATCGGTTTAACCTGTCGTTCCATCCATGTCTATCTAATGAGATATAAAATCTTTACCCAATGAATTGGATGGATATTGAGGTCACACCCATCTCATAATGACACCATTCTTATGTGTGCCACAAAATCATAAACCATACATCATAGCATAACCCATGTAATAAAAATGGGATTCTTAAAAATGGCGATATCATAAAAAAATTCATATATGATAAAGGAATTCATAAAAATAATTCCATCACAACTTAATCAAATCAATGTAATAATAGGGATATAAATAGAACCATTTATTTTCTTACATGGAAAATAGTTTTGATAAAACACTTGAATTACATTCTTGAGGAAAATATCCTTTCTACTTCAAAAACACTTTTACTTTCTTAACATGTCATACAATTATAAACTAAAAGAAGTTGATTAAAAATAAATGTGAAAACTTGTAAATGAAGCTTCTTGGAAATAATGTTTTAAAAATCCATTCATGTCGTATAAGTTAAAAAACATTCTTCTCGTACTTTTGTCAGAAAAGTCATAAAGTACCTCGTTCGAAAAACGACAAAAGATTCCTTTCATTTCTTTTAGTAAAAACTCACCGAAGGGTAAAATTGGATTTAAAAAATTGTAGGTGGATGGAAATAATATTAAATATTGAGGAAACATGGATGTGTATGATAAAATACACCCCAGTAAATACAAAAGTATAAACAATCTCGGATAAAATGAGATTGTGATATTTTCCCATACCTTAGGTCTGATTTACTTCGTAAGTGTCCGGACCTCTTGTATAATGATTTAAATAATGTTATTGACTTATTCTAGAATCATAATTATTTTTATTATATCATATATGGTCATATTCTTAGCTTCTTATTAGTAATATTTCATTACTACTTGTTATTTGGGTGTTTATTACTTTTTGTTCTTATGCGTGTTTTGTCGAATAAATTCTTATTATTCTTTTTAGGTTATAGATACCTCATTTACAGAATGGTATTAGTGTATTATATATCATATTTATTCACTCAATTAATTTATATAATCATTTTTCAGTGAAGATCATGTAGAACGATCCGCATCACATCGTGGAGATAGTATTCCGTACGTACGCACAGGCGATGATGTCGTTCCCATGATCGTGGAATTGTATTTCATTGTATTTATACTATTTAAGAATCAATATCACTTCCCAATAATCATATATGTTCATTATTTACTCCATTATATCCATCCAGGTAAGGTGGTGGTGGAAAATAGATTACACCACGGCGTGGAGACGGTATTCCATACGTACGCATGCGCGGTGATTTCATTTTCCATAGGATGGATAGAGGGTAAAATAGGGTTGTTTCATACTTATAATAACATATCAGTATATGAGTGATACTGATGTTATTACTTAATAATGAAAAAACTAAAGAATAAGAAGTGGAAGAAAAAATAAAGTTGAAAGAATCGGTAACGGACATTACCTATTCTTTGAAGCGCCTCTTTTGAGACCTCCTTTTAGGGTACTAAAATTGGTCTTTGAAGAAGACCAGGACGTCTAGGATGCTTATAGGGAGGTTTAGAAGATAATTTGGCAGGGTTTGGATGAGCGTGATGGCTCAAAGTGGTGTGAGGAAGATGGGGAGGAGGTGCCCTTTTATAAGGGAGGAGAGGGGCTCCTTTGGAAAAACTAAAAATATTATTTTATTATAAAGACAAATTAGGTTTTAAATAGCTCCAAATTGATTTAGTTTAAATCTAAGGTGGGGATGGGTCTAAATCCTCTCATAAAATATAATTTAGACAAGTTTAGTTTCCAATTTATCCTTATCATTAAGATTTAACTTTAAGTTGAATAATTTTACTTTTACCGTGTCTTTTTGTGTTCTTACACTATAAGGTTAATAAACATACTATAACAAGCCAAAAGAACCCCAAGTTGTTTATTATTAATATATATAACCTTATCTAAGTCATTTTTCCGAACCGTAGATTTTTAGGAATAAAATAACAATTAATAATATAATGATTTCTTTAAAAACTATTTTATGTCAATTTTTACACGATTTAGTAATTGATTTTTGTGAAAATCATAACAGAATTATTAGTTCGAAAAAAGTTACTTAAATCAATACTAGAATATCATATTAAAATATAAAATTGGTGGAATTCATAAAAAGTATCAAATTACATTTATTTGGGTATTTTATAACATCAATTATGTCAATATTTCATTAATAAGATAATTACTCCATCATCATTGTGTCATAAATAAATTAAACTATTTAATGTCTAAAAATTAAAAATAAAATACCATTATGTAGGAAATCATTTTTTCTATCTAATTAATATTTATAGTCTAATTTATCTTATGTATAACCCTGTATTAAAAATTATTTACTTATTAAAATTTAATTTTAACTATTTTAACCCCTCTTTAAATAAATTAATAATAAATGTCCTAATCTAATCCAAGTGGGCCTAAATGGTCATATTTTATTCCTAATGTTGTTTTTGGTCGAATTAAACTTATACAATATAATTAGGACATGTTTTAGGGTAATAATAATATCATTTTTACCCTTAATTACCCTATTTACTTTTAACCATGGTAAAAAAAGTAAAAAGTTACTTTTCACCAAAAATTATTTTCATCTCATTGAACATCATTTTACTTAATGACATCAACCGTGTCTCTCAGATTTTTGAAATTCCATTCACAAAAGCAGTAAAATTAAGTTTTATGTAAATTTGCAAATTCTTCTAGGAGGTGGCAAAAAGACGGTGAAAAGATCAATGAAATTTTTATATATCTAAAATTATTATAAAATTACTCCAATGAATTACATTTAACTTATGTAGGTATTATGTATCAATTTTTACATAAAATAAATTTAAATATAATAAATAATTATTTAAATAAAAAGTCGATTTTTAAATAGTAACCCAGTGTTTTCACTATTAATCAAAAATTGAAAGTTTTCAAAAAAATACCAAAATTTCACCCTAGGCTAATTTTGATATTCCGAATCCAAAAATTAAGTCGATTTTCATAAATATAATTTATTAAATTTCAAAATGTGGGTATTACTATTCATAAAGGCTAGTTTTAATAATATTTTAATAGCATATAATTGTTTAGTGAAACTCGGTATTGCATACAACATACGCTATCGTGGAAGGTCGCGCTTGTGTGTAATGCAAGCCAAGCCAGGGATGCATGTTGTGCAAGATCCTTCTAGTGTAGAATACAACACAAGAAATTAATGAAATTAAAAAGAATATTTTTCGTAATATCTTGGGGTGTTACAACGACCCTATGTGTTTTAGGGAAAATGAATTTTTTTACCTTAATCAGTTTATATCATAAAATTCCTTTCCCCTTTCCTTCTTTGGACAGTGTCACCGCTTCTGAGTGCTATTTTAAATCCTAAATCTATTCATTAAAATCATTTCTCCATCCTTATTCAGATTTGAAAATGGTTGGTCTCAATGGATCTACAGTGGTGAGTACTCCATTCCCGCTGTGTAGTTCCTTTTTTTATTGGTATCATCTATGCTATTTTGGTGTGATCCAGTATGACATATTTCAAATAATTTCAAATTTTCTTCAATTTTATTCTAATCAGGACTGAATCAGAGATCTATACTAGATGAGTAATCTAATAAGGACTGATGGTTGGTGGTCTATACCTTTCCATTGGGGTTTCCAATATTATATGCACAATTTATGTTCATTCTCATGTTGAACTTTCATTGGGTACACCTCTCGATAATTAAATGACTGAATTGTAAGAATTGAAAACTTTTTTAGGTTTCCCACTAGTTCCTTTGAAATTTTTGGGTGTTTTTCCTCATCATATGACCCCATGTGGTGTTCCATTTTATTTTTCCTATTGTTTACTTCATCTTTGGGATACTATGATCTCACATTGGTAGAGGGGTCATTTTAAAATAAAAGGGAATTGAATTGAAAGGATATAAGAGAGTTGATGCCTCATTTACTTGTTATGAAATTTTGTTTACTTTTAATTAAATGGTTTATATGGGAATTTTGAAGATGATTTGGATGAACTCAAGGAATGCAGTTGTTTATGAAATAATTATTGAATTTATTGATGAATAAAAATTTTCGTGGATGCCTTTGATGAGCTCCTTGGATCTTAAATACATAGTTTCCATGGACGTTTCTCTCAGTGATCTTGTTCCCATTTGTGGATTCCTTGGACTTGTTACAACATTGGTTCATGATTCAGTAAGAAGCTAAGTCCCTTGTTATCCCTTGGATCTTTCCTGATTGGACTCATATAAGACATGGTTTACTAACAAGATACTTTGACCCCACTGAAGTCATTATCATGTTTCAATCGATATTATCCTTGGGCTTAATAAGTATTCCATTGACTTCAGTAACATGGATACATCCATTTATAGTATAACACTTGTTATTACACGATGTGGTCATTCTGGATGACTCTAAATATAGATTGTGGCTATGGTGAAGTTTTTATAACGGATTATATGTTTTAGTCATGCTGAAGTTTTTATACTGGATTTTATAGAATGGATGTGATGGATGTTATACACTTGATTATACAATATGGTATTGGTTTATATTTTTCTATCCTTATAGATAGCCCATGTATGGGTATCAGAAATTAGTTATTAGAATGAACAGTCCAAATTGTTTGTTTTTATTTTACCATTGCACTTGTGAATAGTGCTTGACTCTTATTTGTATAGAGCCTTTCTTGTAAGTAAAATTTCACTTTAGAGTATACCATCTACCTTGGGAACTCTGATTTCATTATTATTATTCGTATTATATACATTTCACACTTATTATCATGTTATGTAACAGCTGGATTTATTGTGGACACCGTTGGTGGTGGCCTACTGAGTGTTATTTCACACCGTATTTGAGCCTTTGTTTGGTAACTGGAGATACTTCATTGATGTAGGTGGGGGACAAAGGGAACATTGTATGATTCTTAACATTTTTTCAACTAGAAGAAGGGGAGTACGTGACCCATCTAGGCTCATAATGATATTTGTAGGTAGTCATTTTTTATCTTTTTTGTATTTTGATACATCTATTGTACTAGATTCTTGTATACCAAATTTCCTAAATTGTAGAGACATGACATGAAATATCATTTTGAAGATAATATTTCGTTCTAAAATGTTTATTTATTACTATCTTGGATTTCTATATTCTAAATGATTGATTAATATAATCATCTATTTATTTTTATATTTATTAGCGCTAAGCTACACTCTAACATGATAGAATAGTCTTCCCACTAACACACATTAGTCCTTCATTACTAGTCTAAATCCTCTTCAATATGGGGTTTCAAAGGTGATGAGACCTAACAGCTCAGGGTACCACTTAGTGACACCTGGTTCGAGATGTTACAAAGTGGAGTAATATAATTTTTCTATTATGGATTTATTACTATTTCGTGAAAATAGAAATAGATTAAGTGGGAATTATATAAAGGGTCATGAGGTGTATGGGCCCATTCGGATTGGAAGTGGTGATACATTTGGTTCAACCATTCAAATATACATTTGATATAAATATGAGTTCAAATGAAATTGAAATCAGTGAAACAGAGAAATTGACCTTGACTTATATTTTGATTGGGTAGTAGGTAGTGTCTCTAGTGATGTCTAAGACTATTTATTTTTACCCAACACTATATTTATGGGAAAGAATATGGTTGTGTGTTTTTATATAAATTTTTTTACCAGGGATACACTTTTAACAACAATCGTGTAATCGATTTTTTATATGTCATGTGTTTTAAATTTTAGAAACATGTCACAATGATGATTTATAGTTGTAGGCTTGGTGGGTGGAAATGATAATTCCCTATAGGTAGTTGTCCATAGGCTACCAATAGTTCCATATTTAGTCTCAACAAATGACCCTAAGGTTTTATCTGGAAAAAGTACCATGGAACAGTTCTGGGAGGGTTTTCTACACTATATGGAGACTTATCAAGGAACCCCACAACCTTCTTTGTCTATGGTAGATATAATGTGTGTGTTCTAATAGAAGCATCCAGCCACATTTTAATAGTATGGAGGTCCATATTCTATAGATTTGTGTTTTGAGACTACATTTTAAAAAATTTAGCATCTAGAAACACCAATTAAGATGTGGTTGAATCTCATGGTATATATTCTCTTGGGAGAAGAAAAGAACGAGTGGGATGTCTTCAACCTGGATGATACACTTTGAGAAATTATTTGGAAGGATTTAAAATATTGGTTTTATAACAAAATTTTCCCTCAGACTCAGATAGAATATAGATTTAGTGGTTTATTCTTATAGAGTATGGTGTGATGATAGTTATGGAATATTTCGAATGATTTTGAGAGATTTAGTATTTTTCATTGATTTATCTATATGATACGATTTTGAGGAAGGGAATCTTCAACGAAGGTATGATTAATTTTTTTATATAGTAGTTCAACATGTTTTGTTTGACTACTAGTACTGAGATAGTGAACTACGGGATTCTCAATATGAAGATTGAGAGGGAATATAGGGCATTCAACATGGAAGTTTAGCCACTAGACCTAGTGGTTTGGCATCTTCCATAAGAATACACTATTTTGTGGCCTCTCGCTTAGTCAGTACCAGCTATGTTTTTTGTGTTATAAGTGATTTCGTCTATCACTATTTTTGGAGACGATTGAATATGTGTAATTAGTCTGATCGAAAGCTTGTGGAGTTATGACCCTGAAACAGGATGGGCCACGTATATGGTTTTTTGGGCCTTCCCTTCAGTTGTTTTTGTAAATAGAGTAGCTCAAACTGTATGTTTGGGATTATGATTCACATCGTCATATCATGTGAGGAGTTGGGTTAGTTTTAAAAATTTAGGATAAGTTGGGGGTCATGGTCGTGGTAGTCAGGCACCAATTATACATAGACAGTAGTGTGGGATTGCTTAGGGTAATGTGGTTTTTTAATAGTGTCATGGTTTATTCCAAATATTTTTTGTACAACCTACACATGAGGAGAAAAGAAACCGACCATATATGGTGAGAGGTAAGATCATTGTATACTCTATGATGGAATCTTCTCTTTTTGAAAAAGGTTCATCGCATTGCTTCATATCTATACCGGTTTTGGAAATCCTTATGCTTATTCTTCAGTTTTCTAATGGTGTTATGACCCTGGACACTCTGTTACAAATTGAAATGGGGGAGTGTACACCATTTTAGTGAACTGCCTCTTGATATTGGTGGGTGTCAATTTATATGGGATCTTTTTTCCTAGAGGTGATAAGGTTTGATGTCATACCCAGATTTGCCTAGATATTTTATTATTGAGACCGTATTTATTGTTATCTTCAAAGGGTGACCATCACATCACAAGAGGGTGTATTATTTAATCACAAGGATGGATGAGATGTCCCAGAGCGCTGATCTATGATAGAGAATTGTGGGCCTAGTAGGATGATAGGAATAATTTCTAGTTTATGTGAGGATGATTATGGAATATGTCATGTAGATTTCCCTCCAGTTATTGATCATTTTATTGAATCTTTCCAAGATTAATTTTATGGTTTTATTCTTAAGAGTGAGGTGGTTTTCTTTATCTATCTAGTCCTTAGAGCTACACTAGTATCAACTCCTCCATATAATATGGTGACTATATATTTGTAGGAGCTCAAGTGGGAGCTTGAGGAATTAGAAGGAAATGGGTTTATATGACCCATTACTTCTTCATGGGGTTATACAATCCTTTTCTTAAAAATCTGTATCATACCCTTAGGCTATTTGTGGATTGCAAAAAATTGAAATAGTTAATGGTTAAGAACCAGTATCCTTTACCACAGATATATGATCTCGTCAACCAGCTTAGAAGACCTCAGGTTTTCTCAAAGACTATTTTGAGATGTGGTTATCATCTTGTATGTGTTGGACCTGCAGACATACTTCATACATATTTTTGTATCAGTTATGGTATATAAGAGTATTTGGTTTTGTTTTTTGGTATGATGAACATGCCTTTAGTTGTTTTGGCACGAATGAACCGTTTTTTCAATCATTATCTGGATTTGATTTTTTTTGTATTCATGGATGATATATTGGTGTATTCTAGAAATAAATGGGACCTTGATAAACAACATGAGATCATTTTGGATATGCTAATGGAGAGTTTCTGTGATGTTAAGAACCCAAAATACCACTTAAGGATGGATAAAACTCACTTCTCGTGTCGTATAACCTTAGAGACAAGAGTATAAGTTGACCAAGGGAAGCCCAGAGATATAGTTTCTAAGGAGAAGCCCAAAAATATAATTGATATATGATGTTTCTTGGGGATATCTGGATATTACATAAATTTAATAAAGTATTTTTTTATGCTTAGTATCACCTCTAACAAGATTTACAAAGAATGGTGTAATGTTTTAATGGGTTGATACCTGCGGCACAACCATTCAGGAGGTGAAAGTGAGATTTAATTCAGGGTAAATCATTTTTTTCCTCGACATGGGTAGGGGATGCATTATTTATTGTGATGCATTAATTACCAGAATTGGAGAAATTATTATATAGGTGGGTAATGTAGTGGCATATGGGTCACATCTTTTGAGTCTACACAAGAGGAATTACCTGATGCAAAATATCATGTTAGCTGCAATTTTTCATCCTTTTCATTGATAAAGGCATTATTTTATGGGATATAATTTTATGATATACACAACTCATAAAATACTCAAGTATATATTTACACAGCATGGTATGAGTTAGATGTAGGGAAGGTGGGTTGAGTACCTTCAATATTTTGACTTCGACCTATCCTATATTCCTAGGAATGGAAATGAAATTTATGATTCACTAAGTAGGAGGACTTAGATACAAGATGTTATGGAATATAATAGTGAGTGGAAGCTTATGGACATGTTTTCAAAGATACAATTATAGGTTCAAGATGGTGATAGGTGTACTTTTCTCTCATATTTAGTTGCACCATAAAATATTTTAAATGAAATGAGGATGAGGAATTTTTTTATTCATATAGCCTAGACCTATGGGATTTTGTGAAAACTAAGGACCCACTCCTAGTTTGAATATGGTTCCAGATCAAATTTTTTGTATTCATGGTTGTGTATGGGTCCTTGTATACATATGCGAGAAGCTATTATGGGAGTTTCATGCCATATTTTGGGAAGTGAATTTGGTACTAACAAGATGTATCATGATTTATGTCGCCAATATTGGTTATATGGGACGAAACAATAGGTTTCTAGTATTTTTACGAGTTGTTACACCTTTCAGTAGGTGACGGAGGAACATTAGCAACCATGGTGAGATTTTATAGCAGTTAACCATTCTTGGGTGGGAATGGGAAGATGTTGCGATAGATTTTGTGATGGATTTTTTGATGTATTTATGAGTTGTGATGTTGTTTGTGATTTTATGTAAAGGCTTAATAAGGTCACTCATTTCATGCCTATCTGGGAGACCTTTTTAGTGGATGATCTTGGGAGGTTTTATATCCCTAAGATATTATGAATACATGTAGTTCCTAAGACCACAGTATCAGATGGGGATGACTAGTTTACATCATGATTCATGAATAATGTGGTGAGGGATTTGGGAACATAGGTTCTTATGAACACATAGTACCATCCTAAAAAAGATAGCGAGCCATAGAACATGATTTAGCTACTTAAGGAAAAGTTGAGATCATATGTGCATGACTTTGGGGGTTCTTGGGAGAGTAATACATCCCTAGTTGAGTTTCCCTACAACAATAACTATCAGGTGATGATACATATGCCACCTTCTGAGGCATTGTACTATTAGACATGTCGATCACCATTCTTCTAGTTAGTGGTGGAAGAGGAATCTTTATTGGGATGGAATATCATGCATGAGACTTTTGAGAAGGTCCATGAGAATGTCTAGTTGATCATAAAGTGGATAACTACTCCATCATCTAGACATAAATCATACACTGATAACCTTCAATGACCTCTAGGGTTATGTGTTAGGGATCGGGTTTTTTATGTATCTCACCAAGCCTGGGATACACATGTATTCGGAGACAAAGTTAGTTTTCACCATGATATGTCAGGCCATTTGAGATTTAAGAGATATTTTTTCTAGAATACAATTGATTACAATTTCCTTAGAGGTAAAAGGTCATGCACAATTTCTTATATGTATTGTAGCTACTCCATTATCACGTAGACCCAATTTACACTATATAGATGAATGAGGTGGAGTTACAGGTTGATGTGTCCTTTGAAGAACATCATGTTCATATTATTCATAGGAGCATAAAGTTTCTTCGAGGCCAGTTTGTTACTTAATTATGGTTTCTATGGAAGCATGACCATTTATAGGATGAGAATTAGGAGTTTGGGAGATGTTCATGCTCAGTGGTAAGAGTTATTCTACTAAAATAATTAGCTACACATAAAGGGAAATTCGAGGAAGAATTTCTTAATGGGGTTAGATTAAAATATCTCAGTTTTTCATATAATGTCTGAATCTTTTGTTCTAGTTGTACTCATTTTTTTGGCTTAAGGTGTGTGTTTAATGATATCATGGGAGTATCATTATTGGCCAAGGATTTTTTAGATCCCAAATTTGTACTTGTTTTAAATTTAATTTATGTCACATGGTTAGTATAAACTGTATTTGATAAGCCCCATTGTTACTAAAAATGGTTCAGTGATGGACCTAGGGGTATAGAGGGTTGCACGGTTAGAGGAAATTGTTCCTCTAGAGGCACATAACAATGTGATTGTCATTATAGATTTTAGTAGAGGATGAAACATGGTTTGTTCATAGTTATTCTAATGTTGATCAAGAATCATTTTGGAAAACTCTTAGCACAATTAAGGATGCATGGTTGGTGACCAGTTATTCCAAACATGTGACTTGACATGCGACCTTTAGGAAAAATGACTATTTTTACCAAAATGATTTTATAACATAAAATTCTCTTCTCTTTTCCTCTATTGGACAGGGTATCATCGTGGGAGATTTTCTTTGAAGCTTAAATACATGTTTGGACTACTTTTCTCTGTCTACACTTAGATTTCAACAATGTTAGTCTCGTTGGATCCACACTAGTGATTACTACATTTATCTTGTACCTTTCTTCATTTTCCTTGGTATTGAATGCATAAATTTTTTTCTATCTCATTTTCCATATTTCAATGATTTTCACCTATTTATTATTTTTCTTCTACTCTAGAATGAATCAGTACTCGATACTAGATAATTGATCTAATATAGATCAATGGTAAGTGTTTTATACCTTTCCCTTAGGGTTTTGTGTGTTGTAAGAGTATTTTTCACTGCGCCTCATGCCATACCTTCTAGTGGTTCCCCTTAATTAATTAAGTTATTTAATCAGATAAATTGGAACCAGTTTAGGATTCCCACTAATACAATTGATATTTTTGGGGGTTGCTTCCCCATCCTAGGCCACCCATGTATGTGAAATTGTATTTTTCCTATTTTTTGTCACCACATTCTGATTGTGTGTGCTCTCCATGCAATATGGTTTCTTTTTAAAATAAAAGTGAATTGAATTGAAATGAAAGGAGAGAGTTTATTCCTCCTTTCTATGTGATGAGATTTTGTTTGATTTGGATTAAGATTTTATATAAGAATTTTGAAAATTATATAGATAAAAACATGTGATATGTTTGTTTATTCAATGAATATTAAATTAATTGACGAATTGAAATTGTTGTGGATCCCTTAAAATAGCTCCTTGGATCCTAATTCCATATATTCCAAATACATTTCTCCCATGGATCTTGTTTATGGTAGTCAATTCCTTGTACTTGTTTACTCCTTAGGTCTTTATTCGAATGGAATACAAGGGCCTTTCTATCCTTTGGATCCGAATTTCTTGGCCTCATCGTGGACATGGTCTGTTGACATGCCTGTTGAACCCTATCTAATTTTTTACCTTGTTTCTCTTGAGATTATCATAGGACTAGATGAGGATTCTTTTTTCTTCTTTACCTTTGATCTAGCCATTCTTGTTCAGACACATTGAATTACAAAACATAGTTTTAGTGTATCAATCTAAATATATTGTGTCGATGTGGTGAATTCCATATATTAGATTATACAATAGTCCATGGTGAGTGATATATACTGGATTATACATCATGGCCATGATAGATTCTATAAAAAAATTTATACGTGGAGTCTACGATCGGTATTTTTCTATGCTTACATATATCTTTGGTATGGGTAACATATATCATTTGTAAAAATGTAAATTTCTACTTGTTTATTTTAATTTTATTGATACCCTTATTAAAGGATATTTAATATTGTATGTTGGGTGCATATTTTAAGAGGAATGATTTATTATAACTTATCCCGTTTTACTTGGAAATTCTTCTTTCCTTATTGTTATTCAGATTTTAAAAATTGCACACTACTTAGATTATTATACACAACCTGGAATTTTTATAGTTGTTTTTATGGTGTCCTACATGTTTTTACCTTTCAAAATTTTCGGTCCACCATTGGGTAACCAAAAAGACTTTATAGATTTATATAGGGATTGGGGAAGGCACCCACTTTATAATACTTAAATTGTTTGTTTATAGGATTAGGAGATAATTGGACTAAATATGGATCACAAAGATATCTAGAGTGAGAAATTTTATTCCTTTTTAGTATTTCTGTACATGTATTGTACTATATTCTTGTATACATGTTTTCCTTATTTTTAGAGACATGAAATTACATATAGTTTTATATATAATATTTCATTTAGAATGCTTTATTTATTACTATCTAGGATGTTTTTTTTTGTATCATGGTATTCTACTTTGGATATTTACTATTATTTTTATTACCACTAAGTTACACTCTAAATTGACTATATAGTCTCCCCATGTACAAATCCTAGTCCCGCACTTCTTCTCATTAGTCTATGGAATATGGGAGAGTTAGGCCTTGTGACCCACTAGCTTAGGGAACTATTTTTTAGAACCCGATTCAGGACATTAAAAAAATTTATAACATACGAACAAAAAATAGTATTCCTTAAGATCATGACTAGTAATAAAAAATTAAAAATAAGGACACTGTTTTTAAATCTAATAATTTTCAAAATTAGGTGCATCCCTCATGTCCTCTGGGAGTATAGGGTCATTTCATTTTGAAGTAGAGGTTGAGGTAGGTTAGGTAGGTTATTGGGTAGAGGTGATAGTAGGTTCTTCGATAATAACAATAATGGAAACTAGATGAAGGTTTTCAACTACTTGTATAGGATACTATAAAAAGGGTTATTTAAACAGGCTTTATTAGGAGGGTTTGAAGTAATGGGTAAGGAACAAGGATCCCAATTTGATGTTTTTGAAGTGTAGTGCTAACACACAAGTAACCTAGTGAAATTATTCATAGATCTTAATACATGTCATGTGACCTAAAAACAATCCTTTTTGTTTTCAATAATGTCTTTAAAATTGTATTTTGTTATTTTAACTTATCAACATGAGTCTTTAATTATTTATTTAAGGGAGTAATACTCAAATAACTAGATTGAGATCTAAATAATTTTTTTAGGTCTGACTGGGTGAAGATACTACTTAGATAGAAGTCAATAGCTATTAAAATAGAATATTTAACTCAGCCAGCCTGTTTGACATATTTTTTATCTTATTAAAATGTATTTGAAACATGGGTTTAAAAAAAATCAAATTTGAATTCTCATGTCTTATGAATCTCATGAATTTTTTTTAAACTAATCAATTAAGATATATTTGACTCTTTTTCAATAATAGAAAATGGTAATAGGGTATAAAGAGGTACTTAGAAATATTAAGGGAGATAGGTTGGAGACTGAAACACTAAATTTAGAATATTTAATCAAACTTCATCATCATATCTTGAAGATTGGTTTTAAAATACCATACTTGGGAGTTGAATTCCCCAATAGAATTTTTATAAGTTCCATTTTGAGATGGAATCATTGTTTAATATGATAAATTCACAAAGTTACTATCTTTGCTTTTTATTATTCTTTAAGTAGTTCCAAAGTGTTTTTAAAATCAATAAATAACTCTTTCAATACAATAATTTTATTTGATTTTAATTTATTCAAATACTCTTTCAAAAATGGATGATAAGTGGTATGAATGAGTATAAAAGTATATGAATCCCAATATAGCTACCAATCATCTAAATCATTTTTAATCTCCACAATCCTAGTCCCTAATGACTGAACAGCTTCTCCAGTATTAGCTTCTTCTTCAAATTCAAGAACATATGTATCGAGAGATCAGACATATGTTGTATTATTTATTTTCCTAGTTTCCATAACATTCATAGTGAGAGTATAACCACATATATATTATATATCTTGATCTAATTATGTTCTAAGATACGATACCTCAAGTCTTTATTGATAGTCAATCTCAGCTATCAATGATCCTTCGATCACTCCTAGAGTACAAGGGATGGATGGTCTACCATCCTGAGGTGTACATCCCCCATAATCATCATCATCATCAGGCATGTAATAATCATTGATAAGTACTACTAATACAGGATTCTTATCTTTCCTTAAATGGTAAATCTATTTAACTATGTCTAGAAGTGATTCTAAACATGATTATTTAATTGGGATACAATTCAGAAGTTTATTCATTATATTAAAAATTTCCTAAATCATCATATTTAGGTTCTTTAAAAAAATACATTTATCGATACTTAAATGTAAAAAAAAAAATCTTTCAATTGAGTTGGATATTTATGAGGTTTAAAGGACACTATTGGAGAGGCTTTCCTATCGTCCTCATATGCTGCCCTTGCTTCCTCAATAAAGTTTTACACCTCATCTTCTCCTTATTCCGATTCAATAGAAACATCATATTCATAATCATAAAAATATTTGAAAGCATACTTAGGATGAAAAATAGGATCCACTATATCCTTTGGACTAACTATATACTTGACATGATCAAACATTTCATACATATTTTCACAGTCAAATGCTCATTCTTTCTACTAGGGATTTAATTTTACATTTAGGTTCCTAAAATTATTTTTTATTATACATAAACAATTAGAGTAATTTATCTATTCCTACACCTGAGGAACTAATACCTTATAACTCAACAAGGATGATATAAAACATAGATACTGAATGGAACTGAATTTATAGTAATGCATACACAGTAATTCTATATGTCTCATCACATAACATGAGAATATAATATGAATTCCATTAATCATGAAATATATAAATAATAATTCTTGGTTCATTAGGATGAAAATAACCCTTTCCTAGGACGAATCAAATACTAGATAAAATTTACCAATAACATTCATCCTCCAATAAACACCACTACAATTGGCCTTCTGGGAGTCATATTCCTTTATAATTCATCAAATGAATATTGAGACTTGAAAAGGGAATGATTTATTGGATATGAAATCTAATAATCCTCATGATCACCATTAATAGGAATACTTGATCTCTTTTCCCAATGTTTTTATGAAAATGCAAAGAGTTCTTCATTTAACATTTCCTGAATGAAATGTTTTTTATCTCAAGGAACAAATTTTAAATGGGAATAAATTTTTTTTAAAAATAATGGATTGAAGAGATTATCAATATCATTGAACCATTCATTCCATATTTAACATTGAATTTATTTCCACTCTAGGGATTTTATGGACATAATCTATTCCACATAAATTTCATTTTCATCCAATTTTTTTGATCGATAAAATTCTAGTTTCACATATTCAATATATCACTCGATCTACCTTTTTTGTATTTGATTTAATTAATTTATTTGATCAAGAAATAATTAATACATTAACAACACTTTTTATACTCAGCATTTTTCACTATGATTAGATTTTGAGAGGAGTGGGTTTATGTTTGAGGGACACAGAGGTTTGAGAAATGAGTGTTTTTGAGAGAGAATGTAGGGATTCAAAAAGAATGGAATGATTTTTCTAAATAGAAATGTGATTATTTTTATTTTTATTATAAATTTTATTTAATTTTTTAGGGAATAAAATAATCACATACTTGAAGAAAATCCTACCAAAACAACATAATAAAAAATTTACACACAAATATTTATGATAAGTATAGTGACAATGTTTTCATCATAACTTAGATATGAAAGTGTAGTTATATTAGTAATAAATTCACAGTAGGTATACTTACCACATCATGAGAATCTCATAGTAGCTATAATGACTAGATAACTTACCAGTCATTATTACTTAACTAACTATATGAACAAAGACTCGTGATCACCTTTCTAACCATGTGAACAAAGACTCGTGATCATTTTACTTATCATGTAAGAAAATACTCAGAGTCAATATACTAATGGTGTGAGTTAAATGTCATGGTTATTTAATTTTGCCATTATTAATAATAATAGATAAAAATTTAAATTACTAATGTTGTTAATAAACATATAAGTTAGTCATTATTACAAGAATTAGATAAAAAAATATGAGGTAGAACTGAATTGAAATATTTATAATAGTTAATTATTCGTAATTATTTTATGATTTAATTAATTCTCTCAATATTCAAAATATTTATAATTATGATATAAATATTATTCTTAATTCCAATTACTTTCACATGATTTTTATAAATATTTATTACACTTATATTTTCATATTTAATATGAACATTTATGATTCAATATCCATAATCTAGTAATATGTGTTTCATCCATATAATCTATACAAAAAAACTACCTACAACTGTATACATGACTTTAAATATAGGCAATGAAACAATTTTTTTATTTCTTCTACTCCATAAAACTAGATACATTCACAAAAACTAACATATTAAATAAGTTATTTTTCTTTCTAAATTACATCCATTAAAATCTATATCTATATAACTAAATATGATCAATTATTTTTTTCAATAATAAAATAATCCCGACATGGTTTTACTTTTGAATTATTTGAAAATTAATCTGACAATATTCAAATGTGATTTCTTTTTATTTTCATGAAAACATACACACATGATCACAGTAAATATAAATATAAAGTCAGTTATATGCTAACTATAATAAACATCCAATCTTATATTTTTAGATAGTCTGATCAAATTGTTTTGAGGTTTCATTAAGATTTTACTAACAGTTTTTACTCATGGGAGTGTCACTACTTTTGGTGTTATCCATTCCCAAAAATTTTATATGACCTTTATAGTATTTCGTTTTATATTTAATGATTACTTCATTATTTTAGAAAGTGTAGTAACCATGGAAGAATTTTATCTCACCCATTAAACTTAATTACAATTAATTTTTAATTAATTTAAAAAGTATAGTAAATAATTAATTTCTAGAATATGAAATAATAATATCATCAATATATATTTTAACTACCAAATATATTTGTAAATACTTTTAATTACTAATGAATGATCAATTATATCTTCTGGAAACACATTATAAATTAAAAACTATTTAGTCTATTGTACCAAGATCTCGAAGATTTTTTAAACAAAAAAATATCTTTTAATTTTAAAAAATGATTTTAAAATGATCTCTTTGAAATATATGAAGTTTTTCAACAATAACACCATCAATAACATAACCATTTAGAAAAAACACGTTTGGAATCCATTTAATATATTTTAAATTTAAAATTTGTTGTATAGGAAAGAAGAATTCTGATATCATCAATCATGGATATTGGATAAAATGAATATTTATATTCAATACATTCAACATGACTATATCATTGTGAAACAAATATATCTTTGTTTGTAAATATTATTCCATACTCACAATCCTTGTTTTTAAACATCCATTTTGTGTCAATGTTAAAGAAGTATTTAGGTATTTTTACTAGTTTTAGGTTCTTTTCCGTTCAAAATAATTCAATTCATCATTCCTAACCATTATTCGAAATTCATAATCTATATATTTAGTTATGTTTTTAGGTTAATAATGTGAAAAAAAATGCTTTATATTAAACAAGATTTCTAATATAAGCTCCAGTTTGTGTTCATATTTCTTGATATCCTACTTCAACATCCAAATGTTGATCCCTATGAGTTATAATGGATCTAGAGAAAGAAGTACTTGGTACTTCATTTTCTTATTTATGTTCTAGCACAAATAGTTCCTCTACAATTGGTGATTTTTCAGTTTTAGGTTTTATATATCCATCACTAGACTTGGTTAAGGTATTAATATTTCATTTAGAAATAGAATCCTTAAGGTTTTATAAATATGTATGCAGCTCATGTGGATCTATTTCATTAATGTTCATAAGAAAAACATCTTCCATAAATCTGGTTCTATCATTAAGAACCCTATATTATTTACTAGATGTTGAATAAACAAAGAACATTTCTTCATCAATTTCATATAAATTGTTTTATAATATTTCCTTTGTGTTGAGAATAATGACTTTGCATCCAAAAACAATAATGTAATGAATATCTGTTTTTCTTCCACTCCATGACTCATACATAGACTCCTTTAAAACTAGTCTAATAAGAAGCCCATTGACAATCTAATAGGATTCATTGATATAATATTCCCAAAAATAAATACATTGTTCATAATCCATAAGAATAGTTTGGTTAATCTATTATAGATTTATATTTCTTCTTATTACAAGAAAATTATTTTGGGGAGTCAAAATAGTATACAAATTTTGATTGAAGAAATATTTTCATCATAAATATTAATATTCATTATTTTCTAACTCACAATAATGATCACTCTATATGGCTTTCATAATATGGTGACTTTCCTTCTCTATATATTTTTTATATTTTGAAAAATATGAACAAGATTCACTTTTGTGAACTAAAAAGAATGTCCCAATTTATCTAGAATAAATATCTACATGAAGATACGGATAACGCTTCCCATTTAATTTGGAATCTCTAATATTTCAAAATAAGTCCATCTGAACCAACTTTATGGGCTGATAAGTATAACCTTCTATATTTGGTTTAGAATATATCTTATGTCGGTTTACTTTTTAACATGGGTTATAATCTTTTTCTTTTCAGAATTATAGTTCATGAAGGTTCTTAATTGAACCATTCCATGATATCTTAATAAGAGAGTTAATATGTTAGTGGTATAGTCTCTTATTTTATAGCCAATATTCCTTATGAAAGGCACTTAAGCATGAAACATTTTTAGAAAATAGAGAATCTAAATCCACTGCACAAACATTATCATTACAAAAAGCATTAAGGACTAAATCATGCTTTGAATCAAACATTTTTCATGAATTATTATAAAACATTACGTGAAAACCATCATTACACAATTATGATATGATAAAAAATATTTCCATTAAACCATTAATAAAAAATGCTTTGAAAGTTAAAATAAATTTAGTGCTACCAATTAGACCAAGTCCAATTATTTTTAGTTTATTGTTATACCTAAATTCTCATGTCCACCATCAACCATTATAAATATTTTGATGCTTTTGTAGTATCCATTCATGTTTCAAAAACATCTACTATCTAGATACCATAAATTTTACTGGTAGTCTTAATTATTGTTTCCAATACATATTTAAATAAGAAATTATTTTGGAACCCTATTTTACCTGGTATATAAATGTAAGAGTAAAATAATTTTGAATCCAATGTTATTTAATAGGTTTAACATAAATATAATTATGTCTTTTTGAAATATAAGCATTATTAATTCTATAATAATATGAACTATTTACATAATTGAAATATTTTGAGCTAGGAATAAATTAATTCTTACAAATTCTACCTTCCAAGGGATAGTATCTAATACCAATTCTGTAATTGGGTGTGGTTTGTTTACCACCATATCATTCAAGGTTTCTCTACGTTTTATAAAGCTTATAAGATCTTTTTTATGTTTCTAATGTTTAAATATATGTACATTTTTCCTTTTTATAGATGATTATTCTTTCCTTTTTCTACACCAAGATAAAATTTAATATGAATAGATAATTAATTTTGTTTGTTTAGAGTTTTGTAATTATTTTTATATTCCTTTAATCATTCCTTTAAAATATTCCAACAAACAAATAAATCATCATTTGTCAAATTTTCATCATTATTTTCATTTTAAAAGATTAAAATTTGAACAAGTGTTGTAGACATAATATTTAGTACCTCATGTATTTTTACCATAAAACTCATGTTATATCTATCAACATTGTATTCTCTTCTTGAGTTAGACTCACTAGAACTATCCTAATAGATTCTCTAGGAATATTTAAAATATTTATTTGGATATTTTTATTTATCATCATTCCTGTCACGTATTCTAACTTTTCATATTCAACATTTATATTCCATTTTATATTTTATTCAATGTTGGTCACTTCACCTTATTGATTTTCATTTTTCTAGTTCCCACTTATGTTATACTTTCCTCAAAAGTTGGAATTATTAAATAATTTTTTCATACTATATAACTTCTTAAATATCCTAGATAGATAATCCATTTCATCATCAGTGTCTAAAGGCGACTCTTACTCACTTGAACAATCCTCTTTGATTTTATCTTTCGGCTTTGACAAAGAAGAATTCATATAAATTGATTTTATTTTAAGATTCATCTTCATATTTTTTACTTTAAATTCTTCTTCAAACATAATTAGTTTTAAGATAACCTTCTTAACTAGTATTTATATATATTTCATGACTCTAATATAGAATCATAGGTTCTTATCCATCGATCTGGTAATTATTATAGGAGTCTCATCACATGACCCTTGTCTTTAATAGTCCTCCCAATTTCATGTATTATTTTGAAAGTATTTTTGAAGCTTGAACACATGTAAAAGATTATTTCATTAGTTTTCATCATAAAAGTATAATATTTAATGGTATAATTATTATGAGATATCTATTTAACATTTAATGTGCTCTTTTGTGAAACAAAAAGTATTTACCAAATATCATGAGTAGTATAACAAGTAGAAATTACGTTGAATTCATATTATCCTAATGAAAAAAATAACGCATTCATAGATTTATAATTATAATCATAAGTATACTTAGTGAAATCACTCAAATCATATCTAGTAGATTTTTATTGTTTATATTTTTTCTTAATTATTGTCTAAATATTAATTTCATGCTCTGAGTATGTATTTTCATTTAAATCCCTTATTGATAATAATTTGTTCCATTAAAATTAAGAGTTCTATTAATACAAATCCCTTCAATCCAATTGTGATAAAAAAGGTATAGATAGAGAAATAAGATAAATTTTGATCATCTATATAAAACTATTTCACAATTAAAAAATAAATAATGATAAGCTAATAATAAATGTTGACAATTGTGGACAAATCAAGAGGGGTGGGGTGAATTGAGATTATAATTAAAATTTCTATTTAAATATAATCATAAAAAAATTTTATAATTTATAAAAATAGCCTAGTTAACTAAAATAGTTTAAGTATATAATTGTTTATTTCAAAAATATTTTCAATGGTGTTATGTTAACATATTTAAAAAAAGTTTATAAAAATTAACTTATAAAATATATTTCCTTTTACAAAACACCAAATACACAACATTTATTAATGACAACATTCAAAGTACTTTTTTTCTATATTATTTTGGAAGCTAATACTTATTTTTCGAAAAGTGGAGTTAAAAAATAAAACCCATAGTGGAGTAAAATAATAGGTTCAATATCATGTTGATACCGAGTCATATTTACTTACCAATAACCTTCTATAAAGTCTAGGGTTCTCAAATCCTTTTACATTGTTCTACATGGGATAAAGTCATTAAAATAATAAAATAAATATTATTTTAAATGATTAAATAAAATAAAATATCTTCTATTAACAAATGAACATAATATAAAAACACAACTCAAAATATAAGAAAAAACTTGGAGAGAAAAATATATAAGGTGATAACATTTGATCTAGATCAATCTGATGAGATTTAGTTGATCATTCATCTTTAGGTCTATCCCTAAAAAGCATCAACCAAGTGTCTCACAAAGAGTTTATAAAAATAGAGGGTCATGAAATAATGTTCAGTGTAAGTCCATAGGGTATCACAATGTCTCTCGTGTATATGTGTATACTAGTATATTGTTTTCACTGGTGGATCTACTTATTGAAGAGATATATTATCTAACTATACATTGTGGCATATTGATAATTTATTCATTTTACTCATTGTAGTCATAAATTTATTTAATTCTAAATTAATTATCTAAAATACTTCCATCTGAGATATGAAGATACTACCCTTTTTATGTTTGATGTAGTCAAATGGATGTCACTTTATCACAATTAAACTAGATCACGGTTACTTAGCATGGCTACATTCCATGTCCACTTTCTAAACTAACTTTGAAACAATCACTAGGAATTTTATGTTAGCAAGGTAATTTCATTTCTTCTTTTGGTCACTTCTTTTAAACATGTTGTCACTTCACTACTTTACAAAGTCATTTGTCTTCTTCAAGTGGTAGCTTCATCTTTTTTGGTGGTAGCTTATTTACATCTCATGGTAACTTAATTTCTTATTATGGTCACTTGATGTATTTTCATAGTCACATAATTTATGCATGTGGTAGCTTCATTTATTCATACATTCACTAAATTATAAACACTACCAATTCAAGAGTAGGAAAAAATTTCTGACATGAAAAATAGTTAATTAGTTTTCAATGCGGTTGGTTGATATCCAGGAGTGGTCACTTGATCATAAATGTGTTTTTAGTTAATGTCTAAGACGAAATTTTATCATCTAATACATGGTCACTTGATTTTTCAAGTAATCACTTGGATTAAAACATGTGGTTACTTATTCGTGGTCACATGACCTCCATGGTCACTTGAACTTCTTTACATAGTATGTTTAAACAATCACTACATGACATTGGAATTTTTTTATTTTTATCTAAAACATATTTGACTACTATAAAACATGAAATTCATTATAATAATATGAAAAATTATTTCATATCATTAAAATAACATTCAAATAAGGTGTTTATGGACTAATCCACCACATATGATCTTCTATACATGATGTCATCATATTCTCTATTGTTGATATTTTTGGCTTAATTTAGAAATTCCACGATTTAATTATATAAGATATTGCTTATTATGATTATGGTAATTTGTTTTTATGTTAGTAAACTATTTTTTATAAAAAAAATCATATGTATTGAGTCAATCATAAGAGATAATTAATTGACCATGTGAACAATTAGAGTGAACATGAAAATAAATAAAGTATTGATGAAGAAATTTGTCTAAGTATTAGATCGACCAAATTTTTAATCTAATATATAATGTGACATAATATCAAACACGAGGAGTATAGTTTAAAATTTTATTAATATCTAGACCTAACACATGTGGAAAATCAATAACCAAGTATATATCTAAAGCTACTGTATGATTACATCATCGACCATAAAAAGTAATTAAACTAACCTTGTAAATATGATACTATAAACAATCAGTCTCATAGAGGAAATTGATGGAGAATTCATAAATTAGTCAACATTTACACATTTTGAGGATATAATATAAATTAAATAATTGACCACATGAATCAAGTAAAATGATCAAGGATAGTGGATCAACAACATGAAATTTTTGAAAAAACAATGACGACCAATGTAATAGAGAATCTATAGATATTTGACCTATAGAATGTTTATATATACTTGTTTAAGGGTGTGGAAACAACATAAAGGAGTTTTCCCTAACAATGAGTATTTACAAATATGGCGCCTAAGTAAAAAATTCGAAAAAATATATCTAAAATTTAAGGAGACATGTTAGATCATTTGATATTAGTAAGTCAGGGGATGAAGGTGTTTTAATAGATACATTGATAAGAAACTTCTAATAATTAGAGGAAAATTCCCATGAACTTGGGGTTGATTATTTTCATGATCTTTGTGATAACATTATATTGAAATCTGATACTCTATATTCTGATATGTATTAAAAAACAAAGAAGAATATTGAACTGACTACAACTCTAACCCATGAACTCACTAGGAAATAATTTAAGTAAAATAACCTCACTGATCAACTAAAGTTGATCAGATATTTAGTTTCATTGAATTTATCTTCACTCTTCAGTCTCTCTTTTCCTATTAAATTTTGAGTTATACTTGTGTTTCTTATACATTTACATATCATTTCTCATTTACCATAAATATGACTACCCTAATAATCCATTATTTCATTAAATATGTTTTCCCATGCATAACAATAAAGGAGGATATGTATATCCTAGACTATATTATTAATTGTTTTTTATAAAACATAATCTAGGATGTGTACTGATTTATTAATTTTCAATAATTATGGTTATAAATGGATTATTGATAAGTGTATAGGACTAAAATCAAGTTTAGAGCTATCCTATTATTTAAAATATGTTGTGTTTTATTCTTTTCATTATATATTTTTTCCCTAAATAATTTTTTTTTTCAAAATAAACTCTAATAATTTTCATTTATAAGTGGTATATATATTATGTTTATTTTGAGTTAAATTTTTTCTAAAGTTAATGTGATATAAATTCATTTATTTGAGTATTTATTGTGACTTTAAGAGACAATTTTAATGTAAAATATTATATAAACCTATTGTAGTTGTAAATTAGACAAGTTTTTAAATTGAGTTGACATAAATTTTAATTTTTTTAAAAAATATATATTAGAATCTCAATCTAGCCCCCCCCCCCCACCCCTCATAACAAAACCACCCAAAATGATTTTTGAAAATAGATAATATATTCATTCAAACTCTATATTGTAATTTCTTTACACTCTTTATGTTTTTTACCTTGATCAAGTCTTGGGGGGAAGATCTAATATTTATTATTTGTTAATATTAAATAATTATAAAAATTTTACCTAAATTTATTGCTACATATTAACATACATTCATTAATGGAAGTAGTTACTCTCAATAAAAAAATAAAACAAAATATATATCTATGAAGCATGGGAATTTATATTTGGGGAGAAATTAAAGATAAATATGAAAAACAAAAATCTCATTTAAAAGACTGTAGTGATGAAATGAAAGAGATGTATGATTGTAATTGGAAATCATTAAATTATGTATTCTATTCACTGGGTGAAGATTAATTTATTATAATTTATTATTATGTTACTACTTATAAATTTTGGGTTACTCTTTTTATTTCTCATGAATGAACTTTTAATGTTAAATAGATGTGATTGAAAACTTTTAGTATGAAATGTTATTCTTTTATAATGGAAACTGATCAACATATTTATAAAACATGTTTATGATTTAATGAAATCATAAATACTATAGATTCACTCATACCATCTAGGGAATACAAGCAACATGGTAAAAGGCTATAGAGATGTTTACCTGATAGATGGAGAAGTGCTATTATATCAATCAAAGAATCATGTGACCTAAACAAGAAGAAATTAAATAATCTAATAGAAAAGTTTATGACATATGATGAAGAACTAAAAAAATACTATAATGATATTGAGATAAATAAAAAACGGTTTTAATTTAAGACATCCATGTTAATTTCAATGTAATCAGGTTTGATTCTGGTGATAGTGAATCAAACATTTAGCGTGGTGAAAATATGTTTTATCAAGATAGGGGATTTAAAAATTTATACAAGAAGAATAAGTATTTCATAAATAAGAATTTTGAAGGAAGGTATTCAAATAATGGAAATTAGAAGAAAGGTTGAAAAAAGAGTGACCCTAATGGTGAAATTACCTCAAATATCATAATAAAAATATAGAGAAAGTGTAGGAAGAGTGGAGGATCTGGTATTGCCAAAGAATAATTTGAAGCTCACACACTTTTTGGTTGACCCTGTAGAACTAATTAAATCACTAGGGAAAGGATTGGACTTCAATGAAAATTTAGTCTAGGAACTCCTCATAATACATAAAGTATACCATACAAGGGAGGGAATGGTTATTGAGTTCAAAGAAATGATTAGGGGCAGCTGGAATGTTTTTGTGGATGGTGGGTAGGAATGGTGGTTGACTATAGGAGCTAGGGGTATAGTTTCATGGCTCGCTTGTAACAAATGGACAGATGGACACTATTACTACTACGCATTGGGATGGGTTTGAAGGATGGTATGGCATTGATGGTGGACATGTAACTTTTGGTGACAATACAAATGTAAAAATATTTGTCCATGTTAAAATCGGTAACTTGGATAATATTTTCATTTTAAATGTTTTATTTTTATAATGGTTTAAAATATAATCTTATTAGTATTTCTCAGGTGTGTGATGATAGTTTTCATGTAAAATTTGTGAATATTATTCTAATATTTATGATTATGGTCATTATATATTAATTTTAAATAACAATTTTTTATTGTTAGTTTAGATTGATTATTTTTTGAAAACAAATCCTACTTAAGTGTCTTTCACACTACATGAATAATAGTATTTAGAGGCAGTTTTATTTATTTTAACAGTAGTCTAAACAACCACAAAATCATTGTGTGGTTGTTTTTAAAATACCTCTGAAGATAGCAGTATCACAAAACATTTCCTTGAGATTCTCAAAACTATCAAGAAATGTTTACCCACAATTTTAAATTTTATAAAATATTTGAAAACTATTTATTTATTATTATTTATTTATTGTTTATTGTTTACATAGTTACTAATTTAATCAGTTAGTAATTATTATTTATTATTTACTTTTTTATTTACTTTTGTTACTTCTTATTGATCATTTCATTAAGAAATTGAACATACATATGTATAGGGTAAAATTCAAACCTCTAACTTCTTGGATGTTCTACAAATATTTTATCACTACAGTATGCTCTTCATGTGGTGAGTAAATATAGATTAACACACTAATATATATAAATACAAATATAAGTAAATAAATATACATATATAATAATAATAAATAATAAATAATAAATAACCAATTAATACTAAATAAATATTAAATATTAAATTTAAAATACTAAATAAATAATAATTTAATTTTAATTAATTAAAAATCAATGAATAATGAATAATGAATTATAATTTATAATCTATAATTTATAATTCAATAAATATTGAAGAATGAATAATAATAAAAATGTGAATAATTATGAGTAAATAATAAATACATGAATAATGAAAAAAAAAATATATTATAAATAAATTCATAATAAATATTTAAAAAATTAAAAATTAAATAATTAACAATTATATAATTATATAATTATTAATAAATAAATTAATAATTAATAAGTAATAAATAAACAATAAATAAATAATAAACACAAAGTATGTAAATAATAAATCAATAATATTTGAATAATAAATCAGTATATATAAATAACGTTTAACAAATAATAATAATAATCATTAATTAATAACGAAATATTAATAATTAAGAAATTGGTATAAAATAAATAATTAATAACAAGTAAATGATAATTATATAATATATATTCTATATTCTATATGACATGTTATATAAATATAAAATATTAAATACAAAATAAATGTTAAATAAAAAATGTCAATTTATATTAAATAGGTAATAAAATAACATATAATAAATTAGTAATAAATAAAATGCATGAATTAATACCCACATACAGATATAAATATATTAATTTATTTCTAATCATGTATAAATTTAATAACATGTATAAATTCATATATATACTTAATTATAATAGTATATAAATATATAAATGAATATAACAATAATTAAATATATTTTTGTAAATATATAAATAAAAACATATAAATCTACACACTTACAAACATATATATATACATTCATACATACATTGAGACATAAATTCATACATACATTCATTCATACATACATACATGCATATATATACACACACACACATTCCCACTTAATATAAATAAACACATAAAATTATAAATAAATATATAATTAATTAAAGTATTTCTATATAAATATAAATACATAAAAATACTTATAAATATCTATACACATATAAATATCTATATATATACCCACATATTTTAAGTATATATATATATATACATATAAATATTTACATATATACACTTATATACATAAATACATATAAATATTGATAATTATATATAATAATTAATTAATATAAATAAATATATATAAATAATTTGTACATATTTATAAATATATATATGTTCATATTTAAACATTATATAAATAATAAATAATAAATCACAAAATATGGGGAGATCGCTACAAATGAAACACCCATATATTGATAGGAATGTAAACCCATGAAATAAAAAAAATACCACTGAAAAATCATATGAATGTCATGTTAAATTAATCTAAATTAACATAAGATGCTCAGAATTTTGTGTATCCCACTAAAAAAGCAGTTTTTAGTACTTTTAGGCATTTGAACCTTGTAAAAAAGTGATATGGGAAATCCCAAGTGATATAGAATGGATCTCATTATAAGCTTCGATTTAAGAAGGCACGAATATCAAACAGACACCCTGAACAAAATTCATCACTTTTTGAAGATTTTGTTTTATTCTCAACTTCTCTTAGAATAGTAATTAATTCTTTTGTTTTATCTATTTCTTGATTATTATATAGTTTCATTAGATTTATTTTCATAAGAATTTGTTTGATTGGTTATGGAGGTTAAACAGATGCTTGGATCAAAAGGTAAGATCATTGGACACTGAAGTTAAATTTTCAACTTCCCATACTGTTAATTTAATTTTCCAATATTTATTAAATGATAATTATAGATAATTAATAATTAACACATACTAATTAATAAAAATTATAAAATACAAATTATTAATTATTATATATAATAAATAATAAATAATTATTCACCAGTAAATATTCTTTCCATAATTAATGGAGGTTTCATAGAAACCACTGCTAATGTTTTTTAAATAAACTGATATTTAGTGGTGTTCCTTGGAAAATGGATGCTAAAAAAGTGTTTATGAAACATATAGGGGTGGTTTTGAAAGCCACTACTGAATTTGAATTTTTTAGTAGTGACATATAGAATATGGGAAGAAACAATGTCACTGTAATATATACTAACTTAGATATCTAGATAAGAAACGATTAGTCAAGGATCTTCCAAAACCTGAATTCCAAAAAGAGAAAGTGTTTAATACCTATCAAAAGGGAATAAATAATAAAATTTATTTTCAACCAATGAAGGAGTTCTCTACCTCTTAATCCCTAGAACTAGTTCAAATGGTTATATTTTAACCTTATACTATTTTTAGTCATAGTGTAAATCATTAATATTCTTTAATTGTTGATGACTATTAAAAATGAAGATGTTTATTTTTTTAGTTCTCAAAATTATTTCTTGTTCATGTTTTTTTTCATCCCAATCCCATAGGAAACCTTTGTGAAATTACTATTAAAACTCCAAGATGTTATCATGGATATAAATTTGATAATCAATACTTGGAATCATTATGTTCACAACATGGATATATTCACAATTTCTCTACCCATTGAACACCCCCAAAAATGGATTTGTTGAAAGGAAAATCATATCCTTCTGAGAAATTTCTTCAACTATATTTACTATGACTTACATATTTATCATTGGGAAAACTATGAATATAAATTGTTCTATTAGCAATAGGGATATAATAAGATTTATCTGAAAGAATACTCCTTATGAGTTGTGGAATTTTATAAAACCATTGTAAAATTATTTTTGAGTTTTTGAATATAAAGTCATTATTATTCATTCAATTGAAAATATAGAAAAAAAATCAATAAATATTTGTGTATAAATTGTTATTGTTTATTTAACCTCTATTAAATTCAATATATTTTTTAATAAAAGAACCACGGTTATGGAACAATATGTTCATGTAAATTTTTATGAGACAGATCTAGATGAACCTATAGTTTCTATAGCAAATATTTATGATTAAATATAAAATCTTAATATCTATAATAAATCTATGATCACTAACCATACTATGGATTTACATGATAAACCTTCTATAAAGATCAATATAAAAATACTAACCTTGAAGATGACTTGGAAGAACGAGGAAATTCAATTCCTAGAACTATTATGTCCCATAGGTACCATCCTTTAGATTCTGTTTTCTGAGATCTTGAAAAAGGTATTAAAACCCAAGCCTCTCTTAGAAAAAAGGGTTTAACATTAGGCTTAATTATCTCAACAATAACCTTAGAACATTAGTAAAGTAATCAGTGAAGAACATTGAGTAATTTCTATTGGATAATAATTGATTCAATTTAAATGATATAAGTTATAGAAATTGGTTTAGAGACTCAAATACTAAATGGATATTAGTACTAAAGGAGTTCATAAAAATTAATTGATTATAATGTAACGTATTTAGAAATAAATAGAGATTGATTGTTTAAGTTTATAGTCAAAAATAATGGATTGATTATAAAGAGACATTTTCACCGGTATCTATACATCAATCCATTATAATATTACTCACATATACATTAAATCTTAATTTTAAGCTATATCAAATAAGTGTTAAGAGTTTATTCTTATATGGTTATATTATTGAGGATTATTTTGTAGAGTATCCCTATATTTTTTCAAATAAAATCATGTTTTAAAATTTTTTAAATCACTTTATGGTTTATAACATGATCCTAGAGATTGTTATGATAGTCTCATGTATTTATTGATTTCAAAATGATTTTTAAATGTTAATATTTTCATTATATTATTTATTAAAATAAAATCAAAATATTTTTTTGATTTCTCAAATATATATTGAGGTTATTATTTTTCTTTCATTCCAAATCTCTTTTTGTATTGAATTTTCTAAACTTATACAAAATGAGTTTGAAATGAGTTTAATTGTTGAGTTAACTATTTCATATTTTTTAAAACAACAAATGAATTATTTTAAATCAATGTAAATATAAAAAAGTTATTTTCAAATGATTTGGTATGGATCGAACTAAAGGAAATTATACTTCAATTTGTTAAGGAATTAAATTTGACTATTGTAAAACTAGGGAAGCAGTTGACCAATATGTTAATAGAGGAACAATTGGGAGTCTACTATACATATTTTTTATCCATCCAGATATCAGGATTAGTGTAAATTTATGTGCACATTTTTATGTTAAACATAAAGAATAATATTTAAATATTATTAAAAAATTAAATAGTGAGAATATTAAACCGATTTTGGGATATTTTATTCTAGATGGAATTCATTTGAATTAGTCAGTTATTCAACTACTAATTTTGGTGCTTCCAAGTAAGATAGAAAAATAACCCCTAGAACATGCCACTTTTTCAGACGATATCTAGTTTCTTGTCTGTTTAATGAAGAATTTATTTCATTGTATACGGTATATTCATACTACATAGCTAAAAGAAATTTCTGTCAAAAAATTCTATGGATAAAACATTTAATACGAGCTAATGTATACTGGTCTCACAATTTCCCTATAAATTGTGAAAACATACATTTTATAAAAATTTATAAGAATCCTATATCTCATTCTATAATAAAGCATATTATTATAAGATATCATTTTTTGTTGAAAAATTTTAAAAAAAGGGATACCACTCTTGATTAATATAATACATTAATTAGGTATGATTAATTATGAGTAATTATTATTTTTTATTAAATATTAAATATATTGTATTATTTTCATAATGAAAACAAGTGAGCATAATCCAAAAGCTACCATGATGACTAGTCATGTGGTAGGTCAAGCTACAATTATCATTCAAGCTACTATTAAGATTAGTCATGCAGTATGTTTACCCACCTTTACCTTCAGACTAGTTGTAAGATAATTCATATGGTTTTTCAAGAAACAATGATTGTAAAAGTCATCTTTTCCATATTTTTTTATAATTTTATTATGATTCATTTTATTTTCATGTATTTTACTATCTATTTCTCTAAATGATCTAAAATATACTAAATTATAAATTGAACGTACTTATCTCTAATTATTGAACACTTATGAGACTAAAACCTCTCAATCACCTTAAATTCCCTCAAGAATATCAAATCCTACAATTAATATAGTGCACATGAACTTCTCGTTGTTTTATGACCCAACTTATTCCCATCCTCATAAAATGAAGATAAAAGAGATATCTAGTGATTTTATCCATCCATGGAACCCTCATATATTGAATTTTATAGTGAAATATAACAGGTAATACAATGTTGAGTATTCAAGATCAAGAAAGTATCTAGTTTGGATGGAAATCCTTCTGTGGCGATATAAACACTGGTTTAACAATAATATAAGATCTTTCAACCGGAGGTTATTAAATAGGTTCTATATGAATATCTTGTTTGAGGCTGGTAATAAGAAAGAATATATCCAGACCAGTGTGATTAGAGAAGATCTAGTTTTATCCTCATAAAATTGTGAAAATATATATAATTCCCTCATAAAAGTGATTTATATGATTGTAAAATCTACTATCCAATTGTACATGTGACCATTTATATCGGGAATGATCTTAAAGAGATGACTAGTGATAGTAACACAAGATTAGTGATTTCCATGGAGTTGGATGGTGAGTGTGGGTTTCTAATTATGTTTATATAGAACTTTAATATCATATGAAATAGGGAATTGTCATATTGAGGCACCATGATATTCTTTCCTATATTGGATAAATAATATAGTGAAATACTTTTTCCATTTTTAATGTGGCATGAGAAAGAGATTTATAAGCTCTATTTCAGGTTTAACACACTTTCTTATCCCTCTTATATATTTACTACTATTAAGGTGTCTTGTTCCTTAATGAGATGAAAGGTATATGTCTTCAATGGAGATTTTTTCGGCTCAGACAGTCTATAAAATAATGAGAGTTAACTGGAATCCAAGGGTAAAATCTATGGTGGATGGTAGTGAAAATATTTATGAAATGTTCAATCTATTTGGTAATCCATTGAGTCCTTTAGATTAGGATGATATTGGTGTCGAACCAAGGGATATTTCAATTTATTCATTTGAGTAAGGATTGGATGAGGAAAGTGATATTTTTGTAAATGTGTTTAAGGAAGATGTGGGTGTTGTTAGTGTTTGATATAAGAGAATTTTTTATAAACAAATGATTAATTTAAATTAAGAATCTATGAGATCATATTAAGATGATAAGATTGCATCCCCTAATTATTTTTTTATAAAAATTACTATATTTCCTAAGATAGTAACTGTTTATCCATCTACACGTATGATAATGTGTAGAATGCAAAATGAACCATTTATACAACCTGCGTCCCATAATTTCTTTCTATATGACAAAGAAGAATTTTATTCAAATGTTCAAGAGATTGATCTTTCCTCAAATCCAAATTAAACGAAAGTTTCTGATTCTGATAATGGGAATATTTTAGATGTAGATAATTATGAAGATAAATAGGACGAATTTGTTGAAGAGTGACTTCTTTCTCTAGAGGAATAGAAATCATTTATGGGAAACAATATCTTTTGAATAAGATAGTTTATCCTATTCTTTAGTTACAACACTTAATAATGGGGAGAATAGCCATAGATATTTTATTGGCATAGACTTTGGTGATTCTAGTGATGGTCAATATTATGGAGGAATTTATCCTATAAATGGAGTATATTCCACTCTAGTTTCACATACTATTCTAGATAATAAATATTATTGTTAAAATAAATATAGTGGATCCAATAGATATGGATTTGTTAATTAAGGAGAATTTCTTAAATTCATGAAGAAAATAAGTTAGACCAAAATCTGGAACAAGTTCTTAATGATATATTTGGACCAACAACTTTTAACATAGGTGATGATCAAGACTCTTCTTCTTGGATTGATTGATGAAGTGATGGAACAATATTTTATTTATCAATATTCAGATAGAAATGTTATTATTTAAATATTGATAACATTTATTCTATACATACCTACCTAGAAAGGGAAGATCAATTGCCTTTTGACGATGTCATTCCTTCAAATCCTACTACCACATCATCATATGTTTTAAGAAATTACATTAATGAGTTCAAGGATGACCTGTTGAATATATTGAAGTATTTTTTCTATATTTTGGGAAATATTTGAATGCTACAAAATATGAAGTACTATCATTGATTACAGAGAGGCTATTTGTAGATGACAATTATAGTGGTTTATTTTTTTAACTAACCAATTATATTATTAATTCTTTCATCTCAATACATATGGGGGAAACACAACCAGTTTTATCAAAAGATATTGTGAATATTTCAGTACAACATAAAACATAAAAAAACAATAATATTGACAATGGCCAACTGGTATAGAATATTGATACCTCTACAAGTGTGGATCTCACTACCTCACAAAACATCAAATTATCAATATCTAAGGAGGATAAAAACTATATTATAGGAGATTCTTTGGTCACACCTTCTAAATACAAAGAAATAACTATATGTACAAATGATACCACTAAAATAATGGGTTCCCATTATAATATCATTGATCCTAAATATGATTATTTGGTTAGAAGATTAATAAATTTGATTACCTTGAGTATAAAAATAAAAGGGCCTCCTCACCTTGATCTAACATAAAAGTAATGTTATGATTTTAAATTTTCAAGGTCTCGCTAACTTTGGAACTCTTAATTCTCTAAGGTTATACATTTTAAATTACAAAAAAGTGTTGATTAAATTATATTAACAAAAATTTTCTCTTTCTTATGTATTTTTATCTTTGGAAAATGTGGATTTAATTTACTTGGCATGAATCATTTGGACATGGAAATTAGAAGACCCTCTATTTTTCTACATTCTATGTTTTAAAGACATATTTTTCTATATTGGTGAATAATTGGTTACTATTAGTTTCAAAGGAAAAGTGAATATATATTATTATTTCATTTCTTATTTTTTTAATATATGTTAATATTGAAGATCCTTATGGATGTAAATTGTTTCCCTTTCACAAAATATTAATGTTCATTGGGGATAAATTAGTGATTTCAACTGCATTTTGAGTTTGGAATATAATATAGGACCCCTATATAATATTATTCCATCTATGGACCTTAGGATCTCAATAGAAGATAGTAATATCTTTGAAATTAACATTGTGGTATAAAACTTTCCTTGGTATAGGAAGGTCATCAATAAAATGGTGGCTAGAAATATTAATATTTTATTCTCCAATGAGGCCTCTTTGAATGATTGGAATTTAGTTTCTTGTATTACGTTAGCAATATTTAATTCTTATCATCACCAAATTATCATGATCTTTAGGGTTAATTATGTAAAACCAAAAATCCCATTTAGGCTTAATATTCCATGGTTCACTCATCTATATTGTATAAATATTATTGAGGATACATGGAATTTAGTTTAGTATAGGGGAAATGAAATGAAATATATATAAAAACACAAATTAATCAAGAATAATATCAAACAATAGAGAAATCCATCATCTTATCACTTAGACATGTAGACTGCTTCCTTTGAATCCAAATTATAGGTTATTTAAGAATAGAACATAGGATATTATTTTTCTTAAAATATAGAAAATCAGATTGAGGTGTCTAACAAGCTAAATGACTCGTTAAATGTCAAGGAAAGCATTCAAAAAGTGTCCTTCCGAATCATGTGGTTAAATGATAGCGATATAAATACAAAAAAGTTAACCCTCTCTAAAGGGGGAGAAGGGTTAGTGGACCTATTTCTCTTATCAAATATTTCTCTCAAGTCTTCGATGACATAAAGGATATTTTTTATCATGTGATATCATTACATCTTATTCTGTTTAATGAGACCACATACTGTTATGAGTTGATAAGAGGAATTATTCCTAAAGGCATGAATGATGAGGAGAATTCAATATCGACCTCAATACCATTAGAGTTTCAAATTAGAGATGTAGTATTTGGATTGAATACTTGAAGTGCTCTTAGACAAGGCGGTTTCACTACAATTTTCTTCTAAAGGTTTTAGGGTATTATTCAACATCATTTATGCATGTTGGTTTATCTTTTTTTAGTGGTGTATCACTGAAAATGGTTTTAATGCCCTATTTATGGTTCCTATCCAAAATATTGAGGATTCAAGTGATATAGGATCTTTAAATCCTATATATCATTTGAATATTATTAATAAAATTATTGTAAGGATCCTTTATGTCTAGAAATAATTAAAAGAAAAATTGTAACTTAGAATTAGTTTGGAATTAAAAAAATAAGAAGAATAAAAGAATTATTAACCATCACAACATAATGTTTTGATTTACTAAGAAGGCCTAAAAAGGGTGTAAATATTGTTTTAAGTTTTATATCATGAAAGGGGTTGATTCATCCGACTGGGGTGCCATTAGCAAAAATTTTACCTATCTTAGATTTGATGACTATTTTATTCATTGGATCAAGACTCTTCACCAATTAGCCCACATATATATCTTGATTAATGGATCCCTTTACGGTTATTTAAAATTCTCCAGAGAGGATATCCATGGAGATACAATTTTAGATATCATTTTTTCTTTTACAAAATGCAATCTTTGTAGGGTTTTTCTAATATGGTGGAGAATGGTAATATGAACACCATAAAAGAAATCTAGAGATGTACTTTCTCCATCACATTTTTTTATACTGATGATGTTGTATTATTTTTTAATGGAGAATAAATAAAGATACTAAATATTAAAATTTCTCTTTTATACTTTGATAGTGTTTTGGGAAATGTCATCAATTGGAGTAAATATTTTATCTTCTTTAGAAAAAAAAATATTTATGTATGTATAAAAGTGGAAATGATTAATCAAATAACAATTAAGGAGGGGATATTTCCATTCACTTACATTGGTGTTCCATTTTTTTGGTGAAGACCTAGAACTTTTTAATTCAAAAATATCTAGGGATGGATTTGAAGGATCTCCCCTTCATGGAAAGGTAAATCTATATCAATGGAGGGAAGAGTGTACCTTGTGAAGCATATTATTAATTCCTAGTTTGTGTAATATATCATGGTTTATTAGTGGATTAAAACAATGCTAAATAATATCTATACTATTATAAAAAAATAACATCTAGAGTGGATCAATCATTGAAATAAAAATCATCATTATTACATGGAATCAATGTGTTAAACTATATACACATAGAGGGAATGGGATCAAAAACCTTTCCAAATTCAATCAATATCCACAAGATAATTTCACGGGGAGATTGATCAGTGAAAAATATGATTCTCTTGGTTTCCTCATAACAATATTTTTTTTAAAACTATAATTAAAAAGCACCAGCTATCTTAAATATTTGATTTTATAGTTATTAAAAATATTTTCTCCAACATTACTTTTCATTCACAATGGATTGTGATTAAAAATTCATATCTAAATGTTGGGATAGAGAATTGGATTGGAAGTAAATTGGTGTATCTTATAAATAATGACAATAAATATTTTGATTTAATCATATCAATTAAAGATCAATTGAACAACCTTGATAACATTCCTTAAGGAATTAAGTGGGTTGTGATGACAAACAACACTATTAACTTGGAGGATATAGTTATATTAGAATTGACATTAATGGAGTGATTTATTGAATTCTTTTTGAAATAAATATTAACTCTTTATAGCTGCATATTTTTATCAACTAACTCAATAAAATGGGTGAATCTCACCGGATTAACGCACGTCTGCATAGTTATTTACAACAAACTCTTGATTGATATTTTCTTGCAATAAGTAGGTATTCCTTGAGTTTCTATATTCATTATATTTTACTAGAACAAATAGGTTTTTAGTCACCAATTTATACAATGAAACATATCCATGGTGCTTTGGTATATTATTTTATATTTTTTTGGAGGTTTTCCCACATGCAAATGAAAAATTCATAATATTATTTGTTATTGTTGTATTCTTAAAATCTATAGTCAATTTTTGAACCTATTTACAGTGGCTGTTATAGAATTGTTAAATTTTAAATAGTCTAGTAGAAATAGGAACATACATTGTGAAACTTTAATCAACCCACAATATTCACTAATCCAAATCAAGGTGTTTTTCTAGAAAGATAATTATTTTAAAGAGAATCGCCCTAATAACTCTATTCATGACTTCTATATCTTAAACTTTTTTGATATTGAACGCATTTCTTTCCTACTAATGGGACATTTAAAGTTATATGGAACTCACCTTCCATTGGATGGATCAAAATAAATATTGGTTGTTATTAAAGAGGGAATCATATTCCTATAGGCTTTGGTGAAGTATTCAGAGATCCCAATAGGCTTATAATGGGTTTCATTTTTTGTCCATGTTGATTGGAATCTTATTTTGAATTAGAGTTGTTTGGGTTGATTAAAGTGGTCAAGGTGGAAAAGGAAATAGGATGGAACAATATATGGATTGATAGAGACTAAAATTTTATAATGTAAGATTATAGAATAGGTAGCCTACATTTATCCAAGAAGATAATTTTTTGATGGATTCAAAGTCCCAAAGCACTCTCAAGCTTGAATTACTTAATCACTCATGTGTTTTGAGAAGAAAAATACCTTTCTAATAGACTTGTTAAACTAGGAGTAATCTATGAGACTCTTTCATATTATTTGGTTCTACAAGGGGACTTGAAACCTCTCATTCAAAAATTTATTTTTAATTCCCATATTTCCGACTTTTCTAACCTTGTTTAATTTTAAATATATGTAGTTTTTCTATAAAATGGATTTTCATTTATTGTATATTCATCTGTGAAGAACATACAACCATAATTTTTTAATAAACATTAATAAATAGAAAAGGAATATTAGTAGGATATAACACCATGTTAAAGTAATTCATATATAATTTTAATATATAAATATTTACTCGATAAAAGATATATTATCATATTTTCATAATCGTCTGGGTCTGGTGCACCATCAATATCTTTTTCACCACTTGTGGATTCCACCTCTAATCATAAAGGGATGATTAAGAAGATTTTGGGGGATTGGGTGATATTAGTGGAAAATTATTTTTTATAGACCAACCATAAGATACAATCTAGATTTTCTACCTAGGATTATAATATTTTCGATCTAGTGAGCTTTGAAACAACTATTATTTCAAAAAATAAACCAATTGTCACTAATTCCATAAATCATTACTTGTCAAGGATATTCATAGATAACTATTTGGAAAAACATGTTTAATAATTTGGTTGGTAATCTTAAGGTACCTCTAGTCACTAGTTATTTAAAAAAACTCATGTGTAACCGCTTAATGTTTTTTTTAAAGAATGTGACACTTTGGTCAAAAGACAAAAGCAAAATTTATTAAAAAAGAATATTTTACATGATTCTAAAAGATGTGATCATATTAAAATCTTTTATATGAAGAGAAATAAAGTTGCCCGAGAGGTCCCCCAGCTAGGTTATGTCCTATTCAAACCCTTTATCGGCTAGTCCATAGGCTACCATATTCACTTCACGGTAAGTATGAGTTTCAATTAAATTGATCTCTAGAAGAGAATGAAGATAGTTCATCCAGCACGTAGTAATCAGCCAAGCTAGGTGAGTAGTTCTATTATAAATGGCCTACACCATAGTAGTAGAATCACATTCAATCCACAAATTGTTCCAACTACATTGCATGGAAAAGGTAATTTCATGAATCAAACTCGTCATTTCATTTTTCAGAGAGGTTACATAACTGCAACCTCCAAAAAAGCACTCTATGATCTGACCAAAATGATTCCCGAAGACGGCACCACATCCTGAAGGGCCTCGATTTCCTTTGGAGGCTTTGTCCACTTGATTCTAATCCACCATGGGAACGGATTCCTCCAAAAGACCTCAAACATTCATCTTGTCTAGATGAAAGTGGAAAAAACCCGAAGATGACGCAGAATCATAAAATCAGCCACATAATTGTCACAACACCCTTTCTAAATTATTGCAGTTTCCCAAATAGAAATGTGTATCCACCGAAATTATTTTCACCTACGTTGAAGATTTTTGAAGAAGAAAAGGGATGTTTCGTTGAGTCTATGAAGAATGGATCCCAAGTTATTAGTAAATTTACCAGAATGAAGGAACCATACATGTATTTTTTGAATGCTATTTTTGGAATCATATTTATCATCTCCCTTAGACTCACTTCATCTTTAATATCACATGTTCCTGTTGTAACTAACTCTATATCATTTCACCTGGCACATGTTATGGTTATAAAACACCTAAAAAATTTTAATAGTATCAAAATTTGTTAACTTTATTCTCTTACTCTCAGAACTCTTCATAAACCCTATACAATCAACAAACAATAACCTATAGATCCTAGATCACTTAGATTGGATTCTTCTAATTCTGATTCAAATGCCTGATCGAGAAGATCATATATTTTTAATTTCAATTGAACCTAGTCTCAATAATGGTTATTTGTTCATATCTTGATTAAATCGTGTTCATAAATATATTTTTAATTATTTATGAATTTTGGTATATATTTTTCTAATACCAAAAGATGAATTAATGTTTACAAAAATAACATGGTGTAAAATGATTGTGATCTATTTATTAACCATTAATTAATTATCATGACCATTATAGAAATTCATTTTATGTTTTCTGTAAATCAATATTGGTTAGAAAATATATCCTTCCATGATTTATGACTGAATAAACGGGGTTATTATTGAATTAGTTCAGAAATTCATAATTTTAATGATCACAAATCATGATTCTTATGATTTTAATAAATTATTTATTTTATGCCAGTAAAATGATTTCATAGAAAAATAATTAAGTCTTGAATAAAAAATAAGATATAATTAATTAAACATATGAAATAATTGGAATTACCATGTGAAAAAAATGAATCACCAATGAAGAAAATTTCCTATGAATTAGACCAACCACATGATGAATCCAAGAAACTGTGTGACATACAATAAAACATGATGATGATAGTTGAGTATTTATTAATATTAGACCAATCTAATGTTGAAAATAATTAACATAGTGTTTTTTATAATGTTGCAACATGAATAAGTCAATAACCATAATAATTAATTCAACTAACCATTTTAACAAGTGACCATAATAAACTAACATCATAGACATAGATGAGTGGATATTACAAACTCGAACAATATTTCCATGTGTAAAAGATATTACATGAATAAACTCTTCAACCACAAGAAGGAATTCAATAGACTATGGATATTTAATTGACCATAAAAACATTTTTATACCAACTAGGATGACCTACATAATGAAGATTCTACTACAATTTGATCAGCATAAGCATCTTATCATGCAATGTAACGACCCAAAGTTTCATTAATGGAAATCCATCTTGATCTAATTAAATGTCTTTTTATGTTTACATAAAATTTCAACTTCACTGGATTTATGTTAAGAATTTTTACCATTTCTAATATAGTCGTTGAACATTGATCACATGATTAGTATAAATATATGGCCTTAACAAATCCAAATTTACTCAGACAAAAGAAGTGATGGCCTCATCTAGTAGAATTGCTCCATATGAAGCCCATTTGTCAGAGCTCGGAAAAGAGGTGGCATTCTTGGGATTTTCTCTTGATCAAGCCCAATCTGAGCTTCATCATGTCATGCTCGAACGAAACTGTCTATGGGAAAATTTGATGTTGATAGAAATTACCACTAGAGCGTTGTTATCCGAGCCACCCCAAGAGACTGTCACCATCGCACACCATACCCTTAGGTCTTCTGCGGCTGTTTTAAGGGGTTATGTAACAAATCCCTAATACTATGTTCATGTAAATTATTTTTTTTAAATAATAATGAATATAATTACTTGTCATTATTGATACATTTTAAATAGATTTTAATGTACAAATGGTGTTTTTTAGTTATTATTTAATTAAGAAATGTATTTTATTAAATTAATGGATTTTTGAATTAAATAAAATTTTAATAAAATTTTATCATTATTATTATTAAATTAATTTTATTATATATAAATGATCATATAATTGTATGAATTCAATTATAATTTTTATTCAGGTTTGAAAGCCATTTTTGTCAAAACCCGTAAATTTTCAATAAATGTCGGTTTTTATTTTAAAAGTGAAAATTCACATATTTAGAAAATTATTTAGATAAAATAAATTTTATTTTTGGAATCAGGACATCGAAATTATCCAACGGTGAATTTTTCATAATTTTTTGAGATAGTTAAATGTTTGAGTAAAAATTAAATATTGTTTAAATATATAATGTGTTTTAGGACATCATAATGACCCAATAGTGATGTAATAAAATACTATAATCCATATTTTCGGCCAATATATACTTTACCATTAAAATAATATGATTTTGGGTTTTTTTGACTTAATTTTCAACGCATTAATGGACCCCTCAAGACTTATTAAACACCTTGTCTTTTTAAACGAATTTCCATGGGAGTGTGACTCACCTCCACATAAGCAACCCTAATATTTTAAGATGTTCTTACTTTGGACTTATAAATTAATTTTTTCCTATTCCCTTTGCCAAAAACCATGGGAAAAAACCATGATATGGTTTGTGGTTTGGATTTATTTAATATAAGGGGTCCCAAACCTAAATAATGAAGAATTGCCTCACCTTTCCTATATAAACCCACCCAAGCTCCCACTCCCTCCACACACAAAGCCTTTGGAATTCATCCATCCTCTTCCCTAATCTCTCTTGAATCCACCAGATGTGCCCTAAGCTCCCAAGAAGCCTCTCACAAACCTCTCTCTAGCCTTTGGATGCACACTTCCAAGTAAGGGTTTTTTCTTCCTTTCTCATTTTTGTCCAATTTTCATTAAGTTGTTTTGCCCTTTTAATTTCAATTATGAATGTTTGGTTATGGTTTCGCACCTCCCTCATACTTCCCTATTTATTTTTTAATGATGGTATACCCCTTTATCTCTCATTAAATGCCTCCCATGTACACCCGTAACTATACCGAAATTCCAAAAGGAACTTCTCTCTCCTCTTTTACATTCAAGCAATATTTGTGTATCATGAATCTCATTTCCATTACAATTGTTGGGACATGTATCTATATGACCTCCTTAATGTCCATTACATGTAAATATGATGAGGAACCCCTTTTTCTCTCATCAACCATTTTTATGAATTCTTATGTCACGCCGTTACACTCCTGAAATCGCATCGATTTTCTACTCCAATGCCATTGTGTAGTGAATACCATGCCCATTTCTCCATCAAGGGTATTCAACATTATGCAAATTTACTTATTGATTATAATGTTTCATGTATTAATTCAACATTCCTTTATCATGGAATAAATTATTATGTTTTATGAATCAATGTTTTATGATCCATGTGGCACACTTATGCAAGAAATAAAGTGTTTAAGAAGGGTGTGCCCTTATAGCGCTCCAATGCATTGGGTAAATTATAGTATCATGATAAGTCATGTGTAATGAGTGTTGACTAATTCTAATTAAAGTTCAATGAGGGTTACTCATGCTTTATGTGCAATGAGGATTTGCTCATTCTCCATGTGCAATGAGCCTTGGCACATGCTAATTCTATGTTAAGTGTTGATGCCACATTTCCATGTTATGATTATCATGCTTTATCATGCCTTTATGTTCATGTTTTTTTATGATATATTGACATGCCTATTTTCTAACATGTATTTTACTCCTCATGTTATTCCATGTGCACTCCCTTACTGGGCTTTATAGCTCACCGTTTACTTATGCATGTCCTCAGGTTATCCCATGCAATGCTAAGTATGAAGGAATGTAGTGGTCATGTAAAGGAAGTTTTCAATAAAGATGTTTCATTTCATGTTTTAAGTTTTTATGTAATCATACTAATCCCCAAAGACACTAAACCTCTGGATCATCTTTGTTGTATCAACAGAATTTTTATGTAATAAATAATGTTAAGTTGTAATAAAAAACAAGGTTGTCAAAGTTGGTATCAAAGGACAGGTTTGGTTATTTTTGGGATTGGGATTAGAAATCCCTAGTAAAGCCATAGATAAAATACTAAGTAAAAAAATGTCGCTAAGTTTTGATGAGTATTGAGTAAGTGAGTTGTCAATCAAATACATCCCTATCTAGAAATGAGCAGGTAGAGGCGGCTCTGGCACAGATGCATCCTAGGGGTAAAACACGAAAACACCGCTTTGAGCTAGACTCGAAAGGGAACTGGTGCATGATAATGGGCCTTTCTACACTCTTGGTTATGACACTCCCGGGGGATATGCTTTGGTAAATTCACAAGCTTAGTATGAACCCTTATTAATGAATTAAAAAAATGCCCCTAAGAATATATGTTAGAAAGTAGATCATTAAAATCCTAGATTGATTCCTATAGACTCATGAGTTAAGGAAATGAAAGTTTATTTATAATTCATCAACATTTGTCTTTTTATTACCCTTTATGTGTTACCCCTAACATTCCTTTTATTCCAGCTAATAGCCGGTAATAGGAGGACTCGGGCTAATAATCGATGTGAAGAGCAGTGTGATGACTGTACTTATGAGATTCCCAATCCAATGGGAGAGGGAATCAAGAACTTTGTCACACTTCTCTCTCAGATAACTCAAGCATTGAATAGAAACACGGGTCAAGAGAAATGTCCAAACCCCCCTAAGAAAGAACAAGTCGCTATCATGAGCTTCATGAGACAAAGGCCTCCTACTTTTAGTGGATCATCCGATCCCACGATCGTTGAACAATGGATCAACTCCATTGAAAAGATCGTCTACATCCTTCAATGTTTTGAACAAGAGAAGGTTCTCCTAGAAGCTTATCGTATGGAGGGTGAATATGATCAATGGTGGACGTTGATCAAAAATACGAAGCCTTAGAAGGATATCAAGGCGTTGGAATGGAATGATTTTCGGAAGATGTTTTTCGATAAATATTTTCCGTGCACCCTCCAGCTTAAGATGGAAAGGGACTTCTGTTCCCTCAAGCAAAAAAGATGAATAAACTATTGGAGCGTATGAGGAAAACATCACAAGGCTTGCATGATACGCTTCCGGATTTGTTGTTACACTCGAATGCAAGGTTGACCACTTTTTTGGTAGGCTGAAGCCTAGCCTGCGGAAAGCATTAGCGATCCGTGACTTCGACAGCTATGAGGAAATTTTCTGATGTGCCCTCAAGGTTGAAATGGAAGTCGGAGAATCATAGGGGTATCATGGGGATAAGAATAATAAGGTGGAATTCAATGCTGGTGGGATGATGGATAAATCCAATGGTGCTAAGAAGATCCATAACCCCACTTTCCAAAAGTGCGGAAAGAAACACCCTGGAAATCACCTTAAGGGTATGAGGAAATGCTTCAGGTGTGGAAGAGAAGGGAACCTAGATGTTAACTATCAGAAAGAAAGACCCGCAACTGCGACAGAGTAGATGAATGCTCCATTCGAACCTCAATGTGTTTTTCAATGCTACAAATTAAAAGAACCAGGTAATTTGACAAATTAGTGCCCTAATCCAAGGGTTTTCAGAGACAACCAACAACCACCAAGGCAGCAAGGAAGAGATTTTGCCATCACTTCTACTGAAGTGAACCCTGACAATGAAGTGGTGACAGGTATACTAGTTATTCATTCAACAATAGCGAATGTACTTTTTGATTCAGGTTCTACGCATTCTTTTATATCTCTAAAGTTTAGTAGAACAATCCTAGCACCACCAAAAATCATGGAAGTGAAGATGTCAGTGACTATGGAAAATGGGGAAATCTTTGCATCCCATGAATATAAGCCCTCCCCTGTTATAATATGTGGATTGAATTTCCTAGAGAACCTAGTCATACTCCCTCTAGTGGAATTTGATGCAATTCTTGGTATGGATTGGATTTCCTTATATAGAACCAACATAAATTGTCGGGAGAGGGAAATCACACTCCATATGGAGAATCGACCCTCGATTCTTTACAAGTGTAAGGAGGAAGATGAATCTCCTTTAGGTCCATCATCTCAAGCATGGATATTACTGCCTTATGAGCATGCGTATCTAGATCAGATGATTGAGTCCAAGGAAGAAACCATCCATGAAGAAATTCCTATTGTGATGGAATTTGCTGAAGTGATTCCTGAGGAACTACCTGGTCTTCCTCCTAGAAGATATTTTGAATTCTCAGTTGAACTTATACCCGTGGCTTTACCAATATCCAAGAATCCATATAGAATGGTGGTTATAGAGCTTGAAGAGTTGAAGAAACAACTATAGGAGAATCTGGATAAAGGGTTTATATGCCCAAGTGCTTCACCATGGGGTTCACCAATCCTCTTCATCAAGAAGAAGGATGGGTCAATGCGGATTTTCATTGATTATCGTGAACTTAACAAAATCACGATAAAGAAAAAGTTTCCTCTCCCAAGAATTTATGACTTGTTCGATCATCGGCATGGAGCAAAATTATTCTCCAAATTGGACTTTCAGTGGGGATATTATCAAGTAAGGGTGAAGAAGGAAGATATCCCCAAGACTGCTTTTCATACAAGATATGGGCACTATGAATTAATAGTAATGCCTTTCAGACTCACTAATTCTCCATAAATATTCATGGACTTGATGAATAGATTCTTTAGATATTACCTAGACAAATTTTTGGTAGTATTTATAGATGATATTCTTATATACTCCAAAACGAAGGAGGATCATGAGGAGCATTTAAGAACTGTACTGGAGACTTTGTGCAAGGAGAAGCTCTATGAAAAGTACAGAAAGTGTGAGTTCTCATTGAAGGAAGTCTCATTCTTGGTCCATATCATCACAAGAAATGGGATATTTGTGGATCCCTCCAAAATAGTTACAATTAAGGGATGGTCAAGGCCAAGATCGGTAACGGATATCCGTAGCTTCTTGGGGTTAGATGGATATTATCGACGATTTGTGTGAAATTTATCACGATTTCCCAAACCTCTTACCAAGCTAACTAGAAAGGGAGTAAATTTTTCTTGGACTGATGAATGCGAAGAAATCATCAAGGAGTTGAAAAGGAGGCTTATCACTACAGATGTACTCACTTTACCCACAAGTGGGGAACTTTTTGTGGTATTCAGTGATGCTTCAAAGAAGGGATTAGGTTGTGTGCTGATGCAGAATGATAAAGTGATGTCCTATGCCTCAAGGAAGTTGAAAATCCATTAGAAAAACTATCCAATGCATGATCTGTAGTTGGAGATGGTGATATTTTCCTTGAAAATCTGGCGGCAATATCTCTATGGAGAGAAATGTGAAATATATACAGACCACAAGAGTCTTAAATATATATTCACACAGAAGGAGCTTAATATGCACTAGAGATGATGGATAGATCTCATCAAGGATTATGAATTTTCAATCCATTATTACCCAAGGAAATCAAACAAGGTGGCAGATGCCCTGAGTAGAAAGGATTCAACGATTCTATAAATGATGAAAATTGAGAAGGATCCAATCTTCTTATACTTGATGAAGATGGACATGGGAATCATAGAGAATGGAACATCATCAATCCTTTCACAAATTATTGCTCAACTGTCTCTTTTGGAAAGGTTAAAGGATGCTCAAAAGGATGATGTGGGAATTCAAGAAAAAGTGGAAGATATCGATGAAGGGAAATCCTCAGAGTTTAATGGTAATGAAGAAGTAAATGTGAGGTTTTGGAAAAGACTATGTGTTCCATCAAGATTGGATCTGAAGAATGATCTTTTGGATGATGCACATAGTTCAAATTTCTCTGTTCACCCAGGAATCACAAAGATGTATCGAGATCTCTGAGAAAACTTTTGGTGGGATAATATGAAGAAGGAGATCACTGAATATACATCAATGTGCCTGGTGTGCTTGCAAGTGAAGGCAGAGAGGTAGAAGTATAAGGGGATGATGCAACCATTGCCCATACCAAAATAGAAATGGAAAAACATCACCATGGACTTTGTCACCAGACCTCTGAGGACATCCAAAGGAAACAATGCAATATGGGTTGTCGTGGATCATCTTACAAAGACTGCACACTTCATTGCTATTCGGGATGATTTCTCATTGGATCAACTGGCACAGATATATATCAGGGAAGTGGTAAGGTTGCATGGAGTACCACTATCTATTGTGTCTGATCGAGATCCAAGATTCACCTCTATGTTTTCGAAGAGTCTTCATCATGCTCTGAATACTGAACTGAACTTCAGTACGGCCTATCATCCTCAAACAGATGGACAATCCGAGCGGACTATCCAAACACTTGAGGATATGTTGAGAGCGTTCTGAATGGAATTTATAAGAGGATGGGATCAACATCTTACTCTGGCTGAGTTCTCTTATAATAACAGTTTCCTCTCGAGCATCCAAATGGCAGCATATGAAGCCCTATATGGGAAAAGGTGCAGAACACCGGCATTTTGGGATGAGGCCAGTGAACGTAAGCTTTTTAAACCATAAATGGTCGAGGAAATGGTGGGGAAGGTGAAAACCATTCAGCAGTATATCAAGGCAGCCCAGAGTTGACAAAAGAATTATGCAAATAATCATCGATGAGACCTTGAGTTTAAAGTCAGAGACATGGTTTTTTTACGCATATCTTCGTGGAATAAGGTCATGTGGTTTGGAAAGAAAAAAAAAGTTAAGTCCAAGGTACATCGGCCCATCCGAGATTCTTAATCGTGTCGAGGCTGTGGCCTATCGACTAGAACTTCTGCCTACTATGGGAAAAGTACATGATGTCTTTCATGTATCCCTCTTAAGGTAGTACATACCAGACCCTTCACATGTACTCTCTTTTGAGGTGGTACAATTGGAAGATGATCTTTCTTATGAGAAGCAACCAGTGATGATCTTAGATCGTAGAGAAAAAGTTCTACGAAATAAGACAATGCCCCTCGTCAAGGTGTTGTGGAGAAACCACATGTTTGAAGAAGAAACATGGGAATCAGAGGAAATGATGAAGTTGAGTTACCCACATCTATTTTATTGTGGGAAAAGGAAAATTTCGAGGGTGAAATTTCTTAAGGTGGAATATTGTATCGACCCAAAGTTTCATTAATATAAATCCATCATTATCTAATTAAATGTCTATTTATGTTTATATAAAATGTAAACTTCATTGGTTTTATGTTAGGAATTTTTACCGTTTCTAATATAGTCGTTGAACAGTGATCACATGATTAGTATAAATAAGGCCTTAACAAATCCAAATTACTCAGACAAAAGAAGTAATGGCCTCATCTAGTAGAATTGCTTCATACAAAGCCCATTTGTCAGAGCTTAGAAAAGAGGTGGCGTCCTTGGGATTCTCTCTTGACCAAACCCAAGCTGAGCTTCATCATGTCAAGCTCAAATGAGACCATCTATTGGAAAAGTTGATGTTGATAGAAATTACCACTCGAGCGATGTTATCCGAGCCACCCCAAGAGTGTGTCACCATCGCACACCTTACCCTTAGGTCTTATGTGGCTGTTTTAATGGGTTATGTAACAAATCGCTAATACTATGTTCAAGTAAATTATTATTTTTATATAATAATGAATATAATTTCTTGTCATTATTGATACATTGTAAATAGTTTTTTAAGTACAAATGGTGTTTTTTAGTTATTATTTAATTAAGAAATCTATTTTATTAAATTAAGGGATTTTTGAATTAAATAATATTTTAATAAAATATTGTTATTATTATTATTAGATTAATTTTATTATTTATAAATGGCCATATAATTTTATGAATGCAATTATAATTTTTATTAAGGTTTGAAATCCATTTTTGTCAAAACCCGTGAATTTTCGATAAATGTTAGTTTTTATTTTAAAAGTTAAAATTCACATATTTAGAAAATTATTTAGATAAAATAAATGTTATTTTTGGAATCAGGACATCGAAATTATCCAACGGTGAATTTTTTATAATTTTCTGAGATAGTCAAATTTTTTAGTAAAAATTAAATGTCATTTAAATATATAATCTCTTTTATGACATCATAATGACCCAATAGTGATTTAATAAAATACTATAATCTTTATTTTCGGCAAATATATGATTTACCATTAAAATAATCTGTTTTTTGGTTTTTTTGACTTACTTTTCAAAGCATTAATGGACCCCTCAAGACTTTTTAGGCACCTTGTCTTTTTAAATTAATTTCCACAGGAGTGTGACTCACCACCACATAAGCAACCCTAATATTTTAAGAAGTTCGGACTTTGGACTTATAAATTAATTTTTTACTATTACCTTTTCCAAAAACCATGGGCAAAAACCAAGGTATGGTTTGTGGTTTGGATTATTTTAATATAAGGGGTCCCAAACCAAAATAATAAAGAATTCCCTCACCTCTCCTATATAAACCCACCCAAGATCCCACCCCCTCATCACTCAAAGCCTTTTTAGTTCGTCCAACCTCTGCCATAAACTCTCTAAAATCCTCCCAAGATTTCCCATGCTCCTAAGAATCCTCTCACAAGCCTCTCTCTAGCCTTTGGAAGCACACTTCCAATTAATGGTTTGTTCTTCCTTTCTCATTTTTGTCCAATTTTCTTTAAGTTGTTCTGCCCTTTTAATTTCAATTATGAATGGTGGGGTATGGTTTCTCAACTCCCTCATACTTCCCTCTTTATTTTTTAATGATGGGAGACCCCTTTCCCTCTCATAAAATGCCTCCCATGTACACCTGTTACTATGCCGAAATTCTGAAAGGAACTTCTCTCTCCTCTTTTACATTCAAGCAATATTTTTGTATCATGAATCTAATTTCAATTACAGTTGTTGGGAAATGTATCTATATGACCTAATTACTGTCCATTACAAGTAAATATGATGAGGAACCCCTTTCTCTCTCATCCATCATTTTTATGAATTCTTATGTCACGCTGTTACGCTGCTGAAATCGCATCGATTTTCTAAGCCAATGCCATTGTGTAGTGAATACCATGCCCATTTATCCATAAAGGTTATTCACCTTTATGCACATTTACTTATTGATTATAATGTTTCATGTATTAATTCAACATTCATTTATCATGTAATAAATGATTATGTTTTATGAATCCATGTTTTATGATCCATGTGGCACACTTATGCATGAAATAAAATGTTTAAGAAGAGTGTTCCCTTATAGCGCTCCAATGCATTGGGTAAAGTATAGTATCATGAAACGGCATGTGCAATGAGTGTTGAATCATGGTAATTCAAGTTCAACGATGATTTACTCGTGCTTTATTTGCAATTAGGATTTAATCATGCTCCATGTGCAATGAGCCTTGGCTCATGCTAATTCCATGTTAAGTGTTTTTGCCACATTTCCATGTTATGATTATCATGCTTTATCATGACTTTATGTTCATATTTTTCTTATGATCTACTAATATGCCTATTTTCTAACATGTATTTTACTCCTCATGTTATTCCATGTGTACTCCTTTACTGGGCTTTATAGCTCGCCCTTTTCTTATTCATGTCCTCAGGTTATCCCATGCAATGCTAAGTACGAAGGAATGTAGTGGTCATGTAAAGGAAGTTTTCAATAAAAATGGTGTATTTCATGTTTTAAGTTTTTATTTAATGATACTAAGCCCCAAATACACTAAACCTCTCGATATTATTTGTTTTATGAATTGAATTGTTATGTAATAAATCATGTTTAAGTTGTAATAAAAAGCAGGGCTGTCATATGCAATGTAAGGGTGACATAACCACATAAAATATATTGCACTAGCCATGAGAATTCAAATCTACCTAGCCAATATAAAAAATATAATCTTTATTTTTTACATTGAATTAAACCTTTAATATAATTATAGATTTATCCTTCTGAGGATAATTATGTTTCAGTGACGACATTGAGAAGAAACTTCAATATATTTGATGAATCCTTAATTGAGAAAGGTGCTAGTGATTTTTGTGATATTTTTTCTTATAACATCTTTAGATTAATGTTTTTTTACCTTTTAATATTTATACATATATTTCTATAATTTTAATTGGATTTTATTCTATGGTTGGTGTCGTTGGACCCCTAGATTGATATTTTTAAAATATTAAAATATATTAAAGCACACACAAGCATATTTTTCCTAAAAATTATTTTCTCATTAATCAGGACCTCAGATGGAAAATTCTACACCACGGTTGATTTCAGAACATTTCCCATGTTCCTTACATAATTTTTGTCGACATCTATTGTTCGATTGAGTTAAGTTAGTGGTGGGTGAGAAAACTAGATTAAATAGTTTATTTAACTACTTTATTTAATGGAAACCCAATAAATACCTCTCTATTTAAGCATCGTTATGGAAAATCAATAGGCTTATCTACATATCCATATGAGATTAGAGAGGTGTATTTGTAGATCCATTGATGGATGATATTAGATTTTGGAGACATGATGTCTCTTTAAAGGATTCTTCTTCACCAACAAAGTTCATATATATCTCTAATAACAATAGGCTGGATCCATTCTTGATTAAATATTTATCCAAACACGAGTTAAGGAATGATATTTTTTTATCAGTAGACATGATTTAATATTTTATGTATTCATTCTACATATTTTTATTCATTATTTGATTTCAATACTTTATAAGGGCTCGTATTTGTAAGATAATCTCGATCTGGTTTATTTGTAATGATTGTACCTATTTTTTACCCATGGTTTCAAAAGTATAATGAGAATTCAATGGGATCATATTGCACCATGATGATATTATCTTTAAACTTGTTATTTTACCACAGATGATACTATCATTCTTCATTGTTGTCCCATGGGGTCACAGTTCAACATTTTTAGGCTATATTTGAGTGTGATAGAGAACACAAATTCATGGAGGATGCATTATTGAGTTGGAGATTTATGGTTTTTACTTGGATCGTGATGTGATGTGGGATTTGGGTGTTAAATACATGTATTGGTGCTCATATCAAGGGTTTCAATCCATGGTTGAGGTGATGTGGAGGCATGATGTGATGGGAAAAAACCCACACAAATATTGGGTGGTCTGAATTGATCCATCTAGGATATATTCAGTGTGTTAAACCCTAGATTAGAGTTTTCTAGTGTGATTTATGATGGAAATGGTGACGTTGTGGGTCATATGTGTGAAATTAACATTGGGTTATATAAAATCGTGATATACATGATGTGTATTCTAGGAAAACACATCGTGTAGTCCCTAGGTTATGGTGGCTAGGATTTTGGGTAGAGATAAATATCACATATGGTGTATGAACCATACAAAAAATATTGATATGTACTTGTAGCACAAAATGTACCACAAGATTATAAGAGAACAAAAATAACCGGGCATATGAGCATTACCAGTGTACATAGGCAGAACCGTGTTCTCAAACAGGGAAATGTTACCCAGACAAAGCCAATTCATGTGAGCATGGTCCAAATTAAAAGGTAATGGAATGAAACATATGGTAATTAGCCCATTAATATAAGATAGTCCATGTTGTCCTATATGGATAGTCAATCCATGTTCAGGAGAGAACATTCTTAGGTGTCTAGATGATGTCACAGTCTCTATGTCAACACACACATAGTGTACTTTTATATGGAACATCCACCTTTTTTATCTCCTTCATTGAGACTCGGATTTAGGTCCATGTAGTATGTGATTGTAGACTTCATTTTATCATAATAGATACAACATGAGGTGTTACAAGCGACATGCTTATATCAATGATGATTAACAGTGACAGTTATCTGGTGTGATCATTAAAGTATTATTAGGATTAGAAACCCCTTTATTGCACTATGGTGAGGGTTCCCTATTTTCATTACACAATTCGAGTCACCCCCCACCCCCGCCTCTATATACTATAAAGGAAATGGTTCCTCTATCAGTTGAGTAGAACCCCCGCCCCCCATCTTTGATTTTTGATGGGGATTTAGTCCTCTGATAAAGATAGTTCTTCCTCAGTTGTGGACAATAGTGGTGAGGTGTGGGCCCCGACATGGATTTTTGAATGCTCAATGAGAATCATGGGTATAAAATAGTTCCCCCTAATCTAAAAAATTATAATTATTTGGTAAGGGGCCTTTTCATGTGTTCTTATGCAGTTATGTTTGATGTTTTGCATTAGAGATAGACCTATAGAGTTATGGGAAGAGTCCTTTATCTTAGATGAGACAAGGATATAGAGATATCCATTCTCTCTTAATTGGGTTCCTTTATAACCATTTCTAATGATTGGGTTTTTTACCCACCTAGTTTTTGTGTAGAGTTAACTACATTTATTTTTGTTTCATTACCTTCTTGGTTTTCTAGGAATCCTATTAGGTATGTATAACCTATACCCTGGATGGGATATTCCACCACATTTTGAATCTTCTGAATTCCACAAAAATATTAATAGTGACTTTGGTAGACATGGTATCACTGGTGATTCGCAGTATTTTTATGTGCTAACCATGTTCGGTGGTTAGGCTCTAAGATCTGGAGTAGAGATCTCCCCAACTCTTATCTTTAGAGGTATTTTCAGTATGGGCTTCCCCTGCATTTATGGTTAGGTATTTATTTTTCCCATTATATTGTTACTACACTACAGCAATCTGATTCTCTCGTAGAGGTTGTTACAATCATGATTTACAAAATAGTTGTTCAATACATTATTATATCTATACACTATCTCATAAATCTATTTTTGTGTGTCTATACATGTTCTTGGGAAAAGGCTCCCAATTTTAGTTTTTCCAAATCCGTGTTTGTAATTATCCCTTATGCTATTAGAGGCAACCATGGGGTGTCTCAGTCAACATACTACCAACCAGGTAGGCCATAGTGGTCTATGTAAGGATAGAGTTTTATTAGTGTTTTTTTAGGATCGGAGCTTAGAGATTTACTAGATATGATGTTTTTTTTGGGAACTTTGGGAAATAGTGTCAGAGTTTCTGGAGAGAAGCTTTCATTCCCTGGAACCTTGTTTTTTTCTTGTGACTTATATATTCATTCACCAAGAGACTAACTACCTTCTTAAATACTTGGTATACCGAGGTAAAAGTTGCATAGAACTAATAGTACATAAATCATATACGATTAAATATTTTTACATCTAAGTCCTTCTTGAGTTATCTCCCTAGATATTCTTTTTAATTGTGGTATATGTTGATAATTTCCACGATTCATCCATGATTTAATCTAGCTTAGATTTTGAGATTGTTTCATGATGAAAACTATTTTAGTGGTGAGGCCTTTTTTCAAGGACCCATTCATATGGTGTTTTCTCCAGGAAGGCATAGAGAAGTGATACCACCTACTTATTAGTGCATGGACCCCCTTCCAATAGTCTTTATCGTTGATTTTATACATGTTGTACACTCAATATATCACATAGGATAGGGAAAAGATTCCCATTGGCTTAGAATATTATCATATTTACAATGATATAGGCCAATCATGTCTCACAGTTAACCTAACTCCTTGGCAGTGGAGGATTGGATCGATGATGTGGTTTAGTATTTTTAGTATACATACACTGACTAATCATATGGTTATGCTCTCAAGTAGTTTTCTTATATATAATAATGGCACTAGGGTATCCTGGTTTTCCAGATCCATGATGAGGTTACCCTCTCTCAATATTGATACGAGTATCTCTTCCTAGAGGAGTACTTTCCAGTGCCCCTGTAGATAATTGAGGTTTAGATGGAGGTAACGGTTTGGTTTTTCTTCCTTGTTTGGGATCCCTCCAGTTGAGGTGGTTCTTATAAAAACTATTGTTTTTTGAAATAAAGGGAATTGAATGATCCATGTGTGGTTGTTTTGGAATCAATCATATAAGGAATAGGTACACTTAACCCACCAAGATTAATTCTTTTAAACGCGACTTAAAGCCATGTGGGTGAGTGAGTGATCCCAAAAGCAGATAGCATTGTGGTGTGGTGGATGAGTTACTTTTTATTGTATATATCATATAATTTTTTTAGAGTGTTTATAATGGGAGCTTTTAATCTTCATAATGAATCAGTATGAAATTATTTTAGGTATGGACCGATTGCCTATGGTGCATTCCTCAACAGACTATCACCATAAGAGATTTAGATGCCAATGTACATATGGGATGAGAATATTCTTCATATAAAAGATAGTTATTATGGATGAGTGATTGTGGTTCATAGGGATAAATCAATAACCAATCACTCATAAGTTGGTAATTTTATCCCATAGGAAAATGGCCGCTTAAGTCTTGTGAATATCGGTCGTTGTAGTGGATTTTATTGATGTCATTCCCAACGATTTCTTGGGACAACCTCTGTGGGGGTAGATCAACATAAAAATCAACTTGAACCCCAGTACTACAATAATAACCTATGTGGAATATCAAATGGACCCAACTGAGCTCTCAAAGTTGATGGTGTAGTTAGAAGACCTTCAAGAGTAAGGTTTTATCCAGCCCTGTGTCCCACTGGGTTTCTCCAATTTTCTATACAAAAATGGTGAATGGGTTTTTGAGGATTTTTATTGACTATCATCACCCTTATTAGGTAATTATAAATAAAAAGTACCTATTTCAAGGATTTATGAACCATTTGAGTTGTTGAATGGTCCATGTGGGTTCTCAGAGGTTGATCTCAGCTCTAGCTACCATTAGTTGATAGTTCATGATGAGGATATTACAAAAATGATATTATGATGTCTATATAGACAATATGTTCTTTTGTTGATGCCTTTCAGAGTGAATGATTCACCTACATTATTTATATCTTTTATGAATCAGATATTTCAACAATACATGGTCTTATTTTTAGTTTTCTTTATAATTGAACTACTCATTTAGTATGCATTATAAGTTAAGCATAACGAGTAATTTATTATTTTTCAAGACATACTCTGGGAGCATCAGCTTTATGGTATTCTATTAATGTGTTATTTTTTATCTACAAGGTATAATTTTTGGGTCACGTCATCTCTAACCATGTTTTAGCTATGTATCTAGTGAAAATTAAAATAGTTCATTCTTAGTAAACACCCAAAATCATGTTAGTGGTGAAGAGTTTTTTGAGTTTGGTGGGTACTAAAGGAGTTTAGGGAATAATTTTTTAGGATAGAAGCCCTTCTAGAATCCTTATCTTATAAAGGGTGATTTTTAAATGGATTGAGTCTTGTTAGAAAGCTTTTGGGGATTTGAGTTTGATAATGACTAGTTATCTCATTTTGAGACTATCAGAGGAGTGTGTTAAGTATCTAAATATGGGATCAATTTTGTATCCATGCATAGGATAGCAGTAATCACTTATATATCAAGGAAGCTGAATACCCATGAGAAGAACTACCCAACTCGGGAATTGGATTTGGAATTATTATTATTTTATTTAATGATGTGGATGAATTATGTTCATGTAAATCATTTTTTTACTCATACCACCAGAGTCTGAGGTTCATCTTTACTCAAAGGAATCTAGACTAGAGATAGAGTTTTTTGTTGGTTACCCAATAAGGAAATGACTTCAAGATGATAAATAGTACAAGGAAGAGAACCTTGGTTTCACATGCCCTTACTAGAAAATCCCATTCTCACTTGGTAGAAGAGGAATCTGAGAATTTGGATTCATTGATGCTAACCTTTGTATTAGATAGGGGTAAGACTTATCAATAGTTCATGGTAGTGAATAAAGAACCTCTTCAGTGTGTGACATTGGATCGGTTGGGATACATCAGTTGTGAGTTCATATAAAACCAGATAATCTCAAAAGATTCACTGCATGGATTTTCTGAATGAGGGGTGCACTTTGTTGTATTATAGGAATGGGAAGTGGTTATAAAAATAGATCTAGATGAGTTATTCATTGAGTTTAAAACTCCCCCGTTAAAATAAATTAAGGTGTGGTGAATACGTAACAGTAAAATTAGTGTTAGTTCGGGTAGGATAACATGTGTTGGATCATTGTTTCTGTTGTCTTTTGGTTTCTCACATTTTTGTAGTTAAAGAATAAATATTAGATTCTATTAGGTTTGAATCCAACACTTCAGTTCTAGGACTCTAATTACGATGTCATATCGATAGATTAATTTTATAGGGATTCCAAAAAGATAAAGATTTCATGATGATATTTTGGTTATTTTTAACAGAACCACCAAGTTGATACACTTTCTTTCCTTTGTAGAGTTGATTTTAGTTGATAGTTTATGATTGTTTCACTTTTGGGATATCATCTAAATTCATGGGTCACCCACAACGAGCATCTCTAATTTGGATTATTTTTTATATAATGTTTATGGAGAGTTTTGAAAGTGTCTTTTGGGACTAGTAATAGATGATTACAGTGTTTCACCCCCATAAAGATGTGCAGAATTAGTAGACTATCTAGGTATTAGAATTCATAATAAGACCCAATGTGTTAGACTTTATCCGGTGTTGAGAGGAACACTTTCCATTTTTACAGTTCACATTTAATAATGGATATTGATCTATAATTAGTATACCACCTTTCATGTAACTATAGAGGAGGACCTATAGGTCACCCTTGTTATGGACATAGATTGGAGGGTCATATCTTGTTTGGATATAGTTGGTTTAGGCAATGATAGAGATGGTTTCAGTTATTTGTGAGAATATTAGTAAATCCTAGATTCAACAAAAATCTTATGTAGATCATCTTCATATTCTATTGGAGTTTGGATAGGGGTACCATGAATTCTTGATATTTTCCCCACAATGTAGAGTATATAGTTTTGTTCGAGGAATAATCTTCTTTTTATAACGTTTTTTTTGGGATTTACATGTTTATATGTGGGGTTTCCGGGGTTTTTACCACTTTCCCTTACAACCCATAGTGAAACCAATTGTTTGATTTCTTCTACATTTCACAGATGAGTAGATTTATAAGTGTCACATAGCATGTTATCTATTGGGATAATCTATACATTGAGGATGGTTTCTCCTTCTCAATGTAGATGGTTGAAATTGAGTTTCTAATAGAGACAATTCTATATAGATAGACGATACCATTAGTTTGAGTGCTTTGGTAACAACGGAGAATGCAGGAAAACTCCTAGGGGTATGAGATCCAAATGTCGGCTCAATACCCCAAATTTTTTGTGTATTTTATAATTTTCAGTTTGAAAAGACATGAATGACGGGATAATGTAATGACTATGATTTCATAGTTTTATTCCATTGAATATTTATACATATATATGTGAATCGTTTCACAAATTCGGTGCTGTAGTTGGGTATCATAGACCCCTAAATTAATTTGTTGACGATATTAGTATATAATAAATCATGAACATGTATTTTTGGTATAAGTAGAGATTACATTGATTAGGAACTCCGATGTAAAATCATATATTGTGGTTGATTCTAGAATATAGGTTTTTCCCAAGGTATGATGTAAACTTTGTTGGAATTAGGCGTTCTGTTGAGGGTAGCTAGCAGTGGGTGTGTTAAGTGAATTAAATAATTAATTTAATTTAATAATTTAACAAAAAATCCCAAAATTTCTTTTGAAAATAAATTTCATTATGGAAAATATGCTAGGTTATCTGGATAACCAAAGGATATTATAAATGAGTTGGAGAAGAGTTATTGATTGATCGAAACAAGTTATAGAGCATTAATCATTATTCACAGGATTTTCCTTTACCAATGAAGTTACTTGATATTCCATAAACAATGAGATAGACCCTTTCCTCATCTGTAATAAAAACAAAATAAAGGTATTATAATGTTTTTTTATTATTTATAGCCATGATATAATTTTTAAGCTATTGATTCTATATCTTCTTCTTGGTTCTATGATTTCCATTCTTCTCATGTGTCCTGATTTAAAAAATACTCTTCATCCAGTCTATTTGGAATTACTTCACCTATTTTTCACCAAATGATTCCATAAACTAGTGATGATTGGATAATATTTCATCATTGAATTATTATCTTACCATTGTTTCTTGTTCTATTCCCACCAACATTATTTTCATTTCTATATGTTGTGTAATGAGGTCATGGTTCCACATTCCCAAGTCGGATGCAAGAATGATCAAACCACCATATATGCGGAAGATGTGTGAATGAGTTGTGGATCATAATTTTTCACTTGGATGGTGATATGATGCAGGATGTGGCTGTTGGTAACATGTATAAGAGCCCTAATAATGGGTTTATGTCAATGGTTGAGGTAATGGGTGGTGTCCTGTGATAGGAATGAGCTGTGAAAGTCTCTGGTGGCTAGAATCTAGCCATTGAGGATGAATTGAATGATGTTAACCCAATATCCAAGTTCATATACATGATTTATGAAAAAAATTGTGTCTATGGTGGCATAGGTTATATTCATTAATAAAACATTCAATTTTGGAGATTCCAAAAATACACAGAGTGTAGTCTAGGAACACTCTCCATATAGTTTTCTATCTATGGAGGCCAGTGTTTTGGGTGCCGATAAATATCACATGTTGTGAATGACCCGTACATGCTATGTGACTTGAAACTTTTGAATTAGAATATACCCCCGGAGTATACAAGAATGGATATTGTCAGGTTCTTAGGCATGGACATAGTACAAGATCATTACCATGAACTCATGCATGACCATGCTATATTAACATGGCCAGTGTACATGAGAATAGGTTGAACTACATAGTGTAACACCCTGAGTATATATGGACTATTTTTTATTTAAAAAATTAAATTTTCATTTATATTTTTAATTTAAGTAATTAAAACACTACATTCACAAAGAAATTAATTTCCGTACATTACATGAAACACCGACTTGGCGTACGTTACACGCATCACTGAGATTCTATGAAACATATTTTTTTAATAATTATTTAAATGATATAGTTATTACCTTGAAAAAATACTAATATTAATAGTATTAATTACATTTAAAATTTTTTATAATGGTTTTATATATGTATAATTTATTCATAATGAATCATATAATTTTTTGTAAAGTCTTTATATGTTTAAAAATATTATTTTCTCAAAAGAACAGTATATCTTATCCTTCTTTGAAAAATAATAAAATTAATTCTTGAAAAATTTAGAATTTAAATTGGATAAAAGAAACTTTATTTTTCAATTCATAATTTCTAATGTATCTTAGGGAAAAAATTGATTTATCAAATAACATCATTTTTGGATAAATAGAGAAAAATACTGAATTTTAATTCAGAACTACCTTTTCATATATTTATTTATTAGGATAAATTATATACTAGATTATATTATAAGTATAATTATTTCATGTTTTTATAAATTAATAAAATTTAGATCATTGGTATCAATTGTAATTTGAAATTGGTTATAAAAACATAGCAATCTTTTAAATTGTTTAACATTAAAATCAGCATTGTCATCTCATTTGAGGGAAGAAATGAAAATTAATTTCTACCACCTATGTGGTTTGAAATTTAAATAAATATATTAAATTTATTTATTAATAATAATTTATAATATAATCTAATTTCTACTTATTTTTTGAACAAACGTTTTAGTGAAACTGATTAAAATTATTAACAATCATTAAGAGAAAAATTAGGTTAAAAAGTATTAGCACTTAAATTGAAGACCCAAAACCACCTTGAAACATTTAAAAGATCCATTGGATTGAAATATTTAGAAACTATCCTAAATATTTTCTAATTTTTTCTATTATTGGATCCACTTAACTCAGTAAAAACAAAGGAGTAATTCCCTTTCAAAAAATTTACAAGAGTGTCACTCTTCCTCTACTATAAAAAGGCATCCTCCCCTCTCACTTCCTCACACCTCTCAAGACAAATTTTATAAAAATATATATTCCAAAATAGCTCTTAAAAACCCTATCTTCATCCTATAAGACTAAAATTCAGAATAAATCAATCCAAGGAATCCATTTGGTGAAACCCAAAAGGAGTTACCAAAAGGAGAGGTAACATCCTTCCTCATGCTCGTCTCTTTTATTTTCTTCCTCCACCCACTCAAATATCCTTATTCCATACATATATAACAACACCAGTATACTAAATATATTTATATATTATTATATTATGTTTTTACCAACACCTACACACACTTCCATCTAATGGGTAACTAACATGCTGTTTACATGTACGGCGAACTACTACCTCCTGAAACGATAATTGTTCATTTTTCCTTCACCCCCTTTCATCGATGAGAATTATGATTGGAAGAATATTTATATATGTTATATATTATATTTATCATTTCTTAATTATTCATTAATTCTTTTATACCACATACCTTTACAATTTCCATTTTTGTGTAAATATGATAATTTCATTTGAGGAAGTGTGGACTACTTTCTCCTCAACACGATGTGATTCATTCACACAATACATGGAACATATTAAGAATTTGGTTAGTGAAAATATATGATATATTTTATATAATAATGATAATTATATTATATTATATTCATATACACATATATCTCAATTTTATTCTTTCATTCAATTCAATAATAAAAGGGAAATTGAATGCATGTGTACGTATGGCCTATCGTCTCCATGAACAGTGTATTCCATTTTATACTTCTATATTCTATGGATTATTATAATACAAATATACAGAATATAATTTATATTTATATAATTTTTTACATTATTCAAATCATGAAATATGTATAAGTATCAAATATATAACAAGTCAAGAGACATGTGTTGAATAAAAAGGCATATATTACTTGAAGTGAAACCTAGACATATAATTATTAACAAGTAGGTAATATAAAGTCATAAAAACAATATATTGTATTATATAAAATAATATGGTTTTTTGATATATGTATAATAACCTTATATTTAATATAAAAGTTCTTTTTACCAGAAAGAATAGTATCAACACACAAGGTAAGAGAATTTCATCTCACTTTTTTATTTGTGAGATAGATGCCATCGTCACCACTGTTTTCTTTTTCATGGTCTATATAATTCACATGAATGTATTAAAAGATTATTATTTTCAAATTTATGGGTGTTCACATATCCATTTTATGATCTATTCTCATGGGGTTTTTGTTTCATGAGATATAAAATTGGTAAGGCAGTTTTGTCTAAATTTTCCTTCTTTGACACACATGTTTTGTTATGCACCTACATTATTCTTTAGGTGTAAATATTAACATTTTACATGTTATATCACAAATATAATTATTATAATGATATTTTAATCTTTATGTAATCTCGTTTTCTTACGTAGGGTGTAAGATTTAACATGTGGTAAGAGTTTATTGAAACAATCTCATCCTTTTTCAGGATTGTTTATGATTATGCTCCTATTGATGAAATATTAAGACCCATCTCTCAAAAACATACCTCAATTTTCTTAGCCTATATTTATTCAGGATATATCAATTCATTATTATCATTTTTTCACCGTTTTTTACTTAATAATACTACAAAAATGTATTTAAGAAAAACTTCATTATCTTTCTCTCTTTGGTCATAATTTTGTATTATTTAAAAAACCTTGTTTTCAATATTTCTTTCAAAAAAAATTCATAGAAAATGGATTTAAAAAATGTTTAATTGTTTTAAAATATTATTTTCATATTTTTAAAATATTTTTTAAGGAAAAATACATTCCGAAATTGTTTTTATGTTTTTTTCAATACATAAAGGATACATTTCTTAAGAAATGTTTTTAAAAGATATTTCAAAATTATTTCCCACAAAATATGACATTTTTTGGTGTTAGATAGGTCATTATGGGGAAATAATTCAATGTTACCATTCATGTTCTTTCTTTGAATGTATTATTTTTTGATGTATTATGTTTGTGAAACCTTTTTCTCATTCATGATTTATAATTTTTCAAATCCTTCTTCTTTTCACGGGTAATTATTTAGAAATGATTATGAGACATATATTGTTTTCCAAATGTTCTGATATTATTACATGATTATGATACTCATTTCATTTCTTGAGTTATGATATGTTTATTTGTGATTTTTTGGCACATGTATGTATGATTTCATTATAAGATTTTAGTTACCTATATCTCCCTACATCACATTGGGTAAAGATTTATACATCATGAGATAGACTAGATAATCTTAGGAGTGATCCTTGACTACTAAGATAGACATGGATGTGAATCGTGACGACCAATATGGCATGAAGAGTGAAATCATACAACTAGTATGTCCACAGTAGTGAACCATGAATACCAAGATTGTATAGGGAGTGAACTCACACAGCTAAGGTGGACTTGTATGTGATGCCTTGTATACTATGGAAATAATTTTTACATTATTATGTATCTTCCACATTTCCATGTCTTATTCATATGTTATACTTTCATGGATTGCGTTCTTTATTTACTATTAATCTCTTATGAACTTCTATTATTTATGACATGAATCATTATAATAATCTTATGGTGTGTAGGGTATGATCTTCTAATGTCATGATCATATACTCAAACCATTATAATCATGTTTATGATTACATGTCTCACATGATCTCACCCCTTTATTTTGTTTCCCTTTCCATGTTATGAATATATGTATTGTGTATGATGTATCTAATAAGTGTGATTTTCATGAAAAACCTAGTGGGAGATAATGTAGTTAAATTATGTACAACTATTTATATTTCTATGTTTCCAAATGGAATACACTAATATGATCTTAAGGAATATTTTTGCATAATGCTGTAGCTATTCTGGAAAGGTTATGTAATTTTAATGTATGAAAAGCAAGGGTCTTTATAGTTGGTATCAAAGAAAATGTTTACTTTAAATTTTGAAGCTATTATGAGAAAACCTTAGTGAGAACACTAAAGACATATATATATATATAAGTCAAAGGATAAGTAAAAGTACAAGAAAATATCTAGAATTTTAGTAAAGGAGAGAGTAAGTGGTTTACTAGATATACAACTATGTCAGGATAATACATGTGGATGTGTATATTACACAGATGTACCTAGGAGTAACAACTCTGAAAAGGATTGTTTGTTCTAACTCTATATAACCAGGTACATGACAATGAGCCTTACTGCATACTTGGGTTAACACTCTTGGTGGTAATTCTTTGAAATTCAAAAACACGTCATGAACTATCATCAAGGATTTATATAGACGTTATCTTTGAATAACCTAGGATAAACCTAAGGTGTCATAGATTAAGGAAGTTTCATTATTTATACATCCTGTAGGTGACTTCTCATGATTATGTGGCTCCTCATTGTTATAAATTATTTTACTCTGATTTTGGATTTAGTCAATAGTTTCAACATGAAGAAACTGTGGAAATGGTGATTGCAATGGAAAATACAACAATTTTCCTCCGAGGTAACCAGATGATATGGGACTATAAATAAAAATATCATTATTATTCTCACACAAATATCTCAAGAAACAAATCATAGTGGATATAAAAATTAGTAGTGGAGAGAACAAAATTATATTTATACCTTCATGAGGAAACATCCACATTCATTCAGTGGGTATTCTGATCCACTTGTTCAAGAATAATGGATCAGTACTACTGAAAATATATTCTCTGTTCTCCAATTTTTTGAGCATGAAAAACTCATTCTGGCTGTTTATCAGTTAAAAGGAGAAGTAGGAAAGTCATGTATACAAATCAAGAATACGATGAAATGAGATGAGAATGAATCCATGGATTGGGAATAGTAAAAGAACTTATTTTTCAATAAGTACTTTCCTTGGATTCTTTGCACCAAGATGGAGAAAGTGTCCCTTGGGTTTAAGAAAGTGGATTATGAATTTTTTAATATATACAAGGATAATTTCACCAGACTTGCGAGGTATGCTTCAAGAATTATCATTCAACTGAATGTAATGTTTATAGGTTCTTCAGTGACATAAATGCCATATATTATAAGATAATTTTCCATAATATAATTCAGTAGTCATTAAGAGAATTTTTTGTAAAATTAAGGTTGAAATAGTTGTTGGAGTCATGTATCAATATCATGTTTTTGACAGGAAAAGTAATATGGAGTTCGAAGAAAAATCTAAAAACCCTGAAGAGAATAAGATGATCCTTATTTTATGATATATGTGTGGGAAAAATCATGGAGTAAATTTACATAAGGGGTATAATAATTTTTTTATTTTTTAAGGGTAGGATATCATGAATTTGTTTCCAAAATAAAGGGAATAAGTAATTCAATGGTAAGAATGTAGAAAAGGTGGTACAAAATGAACCTCCCATGATTTAGTGCTACATGTGTAAGGAGAATGCGAATGGTGTTTACCACTTCCTAAACCCAAGGTCTGGTGATGATGAATGACGAAAACGACTCTTAGATTAGGAACAAGGGGAAATATCATAAAATCACTAATTCTATTGAGGAATGAAATAATGATGTGGTGAAAGATACAATTATTATCCACTCAAGAACTGATAATGTCTTATTTGATTCTAGATCAACCAACTGTTTCATATCTAAATAATTTTCAATGGGTATTAATATTTCACCAAAAAAATTTAATGTGGAATTTGAAGTGAAAACCCCAAATGCTATAATCATTTCATCTTATGTCAATGATTCCTCTCCAGTTGACTTTTGTGGGAATGTGCTTCCTTCAAATCTTGTTATTCTTCATTTGGTTGAATTTGATGTCATGTTAGGCATGGATTGGATTTTTCTACTTAAACACAATATCATTAACAAATAAAGGTAAGTTATATTTTATTTTTCAAACACTCCCATGATAATCGATAGTTGTGACAATAATTATGATGTTTTTATAGAGATTACATCAATTTTATGGGTCTCAATTCCCATTCATAAGGTGTTTTTATCTCAAACGATTTGAAGAAAAGATACATAGATTATATTTATATTATTTCAAAAAAATTGGATGTATTTTTGGAAGATTTTCCTAGACTTAAACTGAAATGGGAAGTTGTTTTCTCAATAGAACTCATACCTAGTTTTATGGAAATGTCAAATAATCCATATAAAATTTCCCTGATTGAGTTGCTATAATTGAAGAAGAAACTCCAAGAAAACCATGATAATGGATTGATTTGACCAAGTATGTCACCATGGGATGAAACTATTATTTTTGTGGAAAATAAACATGAATCAATGTGACTCTATATTTACTTTCATGAGTTGAACAATATCACAATCAAGAACAAGTATCCTCTCCCCAGTTTTGATGACTTGTTTGATCAACTATGTGGAGCTCAATCCTTCTCTATGATTGACCTCCATTATAGATATCATAAATTCGGGGTCAAGAAGAAGGATATACCGAAGATGGGATTCTGTATATGGTTTGTATAGTATCAATATATATTTTTACCTTTTGGTCATACCAATTACCCTTCTATATTCATGAATACTATGAATATAGTCATTAGAAATCACCTCAACCAGTTTTTGGTAGTCTTTATTGATGATATTATTTACTCTTTAAAGAGAAATAAATATCCTAAATATCACTTGATAATTTTACTGAAGACCATAAGGAAGGATAAAATATATTCAAACTATAAAAATTGTTAATTTTGGTTATAAATTTTTTCATTTTTGGGTCACATAATCTCAAAATATGGTATATTATTAGATCCATCAAAAATGGAGGCTATTGAATTCCATTCTAGACCAAACATAGTGAATAAGATCCTAATAATTCTTGGTTGCTCTATATACTATTGATGGTTTGCAGAGAATTTTTCATGACTATATAACCCTCTAACCAGGTTAACTCAAATGGGTTCTAAGTTCCTATGGGTTGATTAATTTGAATAAAATTCCAAGGAACTGAAAAGAATGTTAGTTTATGAACATGTTCTTAAAATACCCTATAGTGGAGAAGTATTTTTGAAATATAGTGATACATCTTAGAACAGATAGGGATTTTTTATTATTTAAAAAGACAGTGTTATCACTTATGACTCATGGTAGTTGATGATTCATGTTAAAATTTACCCAACTCCTGATTTGGAGTTAGTAGTAGTAATTTTAATAATAAATATATGGAGGTATATAACCTTCACAGAGAAAAGTGGGATATATATATTGATCATAAAATTGGGAAATATATATTCACATTAATAGAGTTGAGAATACACCAGTGAAGGTGGTCAGATTTGATAAAGGATTATGACTTCTCAATACATTACCATTGTGGGAAAACGAACAAGGTGGATAATGTTTTTAGTTGGAAGGATCATGTTATCTTATCCACCATGAGGATCACCAAATGTCCAAAAAATATTATTTTCAATGGATATAGATGGATATCTAGAAAGAAAGGGAAAATATTATATTTCTCAAATGAATGTTCAAACCACTATAAAAGTGAATATTATGGAGGCATGGAAGGAATATGTTGAGATTAAAAAGAAAGTTAAAATGTTCTATAGATTAATATTATTCAGCATATAATGATAAGATTCATGAAATGTGTATATGATCCTTCTATATCAGATTTGAAGAAGTATCTATTACAGGAAGATCATATATCTTCATTCTCTATTCATCCTTAATGTATGAATATATAAATGGACTAGAAAGAATACCAATGGTTGGAGGAATAAAGATATATATCATAGAGTTTGTATCTTAGTGCTTGGTATGACAACAAGTTAAGGCTAGAAAAAAATAAAAAGGGATTGTTACATCCCTTACCCGTACCATGTTCGAAATAATAGAATATCACAAGGATTTTATCTTTGGATTGCCCAAAAACATTAAAGGTTTTAATTCTATATGTGTGGAATTCGATCACCTAACAAATTCATCACACTTCATTGTTATCAGAGAAAACTAATCTCTGGATCATATTTCTAGGGCATACATTGAAGAAGTGGTAAGGTTGAATGGAGTATAAAATACTATTGTATCGGATCAGGATCTGAGGTCTGCTTCGATGTTCTGGAGTCTTCTTCAGTAAGCACTTGATACCAAATTGAGTTTCACCACTTCTTATCGTCATCAGATAGATGGTCAGTATGAAAAAATAATATTAATCCTTGATGATATGTTGATATCTTTTTCTCTGGATTTCAAAGGTAGTTGGGATCAAAACCTTCCTCAATTTTAGTTTTTTTCATTAATATATTTCACACAAAAATTAATATGGCACATTATGAATCACTTTAGGGGAAGAAATTTGGATCTCCAACATGTTGGGTTGATGTTAGAGAAAGAATGCGATTGTGACCTGAGATTACGGATGAACTGGATGAGAATATTAGAACCATTTATAGATATATTAGGAAACTCAAATTTGGCAAAAAAATATAATGATAACTATTAGCGTGATCTAAAATTTGATGTTTATTAAAAGGAGTTTTTATGAATCTATCCCTTTAAAAGGTTATGAGATTTAGGACCAAAGGGAATCTAATACCCAGGTATATCTGACCCTTTAAGATTTTTTAAAATATTGAGATTTTATCCTATCACTTGTAACTTTCTACAAATCTCTCTCATGTACATAATTGGTTCTATGTGTCTCTCCCATTGAACTATATACCTAACCCTTCACATGTATTGATCTCAAAGGTCAAACTGTTAGATCATGATCTTTATTAAGAGGAACAACCACTTGAAATTATAGATCATATAGAAAAAGTTTCTAAAAACAAGACCACTCACTTGGTCAAAGTATTTTTGGATAAATCACCAGTTATTGGAATCTACATTGGGACTTGAGGATATTTTTAATCATAAGTATCCTTATTTTTTTTACCCAAATGAAGAATGTCAAGTGTGAAATTCTTTTTAATGGGTCCAGAATGTATCACCTCAATATTTAGAAACCTTTTTTCTCAAAGAAAATAATTTTTTATTAATATCATAAATTTCGTGAAGTAAAAAATTCATTTCATATGGCATCAACGTGTCATACATTACATGCAACACCAACGTAGAGTATGTTACATGCACCACTGAGTTTCTACGAAACATATTTTTTTTATAATTATTTAAACTAGATAATTATAACATAGTTATTAAAATATTTTATATCAATATCAATAATTCCATTTTCAAATTTTTATTATAGATTTCTTATTTAAAAAAATATTGATAAAAAAGATATAATTTTTCATAAATCCCTTATATGTTTAAAAATAATATTTTCTCAACTGAATTGTTTTTCATGTCCTTTAACAAAATCAATAAAAATAATTCTAGACATACATAGAAACATAATTTGATAAATTATTCTTCATTTTTGAATTTATAATGACAAATTTATGTTAGGATTAATTTTTCTAATTGGTATGAGGAACTTTATTTTTTGATTAATAGTGAAAAATACCGAATTTAAATTCAAATCTACCTTTTTGTATAATTAATTTATAAGGTTAATTTATATTTAAAATTTATTGAAAAGTTTAATTATTTCATATTTTTATTAGTTAATCCAATTTAAGTCAATAGAATAAATTTTATTTGAAATTGGGTATAAAAACATATCCCACTTTTGGATGTTTTTACTTTAAAACCATGTATTTTTATCCCATCTATGGGATTAAATTTAAATTAATTTCTTCCACTTCTGTTATTAGAATTTATAAAAATGAATTAAATATTTTTAATCATAATAAAATATAATTTCTATTAAGTTCAACATATTTTTTGATATAAAATATTAGTGAATGTGATTAATATTAATTACAATGATTAAGAGAAAAATTATGTTAAAAAAGTACTATACTTTAAATTTAGGACCCAAAAAGACCTAGAATATTGTAAAATAGAAATTTAAAATCTATATTTACACCATATACTCCATTTTATTTAATTGTTTCAATAATTGTATCCACTTTTCATGGTAAAAACATGGATGTAATTCTTTTTCACAAAATTTACAAGACTGTCACTCCTCCCCCACTATAAAAAGGATTCCTCTCCACCCACTTCCCCACACATCTCTAAACACATTGACTCAACCAAGATCTGCCCAAATAGATCCTAAAAATACATTCCTTGATAAAATAATCCTCACCATTTTTAAAATTCATTTTAATTAATCCCTTTGGTTCAAACCATAAGGAGTTACCCAAATAAAACGTAACATCCTCCCTCAAGCTCCTTTCTGTTGTTTTCTTCCCCCACCCCCTAAAATATACTTATTAAAAGATTATATAATAACACAAATTATCTCAATATAATTATATGTTATTATATTAAGGGTTATAACTACGTTACACACACTTCCATCTAATGGGTAATAAACATTCTGTTTATGTGTACAACGAACTACCGACTTTATAAATAATGATTGTTCATTTTTCTTTTACCCCTTTTATGGCTGGAAATTTTGATAGACACACTGTTTATATATTATATATATTATATTTATTATTTTTTATTCTTATTTAATTATTTAATAACACATACCATTAAAATTTCCATTTTTGTAAATATAATAATATCTTTTGAAGAAGTTTGGATTACAAACACCTCAAATCAATGGGATTCATTCGCACACTACCTAGAATTTATTAAGGATGTTTTTAGTGAAATTATATGACATATATAACATAATAATTATATTATAATGATATTATATATATATATATAGTTAATTTTCATTATTTCTTTTAATATGACAATAAAATAGAAACAGTGTTCATTCATACTTACGACCAAACTTCTCCATAAACGGTGTATTCCATTTTATAATTATATATTCTATGGATTATTATAAAAAATATTATGAATATATTTTCTATTTATATAATGGTTCATAAACTATAAATATTGATATATGTATAAGGACCAGTGATATAACAAATTAAGACACAGGTCAATAACAAAGAGGATATTACCTGATGTGAAACCTTAACATATAATTATTAACAAAAGAATCATATATATTCACAATAAAACCGTATATGGTATTAGATATAAAAATAGGGTTATGTGATATATTTATAACAACCATATATTTATTATAAGGTATGTTTTTTTGAGTAATATGAGAGTAAATACACATTGTAAGAGAATTTCATCTCATTTTTATATCTATGAAATACATACCATGTTTACCACTATTTTATTTTGTGTTGTGTATATAATACCAATGAATGTATTATATGGTTATTGTTATTAAATTTATGGGTTTTTACATATACATTATATGATCATTATTCTATGGTGTTTATTTTTCTAGAGTTACTAAATCGGTAAGATTGTTTTGTCTCAATTTTTCTTCTTCGAGAAGCATATTTTGTTTGGCACCAACATTCTTTTTATAGGTGTCTATAAATCCATTTGATCTATCGTATAATTAATATCATTCGTCTCATGATATTTTGAGCTTAATTTACATTAATTTTCTTACAGGGATTGTCGGATAACAAGTTTCCATGTGGTAAGTGTTTATTGGAACAATCTCATCATTTTTTATAATTGTTATGATTATGTTGTCATAGATGAAATATTATGATCAATATCTTAGGAACACTCATGGGATATGTTAATCTATAATTATTCTTGATATATCCATGTATTAATACCATTTTTCTATTTTTTATACTTAAGATGATTAAGAAAATGTTTTTATGAAAAAATTGAATGTATTTCTCTATTTAGCCAAATATCTATTTTATTTCAAAAACCATGATTACAAAATTGTTTTCAGAAAATCTTTCTCATGAAAAATGGATTAAATTTTTTTTATGGTTTTCAAATATTCCTTTACATGTTTTCAAATCAATTTTCCAAGAAAAATATATTGAAAATATATTTTCTTTTAAAAATAAATTTTAGATAAAAAAAGGATATTTTCCTTTATAAATGTTTTTAGAAGATATTTCAATGTTATTTCCCATCTAAGAGGACATCCATCGATTTTACTCATTCCTTTATGGTAAAATTATTCAATTTTCCATTTATATTATTTATCTTAAGTGATTATTTTTTGATTTCATGCGGGTTATGAAACTTATTTCTCATTCATAGGTTATATGCTTTTGAAACCCACTTCTTTTCACATTTATTCTTTTTAAATGATTATGAAACCTGTAAATTTTATATATTTTATGATATGATTAAATTTTTTTGATACCAATTTCATTCATTGTTTATGAAATAATCATTAATTATTTTTTTCTCATGTATGTATGACTTCATTATGATATTGGTGGGACCTATATCTTCCACTAATGCATTGGGTAAAAATTTATACCTCGTTAGATAGATTAATATGGTCTTTGGAGTGAAACTTGACTACTAATATGGACATGGGAGTGAACCATGAATCTTAAAATGGTATGACGAGTTAAATCATACTACTAATATGGCCATTGGAGTGAACAATGACTATCAAGATGGAATGAGGAGTAAACCCATACTACAAAGATGACCTTGTAAGATATTCTTTGACAACTATGGAAATAATTTTGATATGATTATGTGTCAACCCCAATTCCATTTCTTATTCCTATATTATTCTTTGATGGATTATATTCGTTATTTCCTTATGATTCATGTATTAGGAACTACCAAGCTTTATGCCATGATTTATGTTTATAATATTATTTTGTGTTGCTTATGATCACTTAATGTTATGATCACATTATCATGCCCATATGTGCATGTTTATTCTTATGTGTATCCGCTATATTCCCTTACTGAGCATCTGAGCTCACCACTTTTTATGTCTCCCTTACTAGGTTGTGAAGATATGTATTAAATATGACATGTCTAAGAAAGTTTATCTTCATGAAGAATCTAGTGGGAGACAATGTAGTTCACTTATGTACCAGTATTTATGTATCCATGTTTCCTAATTCACTAGATTAATACGGTCTTCAAGGGTATATTGGTATAATTTTTTAAGTATTCTAAAAATGTTATGTAATGTTTCTTAATTAAAAGAAATGGTCACTAAACATGGTAAATGTTAGAAAGAAAATGACATACCCCCATGTAGGTATGACATTCCATATAACCCATTTACACACCTTGTACTCTAAAATGTCTAACCAAACTATGTATATGATAGAACATTATTAGGTTTATTGGTGAGGAAACACACCATGTGACCCTATATATACACTATGTACATTTCTTTGACACATCCACCTTGTGTATACCCTTCTTCTAGAATCAGATATGGCTTCTGAGCAGCCTCTTCTGAGTGTTTTTTCACATAAGATGTGAGGGTGGCCATTATTTTGGAATTAAATGTATAGAATGAGGGTTTACAAGCTGTAAAATTCTATTAGTTATGTTTAGTCCATGGAAATTATTGGGTGTGGTCATTAAAGTGTTACTAGGATTGGAAACCCCCTATTGCACCAAGGTGATGGCCCTATGCTCTCTGTTAAGTAAACAAGATATCCCATACTATAGAGTGCTCAATACCGCTATATACAGAGTGAAACCCCATATTTTTTAACTTTAATAAGGAGTGGGTCATCTATTGGGGAAATTTCCCCCTTGGTTGTGGATTATAGTGGAAAGGTTTAGTCTCTCCACATGAATTACTGAAAGGTTACACTAGATCCATGGCTATGTGATATTTCCACTTATCTGTAGATATACGTGGAATAGTGTGGGCCCTATAAATGGATTCTTATGGAGTTGTGTTTGATTTTGGGCATTATATATACACCTTTGAGGTTGCAAGATGTCTCTTCATTCTTATTTGCGATGTGGACATAGATATCCCCTTAATTTCTTCATGGGATTCTATAAAATCATATATGATGATTAGGTTTCATTACCCTCCATTATTATAGGATTATATACATATTGATTATTTTAATTTCTTCCACTTATTGTTTTTTGAGTAATCTTATTAGATATGTATATACTAACCCATTCATGGGATTTTTCTGCACATATTTTTTCATATATAGCTGACAGAAAGATTACCAATGGCTATAGTAGACCTGGTATCATTGAATCATAGTATAACTTAAGGGAACTAACCGTGTTCCGTGGTCAGACACTGGTGTTTGGAGTTAGGATGTCCCACAATATAGTATTTAATGTTATTTAAAATTTTGGTTTCCTCCAACATTTTTGGTTGGGATTGTTTTTTTTCTTTTATTCTTTTAATTCAATTTTGTACTCTAATGTTTTCCTATAGGTTGTTTCTTTGATGGTTTAAACTATAGTAATTAAGTATTTTATTAAATCTCTACATAATCTTATAGAGATGGTTGTTTGTGTGTTTTTACTTAGGATAAGGCCTCCAATTTCAGTACTACCTACTATGTTCATTTTTCTATCACCTAGCCTATTAGAGGTGGTCCAAGTGTGACTCGATCAGCCATCCACATAAAAGGTGGGCCCTGGTGGGATGGGTAATGAAAGTGAATACATTATCCGAAATAAAATTATTTTTTCTACTTTATATTCAAAAAACCAAGAAGAAAGTAAAAAATAACTATAAATCTCACTCATTAACTCATTAGAAGGTCATTCAAATAGAATAACCTCACTAATCAACCAGGTTAATTAGTGATTGAGCTACATCAGAGTACTATTCACTCTTCCATCTCTATATATCAATTAGATTTTAAGTTATTCTTATGTTTACTATACCTTAAAATACCTCTTCTCAATTACATTAAGTAAAAGTACTCTGATACTCTATCCATTATTTCATTATATTTATTTTATTATGTACAACATTGGAAGAGGCTTGGTATATCCTAGACTACATCATGTGTAGTATTCTATTTAAAAAACTAGTCTAGGTTATAGATTTATTTATTATGTTTTCGTAAACACAATTGATATTCACTTATTACAATGAGAAGAGGATAAATCCATAGCTTAGAGAAGAAATTATGTTTAAATAAATCTTTGTTTTATTATATTCTTTTAAACATTTCACTAAATATTTTCAAAGAATGATTTTCTTAATAAACTCTGATTGATTGCCTCTATACGTGATATATATATTGTGTTTGGGGTTAGTTAAATTGTTTCAAAAGTTAAATCGATTAATTGTTTTAACTGGTTATTGATGAATCCTTTGAGATAATATTTTAAAGTATCAAATTATATATAACTTTTGTCTTTATAAAATTGGCGGGTTTTTGAATTATGGGGATTCTAAATTAATAATTTTTAAAATATATATTTTTTATATTATAACCTAAATCCCCCCTTCCACCTTAATAATTGCACTAAAACTAACAGATAAATAGTATCAATAGATTCAATTACCATTTATATTTTTTTCTCCTTCTATATTTTAAACCAAGAATAATGTGAATATACTTTTAGTAATTGAATATGGAAAAATCCTTCAATATTAGTAAAGTGATCAACTCTTTTAAAATGGTATAAAATATTCTTGAGAAAAATCTATGCTCGTTATTTTAATTAAATATATTTAAAAAAGATCTTCCATTAATCTTATATGTGACATTGGATTTTTATACTTTATTACATCAAAAAAATCTCCTAGCATTCAATCCTTGATAGCATGCATGTATAAATACAATAATATCAGTATGGAATGAAACTTCACTTCACTATGTGGAAAATCTCATCACATCATGAATTATTTCTACACTAGTTCTCCCATAAATCATTAATTGAACCATGGTCAACTCTCAAACAACATTTTGACATTTAATCTTTAAGGGTATTAAATAATAATAATACTTTATCACCATAATCCCCTTACTTTTTCTAACTTGGGGACCTTATATAAGGATGTTTTTCACAATCGTTGGGTTTATGTTCTATTTTTTCAAATGGAAGATATATTTGAAGTAATTTGAAGGATCTTTGAGTTAGTGGAGTTGGTCATACTGGACTGGATAGGTTTTAAATGTTTTAAGAAGAATATAATGGTTTAGGGGTGCATACTATGCATTAATTAGAATTGATGTTAGGATATTGACAAATCCACCTTATATAATGTTGTTTTGTTGGGTTTTGTAATATTCTTCACTTCATACATAAAGTGTAATCATTTATCAATTAAATGAAAAAAATTTATGGAATTGTGATTGGTATGTACATTCAACAAATGAGGTGTAAGATGTTTTTGTAAAGAATCAAAAGATATTTGTTTTTTCAAAATATTGATTTTTTTTGTTAAATTTTTTAACTTTGGAGACCACTCAAAAAATCTATGAAGGAATATTTTTATATTTCTATAGTTTTGGAGGTACCTACACTATATAGAGAAACCATGTGGAAATATACTCGGCCATCATATAGAGTTGCGGAGGACCACACTGAAATATGTTTATCACACTTTAAAGAATATTAGGTGATTTTCAGTGACTCTGGAATCATAAGAATGTCCATTCAATATAATAGGGTTATTACACAATAGTATTAGTGTTAGAAAATATATGGATGTTATTTTACTATTATTAATTATAGAGTTAATCAAGAGATTTAACTGGTAATAATGTATCTCTATGTTGGACATCAAACATATTTAAATATAGAAAACCATGCTTTAATATAAAAGATTATAAGATGATAATTACACAAATAAATATGTTGAACTGTGTATAATGTTGACCCAATAAGTTCTAGTTGTTAAAATTTATTTCAAATAGAATTTCTGTTTCTCATCTCAATGGATAGTTAATGTGTTGTTTAAAGGAAATGATTTTCTAACATAAAATAGGAATTTATAGGAATTGAGAAGTGATTAAATATTAGAAGATCTGAAAATAGATAGAAAACAAGAATACTGAGAATATATAATATTATTGATAGTTAATAATGATATTGTATAATTCCATTGTAGATCTATACTTAAAGAGGAATCGGAAGCCTATGAAAACACCCTTATAGGATTGGTGTAATTCATTTGTTGAAGAATAAATACAAGTATGCATCATGTCACATATATATTGTATTATTTATCTCATAGTATATAATATGTAAAGACACAGAAATTTCAAAGGAATTTTTTTTTTCTTAATTTTCTTTGAATTTTACAAGAACACAGTTTCTGACGGCACTTGATTCCGAGGCCCGGAGTGCCCGGAATCAATTTTCGAAGTTTGGCTTGGGTATGTTCAGTGAACGAATGAGAGGGTTTTCCTATCTTTGGAACCGGTGCTCGTAATTGAAATCTGATGGCACCGATGAACTCACAACGCCGGTATTCGCTTAATGAGACCTTTTCCGAGGTTGCGTTTTATGCGGGTTGAGAGTTAGTTTTGGGGGAAATAAAATGAAGGTAAATAAAATGTGGAAACACAATTTTATTTTTTTTATCCATGTTGGTTATATCCTCCCAAAGGGAGTTAGAGGTGGGACCCACATCCACTTAACATCCCTTGAGAGGATTAAGTGTGGTGGGGCCCACACGAACCCTAACTCCTCAACTCCCCTTTAAACTCCCAATAACTCCACTCAATGTAATTTTGACAACTTGAGATTTAATTGAGATGAGTTTTTGTTTTTCAAACTTTTGAAATTCAAGTGGTTTAGTTGTGTAAATAAAATAAGCCTTATACTTATTTTATTTTGGTTAGATTTCTCTTTCCACCTTGAGAGAATTTGGGAGCTTTCTTCTTCTTCTTTAAACCTTGACGAAGAACACGAAGAACACTTAAGCTCCGATGAAGAACGCCGCATCTCTTCTTCATAGCCAGTGTGTTTCTGAAGATCGACGGCGCCGCTTTTTCCTCGGACTTTCTTCGTCAGCTTACGAAGTTTCTCCAGTGACGCTACCTCTTCGGACGTACCTCGACGTCAACAGAATCAACGTTCGATTCCCGCGATGCCCGACCTCTGCGATGCTTGTCTTCCGCGGCTCGTTGACGTGCTCCGCTATTGAAACCGAGGTAGGGGATTGTTGTTATTTTATTACATTAATCCCATTCTTGATTCTAGCATGTCGAACTTCGAGTTTATTCGACTAATTGTTATCGCTTAACGAGAGGGGGCCGGACAGCACAAACACGGCCTAACCCCCTCCTTGTTCATGTTTGTTCCTTTGTGAATGGAATGGAATGGTGTGGTGCCGTCGCACCACACGGGAATCACAGAAAATAATGTGTGGCGTCGTCGCGCCGCGTAGTGGAAAAAAATTCAAGAACGCGACGCCGTCGCGCCGCGTTGATGGATATTGAAAATACCGTGGCCAGAGTGGGGCTGCGGCAGAGGGGAATTGTGTCGTCGCACCACGCCAGACGACAAGGGCTGCAGCCAGTTCTGGGCCGCGGTGGAGCAGGGTTGTCGACGGCCGTCATCGGGCCGCCGGCGTCGGTGCAGGAAGGGGACCGGCCGTCGCCGGTCCCGTGGTGCAGGAACCGGTCGGCCATGGCGGGCCGGCCAGACTTGATGAACCAGGGGAATTAATTCCCCCGGCCGGCTGGCAGTAAGCGGCCCCATTAAGGGGTTGCTGTTTTGAAGGAACCGAGGGGGGGCTTTCCCCCCCCCCTGTGCGGCGTCCAAGCAGCGGCCCCCCATGTGGGGGGGGGGGGGGGGGGTCGTTTCCCTCAATGCGCGGCAGATTGCCGCGCCGTTTTGAAACCAGGGGGGCTTTTCCACCCCCACGCGCGGCGCACCTGCGGCGCCCAGGCCATGCCGTCGTGCCGGCCCGCGCCGCCGGCCGGGCCGGATTTTCCGAGCCGGGTCGGGTCGTCGGGCCGGGTCGGCCCGGGCCCAGACCCCCCATTTTCAGACCTCTTTCAGTCAAAAGCTTGTAACTTGAGATATGGGACTCCAAACGACGCTTCGTCAGTGGCAACGCAATCCTTGGATCGAGACGGTCGTTTCGGTATATCGCACTCAAGGTTTAGGATTACTTTGGGTCCGGCCGGGTTGGTTCGGATACGAAACCAACCAGGCCCTCGGAGCACAAACGCTTATATCTTGAGCTCCGGACGTCCGATTGACGTGCCGTCGACTTTTATGGATTCCCCTTAGTGAGACAGATATTTTGGCTTACTCCGCTCGAGGTTTGGATGCCATCGGAGTGCGGTCGAGTCGGTTCGCTCACGAAACCAACCGGGCCCCTGGAACGAAAAAGCCAATAACTCACAGAACGGGCATCTGATTGACGCGCCGTCTGTCTCGTTGAATTCCTCTTGATGAGACGGAACTTTTGGCATACTTCGCCCGAGTTTTGGATATAGTTGGATGGTGGCTGGGTTGGATCGCAGCCGAAATCCAACCGGGCCCCTGGAACGGAAAAGCTGATATCTTTCAGACAGGACGTCCATTTGACGAACCGTCAGCGGCGTTGATGATCACGTGGAGAAACGGTCCCTATGAGTATACCCTATGAGAGTTTGGGGTGCAGTTGAGATACGGCCGGAATTGGTTCTCTCACGAAACCAACCGGGCCCCTGGGATGAAACGGCTAGTAACTCACAGACCGGGCGTCCGATTGACGCGCAGTCTGTTGCGTTGAGACCCCTAAGACGAGGCGGTCCTTTGAGATACATCTTTGTGGGACTTTGAGACACTTGGGGTATAAACCTATAGCTCGTGGAGCGGACCCTCCCAGAGACGAGCATGCGGAGTACGGAGACCGTGTAGCCGACTGAGACCTGACGACTGCTTGACTGACTCGACTTGGAGTGAGTCGACTAGCCCAGTGGACGGAGAACTACTTTCTGAGGTGCAGACCCATGGTGGATGGAGCACTACCTGTGTGACAGTGCAGACCCGTGGTACTCGTCCGGAGAGTACCTCAGCAGGTTACTAGGGGGTGTGCACTACTGTGTTTGGGTGACATACGTCGGCGGGAAGCACTACTGTGTCTGGGTGGCTGACCCGCGGTACTCGACAGGAGGAGTACCTCAGCAGTCTTAGGTTAGTGAGCAGTACCTCGGAGTCGTGACAGGACCACTGAACACTCTAGAGACAGAGCTCTTCAGCAGTTACGGTTTCGATAATGAAAATCTTGGTTTGAGCTGAGACTTTTGACCTTTGTGTATACCTCATGATTGAGATGGGTCACTTGATAACTTAGGTATTTGTATGGGCATATACCTGGGTAGTGGTTATCTGTTGATTTCATGATCCTTGTGTTTCCTCATGGTTGAGATGGGTTACTTGATAACTTAGGTATATGTATGGGCATATACATAAGTAGAGGTTATCTGTTTAGATCGTCTTTTTGGTTATCCTTGTTGGTTTTAGAGAGACCTTGAGGGTCTCGGGGTCCCTACTGAGTATCGTTATACTCACCCCTGCACGGGCTATGCCCGCACCTCGTTGCAATGGTTGTAGACGATGGGTAGTGCTGACAGAGGTCGAGTGTTCGAGGACTGGACGGTGCCCGGAGGTGGACTACACGACGAGTCAGTACCCAGAGGTGGACTACATAACGAGTCAGTATCTAGAGGAGGTTGACGGGCGAGAGCGTTGAGGAGGCTATCTGTACCTACCCTTCAGGTTGGATCCGAGGAGGACAACCCAGGAGCTTCTTCCTTCTTCCAGTTGTTTGTCTTTTTCTGTTGTACTTTCATTCAGTTGTAGCTGCACTTTCAGTTGGGTTTGTATTTTGGCCCATTTACTTTTCATCACTTTCTTTTTTACTTAGTGATTTGCTTCCGCTTGTACTCTATGGTGTTTTGTTTACTTTTATAAAGGCAATGCCTTCCCAGTTATCGGGATTTTCGCTTTCGGTGCTAGTCACCAGCCCCTGGCCTATGGAAGGCGGGATTGGGGTAGTCACGACACGGGCCTTGAGGACGGGTCGTGACAAATTGGTATCAGAGGAGTCAGTTCTACCACAGAACTTATAACTCTGATATTTTCTTTATGTGAAGCAATAGTGTTAAGAGTACCGAGTGTGGTTTTCAGTTCAGGGAGTCCAGTTTTGGTGCGGGCGGCCGACGTATCCATACACCAGGACCCTGACAACTGATTTCCGACTTTGTTGCCGAGAACACTGATTGCGTGTGTGTTTTCAAAGGTTTTACCTTAAAACAGCTCAAACCAGGTCAGCTCACCAGGTATAATTGTTTGACCGTGTCACGTTGTTTCTTTCGGGATGCCTTTTCTCGGACGACCAGCTAGAGACCAGAGGGATGTGCATGCTGACAGCATGTCGAGCAATGAGGATTCAGTACAGGGCCCTCTTGCAGTTGAGGCACCAGCGGTACTACCATACGTTGGGCCACCGATGCCACCAGTCCCAGCAGTAGGCGATGCACACCACATGAGTGGCTGCACGAGTTCCAGTGCCAGAGGCCACCCAAGTTCCAGGGAGAGACGGACCCGCAGGCGGCTGAGGATTGGCTGGAGGCTATGGTGAGAGTCTTCAGGCTAGTGGGGATGCCGACAGACTTCATGGTGATCTTTGCTGCCAGCCTTCTTCAGGCAGCAGCAGGCAGGTGGTGGATCCACTTGTTTCAGTTTTGCGACGGGATGGTCTTCTCATGGGAAGACGTCGAGACCTTTTTCAGGGTGGAGTTTGTGCCAGTAGCTCTACACCCCGAGCATGTATAGGAGCTTCTGCCTTTTCCGCAGGGTTTTCGATCAGTAGCTGAGTCATCTGTGGGCAGTAGACAGATGATGCAGAGGTCCAGGAGGACCAGAACCGCATTTGGATGATCTCGGGTTTTAGGACCGGTGGTGCGGGGCACCCGGGGTGGAAACAGAGCTCGTCTTGCCAGAAGCCGGTTGTGTTACTCATGCGGCGGAAACGGTCACCTAGCACGTGACTGTCTGACTCCTCGTACAGTTGATCTGTAGGCTTTGGAGGATCCACCGAGGCAGAAGCAGCGGTGAGTGTTTGAGAAACAGCTGAGTAGTGTACAAGGCAGTAGAGATCCAGGAGCAGGTGGACAGGAGCGGAACTAGTGGATACGTCCCTTGTACTTCTAGTTCCATGTTTCTGTTGTATTCGTGTCTTTGTACTATGAGCTGCAATAATAAAAAGACACTTATCTTTGTTTGCTTTCCTGTCCTTTTGTTTGGTTGATGCTAAGTAGTCCCGGTTAAAACTGTTGACTTGACCCTCACTTTCGAGATTTCTACTGGAGGAGACCCAGTGACCTCACACTGATGCCGACAGTGTGACTCGACCCTTGGAGGCGAGAGTGACAGTTGGATCTCTTAGAAGTTACGTCGAGGCCTTACGACGTCATCCATGGAATGAATGCATCATTCATGTTGGGGTTGACTGTATCAGGCAACGAATGTGGTTCATCTAGGGGATGAGACCAGATTTCTCCTATAGGAAAAGAAGAAATCATAGCAGCTCTTGTTAGACTAAAGAAGGTCCAGGTCATCCAAGAGTGGATGAAGACTGCACAGTGCAGTAAGAAACAGGAAACCGGTGCCAGTCTTAGAGACTCGGGCATGTTAAATGTTTCAAGAAGTGGAAGCTTTAAGGATAGATGAGTCTGTGAAGCAGCAGACGTGGAGACAGAGCTAGGAGAGCAGTATGAGGTGGTGTACATATTAACATGGTACAACCACCCGCCTTAGTTATTTCCGCCAGGCTCAGGGAGCTGGAGGGCGGAGGAAGAGTGCAGCTGCATGCGGTCAAGGAGTGTGACCCAATGGCTCTAGAAATGATTCAAGGGACATTCTGTGTCCACTACTAGCTACTGTAGTAACGGACGTCGATATGAATCATACCTTGCTTTCACAAATCTTGTTCCAGACCTAGAGTTTCCGGTAAGCCATGGACTTGACCCTCGCGTCTGGAGATACCTTGGGGAGAGTCTCGATAATCACACCTACGCCGACGGTGTGGTCAGACCCTCGAGGCGAGAGTTCCAGTTGGAATCTCTTGGTGGCAGCGTTGAAGCCTTACGACGTTATTTTGAGTATGGAATGGGAAATAACTGTTCATACACAAATTGACAGTTTTAGGCAAACGTCAGGATGGATTTTCCTTGGTCGGCGAAAAGGAAACCCCAGGCAGCACAGGATAAACTCTTTCACAGGAGGGTGTGACCGATCACTCTTGAGTCGGTCAACCTTACCCTCGTAGCGGAAGTCGTTTCGAGTTCCAGTTCTAACAGAAAATGGAGACCTCTGGAGTTCGAGGATGACGATCACGTCCTTATATGGGTCTCACCACGATGAGGTTTACGGAGATGTGGCCAAGGCGGCAAGTTATCTCCGAGGGTCAGCGGACCTTCTTAGGTCCTCAGCTAGGTAGGCGGGGTGGTTTACCGCTTGACCCATTCACCACAGTTGCACCAGGTGCACGACGACTTCCATGTATCTCAACTGAGGAGATACGTGCTCGACCCTTCGCATATCATCGACCATGAGGAGCTGGACAATGACGATGGGGTGTCATTCACGGAGGTTCCAGTGGGGATCGAGGATCGACAAGAGTATATCCTACGAGGACGATCAATTCCTCTGGTGCACTTTCTCTGGCAGTACGGGAACCTCCGGGTGAGCACATGGGAGCGGAAGACTCAGATGCGTGCTCTGTACCGCTTTTGTATCCTTAGTTTGTGTTAAAGCTTTACGAGTACGTAAATCCCTGAGGTGGGAGTAATGAAAAGACCCAGAAATTTCAGTGAAAATTTTTTTCTTAATTTTATTTGGAATTTTACAAGAACGCAGTTTCTGACAGCACTTGATTCCGAGGCCCGGAGTGCCCGGAATCAATTTCCGAAGTTTGGATCGGGTACGTTCAGTGAACGAATGAGCGTGTTTTCCTATCTTTTAAACCGGTGCTCGGAATTGAAATCCGATGGCACCGATGAACTCGCAATGATGATATTCGCTTAAGGAGACCTTTTCTGAGGTTGCGTTTTATGCGGGTTGAGAGTTAGTTTTGGGGGAAATAAAATGAAGTTAAATAAAATGTGGAAACACAATTTTATTTTTTTTATCCATGTTGGTTATATCCTCCCAAAGGGAGTTAGAGGTGGGACCCACATCCACTTAACCTCCCTTGAGAGGATTAAGTGTGGTGGGGCCCACACGAACCCTAACTCCTCAACTCCCCTGTAAACTCCCAATAACTCCACTCAATTTAATTTTGACAACTTGAGTTTTAATTGAGATGAGTTTTTGTTTCTCAAACTTTTGAAATTCAAGTGGTTTAGTTGTGTAAATAAAATAAGCCTTAGACGTATTTTATTTTGGTTAGATTTCTCTTGCGACCTTGAGAGAATTTGGGGGCTTTCTTCTTCTTCTTTAAACCTTGACGAAGAACACGAAGAACACTTAAGCTCTAATGAAGAACGCCGCATCTCTTCTTCGTAGCCGGTGTGTTTTCGAAGATCGACGATGCCGCTTTCTCCTCGGACTTTCTTCGTCATCTTACGAAGCTTCTCCAGTGACGGTACCTCTTCAGACGTACCTCGACGTCAACGGAATCAACGTTCGATTCCCGCGACGCCCGACCTCCACGACGCTTGTCTTCCGCGGCTTGTTGACGTGCTCCGCTCTTGAAACAGAGGTAGGGGATTGTTGTTATTTTATTACATTAATCCCGTTATTGATTCTATCATGTCGAACTTCAAGATTATTCGACTAATTGTTATCGCTTAACGAGAGGGGGCCGGACCGCACAAACACGGCCTAACCCCCTCCTTGTTCATGTCTGTTCCTTTGTGAATGGAACGGAATGGCGCGGTGTCATCGCACCACACAGGAATCATGATAAATATTGTGCGGCGCCATGGAAAGAAATTCAAGAACGCGACGTCGTCGCGCCGCGTTGAAGGATGTTGAAAATACCGCGGCCAGAGCGGGGCCGTGGCAGAGGGGTGCGGTGCCGTCGCACCATGCCAGATGACAAGGGCCGCGGACGGTTCCGGGCCGCGGCGGAGCAGGGTGACCGGTGGCTGACATCGGGCCGCCGACATCGGTGCAGGAAGGGGACCGGCCGTCGCCGGTCCCATGGTGCAGGAACCGGCCGGCCATGGCGGGCCGATCGGACTTGAAGAACCGGGGGAATTAATTCCCCCGGCCGGCTGGCAGCAAGCGGCCCCATTAAGGGGCCGCGGTTTCGAAGGAACTGAGGGGCGCTTTCCCCCCCCCCTGTTCGGTGTCCAAGCAGCGGCCCCCCATGTGGAGGGGGGGGGGGGGGGGGGGGGCGTTTCCCTCAAGGCGCGGCAGATTGCCGCGCCGTTTTGAAACCAAAGGGGGGGCTTTGCCCCCCACGCGTGGCACACATGCGGCGCCCAGGCCGTGCCGCCGCGCCGGCCCGCGCCGCCGGCCGGGCCGCATTTTCCGAGCCGGGCTGGGTCATCGGGCCGGGTCACCGCCCGGGCCGGGTCGACCCGGTTCGGCCGACCCAGGGGGGGTCGGTCCGGGTCGGCCCGGGGCCAGACACCCCGTTTTCGGACCTCTTTCAGTCAAAATCCTGTAACTTAAGCTACGGGCCTCCAAAGGATGCGCTGTCAGTGGCAACACGATCCTTGGATCGAGACGGTCATTTCGGTATATCGCACCGAAGGTTTCGGATTACTTTGTGTTCGGCCGGGTTGGTTCGGTTACGAAACCAACCGGGCCCTCGGAGCGGAAACGCTTATATCTTGAGCTTCGGACGTCCGATTGACATTCCGTCGACTTTGATGTATTCCTCTAAGTGAGACGGATCTTTTGGCTTACTCCGCTCGAGGTTTCGATGTCGTCGGAGTGCGATCGGGTTGGTTCGCTCACGAAACCAACCGGGCCCCTGGAACGAAAAAGCCAATAACTCATAGACCGGGCGTCCGATTGACGCATCGTATGTCTCGTTGAATTCCTCTTGATGAGACGGAACTTTTGGCATACTTCGCCCGAGATTTGGATATAGTTGGATGGTGGCCGGGTTGGATCGCACCCAAAATCCAACCGGGCCCCTGGAACAGAAAAGATGATATCTTTCAGACAGGACGTCCGTTTGACGAACTGTCAGCGGTGTTGATGATCACGTTGAGAAACGGTCCCTATGAGTATACCCTATGAGAGTTCGGGGTATAGTTGAGATACGGCCAGAATTGGTTCGCTCACGAAACCAACTGGGCCCCTGGGATGAAAAGGCTAGTAACTCACAGACCGGGCGTCCGATTGACGCGCCGTCTGTTGTATTGAGACCCCTATGACAAGGTGGTCCTTTGAGATACTTCTTCGTGGGACATTGAGATACTTGGAGTATCGAACTATAGCTCGTTGAGCGGACCCTCCCAGAGACGATCATGCGGAGTACAGAGACCGTGTAGCCGACTGAGACCTGACGACTGCATGACCGACTCGACTTGGAGTGAGTCGACTAGCCCAGTGCATGGACCACTACTTTCAGAGGTGCAGACCCATGGCGGACGGAGCACTACCTGTGTGACAGTGCAGACCTACGGTACTCGTCTGGAGAGTACCTCAGCAGGCTACTAGGGGGTGTGCACTACTGTGTTTGGGTGACATACCTCGGCGGGAAGCACTACTGTGTCTGGGTGGCTGACCCGCGATACTCGACAGGAGGAGTACCTCAGCAGTCTTAGGTTAGTGAGCAGTACCTCGTAGTCGTGACAGGACCACTGTACACTCTAGAGACGGAGCTCTTCAGCAGTTACAGTTTCGATAATGAAAATCTTGGTTTGAGCTGAGACTTTTGACCTTTTTGTGTACCTCATGATTGAGATGGGTCACTTGATAACTTAGGTATATGTATGGGAATATACCTGGGTAGTGGTTATCCATTGATTTCATGATCCTTGTGTTTCCTCATGGTTGTGATGGGTTACTTGATAACTTAGGTATATGTATGGGCATATACCTAAGTAGAGGTTATCTGTTTAAATCTTCTTTGTGGTTATCCTGGTTGGTTTTAGAGAGACCTTGAGGGTCTCGGGGTCCCTACTGAGTATCGTTATACTCACCCCTGCATGGGCTATGCCCGCACCTCGTTGTGTTGGTTGCAGACGACGGGCAGTGCTAACAGAGGCCGAGTGTTCGAGCACTGGACGGTACCCGGAGGTGGACTACACGACGAGTCAATACCCGGAGGTGGACTACACAACGTGTCAGTATCCGGAGGAGGTTGATGGGCGAGGGAATTGAGGAGGATATCTGTACCTACCCTTCAGGTAGGATCTGAGGAGGACGACCCAGGAGCTGCTTCCTTCTTCCAGCTGTTTTTCTTTTTCTTTTGTACTTTTGTTCAGTTGTAGCTGCTCTTTCAGTTGGGTTTGTATTCTGGCCCATTTACTTTTCAGCACTTTCTTTTGTACTTAGTGATTTGCTTCCGCTTGTACTCTGTGGTGTTTTGTTTACTTTTATAAAGGCAATTCCTTCCCAGTTATCAGGATTTTCGCCTTTGGTGCTAGTTGCCAGCCCCTGGCCTATGGAAGGCGGGCTTGGGGTAGTCACGGCACGGGGCCCGAGGACGGGTCGTGACATAATAATTATATAATAATATGGAGTTCTCCTTGATTAGAAGTGCATGTTTATGAAATATATATATATATATAACATGAAATCTTATTGTGTTAACCTATTGTCTGATGAAACACTCTCGGCTTCTGATCCATAAACTATACCTTTATAGTGAACAAAGTAAAATATGTGTGTCTTAACGTTATTTGTTTCTTCTAAATACTTTGTGTGTTCGTGAATATTGACTAGTGAATTCTTTACTTACTAACAAGATAAAAACATTCTAAAAAATGAGTACTAATTGAACACCTTATTTCACCTCCACCCCCTTTTAGATTTCAGTAGGGCTATCAATGTAATAAATGGTATCAAAACCACAAATATCTTACATAAAAAATAATTATTTATAAGTTTAATGTAATTAATATTTTGTTTAATGTAAAAGGGGTCCCATGTTTCAATGGATTTAAATTTCTGATTAAAACTAACCACATGATATATCACTTATGAACTCTCTAAATTGTGGTATCTATTTTTTCATTATAAAAATTAAAAGTTAGTGACACACCTGGGGTTCTAATTATTGAATTTTATAAGAATTTTTTATTACTAATGAAACAGCCCAGAAGATCTTATTGAGGGCATTATCAGACCATATATCTATAAAATTAATGAACTTAATATCAATAAAATTTTTATTGGATAGTCTAACAAATATATATAATAGGGGAACCAAGGTGAGGAATATAAACTATAAGTGTTGCACAACAAGTTCAACGACCAGAAGATGATCCCAGATAAGAATAATGATTTATTATTCAATAATTGCATTGAAGTTATGGGATCCATCCATGGTATTAGTGACTAATTGAAAGATATTTATATTATGAAAAGGAATATCATTAGACCATCACAAATATACAATTATAAGGTGTCAACTTGTAAAGAATTAATTGTCAATGATAGAATCTTGATGAACTTCTTATAAAGGCAGTGGCCTATGAAATGCATGTGAAATTAGAAAGCATTTCTATTAATAATAAAAATATATTGATTTAAAATATATGAAGAATCTTGAGATGCATGAATATAGAAAAAATAATAAAGATGTTTGTGATGAAATTATTTCACCTGTATCAATTAGACTCAAATGAAGAAAAAGAAGGTATGCAGGTGAAATTAAATTTTCTTTTTTCATTCGAAGGAATGTTGGGAATATTTTATAAAGATACCCATGGAATGAAGATAATAAAGATAAAGGTGATGTAGAATCAATATAAAAAATATGTTTTCCTCCAATAAAAAACATAATATTAGGGAGTTCTACTAGACAGAGATTATAGTACAAAAAAATTATTGAAGAAGTAATAAGAAAAACATATTGAGGGAATGTGTCTTCAAGATGATAAAGAAAAATAAATATTATATGTAGAACATTTTATGAGGGAAATAGCTAAAGGAAATATATCAGATGATTAAATAGGAGAGAAAAATAAAAGAGTTTCTAACTTAAAAGTTTAACTCAAAGGATATATTGAATATTTTCACTTTAAATAAAATAAAAACTGAAATATAAAAGAATTTATGAGAGAATCAACTATATATATTGATCCACTTAGTGATAAAATTACTTAGTTGGAGAAGCTGGTGGAAGATCATGAATCTTACTAAGTTATATACAAATAAATGATAATTACAAGGAATATTTTTAATAGAAAAAAATAATTATTGATGAACTCAATACCAAATTATAAGAATTAAATAACAGGGTTGAATCTCTTGATGAAAAATTTATGTCTTTAAGAATGATGTTTGAAGCTAAAAAAATTATATTGAAAGAATATAAAATTAAAATTAATAAATTTATCTAGTAATTAATCTATTGAAATAATATGAAATGGTATGAGGATAATTTAATAGATCATAAATGAACATAGGTTGGAGTTTAAAGGCTAGGTTAGACTTGTATGTGATTTGAGATGTCTAAAACTGGTGAAGATATAGTTCAAAATAAAGAAAAATAAAAATATAATAAAATCTATCTAACACCACAGTTACCTCAATAATCAAAAAGATACTCAAAATATAGAAATATGGGGATTTTTAGTAATTAATAAATCATTAAAATGATGAAATGCCAATTTTTTAGATTTCTTGGGCATAAGATGACCTCATATATGAAATCAAAAATCTATTTGATAGGTGACATAGAAGTTAGAAATGATATATGAGAACATATCCTACTTCCCAAATATATAATTATTTTTATGTTTATTATTAAAACAACTTTAATTTTTTTTATAATGTAATAAATTATAAGTAGTGGAGAAGTCAAACATACTTTAATGGGAGTCAAAGGAGAAATATAGTCGAACCATCGTATAATAATACTTTCTAAAATACCGTATATATTTTTGAGGAAGTGGAGTATGATATCATAGATTATAACGATAAAAATAAGGAGAGACCACATTTTACACAACTCAACCAATACTTTCATGAATGGTAAAGAAGAAAATTTAGAAGGTTATTGTAGTATTGATTTATCAAAAAAGAGACCATAAATTGAAACACACAGATCATTAAAAGTGTGTACCCATCCCACAAGACTAGAAATGTAAATATAAAAAAGAATTTAAAGATTCACATTTATGGAATACTAAAATTTGTTAATGGTGGGTCATTTAATATTATGGGAAGTAGAAAATTAATGATAAATGGATTTGAAAGAAATAATACATATGTTCTATATGTGAACAACCTTCAACATAATCTTCATAGTGTGACACAACTTTGTGACTTTAGAATTGAGGCCACATTACTTTAGAAGGGACTCTCTATCAAAGGAATAACTACAGAATCATATTTGAAGGGATAGATATAACCAATATAAATCTGTATCAATTGGACTATAAGGGAAACAACACTTGTTTCCTTGTGGTGTTGGAAAAGAATAAATTTCTAGAGTCAAAGTCCTGAGAATATAAATCAGTAGATATTGGATAACTTTTCAATACATTAATCTATAACTAGATTTAAAAATCTGAAATGAGATTAAGGTAAAACCTATGATGATTTCATAAGAAATAAATTTGTGAAGAATTTATATTGAACAAATAATAAGAGAGCCTCAAATCTTCTAGATCTGATCCACTATGATGTTTGTGGACCCATAGTGGTTTCCAAAACATATGGTAATAATTTCATAATTAATTTCATTTATAATTTATAATAATAAGATATATTATGTTTACTTATTCTAATAAATAGATGATTGAGGGTATTCAATAGTTTTAGATAAGTGATAAGAATGAAACTAGAAGAAGGATTAAGATTATTCGATCTGATAATAGAAAAAAGTACACCTCTAATGATGTGGAAAAATAATTTTATAATAATGGAATAATGTAGTAATTTTTATTAGTGAGAACACAGTAATGAAATGTTGAAAGGGAAATGTGAAATACAATGGTGGAAACACTGTCCAAAAAAATCACTCATGGAAAGTGACATCTTTCATTACTAATGGAAGGAATCTATGTTAGTAGTATTTTACCAATATAATGAAGGTTTTCTAATCCCTGTAGAGAATAATACATCAGAAAAAATTTGAATATAAGAATAAAAATAATGAAATACATTATAATTTTTAGGATTATATGTTATTTTTTGTACAAGGAAGAAAACCAAGGGTAATATAGAGATACAGTGGATGAAGGGTTATTTTTAGGCAACTCCTTTAAGGTAGAAGCATATAAATGGATTAGTAAACCGTTTAAAAAAATTATATAAAGAAATATTTTTATGGTTATTAAAGAAATGTTCATAAATAGATCTCAAATTATAAATCTAAGTGAGTTCATTGATGGAGAAGAAGAAAAGAATAAAAATTAGAATAGTTTTCATTGTCTGACATGTGAGAATGATTTATAGAATGAATCGATGGATGAGTTAGATGTCGAAATAAATTAAAATGTAAATATATATAGAATTAAATTGGTTGAGGTAAATGATTATAATATTATCAAATAAAAACCAAAGCTACATAAACTAAAATGATGATAACTACTGAGAACACTACTTTATTGTCTCAATTTGAAACTAAACACATTTGAAGAAGTGGTGAAGGATAAGTCATTAATCGAATCCAAGAATGACGAGAATGGTGGAGTTTTGAAAAATCATAATTTAGGTCTGGTAGATATTTTGGTGGATCGAAATTTCTAAGAACAAAATGTGTATTCAAAAATATACATTATGATCCTAAAACATTTATCATAAATAAGTCAAAATGAATGTTCAGGTGGCATGTACAAGTGGAAATAGTTGATATTAAAGGAAACATTACATCCTTGGAAATGTTTGAGTATATAATACTCTTTCTTAAAGTGTTTTTTAAATAAAATTTATAATTTCCCAAAAATATTTCAAGATAGTTTTTTAAATTGGAATCTCAGGGAAGAAGTATACTTTGAATAACCACTGCTATTCCAAATTCATAATGATGAATCAAAGTTATGAAGGCTTAAGAAGTACTCTTATAGTTTGAAATAGGAACCATGTGCTTGGTAATCTCTTTTTTATACATTTTTAATTATTTTATAATTCATAATAGTATCATTTGATAGTAATATTTATGTGAAATTAACAAAATCAAATTTGTTTATAATTATCATTCATGTTTTGGACAATATATTTGGAGGAACCAAGAAGAATTCTGTATAGGGATTTTTATATTTGATGATCATAAAGTTTGAAATTTCAATAATTTGAGATCTTTCATTCATCCTCATGCTACATATTTACCAAAAAGGTAAATATTAATTTTCTTCTCAAATTATGTATGTGAATGAGATACTGAAGAAGTTTGAGATATAGAAAATAAATCACATTTTAGATATAGTAATTGTTGGATAATATTTTAAAAAACATTATGAAAGGAATGTAGTTAATCAAAAACTCTACCATATGATGATTGGAATCATTTTATATTTTAAATTTATAAGGATAGATATATTATATATATAATATTTAATTCCTACTACCAATGTTATGCTAAGGAGTATCATAAATTAGTTGTCAAGAGGATAATGGGGTACATTTGGGGAACATTTTTTTATGGTCTAGTGTATTCTATAGGTAATGAAAAATAATTATATTCCAACTAATATGGGGATTAGGCTATAGATATTGTGGTAAGAAAATTAAAAATTATAGGATATTATTTAATTGGACGAAATTTTATTGGTTGGATCATTATGAAATAGTAAATTTTCTCCCTCGCTATAACTAAAGAAAAAAATATTTAATCAAATAAATATTACACTCAACTAGAATAGATGAAACAATGGTTTTACTAACACAAAGAAGGTTTAAAGATTCCCATGATGGTTCATTGTTATGGCCAAAGTAAAATAGATAAAACCTATAATCTAGTGAAATATTCTCAAACAAAGTATATTTATTTAGGGATGTAACTTTATTAATAAAAAAGTGGACCATGGTATTATAAAACTAGGGAATGTGAGTACAAGTAAATAAGTGGTGGATTTTTTTACAAAACCATTAGCAACTCTAACGTTTAAAAGTTAATGGTTAAATATTAGAGTTCAAACCCATACCATAGATTAATGAGGTTTTGAATCTTCCCTCTCCCCGTTATATAAAATGATATATCTAAAAATTATTTATTCTTAAGAGAATATTTCTTATATTTGGTATTTAATACTGAGGGAGATACAATCCAGGGGGAGTAATAAAATCGTAGGAAAATATAAGGATTATAGACAAAATCATTTCAATTCCTCATTTATCTTATTTACAATATTAATCATTGAATCATATAGACTAAGAGAATTTATTAAAATACCTTTGATCAATTTTTTGGAATAGTTGAAGTATAAACTGGATTAATAAATAAGAAACTACATAACCCTTTGAATTTTATTATCAAATGTGGAGAAATCATGGATTGATGGTAAAGAGATTATAAAAGTATATGTATACCTATTGGGTATATAGTTAGAATAATTAAATGTGTAGTTAAGGTTTATAAAAGTGAGCATTGAAAATAAAATCCTAATCAGTTTAATTTTGTAAATATTTGATTAATATCGTATTTTTTGTGAAATAGAATGTCTATTGGATGAAATATGAATGATCCGGAAGTATGTAGTATTGAGATGACCGAAATGGAGTCATTATAGACGTATCAAGAACTAAATCACGATATAATTGAGTAGAAAAACTATGAATAAAATGGAATCTAGAATAATAAAAAATAATATTTATTCAAATGATGTTTATTTGGTTGTTTAAGATCTTAATTTTCATATGTTACATGATATACCTTATAATTGTGAAGAGAAAAGTTAGTATTATTTTTAAATATATGCTCATGTGGAAAGTGTTACATAAGATGTTTCAAAATTTAGGGATTATTGGTTCCATGCCCTAAGTATGAAAGCCACTCCACAAATATGGGAAGGTGAATTTAGTGGCTTGGGTGTTTTAGAGGTTCCATTACAATGGATATAAGATAAATCTTCAAAATACATACTCATATAATTGAACTTAGAATAACCACCCTGAATGATTTTGGTCATGCACTGATGGAATATTATGTCATTTTACCCCCCCAGAATCGTAGAAATCTTTACACCATAGAATATGGTTTCTATAAATTCTGATTGGAGTTGGATATTAACTGTAATTGATTGTTCTATGATTTTATAAGTTGTTAATCAAGGTATTTGTTTTTCTATTTTAGATATGGAATTTACACATCAAACATACCACAATATAGGAAACCATGATACAATTTGGACGTTTCTAAAAAATCATACCAAAAAGAAGGATTTTACAACATGAAGAGAGTTGACATAATAAATTTCAACTATTTTATTTAGTTTTTTATATCATGGTTATTATTTTTCTTAATGTGAATTTATTGGGAGTTGTTAATACCCATTAAGTAGATTAATGGAGGGGAATTTAATGGAAATTATTTCTTGAATTTAAATGAGAATCAACATGAAGAAAAAAAGGGAGAAATATTGGATGATAAAAAATAGATAAAAGAATAAAATATTGAAAATATATATAGTTCATGACAGGGAAGAATGTTATTGGATAATTCCCTTGAAGATCTAAACTTCAAGAGGAAGAAAAAGGTTATTGAAACACCATTATGGGGTCTGTGTTTTTCAATTTTTGAATAACCATTATAAGTGATCATCATATTACATACCTATTGTATTCCATATCTCAAAGAAGTGAACCAAGATATTAAGAGATGGATTTCCCTAGGGTAATAGTAATTGTTTCTTAAAAAATTATAACATCTATCATGTGAACTGTTAACCCCTAGTATGACATAACACTATTCTTGTATGCTCCTTAAGTTGTCCCTTTTTAGTGAACCAATAAAAAAATATGCATCCTCATTTCAATTTTTTATTTAAACTATTTTTTCTGTATTAAAATAATGATTCTTTTGTGTTTTTCTTTCTAACATAAGAATAAGATCTCTAAAAGAGAAAGAATAATTGAACCAAATAAGTTACCTATGTCTTAGGATATACTGAACTAATGGGTGAAATAGATTTTTTACCCATATGCATCCTTTGTATTCATCTTAAAACCCTTACCTATCATATATGGTTTTTATATTTTTTTAATTTATGACTCTATTGACTCTTACGTATCATTTATGTATTTTTCATCAACACATATACTCTAAAAATCATATGTATCGTGTAATTTTTTGCATAAATACATATGCTCTGAATACACTTACCGATCACATAAGGTTTTTCATTTTTTTATATTTCCACAGGGTCCATAGAAACTATATTCTATATGATTTTGAAAAATATTATGTGTTACAAATGGTTTTTTTCTAGTTAATTTTTTTAAACACTTCAATTTTAAAGTATGGATTTTCAACACCTCAGCTTCAAAAAACCTAAACTTCCATTCATATTCAGATTTTTTTAGTAATCACTATCTACTTCCATACTAAATTCAACATTTTCTCATCTGAATTTATTCAATGTTTAGCTCATGCAACTTTCACCACTACCTTTATATATGGTACTCACTGCTGTTTATTCATTGTACTTAAAAAATTTTATACAAATAGACATTCATCTATGACTCATATTTCAAGAGTGATTTTTCATGGCTTTTTCACTAGAGAATGTATATTGAATATTAATTTTCCGTTATCTATAAACTTTTTGAGTCACTTATGTTCATCATTGGCAACACATCATGTAAATTTCATACAATTGATTCTATAATTACTTTTGGGTTCTCTATCTTTTGAAAGAAAATATTTGAGATAAAAAACTATTGAATTTATCCACTCAACAAATTAACTGAATCTTATTTTAGTCCTAATACATGTAATGTTTTAATTCTAGAATAGTGAATTTGAAATTACTTTAAAATAAAGTATATATTCTCGCATTAACTCAAATTCAAATTCCTAGCTTTATCAACTCCTAACCATATTTCAAAACACATTGTGATATATTGTTAAAAGGTCAATCTTCATCCAATATCATTGGTCATAGATTCATTACAAGATCATATATATAATCATCAAATCTATATGATTATTCCAACTAATAATCCTCAATACTTTCCAAATATGATTCCCTTGACCCACTCTTTGAAATATGTTTATCATTGGCACATACATTACATTATCACATTGATACCAGCAATAAAATCATGAATATAACCATCCATAATTACAAAAAAAATATTATTGAATCTCTTACATCTTAAGGATACTTTTTCAGTTTTGATATTTAGATAATTAGGGCACAATATAAAATGATAAATCCCATGTTCATTGTATCTATGGGAAAGTTTATCTTTATTTATAAAATTACTCAATTCATTACAAATCTTTAATGTCTCACCCAAATTCATTCACATGTCATATCCTATTTAACATTTCATGAGTAATACATTTCACTATAACTTAGTGAAATGGAAAATCTATGAAGGGGATATCTCAAATTCTTAGTAAGGTAAACATATAACTGAAGTAATCAGGGCCTAAACATAGAATAGATATAATTTCTATAATATGTAAACAACATGACGTCATAATAATCTCTAAACATAGTGAATTATATATCCATGAAAATATGTAAAAACAAGGACATCAATAATACTGATCACAAACCAATGGAATTCATATTGACAGACATAAAAAACATATTATAAAGGTATTTTCCCATGACACATTACTTTTCATAAATATTTTAGTCAATACATACAATTGTCAAGGCATTATTACAAGACTCTATGTAACACCAATATTTTTAATGAAATGTTTAAATAATTTTTATTCTAAAATAGCTTGTTTTGCATGCAATTGTGAGTTTAAACAAACTGTCAGATGCCCTTAAAATAAAATTACCGTTATAACCTATTTATTTTGTTAGGGGAAATAAATATAACTAAATTTTATAACTCTATAATAAATTTAAATCAATTATATGTTGTATTAGTTTTTTGAGTGAATGAAATTAATGAGATATGTATGTTATATAATTAAAAAGATATTTTTCATGGTCATTAAATATATACTAAAAGAATGTTCTCTGCCTTTTAATAATGAACCCTTTTTAAATTAATCTTTAGAAAAATTAATAATTTTAATATGAAAATGTAAAAAATTTATTTGGAAGTAGGATAAAAAAATTTGCATGGGTTAGAATTATGATATTTTTCTGATAAACTTTATAATTTGATGAAATACACTAAATTTTATTTAAAAACAACTTTTTTCAATGAGATAATTTATATGGTTAAAATATAATATTGAATGGTTTTAAAGTATAAATAGAATATATTTTTAACATTTAATATAAAGTATGTTATTAACATTAATTTTACAATGAATTTATATGTACAAACATTTCAATTTTTGCAATGTTTTAACTTTTAAAACTTGTTTTCTCAACAAAAGGATTGATTTTAATCTAATTACAGCAAATTCTGTGTCTTGAATTTGGAAAGTGGATTCCATATTTGGAATCATGAGATCCAAAATGTATAATTATGTAACTTTTATTTTTAGACATTATGAATTGTAACAATGGTAAATTTTATTTACCACAGTTAAAGGTAAATCAGTTAATTAATGGTAAAAATAATATTATAAAATTACCCTAACAGTTATATTAATATAATTGGATGATTATATTTCTCAAAAAACATACTTGGGTCGAAATAGTATACATTGTAATGCACTTGGATGAGATTAAGACATTTCATTTGTTTTATTTAAAGAAAACTCAAATATGTCTCACTCAAACATTAATATTTAAATTATATTTAATATAAGGATATACAAAATACAATTTTGATTTTAAATACTCATTTGAAAGCTAAAATGTTTTTATTTATCATTATAATTTATTATTAATTTTTAAAAAATATATAATTATCTTAATATCTAATACATTAATTATTCAGAAATTATTTATTTTGTGAAAATTCAATAATATAGTTTTTATTAAAATAATAATAGCCATTAATGGCCCAAAAAGCTGACCAAAACATATTGGTAGAGTATATATAAACCATGATCATCCAAGGGTCTACTTGTGGGCCACATGGAGCCTTAAAAATGTGATTTTGACACATATATTATTTTATTTCAAATGATGTGAAAGTTGTCACTTTCAAAATTTAATAACTATAACATTTTAAATGATGGTTTTATAAATGTTAAATTTGAGTAAAAGTATCATTATGAAATCTTGTAGATTTATATTCATCGTAGTATTTTATTTTTAATTTTTATTCAAAAATAATTATATTAAATAATTATACAAAAAAGTTGTTAGAATTATTTTATTAAATGAAATATAAAATAAATGGATTTAAAAATATTAAAATAAATATTAGATGAACTAATTAATGTTCTACATGAATTTTATATATGAATATTATAGATATCTATTAAAGGTTTTTTTTGAATCTATATTCCATGTGGATTTTAATTAAATTCAAATAAATAAATAGTGTCAAAATTAAAACTATTAGTATTTTATAAAATTAACATAGTATTAAATTGGTTGAAAATCATAAAAAAATTACAAATTAAAGATTTAAAATTATATTGTCTAAAATTTAATAATATTTCCAATTAGGTATAATTCACAAAACATATGTAAGTATTTATACCCTTTTAAAATATAGAATACTATTTCCACAAATAAAGATAAATATATTGAAGAAGGATAATTCAAAATTATAATGTTTAAAATAATTTCCAAAAAATTATAAATTTTATTAGTTGATGAGATTACAACCCTATCTCATCATATCTTCTATGATGAGTCATTTTGAAAGTTTTAAGTGGGGTTTGATTTTATTAAAATTTATCATTTTTGAAGATTCCAAGAGTGCCCCTCTCCTCTCTTATAAAAGGGCACCTCCTCCCTCTTCACTTCACTCCATTTTGAGCATTCAAACTCGTCCAAAACATGATTATTTACCTTATCCACTTCCATAACAACATACTATAGGTCATTTTATTCTTCAAAGACTAACTTTAGTGTCCTATGAAGAGGTTTAGAAGAGGCATGTTGAAGAAGAAATAATATCCTTTACCGATTCTTTGAAAATTATTTCTTCTTCTAATTCCTCTATATGAGTTGTTTCATTATTAAGTAATTACTCCAGTATCACTCGTATACTGATATTTTATTATGAATATGAAAGAACCATATTCCATATTCTATTAATCCTATGAAAAATAAATTCACCACGTTTTTGTACATACAACCTATCATCTCCACGTTGTGGTGTAATATGTTTTTCATCCACAAAATACATGGATGGGTATAATGATGGAAGAAATAACTATATACGATTATTGTAAAATTATATTAATTATGAAATATTATACACCATCTACATCAATATAGTTCATCAATTTTTGGAAGGATGTCATTGCTCGTGCGTACGTACGGCTTACCGTCTCCATCATGCGATACGATTCATTCTCCAGATTAACCATTCAAGAATGATTATAAAGTATATATAATATATAATAATAAAATATATGACAGAATAATGCTACTGGATTTTTGTATATATATATATATGTCATTTACTTACTTTCATTCAATTCAATTTATGAGGGAAATGAAAACATCGTTCATGTGTACGTACGGCCTACCATCTCCATGAACGGTGTATTCCATTTAATCTATCTATCTATTATATATATATTTATATACTGAATATATAAGATACTTATAAATCATGTTTTACATTCTGAAAATATGTAAATCATGATCTGTGTAATCATTTGAAGAATAACATGGCAAAACACATACGATTATTACCCAAAACATAGCTTTAACAAGGAATTGAAAGATGAACATGTAATAATAAGTTGTACGTGAATCATATATTATTTCATAAAAATGACTATGATTCATGAATAAGTTAATGAAATTATTTAATCATTATATAGTAGGTTCGGATATGTACAAATCATATGGGACCTAAGGTAAGGGAACATCTCGCAATCTCATTTTTATCTGATATTGTTTATACTTCAGTACTTAATGGGGAATATTTATCATCCATGTCCATGTTTCCTAAATATGTTATATTATATCTCTCCTCCAAAAATCATTTCATTCAAATTTTACCCATTGGTGAATGTTTTTATAAGATATGAAATGATTTTTTTCTTGTTTTCAGTACGAGATACTTTTTGACTTTTCCAGCAAAAATACGAGACAAATGTTTTTTTAACTTATACAGCATGAATGGATAATTATGCTTTCATAGAGAATTTTATCCATGAAGATTCCTTCAAAAGTTTTCGAGTTTATTTTCAATTACCTTCTTTTAATTTAAAATTGTATGACATATTGAGAAATGAAAATGTTTATTATGAAGAAAGGATATTTTCCTCAAGAACTATGTTAAAGTGTTTAATCAAAATTATTGTCCATCTAAGATGATATAGGGTTATGTTTATATCCCTATTATTTCTATTATTAGATTATGTTATGATGGAATTATTTTGATGAAGTCCTTTTATCTTATATCGATTATATTATGATGGCATGATGTTTAAGAATCCCATTTTATTACATGGGTTATGATATGATGTGTGATTTATTATTTTTTGGAACACATAAGAATGGTTTAGTTATGAGATGTGTGGGATATATATCTCCATTCAATGAATTGGATAAATATTTATATCTCATGAGATAGACATGGTTGGAATGAAGAGTTAATCTGGTTTATTTATAAAAGACTGGAACGAGGAGTGAACTCAAATCAGTAAGAGACTTTGTCCGCTACGATGGTCAGTGAAATGAGCCATGACTAATATGAAATGATATTATATGATTATGTGTGTATGACACAAAGTTTCATGTCTTATTTTATGATATTGGTATTACATAGTAGTTCTATGATTTATCCCATGATATGATATTAGGATCTCTTATGCCAGATAAGATTTTCTAACGTTATAATATTAAGAATATGATATGATTGACATTTTCTTTATATACCCTTACTGAGCATCTGAGCTCACCCTTTTGTATGTTTCTTTTCCAAGGGTGGGGAAGAACGGTATTAAAATTGATATTCCAAAAAGGAGTCTAGTTATTATGAAATAAATGGGAGACAACGTAGATGCTTTATGTACCAGTTGTTTATTTTTCCCAGTTTTTAAAGTCATTGTAACTATACGGTCTTATCATGTTTTTTATATGTTGTAATTAATATACTTCAATTCAAAATTATTTAAAATTTATGTAAAGCATTGTTCATTATAGTTGGTATCATAGGAAAGGTATTGTTAACCTTTGGAAACTAGGATGTGAACGCCTTAGTAAGAACCCTGATGATATGTCTATGCATAGGACACAATTCTAGTGTTTTAGAAAAGACCATTAATAATATATAAGGCCTAAATCGGGAAATAATATTCTTGATTATGTGGTTTTCCAGTTATTATTAGGGTTTCTCACACTATGATTCTTGGTTTTAGTCAATGGATGGAACCCGAAGGAACTGTGTTAATGCTGAATGTGATGGAAATGAAATGATTCTCCACCAGAGCAACCAAAAATTATGGTACCTGGAATAAAAAATCTTGTATCCATGCGCACAAAACATTGTCAAGCTATAAATCATGCAGCACATCCAAACGATCAAAATAAGGAGAAACATTCTATTGAATCCTTCATGAGGCAGCATCCAACATCATTTAACGGGTCTTCTAATCCATTAGTGGCTGACCAATGTATTGGTACCACAGAAAAGATAGTTTTATTTATATAATGTTCTGAACATGATAAAGTCATCTTAGCAGTATATCATTTGGAAGGTGAAGCTGGTCAATGGTGGAATCTTATTAAGAATATGAGGAAAACAGTTGAACTTGAGTCAATAAAATAGAACGTGTTAAAGAACTTATTTTTCAACAAGTGCTTCCCTCGTATTATTTAAAAAAAGAAGTAGAAAGAGTTTCATGAACTGAAGCAAAAGGATGATGAATCTATCGGTAACCAGGAAGCAAATTTTACAATACATTCAAGGTACGCTTCTGGAATTATTATCCAACCTCAGATTAATATCGATCGATTATTTAGTGGCCTAAAACCAAGTCTCTGAAGGTAATTATCCATAAGGGACTTCCATAGCTATGAGGAAATTGTTCCATGTGCTCTCATTGTTGAGATGGAGATTTTATTAACCCATCAATCATATGGGTTTGATAAGAATAGTAAAATGGAAATCAATGGAAAATCTAAAGTCTGCATTGAAAAAGAAGATGAGTTTTCTCTTATGCTCAAAGTGTGGAAAAACATAGAGGGAGATGTCTTAAAGGGACAATTAAATGATTTAAGTGTAGAAAAGAAGGTCATCGGTAAATTAAATATTGAAGTGATGGGAAAAATATTTCTAGTGACGCGAAAAAAGAAAAAGGCTACATATAATGAACCTCTTACACTTCAATGTTACAAGTGCAAGGAAATGGGGTGTTATTCCAATAAATTCCCTAATACAAGAGTTATTGATGATGATCGATGTCAACAGACTCTTAAGGCCAAAGACAAAATAAAGTCACAAGCAATTTCTATCGGCGATGTGGAGTACGATAACGAAGTGGTTAAAAGTACACTTATCGTCCACTCTAAAGTAGAAAAGGTTTTATTTGATTCTATATCCACCCACTCTTTTATTTATGAATAATTTTCTAAGGGTATCTATGTATTACCTCAATAATTAGATGTTGAGTAAGCTATGACAACTCTTAATGGCATAACGGTTGCATCAAAATATTATAATTCTTCTCCAGTTGATGTTTGTGGGAAATTGATTACTAAAAATATTGTGATCCTTCTTATAGTTGAATATTATTTTAGTCTTGGCATGGATTGGATTTCCTTAAATGGAGCTCATATAAATTTCCAAATAAAAAAAGTCACATTTCATATTCTTGATCAATCTATGATTATTTATCGATGCGAAGATGAATATAACCTTCAAGTGGAAATTCCTACTATCTTATGGGTCTTGATTCCAATAAATAATAGTTATTTATCTCAAATGGTTGGAAAGAAACTCATAATTAAGAATTAACCCATTTAAAAGAGTTTGATGATGTCTTTCCAAAGGAATTTCTAGGTCTTCCACTAAATTGTGATGTTGAGTTTTCAATAAAACTCATACCGGGTGATATGCAAATTTCAAAGACACCCTATAGGATGGCACCAATTGAGTTGCAGGAATTGAAGAAAAAACTCCAAGAGAATCTTGATATGGGATTAATATTCCCTTGTGCTTCACCTTGATAAACACCTCTTCTTTTTTTATGAAGAAAGATAGATCAATGAGACTCTGTATTGATTATCGAGAACTTCACAAGATCACTATCAAAAAAATATAATCTCCCATGCATCAATGACTTATTTGACCAAATACACAGAGCTCAATAATTTTCCAAGAATGATCTTCATTCAGGGTATCATCAATTAAGGGTCAAAAAGGATGATATACCAAATATGTCTTACTATACAAGGTATGGACACTATGAATTTATAGTGATGTCATTTGTTATTACTAATGCACCTGTTATCTTCATGGATATAATGAATAGAGTCTTTAGATTCTATCTTGATCAGTTTGAGGAAGTCTTTATAGACGATATTCTTGTCTATTCATAGATAAATGAAGAACATGAAGATCACATGAGAATTGTATTAATGACCCTTAGAAAGGATATGCTTTATGTAAAATTTAACATGTGTGAATTTTGGTTTCAAAAATTTTCATTTTTGGGTCACATAATCTCAAGAGAGGGGATATCTATATCCAGCAAAAATAGAGGTTATTGAATGATGATCAAGACCAACAACAGTAACTGAGATCTGAATTTTTCTTTGTTTGGCAGGATATTATCAACTTTTTGTGAAATATTTTTCGTGATTGTCTAATCCACTCACCATGTTGCCTCGAAAAAAAGTTATTTTAATTTGGTTGAAGGAATGTGAATAGAATTTCAAAGTGTTAAAAAGAAGGTTAGTAATTACACATGTTCTCACACTTCCTTGTAGTGGAGAAAAGGTTCTGATCTATAGTAATGCATCCAAAAAGGGTCTGGGGTGTGTTCTCATGAAAAATGATATGTTGATAGCTTATGCCTCACGACAGTTGAAAATATATAAGAAAAATTACCCAACTCATGATTTTTAGTTATCTGCGGTAATCTTTGCATCAAAAAATGGTGGCATTATATTTATGGTGAATGGTCTGATATTTATACTGATCATAAAATTTTAAAGTATATTTTCACACAAAAAGATCTGAATATGGACCTAAGAAAATTCCTAGAGTTGATTAAATATTACGATGGCTCCATACATTACCCCCCTGGGAATGAAAACAATGCGGCAGATTCATTAAGTTGACAATACCATGCCATATTATCCATGATGAGGATCACGAAAGATCCAATATTTACGAATTTTCAAATGATTGGTCATGACATAATAACAGAAGGGGAGAAATATTATCTTTCCCAAATGAATGTTCAACCATCTATACATGTGAAGATTAAATATGAACAAAAAGAAGATGTAGAGTTATAGTAGATGGTGAGAAATGTTCTTGAATTTAACCTTTATTGTGATGAAATAATAAGTTTTAGGAATCGGGTTTGTGTTCCTCCCATACCAGAATTAAAGAAAGAGATATTAGATGAGGCTCATATTTCATCATTCTCTGTTCACCCAAGAAGAATGATAATGTATAGGGATCTGAAAGGCTACTTCTGGTGGGATGGAATGAAAAGAGATGTTTTTGAATGTGTCTCTCAATGTTTGGTCTTTCAGCAAGTTAAGGCATAAATACAGAAGTATAAGGGGATTTTACATCCATTACCCATACCATAATGGAAATGGGAAAACATTTCTATAGATTTAGTCACCGTACATCCCAAAACATCCAATGTAAATAATGATATCTAGTTTATAGTTGATCATCTTAGGAAGTTGGATCACTTTATTACTATTAGAGAGTATTTCTATCTTGATCAGCTTGCTATTATATATGTAAAATAAGTGGTAAGATTGCATGGAGTACCACATTCCATTAGATTTGATCAGGATCTTTGGTTTACCTTGATGTTTTGGAGAAGACTTCTACATGCTCTAGATACAGTGTGGAGTTTTAGCACTGATTAGCATCCTTAGATATACAGTCAGTCTGAGAGAACAATTCAAACACTAGAAGACATGTTGAGAGCTTTCTCTAAGGATTAAAAAGGTTGTAGGGATTAACACTTACCATTGGTGAAATTTTCTAACAATAATAACCTTCACTCTAGTATTCAGATGGATCCTTATAAAGTCCTTTATAGAAAGAAGTGCAGAACTCTAACTTGTTGGGATGAAATTGGGGAAACAAAGATATTAGGACCTGATCTTGTTGATGAAATAGCCTAAAAGGTTAGATCTATTTAACAACAAATAAAAGAATCTTAGAGTCGAAAAAAAAGTTATGATGACAACTGAAGAAAAGAACTACAGTTTGAAGTGGGAGATAATGTGTTCTTAGGGATATCTCCATGGAAGAGAGTAATGAGATTTGGATAGAATGTAAAGTTGAGCCCTATGTATATCAGGCCTTTTAAAATTCTGGATTTTGTTGGGAAGGTAGCTTACCGATTGGCGCTTCAAGTGAATCTCTCTCAAGTTCATGATGTGTTCCAAACATCCCTCCTGAGGAAGTACATTCATGATCCTTCACATGTACTAAGATTAGAATTCATACCACTGGATAAATATCTTTCATATAAAGAACAACCGATATAGATTCTAGATCTCAGTGAAAAAGATCAATGAAACAAGACCACTCGATTGGCTAAATTTTAATGGAGGAACCACCAATCAGAAGAAGCTACATGGAAACATGAGGATATGATGAGGGAGAGGTATCTTTATCTATTTACTTCTAAGTGAAAAATTTCGAGGGAGAAATTCAGTTTAAGGGGGATAGAATGTAATGCCTCTATGTTTTATGAAATATTTAAATAATTTTTCTTTTTCAATAACTTGTTTTGCATGCATTCATGAGTTTAAACAAACTGTGAGATTCCCTTAATATAAAATTACCTTTATAACCTAGCCATTTTGTTAGTGAGAATAAATATAACTAGCTTTTAAAAATATATGATAAATTTAAATCAAATATATGTCTTATTAGTTATTTGAGTGACTTAAATTAATGATATATTTATCTCATATAACTAAAAAGATATTTTTTATATTCATCAAATAAATATTAAAATAATTTTTTTCTAACCTTTAATATATGACCATTTTTAATTTAAGATTTACGCACATTAATAATTTTAATATGACAATGTAAACTTTTCTTTTGGAAGCAGGATATAAAAATTTACTTTGGTTAAAATTCTGATATTTTTCTGATAATCTTCAAAATTTGATGAAATGTGCTAAATTTTAATTAAAAACAACTGTCTCATCAAGATAATTTATATGGATAAATTATAATATTGAATGGTTTTAAAGTATAAATAGAATATATTTTCACTATTTAAAATGATGTATTTTATTACCATTAATTTTACATTGAATTCATAGGTTGAAACATTTTAATATTTTGCAATGTTTTAACTTTTAAATCCCATTTTCTCAACAAGGGGATTAATTTATAATTAATTACTGCAACTTATTTGTTTAAAATATGGAAAAATTTGATTTCATATTTGGAATCAGGAGGTCCTCAATGTGTTAATTGGTAACTTTTATTTTCAGACATTATGATAGTAACTATGGTAAATTTGTTTATCACATTTAAAGGTAAACTTGTTAATTAAGGGTAAAAATAATTTTATTAAATTACCCAAACACTTGTATTAATATAATTTGATGATTATATTTCCCCCAAAAATATACTTGCGTCGAAATGGTATCTATTGGAACCCAATTGGATGTGATAAAGACATTTATTTTATTTTATTTAAAGAAAATTTAAATATATCTCATTCAAACTTTAATAATTAAAGATTTTTATTATAAGGATATATAGAATAAAAATTTAATTATAAATAATAATTTTAAAGATAAAATGTATTTCTTTGTCATTGTAATTTATTTTTAATTTTTAATAAATTTATAATTACATTAATACCTTATACATTAATGATGCAAAAATTATTTATTTATTGAAAAGTCAATAATATAGTTTTATTTAAATAATAATACCCATAAAGGGCCCAAACACTTGACTAAACGATAATTGTTGCATAAATATAAACCATAAGCATCCAAGGGTCGACTTGTGGACAATTAGTATCTTTATAAAAGTTATTATGACACTTATATTGATTTATTTTAAATGATGTCAATGTTGTCACCTTCATAATTTAATAACTATGACATTTTAAATGATGGGTTGTTAGAAGATAAATTCATGTAAAATTATTCTTATAAAAACTAGTAGATTTATCTTCATCTTAGTATTTTAGTTTTAATTTTGATGCAACAAATAAGTAAATTAAATAATTATACAAAAATGTTGTTGGAATTATTTTATTAAGTGAAATATCAAATAAATGGTTTTAAAATATTAAATTAAATATTATATTAACTAATTAAAGTGCTCCACAAATTTTATAGATGAATATGGTATGTTAAGAATATATTAAATATATTTATTTGAATATATCGACTTTTTGGATTTTAATTAAATTCAAATAAATGTATAGTGTCAAAATTGACACTATTGGTAATTTTTAAATAAATAACATAATATTAAATTGTTTAAAAATCACAAAAAAAATTAAAAATTAAAAATTGAAAATTATATGGTCTAAAAATTCATACAATATAAAACTATTTACAATTCAAAACACATAATTTAGTATTTATAATGATTTAAAATTTAGAATATTATTACCACAAATAAAATAAAATTGACTAAATAAGGATAAATCAAAATGATAAGGTTTAAAATAAATTCCAAACATTTCCAAATTTTATTGGTTGATGGGTTTACAACTATATTTCATATTTTATTCTAATTATAGTCATTTGGGAGGTTTTTAAGTGGGTTTCAATTTTATTATATATTAATATTTTTTAGGATTCCAAAGGTGCCCTTATCCTCTCTTATAAATGAGCATCTCCTCCCTATTCTCTTTACTATATTTGGAGTATTCAAACTCGGACAAAACCTATAAATTATCTTTATAAACATCCCTACCAACATACTATAGGTCCCCATCTTCTTAAAATACCATATTTAGTGCCGTAATAGGATGTTTAGAAGAGGCACGTCGAAGAAGAGGTAATATCCTTTACAGATTGTTTCAAAATTATTTCTTCTTCTACTTCCTCTATATGAGTTGTTTCGTTATTAAGTAATAAATCCAGTATTACTTTTATATGGATATGATTTTATGAACATGAAAAAACCATATTTCATCCTCTATCCATCCTATTAAAAATGAAATCACCACCACGTGTTCGTACGTACCACATACCATATCCACGTCATGGTGTAATCTGTTTTTCATCACCAACATACTTGGATGCGTATAATGATGAAAGAAATAACTATATATGATTATTGTAAAATGATATTAATTATAAAAAATTATACACCATCTACTTCAATACTATTCAACAATTTTGGGAATGATGTCATTGCTCGTGCGTATGTACTACTTACTATCTCCACGACACAATGAGATTTATTCTCCACGTTAACCATTCAAGAATGATTATAAAGTATATATAATATATAATAATGAAATATATGAAAAAATAATGCTATTTGTTTATGTGTTTATATATATATACCTTTTACTTACCTCCATTCAATTCAATTTATGAGGGAAATGAATATAAAGTTCATGTGTGCGTATTGCCTACCATCTCCATGAACAGTGTATTCCTTTTCATCTATCTGTATATTATATATATATATAATTAATATATAATATATATATATATATCATGTTAACTTTATGGATGTAATTAAATCATGATATATGTAATTATATGAAGAATAACAAGGCCAAACACGTACGATTATTACCCAAAATGTTGCTTTATCATTGAATTGAAAAATGAATGGGTAATATAAAGTCATAAGTGAATCATATATGATATCATAAAAATGACTATGATTCATGAATTAGACAATTACAATATTTAATCATTATAATGGATGTTCAGATACGTACCAAGCATATTGAAAAAAAGGTAAGGGAAAATCTTACAATCTCATTTTTATCTAGATTGTTTATACTTTAGTATTTACTAGGGCATATTTATTATCCATGTCTATATTTCATAAATATGTAATATTATTTCTATATTCTAAAATAAATTAAATCCAATCTTACCCATTGGTTAATTTTTTTTAAAAGATATGAAAGGAATCTTTTGCCGTTTTCAGTATGAGATACTTTTTGACTTTTGTAGCCAATGTACGAGAAGAATGTCTTTTTAACTTATACGCCATGATCAGATTTTTATGCTTTCATAATGAATTTTATCCATGAATATTACTTCACAATTCTTCATGTTTATTTTTAATTACCTTCTTTTATTTTAAAATTGTATGACATATTGAGAAACTAAAAAAATTAAGAGGAAAGGATATTTTCCTCAAGAACTAATTTCAAGTGTTTTGTCTAAATTATTTTCCATATAAGATGATATAGGGTTATGTTTCTAGGCCTATTATTACTTTGATTTGATTAGTTTATGATGGAATTATTTTATGAAATCCTTTTATCTTATATGGATTATGTTATGATTGAATGATGTTTAAGAGTCTTTTTTTATTACAATGTTTACGTTATGATGTATGATTTATGTTTTGGTGGCACACATAAGAATGGTTTCATTATGAGATGGGTTGGACAAATATCTCCATACAATTCATTGGGTAATGATTCAGATCTCATTATATAGACATGGCTAGAATGAAAAGTTAATCTAGTTCAGTGATACAAGACTGGAACGAGGTGTGAACTCGGTTCAGTAATGGACTTTGTCTGCTATGATGGTCTTGGAAATTATCCATGACTAGTATGAAATGATTTTTATATGCTTATGTTTATATACCACAAATTTTCATCTCTTATTTTATGATGATTGGGATTACATTATAGTTCTATGATTTATCCCATGACATGATATTATGATCTCTTATGCAGGATAATATTTTCAAACGTTATAATCTTAAGAATATGATATGATTGAAATTTATTTTTTTTACCCTTACTGAGAATTTGATCTCACCCTTTTTTATTTTTCTTTTCCCATGGTCAAGAATAAGGTTATTAAATACGATATGAAAAAAAGAGTATTATTATGATTAAATAAATGGGAGACAACGTAGATTCTTTATAAACCAGTAGTTTATGTTTCTATGTTTCTAAAGTCACTATACCTATACGGTCCTATCATTTTTTTGTTATATGTTCTCATAAATATAATTTAATTCAGAAGTTTTAATAATGTATGTAATGTATGGTTATTTATACTCTATCCAATTATTTGAAGAGGAATAAAACAAAACCCATCCAATTTTTATAATGACACATATTGACATGTCGAGGTGCTATATAATATTTATCCCCACACACCACTTGAATAAATATAATGAATACACAATAATATTCAACAATACATTTCAAATCACTCATAAAGGAGCCTTTGAAAAAAAATAAAAAAATGGATATCTGTATAATTAATAATACCAAATATCAATACCTGATCAAACTGTGTTAGCAGTCAGTAACCATAATAATTTTCAACACATTTCCAATGATAGAAAATGGATATCCTAATCATAACCCATTATGATAAATAAGGTGAAATTTCAAACAATACATAGTCAATTTTCCAATAATCACACAAATTAGAATAAAAAACAAATAATATCAGTACATATCCCAATGAAAATAGAATAGAAATATTTCAAAGTGGAAATCATCAAATTTCAGTTCTGTAAAATGTTTTTCCACATGGTATAGAATAATGAGTATTTATCTATGTCAACACTAGAATTAAACATTCATAAATAATTCTTAAGAATATAGTGGATAATTTTTATATTGACCCATAATTTCGATAAATAGATATTAAAAATTATTACATTAGTATTCACTATATAACATTATGATCGACACCAAAACTATTTAATTTTATTGTCTTTATAAAATTGGATACATAAATAACATTTTCATAAAAGATCTACATCATCCCTCGCTTATTTTTTTCAAAAACTAGAACCTTTCATAATCATATCATACAAAAAAATTATTTATATCTAGGGTAAATGAAAACATAACCAAGGGTGTTATTATATTCTCCGTAATGGTAAACATAGAAGATATCAATCGATGATCATAAGCCAGAATAAGATAAGAATAAGGATATGATAACATGATCATAGATGAAAATAATCATACCCAAATAGTCAAATATTTTTTATCATGAATCATGGTATAGGGTTTTGTCAATTAAAATTCTTAAGACATATGATTGCAGAATCATTAATTATAAATCATGATCCATAAAAAATATCATAAGCATAAGACACTAGTTTTTTGAAAACACATAAATATATAAAATCATTTAATCAATCAAGGATCACATCCAAAACTATCATAGGTGATTGGGTTCAATCCCCCTTCCTACATATCCATAGTAAATGTTCACTCTCAAGACTATCATAGTATAAAGAGTCCCTTACTAAACTAGGATCACTCAATATTTCATTACTTATTATGTCATGAGATATCCATCATTACACAATATATGAGAGGAAAATATAATTCTGAAACCACCCATCATAGAATCATAATTCATTCATATGTGATCCACAAGATCATAAAAAATTCATTGTATCATCATATCAAATCCCATTAAATGGAAACAAGTTTTATAAACAATACATTGTTTCATCATAGCATAATACATGAAAAATAAAATTGTTTTATAAAAACATCATTATCATAAACCATCAATAGAAAGAATAAAAAATGAATCATTAGATAATTTCTCTAATAAATAATTATTAACATCCGAGGATGTTATCATTGATATAAAATTTCATCAAAAGATCGTTGGAATTTTTCATGAGGAAACAACCCTTTTCATTTGAAATCACTTATCTAAAATAAAAAAAATACATAATATTATGAAAAACATTTTCTATAAAAATAACCATGTTTAAATGTAAAATAAACATCAAATAATTTATCATTCATGATGGGGTGATATTTTTTCATTCTAAGTACATTAAAACAAAAATTCCTTTCAAATTTTTAATAAATAGTCAAAAGTATATCGATCAGAAAATAAATAGATGATTCCTTTAAAAAAAATTATAATTTCCAACATTGAAATAAATGAAATTAAAAATCATATTATAGTAACAACAATATTAAAAACATTTTAATGAAAATAGGGACATGGAAAAAAATATTAATGACTAAATATAAAATACAATCTATTTTCCTTCAAATGATTTTCCTGATCATTTTAAATACCAAATTGTGGAAAATAGTATTATTACCTGAAAATTAAATTAATAACCAAAGGAAAATAAATTTAAATGTGTCTATCAAATATGTATCACATATTTTATCTTGATTTAAATTCAAGAATAAACAATCTTAATTAAAATGATTTTGAAATATAAATCCATTACCGATTTGGTATGGAATTTAATTATAAACTCCTTTACTATAAATTTTACATTATTATTAACTATAATATTTTTAACACCATAATTCATTAAGAAAACAAAAAAATCAATTTTTAAAGTAATTTACTTTGATTTCTCGACCTCTTGTGAAACCACTATGTTTTCCTCGAGTATGTATTTAATGTAATAATAAGATAAAAAAAATTAACAACATAAATATAAATTAATAAATTTAAAATTATATTTTATATTCATTCATAACATATACTTATAGCTAAGTTAACATATAAGATAAATTAAAAAGCAAGAGACTGACATTTTAGAATTTTATTTTCTAAAAATATTATGAAGGTTATTAACAAAGGATCATAGAACCAAAATTCCATATATTAGATTTTATTATGGATATGGTATATTTATTCTATTAAAATTAAATAAATGTATGATTTGGTTTGATTTAGAGACCTTATCCCATAGTTTTAACCCTCTTTTACAAATTTTACTCATACTAAGGGGACAGTTATGTACCACAGTTACTATTCATAATGACCAAAAATAAAAGAGACTTATTTAAATAAATTAAAATTCATGATTCCAAATATTCAATTATTTTATTAGGATATAATATTTATAATTTGTAGAAATCAATTTAAAATATAAATTTTTAAAACACAATGAAAAATCATTTATTCAAAAATGTGTTCTAAAGCATAAAAATTATTATATATAAAAGGTTATAATATTATTGATTAATATATAATTAATAATATTATTATATATAAAATGGATCATATTTAACTTTAATAAAAAATTAAAAATTTATTGGGACTTTTAAATTTTTTTATTTCATTAAAAGTGATGACATTATTTGGTGTATTTCACTATTAACAAAAAATCAATAATTTTAGAAAAATCTTCCAATTTTACCCAAAGTAAATTTTGAAATTAATATTTAAAAAATTATTTTCATTTCATAAATTAAAATTTCTAAAAGTGGAAAAAATTAATTTAAATTTCACACACAAAATTCAATGAAAATCATTTTGTTAATAAAATTAAATTTTGAAGCCTAAAAACACATCACTAAAAAAATAAACACATATTTCATAATATTAAATAAATAATTTTGTATTTAGAGGGCCATTATAAATATATTTTATAATTTGGATACACATATCCATACCCACCAGTTCAGTGACTATGTTATAAATGTCCTATTTAAATAGTAATAGTTTTATAATAAATCTCAATTCTCTTATAGCTTAGTATTGAATGTTAATCGGCCTATAAAGGATATTATTTTTTAAAAATGAATATTAAATGTGTTACATTACCCCCATTAAAAATAGTACACACTACGAATTTTAACTCTGTCAGAAGAGGTTCAATATTTGAAAATACTATTTTTGAAAACCCACATCGTAGAGAGTAATAATAAAACTTCCTTTAAAAATGGAAAGTCATAAAAATTTAACCAAAATAAAACTTCCTTTATAATATTTAATGGTTTTAAATTATAAATAGAATATATTTTCACCATTTAAAATGATGTATGTTATTACCATTAATTTTACATTGAATTCATAAGTTGAAACATTTTAATCCTTTGCAATGTTTTAACATTTAAAACCCATTTTCACAACAAGGGGATTAATTTAAAATTAATTACTGCAACTTATTTGTTTAAAATATGGAAGAATTTGATTTCATATTTGGAATCAGGAGGTCCTCAATGTGTTTATTGGTAACTTTTATTTTCAGACATTATGATAGTAACTATGGTGAATTTGTTTATCACATTTAAAGGTAAACTTGTTAATTAAGGGTAAAAATAATTTTATAAAATAACCCTAACACTTGTATTAATATAATTTGATGATTATATTTCCCACAAAAATATACTTGCGTCGAAATGGTATCTATTGGAACCCAATTGGATGTGATTAAGATATTTATTTTATTTTATTTAAAGAAAATTTAAATATGTCTCATTCAAACTTTAATAATTAAAGATTTTTATTATAAAGATATATAGAATAAAAGTATCATTATAAATAATCATTTTAAAGATAAAATATTTTTATTTTTCATTATAATTTATTTTTAATTTTTAATAAATTTATAATTACGTTAATACCTTATACATTAATGATGCAAAAATTATTTATTTAGTGAAATGTCAATAATATAGGTTTATTTAAATAATAATACCCATAAAGGGCCCAAACACTTGACTAAACCATAATTATTGCATATATATAAACCATAATCATCCAAGGGTCGACTTGTGGACAATTCAAATCCTTACAAAAGTTATTATGACACTTATATTGATTTTTTTAAAATGATGTCAATGTTGTCACCTTAATAATTTAATAACTATGACATTTTAAATGATGGGTTGTTATAAGATAAATTCAAGTAAAATTATTCTTATAAAAACTAATAGATTTATATTCATCTTAGTATTTTAGTTTTCATTTTGATTCAACAAATAATTATATTAAATAATTATACAAAAATGTTGTAGGAATTATTTTATTAAGTGAAATATCAAATAAATGGTTTTAAAATATTAAATTAAATATTATATGAACTAATTAATGTTCTCAAAATATTTTATAGATGAATATGGAATGTTAAGAATATATTAAATATATTTATTAGAATATATCGACTTTTTGGATTTTAATTAAATTCAAATAAATGTATAGTGTCAAAATTGACACTATTGGTATTTTAAAAAACATTAACATAATATTAAATTGTTTAAAAATCACAAAAAAAAATTTAAAAATTAAAAATTGAAAATTATATGGTCTAAAAATTAATACAATATAAAACTATTTACAATTCACAACACATAATTAAGTATTTATAATGATTTAAAATTTAGAATATTATTACCACAAATAAAATAAAATTGACTAAATAAGGATAAATCAAAATGATAAGGTTTAAAATAAATTCCAAACATGTCCAAATTTTATTGGTTGATGGGTTTACAACTATATTTCATTTTTTATTCTAATTATAGTCATTTGGGAGGTTTCTATGTGGGGTTCAATTTTATTATATATTAATATTTTTTAGGATTCCAAAAGTGCCCTTATCCTCTCTTATAAATGAGCATCTCCTCCCTATTCTCTTTACTATATTTGGAGTATTCAAACTCGGACAAAACCTATAAGTTCCCTTTATAAACATCCCTACCAACATACTATAGGTCCCCATCTTCTTAAAATACCATATTTAGTGCCCTAATAGGATGTTTAGAAGAGGCATGTCGAAGAAGAGGTAATATACTTTACAGATTGTTTCAAAATTATTTCTTCTTCTACTTCCTCTATATGAGTTGTTTCATTATTAAGTAATAAATAAAGTATCACTTTTATATGGATATGATATTATGAACATGAAAAAAACATATTTCATCCTCTATCCATCCTATTAAAAATGAAATCACCACCACGCGTTCGTACGTACCACATACCATCTTCACGTCATGGTGTAATCTGTTTTTCATCACCAACATACATGGATGCGTATAATGATGGAAGAAATAACTATATATGATTATTGAAAAATTTTATTAATTATAAAAAATTATACATCATCTACTTCAATAATTTTCAACAATTTTGGGAATGATGTCATTGCTCGTGCGTACGTACTACTTACTATCTCCACGACACGATGAAATTTATTCTCCACGTTAACCATTCAAGAATGATTATAAAGTATATATAATATATAATAATGAAATATATGAAAAAACAATGCTACTTTTTTTATGTGTTTATATATATATACCATTTACTTACCTCCATTCAATTCAATGTATGAGGGAAATGAAAATAAAGTTCTTGTGTGCGTATTGCATACCGTCTCCATGAACGGCGTATTCCTTTTCATCTATCTGTATATTATATATATATATAATATATATATATATCATGGTAACTTTATGGATGTAATTAAATCATGATATATGTAATCATATGAAGAATAACAAGGCCAAACACGTACAATTATTACCCAAAACGTTGCTTTATCATTGAATTGAAAAATGAATGGGTAACATAAAGTCATAAGTGAATCATATATGATATCATAAAAATGACTATGATTCATGAATAAGAAAATTACAATATTTAATCATTATAATGGATGTTCAGATACGTACCAAGCATATTGGACATAAGGTAAGTGAAAATCTTGTAATCTCATTTTTATCTAGATTGTTTATACTTTAGTATATACTGGGGCATATTTATTATCCACGTCTATGTTTCCTAAATATGTAACATTATTTATATATTCTAAAATAAATTAAATCCAATTTTACCCATTGGATAATTTTTTTAACAGATATGAAACGAATCTTTTGTCGTTTTCAGTATGAGATTCATTTTGACTTTTCTGTCCAATGTACGAGAAGAATGTCTTTTTAACATATACGCCATGATCGGATTTTTATGCTTTCATAATGAATTTTATCCATGAATATAACTTCACAATTTTTCGTTTTTATTTTTAATTACCTTCTTTTATTTTAAAATTGTATGACATATTGAGAAAATAAAAAAAATTAAGAGGAAAGGATATTTTCCTCAATAACTAATTTAAAGTGTTTTGTCTAAATTATTTTCCATATAAGATGATATAGGGTTATGTTTCTAGGCCTATTATTACATTGATTTGATTAGTTTATGATGGAATTATTTTATGAAATCCTTTTATCTTATATGGATTATGCTATGATTGGATGATGTTTAAGAGTCTTTTTTATTACAATGTTTATGTTATGATGTATGATTTATGATTTGGTGGCACACATAAGAATGGTTTCCTTATTAGATGGGTTGGACAAATATCTCCATAAAATTCATTGGGTAATGATTTAGATCTCATTATATAGAAATGGCTAGAATGAAAAGTTAATCTAGTTCAGTGATACAGGACTGGAACGAGGAGTGAACTCGGTTCAGTAATGGACTTTGTCCACTATGATGGTCTTGGAAATTATCCATGACTAGTATGAAATGTTTTTTATATGCTTATGTTTTTATACCACAGATTTTCATCTCTTATTTTATGATGATTGGGATTACATTGTAGTTCTATGATTTATCCCATGACATGATATTATGATCTCTTATGCAGGATAATATTTTCAAACATTATAATCTTAATAATATGATATGATTGAAATTTATTTTTTTTACCCTTACTGAGAATTTGATCTCACCCTTTTTTATTTTTCTTTTCCCATGGTCAGGAATAAGGTTATTAAATATGATATGAAAAAAAATCATATTATTATGATTAAACAAATGCGAGACAACGTAGATTCTTTATAAACCAGTAGTTTATGTTTCTATGTTTCTAAAGTCACTATACCTATACGGTCCTATCATTTTTTTGTTATATGTTCTCATAAATATAATTTAATTCAGAAGTATTAATAATGTATGTAATGTATGGTTATTTATACTCTATCCAATTATGGGAAGAGGAATAAAAAAAACACATCCAATTTTTATAAAGACGCATATTAACATGTCGAGGTTCTATATAATATTTATCCCCACACACCACTTGAATAAATATAATGAATACACAATAATATTCAACAATACATTTCAAATCATTCATAAAGGAGCCTTTGAAAAAAATAAAAAAAATGGATATTTTTATAATTAAGAATACCAAATATCATTATCTGATCAAACTATGTTAGCAGTCAGTAACCACAATAATTTTCAACACATTTCCCATGATAGAAAAGGGATATCATAATCATAACCCATTCGTATAAAGAAGGTGAATTTTCAAACAATACATTGTCAATTTTCCAATAATCACACAAATTGGAATAAAAAATAAATAATATCACCACATATCCCAATGAAAATAGAATAGAAATATTTCAAAGTGGGAATCATCAAATTTCAGTTCTGTAAAAAAAATTTCACATGGTATAGAATAATGAGTATTTATCTATGTCAACACTAGAATTAAACTTTCATAAATAATTCTTATGAATATAGTGGATAATATTTATATTGACCCATAATTTTGATACATATATATTAAAAATTATTACATTAGTATTCACTATATAACATTATGATCCACACCAAAACTATATAATATTATTGTCTTTGGAAAATTGGATACATAAATAACATTTTCATTAAAGATCTTCATCATCCCCCGCTTATTTTTTTCAACACTAGAACCTTTCATAATCATATCATACAAAAAAATGTTTATATCTAAGGTAAATGAAAACATAACCAAGGGTGTTATTATATTCTCCCTAATGGTAAACATAGAAGATATCAATCGATGATCATAATCCAGAATAAGATAAGAATAAGGATATGATAACATGATCATAGATGAAAATAATCATACCCAAATAGTAAAATATTTTTTATCATGAATCATGGAATATGGTTTTTTCAATGAAAATTATTAAGACATATGATTGCAGAATCATTAATTATAAATCATGATCCATAAAAAAATATCATAAGCGTAAGACACTAGTTTTTTGAAAACACATAAATATATAAAATCATTTAATCAATCAAGGATCACATCCCAAACTATCATAGGTGATTGGGTTCAATCCCCCTTCCAACATATCCATAGTCAATGTTCAGTCTCAAGACTGTCATAGTTTAAAGAGTCCCTTACTAAACTAGGATCACTCCATATTTCATTACTTATTATGTCATGAGATATCCATCATTACACAATATATGAGAGGAAAATTTAATTATGAAACCCCCCATCATAGAATCATAATTCATTCATATGTGTTCCACAAGATCATAAAAAATTCATTGTATCATCATATCAAATCCCATTAAATGGAAATAAGTTTTATAAACAATACATTGTTTCATCATAGCATAATACACTAAAAATAAAATTGTTTTATGAAAACATCATTGTCATAAACCATCAATAGAAAGAATAAGGAAGGAATCATTAGTTAATTTCTCTAATAAATAATTATTAACATCCTAGGATGTTATCATTGATATAAAATTTCATCAAAAGATCATTGGAATTTTTCTTGAGGAAACAACCCTTTTCATTTGAAATCACTTATTTAAAATCGAAAAAAATTACAAAATATTATGAAAAACATTTTCTATAAAAATAACCATGTTTAAATGTAAAATAAACATCAAATAATTGATCATTCATGATGGGGTGATATTTTGTCATTCTAAGTACGTTAAAACTAAAATTCCTTTCAAATTTTCAATAAATAGTCAAAAGTATATCGATCAGAAAATAAATAGATGATTCCTTTAAAAAAAATATAATTTCCAACATTGATATAAATGAAATTAAAAATAATATTATAGTAAAAAAATATTAAAAACATTTTAATGAAAACAAGGACATGGAAAAAAATATTAATGACTAAATATAAAATACAATCTATTTTTCTTAAAATGATTTTCCTGATCATTTTAAATAACAAATTGTGGAAAATAATATTATTACCGGAAAATTTAATTAATAACCATAGGAAAGTAAATTTAAATGTGTCTATCGGATATGTATCACATATTTTATCTTGATTTAAATTCAAGAATAAACAATCTTAATTAAAATGATTTTGAAATATAAATCCATTACCGATTTGGTATGGAATTTAAATATAAACTCTTTTACTATAAATTTTACATTATTATTAACTATAATATTTTTAACACCTTAATTCATTGAGAAAACAAAAAAAATCTATTTTTAAAGTAATTTACTTTGATTTCTCGACCGCTTGTGAAAGCACTACGTTTTCCTTGAGTATGTATTTAATGAAATAATAAGATAAAAAAATTAACAACATAAATATAAATTAATAAATTTAAAATACAATTTTATATTCATTCATAACATATACTTATAGCTAAGTTAACATATAAGATAAATTAAAAAGCAAGAGAGTGACATTTCAGAATTTTATTTTCTAAAAATATTATGAAGGTTATTATCAAAGGATCATAGAACCAAAATTACATATATTAGATTTTATTATGGATATGGTATAATTATTCTAATAAAATGAAATAAATTTATGATTTGGTTTGATTTAGAGACCTTATCCCATTGTTTTAACCCTCTTTTACCAATTTTACTCATACCAAGGGGACAGTTTTGTACCACAGTTACTATTCATAATGACCAAAAATAAAAGTGACTTATTTAAATAAATTAAAATTCATGATTCCAAATATTCAATTATTTTATTCGGATATAATATTTATAATTTGTAGAAATCAATTTAAAATATAAATTTTTAAAACATAATGAAAAATCGTTTTTTGAAAAATGTGTTCTAAAGCATAAAAATTAATATATATAAAAGACTATAATATTATTGATTAATATATAATTAATAATATTATTATATATAAAATGGATCATATTTAACTTTAATAAAAAATTAAAAATTTATTGGGACTTTAAAATTTATTTATTTCATTAAAAGTGATGACATTATTTGGTGTATTTCACTATTAACAAAAAATCAATAATTTTAGAAAAATCCCGTGATTTTACCCAAAGTAAATTTTGACATTAATATTTAAAAAATTATTTTCATTTCATAAATTAAAATTTCTAAAAGTGGAAAAATTTAATTTAAATTTCACACACAAAATTCAATGAAAATCATTTTGTTAATAAAATTAAATTTTGAAGCCTAAAAACACATCACTAAAAAAATAAACACATATTTCATAATATTAAATAAATAATTTTGTATTTAGAGGGCCATTATAAATATATTTTATAATTTGGATACACATATCCATACCCACCAGTTCAGTGACTATGTTATAAATGTCCTATTTAAATAGTAATATTTTTATAATAAATCTCAATTCTTTTATAGCTTAGTATTGAATGTTAATCGACCTATAAAGGATATTATTTTTTAAAACTAAATATTAAATATTTTTACATTACCCCCATTAAAAACAGTACACACTACGAATTTTATCTCTGTCATAAGAGGTTCAATATTTGAAAATACTATTTTTGAAAACCCACATCATAGAGAGGAATAATAAAACTTCCTTTAAAAATGGAAAGTCATAAAAATTTAACCAAAATAAAACCCAAATGGGTTTCTAGATATGGATAATATGATTATTGGAACTTTTATAAATTTAATCAAATATTTAAATGGCTAATTTTCTTTTAAAAAAATAAAATTATAGAAAAATCATGAACAGCTTTGGTCATTTTGGATCATTATTAGTTATATCCTTTCATATTTAAAAGATCATTTAGAATCATTATCATAGATATTATATCCATTTTATTGTGATTGTATGATTAGTATATATTAAGTCTTAGGATAAATTCTAACCCATACAGACTAAGGAATTGGTGGCCTCGATCAGTATGATCGTACCCTATGAGCCTCATTTATCATAGCTTCTGAGGGATATTACACTACTAGTCTCTACACTTGACCAATATGAATAAAATATTAAAAAAATAAATCCTGATTGAAACTATTTATGAGAGAGTTTCAAGATTATTCAGATCACGACCCAAACAATGTTCTTCAAACCCCCTGAAGAAAATTTCACCACCACACACCTTACCCCTTATGAATTCACTTGTGTGATAAATGGTTTTGCGTCATTACCATAACAGTTTGAATTTGTTTTTTTAAATAAAATTATTAAATTTATTTTATAATACATTATAATAATTAAATAAGTTTTATAAAAATTACGTTTTGATTCGATGAAACAAAAGTTTTTTTTGTAAATATATAGTATCTATAAAGACACCCAGTTGATGAATTCAAAAAAATTTACAATAAATAATATTTTAATAAAATATTATTATTAAATAATATTTTAATAAAATATTATTGTTAAATAATATTTCTTAAATATAAATTTGATATAATTTCATGAAGTCAAACGTGATTTTTAAAAGGGTTACAAACTGTTATTGTCAAAAAACCAAATAAAATTAATCAATGGGGATTTTTTATTTAAAAGTGTAAATTCACATATTTATATATTTATTTTGATAATATATATATATTGTAATATCATCATTTCAAAATTATCCAATAGTTAAATTTTCATAATTTTTTGATATAATAGAATTTTTGGGTAAAAATTAAATAGAGAATAATTATACAGTATTTATTATTACATCATAAAAGAAAATAAAGTGATGTAATAAATACTATAAATAGTATTTATGGAGAGAATTAATTTTCCTTTTCAAATATTATTTTTTGAAGTTATTTTCGTCATTTTATAAACCCTTAATGAATCCCTCAATACATATATTGTACGTTAATGTTTCAAAATCAACTCCTTATAAAAATGGATCACTTCCAATTCACGAAGGGATTTATTTTATTGATTTTGGTTTTCAGACATATAAAATGTTGAAGAACAATCATCTTTGGTCAAGAAAATTTTAGAAAATAATGGTTATACTTTTATTATTACCTTATAATATATTTCCCATAACATAAGTTTGAAAATTAATAAATAATTCCACTCTCTTTATCTAAAAACCCATCAAATATACTATTCTTCTCTACCAAAAACCCTTTGATAATGAATTTAATATTAAATTACTTCACTATAACCCTCACAAGGTGTCTCTAAGATGATAATAAGATCCTCCAAAGATTTTAAATGTTCCCTTTCACGGTAAGGGATCCACTCATGCTTATTTTTTTTCAAGACCCTTCTTTATATTACACCATTTTATTCCCAATTGTTCATTTTGGGAAATTCTTTTAAATTTAATTATTAATTAAACCCTTCCATGAACCCTTATGTACCCCCATTATCTTGTTGAAATTATTTTATGATTTTCCATGCTCATCATTTGAGTAATGAGTACACATACCCATTTCTACTCAAGTGTATTCACCTATATATTCTAATCATCCATTTATTTTCCACTTCGACTTATTTAATACACACTCAATAATAATGGGATTAAAATTGACGAACGATATCTCTATGTAATATTATTTGTGGAGGATAATTAGGCATATACATGATATGAATGTAATGGGTGGGCCCATAGTTATATATTATTGTAATTCGTTGGGTAATATTTTTTTATCATGAAGAGTTAAATATAGTATTGTATAGTGAACATAATCTATTATGTGACTTTTTTTACCAAATTAGTTTTACTTGGAAGTTATCCTTTAGTTATGTTTATTTTCAGTTTTTTTTTTGTTACCAAATTCTTATGTTACCTTGATGTTATTGTCTTATATCATTCCTCATTATTCACTATTATGCTTCTTACCAATTTTATGTGTCTTTGATATTCCTATAGAATTGTATTTGTGTATATATATATATATCTTTAATGTTATTTTAGGATTAATTAATTATTGGGATTTATATATGACCCATTTGATGTATACATCCTAAGGTTATCCTATATAGTTTTAGAAGATCAAGAGAAATTAAGGGAATGCTATGGAGTTTTAGTTTATTTCATTATATTAATATTTCAAGATATTATGATATATTAATAATTTCCCAAATACACTAGGAATAATGATCTTATGTTGTTGTATTAAGTGTACCATTATGTAATAAATCCTGAAATAGAGTTTAAGAAATATATCAGTTTTTATAGGTAACATTGGTGGAAAATTAAAATATATATACTGATGAAAATTCTAATGCCCAATGATTAAAAGATAGTGATATATAAATTAATCTAGAGAAAGTTAATAACCATTAAATGATAACAAATTTGTGGTTAAAATACAAATAATTCATCAAAAACAATAGCCTTTGTTTTATGGTCATATCATACTCAGTCTCATCCCATGTGTGAAAATTCACTGATTCCTACTAAAATTCATTGTATTTAATCAATAAAAAAGAGAGAAAAATCTCAACTCAAACTCAACAAAAAATAGTGATATTTTTCATAGTTTTTCAATGAAACCTCCTCACATGCTTTTATGGTAACAATTCTACTAAAATAATATTTCTCAATCATTTCATAACTTCTTCTTCCTCATACATTTTATTATTATTTTCAAACATTATTCTGTGTATACTAAAACATTATAGAATCTTCATTAGATTGTCTGAGAGATTACATTTTAATTACTGACACTACATTTAAAGTAAAATGTGCACACCACTAGACCAATAATCTTTTTAACTTTGCTCTAAATTCCACTACATATCAAAATACTTCTTGATTTTCTATAAACAATTCTAAATTAATTCTAATTATCTTTAAACACTATATAAATATTGCAATTAAAATCATCTAAAATTGATTTTTAAATTCCACTGTAGTTCTAACATGATTTTTTTGATACTATAAAAAGAATACATAAGTTTCACTTCCATGTCAAAATTATCTAATACAACTTCTATAGATAATTTCACTATTCTATAAGAAACATTATGTCACCAAAATCTCTTTATGAATCCAATTAAATCCAAACTTCTCTTAGGATCAACAATATCATTAATAATCCTAATATTTCCAAACATCTTATTAAGAATCCAAATATATCCAAAACAACTCTTTCCTTGGTTATAAAGAACATAAGATTAAACATATTAAATTAAAAAAAATTAGATTTGGAGGTACCTCATAGAACAAATATATCTGGATTGGGTTTATAAATTTGATCATGAAGATCTTACAAATGGGTAGATCTTGCTCAAACTTTTTTCACAATATAAAATATTAAAACCATTTAAAAGAACGAAAATTATATAATTATTATTGATATTAGGATCTATCCAACACAATGGAATCGTAAGCTCTGACCTACTACACTAATTTCAAATTGGAGACTTCTTCATGAAAAATAATGACGATGATAAATTGTATGGAATCATTATACCATTAAAAATATGATCATATAGGTCTAACTCCCCATTTCTTATAGCACTCATAAAAATATGGTAAATGAATATCATTTTAAGAATTAAAACCTTGATTTCATCAATACTAATATCCCATTTGTGGAGATGATAACCTTGGTAATATTAATAAAAATATAAAATGAATAATACTAAAATTTATTTTAAAATTGTAATACATTATTGAATAGTTTAATTTTATAGGAAAGGAAGCCTTGAATAAAAACATAGTCCATGATATAAGAAAATCATACCCATTTAAATCATATAGCTACATATTAACAAAATGAAAACCAGAGGACTTAATCATCGAATTAAGGGAGAATTGATATCTATTTACTTCTATTTTGTATTTTTTAACTCTTAATACTATCACATTATATCTTTGAAATTTCTTTTTAATCTATATTAAACTCACAAAATTGTTGATGAAAATTGTTGGTGGATAAATTTTCTAACCTATTTTAGCTTGTTACTTGAGGGGTCCATACTTTATATTAATTTTCATTCATTAGTCTGTGTTTGTGATCAGACTGTGATATATTTTTCATATTGATAAACACTTCACTATGTGTGTATATCCAAGAAATTTCAAATAATCTGGTATATTTAAAATACATCTTGACTACTTTTAATTGGCATTTTGGGATACTATTATAAGAATTTTTCTTGATCTGTTTTCAAAAAGTCAATTTTAATTTCCATTGGTTATATTCTTTTCACTATGAGACTCATCACTCTATTCTTTTAGAACAATGGTTTTCTATTTTCAATTTCACTATAGAGGATGGTATTTAATATCGAGGATATGTTCTTTAATAAAAAATTATTTTCTTGAGTAGAAAGAAGAAATATGGAAGCATGGTACACAAATAAATATAACATATGATTATAAGTTTTACATTGTTGATTTCAAATTTTAATTTCTATTTGTTAACAAAATAGTTCATTAATAGTTGTAATTGTGTGATTTAGAGACCCTTGATGAGAAAAAAGCAGAAAATTATTGGATAATTGGCGATTTTCATCAGGTATTAGGAGATGAGTGACATAGGAGAGCCCAATCAAAATCAGGGATGAGTAGTGTCCCCATAAGATATTGTCCCACATGATGTGCTTGTTCTGGTAACAATGAGTTTGAAACAGCTCGTATAGAGGCAGTATATTCTTTTTACCTGGAAGAATTTTCCAAAAAATGGTCATGAAGGATAATGAATGGAGTCAAAAGTCAAATGATGAATTTATAAAATTCATGGTAGTCTCTGTATATCACATTCACTAGATACCATCGTGGTATTGGATACACATATGTCGATGTAGAATAGATCATATGGTTCATCAAGAAATGTTCCCTGTGGTGGTTACTGTGATGACGTTCTTAGTGATTTAAATGGTGATGGTGATACTAAGGATGATGGTGGTGATGGTGGTGAGGATAATGAGGAGGATGAAGATGGTAGCGATAGTGATAATGATGATGATAGTGATGATATTGGTTGTGATGATTGAGAGATTGATACTTTAAATTTTTTACTAATAATTAGGACACATGATGTTTGATAAATGGATGTGAATGAATATATATGATTTTTAAAATGTGTGTTATCATAGGTTGAATGCAAAAATTAGTTTTGTGAATTTTATTATATTAGTTTTCAGTGGATTGGGATTTTGTGTTGGTAAATTTAGGTTTATGATGATGTTTTCAGGTTTAGTGTCATGGTGGATGGATACAAGAGTTTTCTGGAATTTATAGTATTGTCTTATACTAATTTTCCAGGTGATTTATTAGTTTTATGAATTCTTTTTATGGTCTTGTAGTTTTTAGTAGCTGATGGTGGTTTGGTCCAATGTTAGGGGGGTTACTGCCTCAGAAGGGGAGAAGGCTCTATACCAATGGTTTTAAAATCATTGGTTTCATTTAAGGATAGATTCATATACAAATTTCTTCCAAACCAATGGTATAGACCTATAAAAATAGTGTAGAAAACCACTAGTATAGTTTACCTGCATGTGGCTTATACTGACTATTTATAGAAAACTATTGGTACCAATCTACAACCAAGGCCAAACTCCCCATGGTTTGGAGAACTATTGGTAAACCCAATACCAACGATTCTCTAGCCTATAAAAAATGGTTAAAAAGTATTGGTATAGACCCTATTTATAGATTTTTCTCGTAATTATAATTTCATATTTGAATATAATTTTATCAAATAATATTTCTAACTATGTGAAATGTTAATTTCAATAGAAATTCACTACATTGTATAAGATTGATTTTCAGAGGAATAATGTATTTACACTTTTAATTTATATATATGATAAAAATATCAAAGTTAAAAACTTAAAATACATAAATTGATTGAATGTGAATTTAATAAAATTTATTAGTCAATTATGTCCATCCAAAACGTAACCTCACCTTAAAATACATGATTTAAAGAGAAGACCAAAAACAATTTTTATATTAAACTAACATTTTAATTAGTTATAGAAATTTTTTACATATGTTTTATAACATAATATAATATTTAAAAATGAATAATTTTAACAACAAACTGATATCTAATTACATATAAGTTTTATAATTATCTTGTTCACTCTTATATAATGGAAAAATCAAAAATATATATATTATTTGTGAAAATAATGTTTTTAGAATAAAAATCAACATTTTTAGAAAAATCTCAAAAAATAATACAATTTTAATTTGGATTTCATGAAATTAAAAATTAATTTTAATTTTATTATTTTAAAATATTAATATTTTTATATTCAATTATTGAATAAATATATAAAACATAATGAAAAACATTTTTTTCTAGACAATGAAATCTTCAAATATTAGCCATTATTATAAATATTTCCCATCATTTACCAACTTAATTAGTTTTAAAAATCATAAATGTCAAACATATATTGTTTTTTATCATATTTTTATTCAAATAAAAATTCATACGACATAAAAAAAAAATTTTGATAAAAAAAATTCACTTAAATATAAATTATCATTTTAGTCATTTTTTTTATAAAAAAATCATTTTCATTCCTAGTAAAAGTAAAATTTATTTTATGTATACATAAATTTCATAAATTTTTTACTTATATTCATTCCTACTAATTAAATAACTAGTTTTTTAAGGGTTATACTTTAATATTTATATTTAAGCTAAATATATAATGGTTTTTTATGTTTAGTCTTTTGTGAGGAAAAAGTTATCAAAAACATTGACTTATTTAAAGGTAATCATATATTAGAATTTTGGGGTCCAAAATCTCCCTCCAAATAATTTTTTCCTTGTGAGTTGACTCATGTTATCATAGTAATTTCTATGGTGAACATATAATTAACCATACACCACTATAAAGTCATGCATTTATCTAGGATGTGAGATAAGATTTATCGATTTGAAAAATCATAATTATCACATTATAAGGAGAAATAACCCATTCCTAATTCCACTAGAATTATAACAAGATATCTAGATATAAATTCATAAGTAATAGATCCCCGTGAATTATTAAAATGATTTATCTTATAATCGTACCCCCAATAGTTTTTTATTTATAACACAATATTCAGTAATCGGTGAAAACATACATCAAATAGGACACTATAGAATATAGAGTGAAAAGTCAATATTTAATTCTATATTATGATTTCCCTAGATTATTCCTTATTCACATGGTTGGTAGTGACTATTTACCTTACTGTCTATTAGAAATTGATTCCCAAATTTGCAAACTCTCTTCTATTTGAAAAAATGATTCTTATAGCCTCTCCCTTCACTTATAATTATGATTTTGATAACCTTCATCACTTTATCTATAATGAGAATACATATTTCACTTCTTTGGTATGATTATGAATTATAAAATGATCAAATTTTTAATCATATTTGGTGATATCTAGTTTGGAATAATCACATGGTTTCTCACTCTAGCCCTTTTCCCACTATGTTGTTCATTGGGACAGTTTCTGTATTATCCATGGAATCGATTGTGAACATGGTTCCTTTGGGATTCATCCATTAAGAAAACTAACACTACTATAAAACAATCCATTAACAATGCTATCCTTTATCATTTCTATAAAAGTAACAGATAAAGGTTCCCGTTATTAGTGATAAAACAAACACTAATAATGGGTACCTTACATCAACGTTTTCTTAGCACTCATAGTGGGTCACTTTATCAGTGCTTTATTTTTATCATTGATATAGCGTAACATTTATATGTGCATTATTTTTTGAATCCATAAAGGTAACCATTATATGAACTTTTTTAACCCCAATAATGGTCCAAAAATTGAAATAATTAAATAAATTAAAATTAAAATTAAAATGGAGTTTTTAAAAAAAATATTAAAAATGTATAAATTAAATAATTATCGATAAAAATGAATAAAGTGATTATACTGTATATAATTCATAAATAATAATAAATAGTATCTATTATATATAGATAAATTTAAAATAAATATTCAACAAATAAAATTTAAAAATAAGTAAGTTCTGAAAAATATTAAACATTTTATTAATTAAATAATTATTGATAATATTAATAAATAGTATATATTAAATATATTTATATATATATATATATGAATGCATATAAATATGATTAATATAACACAAAATATTTATTATTTACATTAATTAGTAATATATTTAGTGAATAATAGTTTATAATTAATCATTAATATGAATAAAAATTACTGACTAATTGCATCGAGTAATGGAAATGATTTAATGTCATTTTATTTTTCAATTTTACAGTGATCAAACATGTGTTATATTGATTTGGTATACATTACGTAATTAATTCATTTTTTATATACAACGTACATACACAAATATTTCTGAAATAATGAAATATAATACAGAAACATATACACAAAATATTTATGTAGTTTATTCAAATTTTAGTAATCATTTTAGAATTTGATTATTAAAAGACACATTTAATATATTCTGTTTTCAAATGGTAAATTCTATTTATTTATTTTTAATATTAATAAATTTATGTGTTATTTAATCATTTTTAGTGTGTTTTGTTTTTTATTTTTTATTTTTAATTTTTTTGGGGAATTTAATCCATTTATATTATTTATTTTATAAATATTTATTTACTATATTTTAGTATTTTCTGTATTTATTTTTCTTTATATCAATATATATGCATATTTTTTACAAAATTTATTTTCAATTAATAAAACCTATACATTTTTTTAATATTTTTAAAGTGTACAAAGTTTTAATTATTTAATTTCAATCATTTTTAACATGCATGCACTTAAGATTAAATAATCCTTAGAAATAAATAATTATATATATTTAAATAATTATAAATTATAATAAATTTATTTAAATAATGAATATATTTAATAAAATTATATTTATATATAATTATAATATATATATAATTATAAATATATATATAAAGATATATATATTATTTTTTCAAAAAGTATTTACATAATTATTAATAAATAATTATAAAATTATAATAAATTTATTTAAATAAATAATATATTTACTATATATAAATATTAATACATTAAATATATTTACAGAAACAATATAATTATAATTATAAATCCTTTATCAGTGCTTAAGTAATAAGTGTGGATTAAAGAAATCTTTACCACTGTTTTTTTGGAATTGATAAATATATAGATTTATTACCACTAAAAAAGAACTGATAAATATTGATTTTATTAGGGATTATTAACATAGATCTCATAAATGGGATCTTAATTAGTATTTTTTTGGAAGTGCCGATAAATGTGTCCAGATCTATTTTAATGACCCTAACCATCATGAATGAGTTTGTGATATTTGAAAAACTCTGTGGAATCCACCTTTTTCAGCGCACCTAGTAGTCGAATCCATGCTCCAATCTATGATATAATCAAGTCTCCAACAATTCCAAGGACTGAATCCAAAGATTGAACAATTCAAGGGTTCAACTAAACTGAGGCTCAAACACAATCTAGATTTTCCAAAATCTCTACGTTCCCTTATTTATCCACTAAACCTTCTCAGTAAGCATATGTGTATCTCAACAACTCCAGTTTCACTATCCAATAATAAAACATCCCAAAATTTTCTATTTTTAATATATTGAAGTATCTTCTTCCCTGTTCGCATGTGTCTCTCCTTGAGACAACATTGGTACTGTGTGACATGAAATATATAAAACCCAATGTTGGGTCATGTTTTTGTGAGGTATAACAGGCTCCTAGTACCTATATTCCATGACTTTGACCTCGTTGCAGTCATCCACTTTGGAAAAATCCATCCATATAGTGATTGGTATTGTCATTGGTTTGAAATTTTCCATTATAAATTACATGGGAACCCCTTTTCTCATATTTTGATTGAGAATTTAATGTGTTATTATAGAAACCCTGGCCTTTTACAAATATCATTACATGATTTTAAGCATAAAAAATCATATTATATGACAAGGATCATGAAGAATAAAATCAAGGAAAACTAGGTACATAAAAATGAAAACATGGGACTAAAAAAACATTTATTTATTTAATTTTTATAAAGATATCCAAACTTCCAATTTGCTCATACATCTACATGGGCTAACCATGGATAACATGAACAAAGGGATTATCTAAATCCCAGTAAGGGAAAAATTATATTAATACAACTATATCACATGGGTTGGAAGGCATGGAATATAATATAAAAAGGTATATAGAATATGAAATAATAACATAAAAACAATGGGTTATATAAACATTATGTCATAATAATGAGGCAAAAACATAAGACAAGACTTTATCATGAGTCCAGGATCATTTAACATAGAGGATCACAAGTCAAGGTTAACCACCAAGACTATAGCACATGGTAGGAGGAGTCAAGGCTACCGGCCAAAACTGTTGAACATAACATCTCATTAGACTAAAAATTACCCAATCAATTGGATCTCTATCTAAGTGCACTAATCTTAACATGTTGATGAATATGCTTTTCACCTAACGAATCATACATAATCAATCATATATAAACATAAGGGTACCCAATGAAATAAATGGGTATCATAATCATGTTAGAAAGCATAATTAATGGTTGTATCATACAAGTGTCCATGAAAAATAGGAATTAGACCAATCATGATAATTATTAAGGTATAATAAGAATATATCATAATAAGTGATGCCAAATTAGAGTGATAACATCTAAAAGTGTTTTTAATAAACTTTAAAATTAAAACATTTTAGTGCAGTTTAACGAAAATATCAAACAGAATTGAAATCAGAAAAGGGAATAATCATTTATATAAAAACATAAGTTAACCAATAATGTTTTAATGATAATAACATTGGTTTTATAAATATATTAGTTTATAAAAAACTTATCGTACAGTGTTCTTGAAATTGCGTAAGAATTCATGAAGTTCCCCTAAAATGGGTTTACTTATCGAGAAGTATTAAGGAGGGAATCACTTAAAAGAATGTATATCCGCAAAATAGACTGATTAATGGATCCTGATAAATTTTTTTCTACAGAAAAACATAAATTATAAGATGTACATAAATAGAATATACAGTTTCATTTGGGTAAAAAGAGAGTAAGAATAACCCAAAGGCATAATGGAGGTTCGGGTAGAATCCATTACATTAAGTCTGATAGTGTTCTACACTTGATATTAATGACCTGAATAATAAAAGTAGTTTTATTAATTAATAATTCCTTAACATATTTTACATTTAATAGATTTAGTAAAAAAATTGAGTTCATTTTAATCCTTTTTGATTGGTTATGAGATTCAATTTTATTGTTTGGGTCTCTTTTTTATTGATTAGTGTACTTATATACATGAACGAATAATCATGTAAAATGAAGATGGATGTCTAGAATTGGATCTATATTTTATTATTTAATATATATAAGTTTACATGGATATAAATTTCATTTGGTTACCTGGAGTTAATATTAATTATTATATAAATCTTTAGTGATAACCTTTTTTGTTAATTGGTGGTATTTGTTCACAATGAACACATTTTGATTTATAAATCAAAACCCTGTGTACAAATTGATTACAAAAACATAGATGAGAAATAATACATATATTTTACTCTATTTAAACCATATAAATAGTTTAATTACCATAATTTATGGTGGTAATAGAAATTAAAATTCCATCATCCTTGAATGTGGTAAATCAACACATCTCAAATATGGTTTTTATTACTAGTTTAAAAGAGCGGTAGAGGAGAGAATATAATAAATTATTCCATTATCATAAAAAAAATTATAATACATATAAGTTATTAGATTTTTCATAACATTTGTATTAGTATAGGTAATTATAGAAAAGAAAACAAAGGAACTTAAAAGGAAGTAAAAAAATTGGGAAGAGGGATTTACCTATTAAATTAATCTTTCTTAAGAGACACCTAAGGGAAGAGGATATGGTATTAGGGGAGAACAAGGGTATATATAGTCATGGGGGAGGAGTATGGGGAGACATTTGAGAATAATTTAGGCATGTAACAAGGATTGAGACTAGTGAAGAGAAGAGAGGAGTGTGGGTGGTTTTCATAGAAGATAGGAGGAGGGTTTTCTTAATATTCAAATCATTGGTTTATTATTTTCCCATAAGAAACTAAATAGTGATGAATCCTTGAAAAAAAATATTAATATGTACATTTGAGTTTGAATCAGTGGTTCCTACATCTACATAACATCACCCATTAATCAATAATTAATTTATTTAGCTTATTTTGTAAATTATCATATTTTTCTGTTCATAAAAATTTTAGGTATTACAAAAAAATCCCAAAAATTCACCCTAAAATTTTTTCGACATGTAAAATAAAAAAATTAAATCTATTTTTCAAAAATAATTTTTTAAATATGGTTAATTTAATTTTTAATGAAAATCATAATTTACTTGAAAAATAGGCATTTTATAGCTATAACTGATTTTATAATGCTTTCAAAAATTACATAAGGTCTTATCAAATTATCTTAAAACCATAAGACATGAAATTTTAAATCTATTAAAACCTTTTAGGAAAATAAATTTTCATTTAAGTTAATTAATCAATCGTAATTATTTATTTATGACTTACAGAAATACTAATACTTTAACTATGGTCATATATCACTTAGAGGATGCCTAAATTTTATTTATACATTCAAGGGTAAGGATACTATTCTTTTGAACAATTTATTATACATAAGTGTCATATTACCATTCATAAGGGCCAGTTACTATTCATATGGTTATGTTACTATTCACAAAAAAAATTAATTTTTCTCCATCAGACGGTAAAAATAACCCCAAACCCAACCGTGTATATCATATTTTTTAAATTCAAATCATAAAAGTGACAATATTATGTTTAAAGGTCATATAGTACATAGTAGTTCATTGAGTTGTGATTTCATGTGATTATATTACCTAATTATAATAAAGTAATTCTATTGATAAAACATTGGGTTATTAAATTATTGCCCCCGTATGAAATTTTTCCCTTAAAATTTTATTTTTCATACTAAAGTGAAAAATGATGAGGGTTTGAATACTTAGCTAATAATAATAAAAACAAAACATTAAACAAAAACGGATAACCTCTTAAAAGAAAATTATATCCTAACTTGTGATTACCTAGGTTTCAATTTAGGATATTCCTGATCAGTTTCCTAACATATATTCTTATGGGATTCTTTTTTTGTTACCTAAATAGTTTTTCGTACTATGTTTATGAATTTACCAAAGAATATCCCCTAGGAGTGTCAAACCAAGAGTGCAGTATAGCCTATTTTCATGCACCAGTTCCTTTCCAAGTCTAGTTCAAAGTGGTGTTTTCATGTTTTTCCCCTAGATACATCTATGTCAGAGCCATGCCTACCTATTTGAATCCAGATAGGTATGTATTTTCTTGATGAACCACTTACACTATACTTACCAAAATCTAGGGATTATTTTTTATACTTAGTCTCATAATTAAGGATCTTAATTAAGTTCTCTATTCCTAATCTCCAAAAATAAAAAAACTATCTTCTAATTCCAAATACATAGACCCTATCCTTTTTACCCAAATCATTACACGATTTTAAGCATTATAAAAAAACCTTATTACAAGTTAAGTATTGTGAATTCTAGTGTTATGGAAGAATAGGTACATAAAACTGAAAACATGGGACTAAATTAAACATTTCTTTATTTAATATTCATAAAGATCTCATAATATCCATTTTTCTCATAAGTCATCATAGGGTAACCTAGGGATAAGATAAACAAAGGGATGATGTAAAAGCCAAGTAATGGAAACAAATAGTAATAAAGCTTTAGCACATGGGTTAGAAGGAATAGTTTAATGATATAAAAAGTCATGCAACATGTGAAATCATAAAATATAAAAATGTGGTCATATTAACATGGATTCTTAATAATGTGGTAGAAACATAAAACATGACTTTAGCGCAAGACAAATCCTCATTTCAAATATAAGAACACAATTCAAGGTTAACCACCCATACTGTTTCATATGGTTGAACGAGTCAGGGCTTACAGCCAAGACAGATGCACATAACAACTCATGAGAGTCAACATTACCCATTTCATTGGAGTGCTACCTTGGTACAATGATCTTAACATGTCTATGAATATGATTTACATATAAATAATCATACATAATCATTCATACCTAAACATAAGGGTACCCACAAAAATAAATGGGTATCATAATCATGTCATAAAGCACAATTAATGGGTGTGTCATTCAAGTTCCCCTGAAAGAAAAAAAATAAATCAAACATAGAAATGATTAAGGTATAATAGTAATATATCATAATAAATGATTTAAAATTGAATTGATAACTTGTAAAAGTGTTTTTAAGAAACATTAAAATTAAAACATTTTAGTGCGTGTAATGAAAACATCAAAGATCGTTTAAAACAGAAAAGGGAATAATCTTTATTATATAACCAAAATTTATCCATGAAAGATTTAAAGATAAATATATTTGTTTTATAAATATAATGGTTGAAGTTCCCAGTCATGTTCCAAGTATCCCTGAGAGAGGGATGGGTGAATCAGTGGTATCTTTTTCTTTTTATGTTATCTTCTTTTTGAAACAACCTTCACCTCTTGTTAAAGACTTTTTTCCCTAATGAACACACACAACCACTAGAACACAATATTTACATTTTTCACCACTCAACAAGAGTAGCTACATCCTTTGTTTGGTGTGGAAATAATTCAGCACCACACAATCCACTAGAAAAAAATCCTTTGATGTGGAATACCACGAGAAGGATATACCCTTACACTCGTGCAGCACTTGAATTAAAATATGCAAGTGTGTGTGCAACATCCTAGAAGAAATAGGGAATTATAATAATTCTGTGCTTCTTTAAAATTGATCAGGTGTATTCTTTGAAGTAAAAATCTTCACATTCTTACCTAGAAGATAGTAAGAACTATCTTACACACAACCGAATATGTGTGAATGCCCCAAATCTTTGGCGCACCCTTTTAGGTTACATTCAAATTTTATGTCATGTGCACAAGATTCAACTTTTGTCGTGAAACGCCTCTTGAACACAACTTCAATCATGCACACAACTCTCTTCTTGCATGCATCTTCTCCTTCCTATGCTCAACTATATCTCTTTCACGCACTATCCTTTTATTAATATTTTTCCGCACTTTAGAGCTTAGAATTTCTCTAAGTGTCAAGCTAAACCAGTGTGAGGGGGTCACCTATTATTTTTAGACCTCATTGACCCTTGTGTGAAAAAACCCCAATGTTTCATGCAAGATCGTGACATTTCACAGAAAACCCCACTTGACGTCGCAATGGGCACATAATTCATGTGTTGTGAAAAACCACATTTGACGTCACCTAGGGTGCATAAGTCTCTTTCATGCCAACCTCATATTTCGCGCACTTCTTTGAATCTTTCGTACACTTTTTTCCTTTTTCATTATTCGTGGTTTGGACGTTGAATCCTTACTTGGGTGAAAGATTCCAAACTACCTTCAATATTGCGTGAAAAAACCAATATAGCATGAAAACCCCAATCTTTCATGCAAAACTCTCCTTTGGACCTCTATTGGTAGATATAGTCTTTGATTGTACACCTTTAGCATTGTAAGATTTTCAACAGGAAGTATTGAAACATCCCAATATTCTAGAAGAATAATTCCTTCCAATCAAAATTGTATATGACTGGCATCATCATTTCTCCCCCTTTCCTTCATAAGGATTTCAGCACAAGTTCTCTTAAGTTATGATATTTGTGAAATACATATCATCAAAGCATCATCTAATTTTCAAGTCATTAACAAAGTGAATTGATTTATCTTCTTTATCAAAAAAATACAACACTTTGTAACATCCGAAACTTCATACTTCCTTCTCCATCCAACTTGTTTACAACAATCGATTATTAAAAATATGTTATATAATGTACTTGAAATTTGGTAATAAATCCTGATGTTCCATTAAAACAATTTTTTTATCAGGGCGTATTGAAGAGGGAATCACTTAAAATAAAGTGTATCCCCTAAATATAATGATTAATGGATATTTATACATGAGTTAGTACATATAAACCTCAATTATTAGATGTAAATAAACATAAAATAGGTTTTTATTTGGGTAAAAAGAGAGTAAGAATAACCCAAAGGAATACTGGATCTTTAGGTAGAATCCCTAACCATAAGTTTCATTGTGGTATCCAATTGATATTAATGACATGAATAATCTAATTAGGTTAATTAATTAATAATTCCCGAAACTATTTTACATATAATTTATTTAATATAACTTTTTTGAGATCATTTTTATCCTTTTTGATTGGTTATGAGGTTCAATTTCATTGTTCGAGTTCGTTGGTTTCATGATCGATTTACTTTTTTACATGAAAAATAATCATGTAAAATGTAGATGGTTGTCCAAATTTTGAGTTATATTATATTATTGAACATACCCAAGTTTACACAGTTTTAAATTTCATTTGGTTACTTAGAGTGAAGATAAATCTTTATATTAAACTTTAGTGAAAACCTTTAGGGTTAATTGGCTGTTTTTTACCACAACAAACCCATTTTGTTTTATAAATCCAATCCATAAGTAAAAAAGATTCAAGAACCATAGATGAGACATAATACATATATTATATTCTGGTTCAATCATAATAATTTTTTCATTACAATAATTGATTATGGTCATAGAAATTAAAAAACATCTAATCCTTGAATGTGGTAAATTAACACATCTCGGATGGTGTTTTTACAACTAGTATAAAAGAAGGGTAAAGGAGAAACAAAAATAAATTATTACATTATCATAACAACATTATATTACATATAAGGTACTGTAGTTTTCATAGCGTTTTTATTAGGAGAGGCAAGGATAAAAAATAATACAATGGAACTTGAAAGGAAGTAAAAGAACTAAAATGAAAATTTAACCACTTAAATTAGTCTTCTTTTAGAGCCTCTTAAGGGGAGAGAATTTGATCTTTTAAGGATAATAAGGGATGATGAACGTGTGATAGGAGATTGGGGATATATTTGAGTAGAATTTATCAATGTAAAAATTCTGGAGATGAGTGAAGTGGTGAGGAGAGTGTGGGTGGTTTTTATAGTGGAGAGGAGAGGTATTTTCTTAATATTCACAACATTAGTTTATTATTATTCCATAAGAGAAGTTATAGTGATGAATCCATGACCAAAAATAGTAATATGAGCATGTGAGTTCGAACCAGTTGTTATTAAATTATAAGAACATCACCCATGACTCAAATATTAATGTATTTATCTTATTTTGTAAATTATCGTATTTTACTATTCATAAAAAAAATGTATTTCAGAAAAATCCCAAAAAAATCACCCTAACCATTTATCGGTGTGTGGAATCCAAAAATTAAATCTATTTTTCAAAAATAAGTTTCTAAATATTGTTAATTTAATTTTTAATTAAAATCATTATTTACTTGAAAAAGAGAGATTTTGAAACTATAAATGATTTTATAATGCTTTCAAAAATTATATAAAGTCTTATAAAATTATCTTCAAACAAGAAGAAATAAAATTGTTAATTTATGAAAAACTTTATGAAAATAAATATTCTTTTAGTTTAATTAATTAATTGTGATCAATTTTATTTGACTTACAAAAACACCAAAACTTTTACTATGGTCGTATTAGGACTTCTAAGATGCCTAAATTTTATTTATACATTCAAGGGTGAGGATACTATTATTTTGGATTATTTAATATTCATAATGGTTATATTACTATTCATAAGGGTAGGTTACTATTAATAAGTGTAGGTTTCTATTCATCAAATAAATTATGTTTGTTCTATTAGACCCAAAAAATCATCATGAATGCAACATTTCATGTCAAATTTTTGAAATTATAATCCAAGAAGTGACAATATTATGTTTAAAAGTCACATTGTACTTAGTAGTTAATTGAGTTGTGATTTCATGTGATTATATGACATAATTATTTGAATGGAATTCCATTGATAAAACATTGTTTTGTTATAGTTATGATTTCCTTGATTCTCCTTTAAAGGAAGGAAAATGTTTAACTCACCAATCATTGACTTCTCGATATCGTTCATCATATGATTCCAAAAAAATGAATTATGATTTTTCAAAACATTAAATATCATGTCTTTGACATATATGAGTAACAAAATACTATGGCCATTCTCCTAATTAATGTAGAAGTTATGATCAACCCTACCTTGCTAAAATAAAATATTTATTAGGTATTGATCCAACCTTTAATATCAGGCCCTCGGTGATTTCGTTATCATATACAAAAAATTATCAATCTGGAACAACTTTATCTATATTTCATCCATATTAAACCCATCCAATATCTCAATTTATACTCCCCCCTTACTAACTCCATTTAAGAACATATATTTGACATCCAATTGGTATAATTTTACCTACATTTTCTCTAAAATAGATAAGAAAATTCAAATAATTTATGATCTAGATATGGGAGTAAATTTAACATAAATATAAATTCCTTTTATCTAGTAATTACCCTTACACACCATCAATTATTTATTTAGAGCCACTTCTCCAAATTCAAATAGTTTATTACAGAACAACCACTTGGTTATGATAACATTTATATTTTCCATCCCAAGAATAATTTCCCATGTCACATTTTTCTTATTTGGATCACACTCCTCATGCATAGATTCGATCTAATTATCTTCATTTTCAGCCTCTCTAAATGATTTAGTCTCTATCTGGAAAAAATTGAGTTTTTTAGAGTTTTAATCCTATGACTTTTCACTAAAAATTTCTGATCACCAATGATAATTTATTCATTGATTTCACCCTTTCTTATATTTCATATAGTTGATAACCCATCTTCATTTTCCTCACTATCAATGTCTTATTTTGATTCTACCTCATCCATTGTGATATACCCTATTCTACTCAATTCAACATTAATTTCCTCATATGTTTCATTGTTATTTTAATTATTAACAATCTCCCCACTATATTTAGTAAAAAAAATATTTTTGGTTTATCTTCTCATCATATAAACATCTCAACACAAAATTTTTAAGTTAGTATTTAAATGTCTCATTACTTAATATGACCAATTTTTCACTACCAAATTTTTTTTCCTCTTTTAAAAACAATTACCATAAATTTTTACAATCCCCTAATCACAAAATGGTTTGGAAAGTCTTCTATGCCTTATTAAAAATATAATAATCATTGAAATGATAATACACTCATCAACACTTCTTATAAATCACATCATTTATTTCATCACGCATATAATAAACACTATATATGTTTTACACAAATTCATATAAAACATGTCATTATTTATAATTTCTTTTTGGTTACACCCATACGAATAATTTATTACCATCCATTTAATTCTCACAAATTGGAGGAATTAACCCATTTTGATAACATAATGGAGTAAAACTTTCATCCTAGTAATCTTCTTCTCAAAAATAGTTATTATTCCAATTTTTTCTTTGAACTCATCCCTATTTCATTGAGGTTTCTTATACTACTATGAGTAGTATCCATCCTATAGATGACTACTGCTTAAAATATTTCAATAAACATATGTGAATGTCCACAAGAGTTGTATGATGAGTACCAAACAACAAAAGGAAATGATATCTATTTATAAGATGAGCTCATGAGGATGAAAATTATATTTAACATTAACCTTTGGATGAATTCAGAGGATAAAACATACTATAGTTGAGTAATTCTTATCATAATTTAATTACCAATTTTCTTCAAAGCATACTAAATTCCTTAAAATAGTCAAATGTTGGGTTTCCCTTATGAGAATTATCTATAATGTTCACCTTTGATAATGAATATCAAATGCTTATTTATTTATTTATTGTAAAAATGGATATTTAATGAACTAAATATAATGGATATGAAATGAAAATAGATTCTTGATAAAGGTTTTAAAAAAGTTTATGAATGTACTTTTAAATATTTCATCAAGTTTTCAACAGATAATGCCTACGACCCTTCTCAAATCCTTTGTCTGTGTTTATCTTATTATTATTCAAGGAAAATTAGTCTAGATACTTGGGAAAAACATTTGATTTTTCAAGGATTATATAAACTCCATAAATGATAGACTAAACATGAGGAAAAATTTAATGCTCACAATGATTGGAATGATACTACAATTTATGAATAATTTGATATGAATACCAGTTTCAAGTAAAATATGGATCACATAAAAGAAATGATAATGAAAATTTTGGATGACCTTTTTAATTGTCCAATGTTTTCTAAAAAGTTAGATAGATTTTATAAAAGATCATTTTATATCGGTTGTACTAAATATGCAAAAAATTTGGATGTATTGAAGTTATATAATATGAATATTATAAACAGATGGAGTGACACCAGCTTTACATAATAACCTGATCTTCTGAATGATATGATACTAGAAGAAAATAAATTATCATGAAGAAAACATGATGATAAAAGAATGCTATATTCAATGGGAATGATCTCTAAAAAATACATGCTTATCCAAATGGTGGTATCTTGTTTCGAAAGGACCATCAATCACTCTTAAAATTCTTTAAGTGTGGAACAAAACGATAAAAGAAAAATGAATCAAGTACTTATAAATTTATATGGTAATTTCATGTCATTCCATGATTTAGAATACTATACAGATGTCAATAAATTGTTGGAAGATTGGCATGGAATGTAGATACCAGAATTATATTTGGGAACCTCATCATACATTAGATTCTCTTTTGTGGAAGGTAATTGATTACGAGTAACCTGAATTTTGAAATGATCCAATAAAAGTTCATCTTGTGTTATCTAAAATGGAATAAATCATTTTGGTGTATATATTAGTACTCATAGTACATGGCCCTTCTTGTTTGTAAATTATAACTTTCCTACATTGTTATGTAGGAAGCACAAATACATTATATTGTCTCCATTTATATCTTGAACAAAGAAACCTGGTAATGATATTGATGTTTATTTTGCTCCATTGATCAAAGATCTGAAATGGAAGTGTGATACTGGTATTATAATGTATGATATTTATAAAATTGAATAATTCACATTATGTCAATGTTTCACAAGATCATAATAAACTTTCCCACTTATGGAAATTTATCAACCTATGTCCTTAATGAAATATAGAGGTGTCCCATTTGTGAAAAACAAAAAAATTAGTTCGGTTGAAACATTCCTTGAAGTCTATATTTTTAGGATATTTGATATTTTTACCTCAAAAAAACAATATTGATCCTGGATTATAGCATTCGATGGGAATGTAGTACAGGTCAAAACACTATCTCTAATAAATGGTGATCAATTGTTCGATAAAGTAAAATATGTTCTCACTATTTTGAGTAAACCATTTTCAAACAATGATAAAAAAATAAGGCTGGATGAAGAGATAAAACTTAATTGAATTGAAATATTGGAATTGTTTTTAGACATTTTCACGATATCATGAAGATGGAAAAAATTGTATTTGATATTATTATTGGTATGTTAATAAATTTTTTAAGAAAAAAATATTCAATCAAGTCTATGTTGGAAATGATTAACATGATGATAAGTGAATATTTGGCACCTCTGAAGGGTAAAGGGTGGAATTTTTTTCCCCTAGAAGCTTAAACCCAATATGTATAAGAAAAATTGAAATTTGTTCTTTTCTTTAATATTATAAAAGTTATAAAGGGGTATTAATCAAATATCCAGAATTTAGTTTCAATAACTAATTTAAAGTTATAATGACTAAAATCGCATGGTTGTCTTGTTTTGATGTAAGAATTATTCTTTTTTATTTTTGTTTCATTATACCTAAAAATGTATGGCATAAATTAAGAAGACCTTTCTTCTTTTTCAAATTCATATATAGTAAAGATATAAACCCAAAAAAAGTTTATAATCATGAATAAAGAGCTTGTAGTCATATTTGTTAATTAGAGATATTCATGTCACCATAATGTTTTCATATAATGGTCCACCTTAGGGTCCACATTCTTATTAAGGTTAAAGTATGTGGTCTTATCCACTACAAATAGAAGTACCTCATTAGATGGTATATTATAATTTGGAAAGGGTATGTCAAGAATCGAAGTCATTTAGAAGTTTTTATTTCTGAATGACATATTAGGGAATAGTTTATTGAATTCTATACATATTATATGTCATATGTTTACAACATTGTTTTAGAGACCCTAATCTTGTCGTACATGGACATTAAATTACTTTTACGGAATACTTAGTACATTACAAAAACACACACACAAGGACCGTAATATTTTAGTGTCTTTGGAAACTCGGAATATAATCTTCTAATCGTGGTGAAAGATCCTCAACATCTCCCATAATGATATTCCCTTTTTTTCTTACCTAAAACTATTCTTTATATCCTGGGGAAAAGAAAACATAAAAGGGTGAGCTCAAATGCTCAGAAAGGGTAAACAAAAGAAATATCAATCACATCATATTCATAAGAGCATAACAATTTGGAAATCTTACCCTGCAAAAGAGATCATAATTTCATAACATGGGATAAATCATGGTAGTGGAATTTAATCACAATAATTATAACTTAAAACATGAATATTTGTGGCATACACACATAATCATAGAGAATTATTTCTTATTAGTCAAGACTCATTGCCAATACTATCTTAGTGGACAAAGACCATTTCTGAACCGAGTTAATTCCTCGTTTTAGTCCTGTTTCACTGAACCGGTTTAACCTGCCGTTCCAGCCATGTCTATCTCATGAGATATAAAATCATTACCCAATGCATTGGATGGATATATGTCCCACCCATCTCATAATGATACCATTCTTATCTGTGCCACAAGATCATAAGCCATACTTCATAGCATAACACATGTAATAAAAATGGGATTCTTAAAAATCGTGATATCATAAAACAATTTATATAAGATAAAGGAATTAATAAAAATAATTCCATCACAATATAATCAAATCAATGTAATAATAGGGATAAAAACATAACCCTTTATTATCTTATATGGAAAAGAATTTTGATAAAACACTCGAACTCCATTCTTGAGGAAAATATCCTTTCTACTTCAAAAACACTTTTCCTTTCTTAACATGACAATCAATTCTAAACTAAAAGAATTTGATTAAAAAACTTGAAAACTTGTAAAGGAAGCTTCTTGGAAATAAGGTTTTAAAAATCCATTCATGCCGTATAAGTTAAAAAAACATTTTTCTTGTACTTTTTTTGGAAAAGTCAAAAAGTACCTCGTAAGAAAAACGACAAAAGATTCATTTCATATCATTTACTAAAAACTCAATGAAGGGTAAAATTGGATTTAAATAATTTTAGGTGGATTGAAATAATATTACATATTTAGGAAACATGGATGTGGATGATAAAATACACCCCAATAAATACCAAAGTATAAACAATCTCGGATAAAATTATATTGTGATATTTTCCCTTACCTTAGGTCTGATTTTCTTCGTAAGTGTCCAACCCTCCTGTATAAATATTTAAATAATTTTATTGAATTATTCCAAAATCATATTTATTTTTATGATATCATATATGGTCATATTCTTAGATTCTTGTTAGTAATATTTCATTATATCTTGTTATTTGGGTGTTTATTACTTTTTGTTCTTATGCATGTTTTGTCGAATAAATTCTTATTCTTATTTTTAGGTTATAGATACCTCATTTCCAGAATGTTATTAGTGTAATATATATCATATTTATTCACTCAATTAATTTATATAATCATTATTCAATGAAGATCATGTAGAATGAGTCGCATCACATCATGGAGACGGTATTCCGTACGTACGCACGAGCGATGATATCATTCCCATGATCGTGGAATTGTATTGGAGTGTATTTATACTATTTCAGAATCAAAATCACTTCAAAATAATCATATATATTTATTCTTTACACCATTATAACGATCCAAGTAACGTCGTGGTGGAAAATAGATTATACCATGGCGTGGAGACGGTATTCCATACGTACGCACACGCGGTGATTTCGTTTTCCGTAGGATGGATAGATGGTGAAATAGGGTTGTTTCATACTTATAATAACATATCAGTATATGAGTGATACTGATGTTATTACTTCATAATGAAACAACTAAATAAGAAGAAGTGGATGAAGAAATAAAGTTGAAAGAATCGATAATGGACATTACCTCTTCTTTGAAGCGCCTCTTTGAGACCTCCTTTTAGGGTACTAAAATTGGTCTTTAAAGAAGACCAGGACCTCTAGGATGTTTCTAGGGAAGTGTAGAAGAGAATTTTTTGGGGGTTGACCATTCTTTAAGGCTCAATGTGGTGTGAGGAAGAGGGGGAGGAGGTGCCCTTTTATAAGGGAGGAGAGGGGATCCTTTGGAAAAACTAAATATATTATTTAATTATAAAGCCATATTCGGTTTTAAATATCTCCAAATTGATTTATTCCAAATCTAATGTGGGGATGGGTCGAAATCCGCTCATCCAATAAAATTTAGACAAGTTTAGGTTCCTATTTTAACTTTATCATTTAGATTTAACTTTAAGTTAAATTATTTTACTTTTACCGTATCTTTTTGTGTTCTTACACTATAAAGTTAATTAACTTACTATAACAAGCCAAACGAACCACAATTTGTTTATTATTAATATATTTAACCTTATATAAGTCATTTGGCCGAACCATATATTTTTAAGAATAAAATACCAATTAATAATATAATATTTACTTTAAAAACTATTTTATGTCAATTTTGACACTATTTAGTAATTGATTTTTTTGAAACTCATAACAGAATTATTAGTTCACAAAAAGTTAATTAAATAAATACTAACATGTCATATTAACCTATAAAATTAGTTTAATTCATAAAAAGTATCAAATTACATTTATTTGGGTATTTATAACATCGATTTTGTCAACATTTCATTAATAAGATAATTACTGCATCATCTTTTTGTCAAAAATAAATTAAATTATTTAATGTATAAAAATTAAAAATAAAATACCATTATGTAGGAAATCTTTTTATATTTCTAATTAATATTTATAGTCAAATTTATCTTATGTATAACCCTATATTAAAAATTATTTACTTATTAAACGTTAATTTCAACTATTTTAACCCTTCTTTAAATAAATTAATAATACATGTCCTGATCTAATCCAAGTGGGCCTAAATGGTCATATTTTATTCCTAAGGTTGTTTTTGGTCGAATTAAACTTATCCAATAGAATTAGGACATGTGTTAGGGTAATAATAATATCATTTTTACCCTTAATTATCCAATTTACTTTTAACCGTGGTAAAAAAAGTAAAAAGTTACTATTCACCAAAAATTATTTTCATCTCATTGAACAACATTTTACTTACTGACATCAACCGTGTCTCTCATATTTTTGAAATTCCATTCACAAAAGCGGTAAAATTATGTTTTATGTAAATTTGCAAATTCTCCTAGGAGGTGGGTAAAAGACGGTGAGAAGTTCAATGAAATATTTATATATCTAAAATTATTATAAAATTACTCCAATGAATTCCATTCTACTTATATAGGTATTATGTATCAATATTGACCAAAAATAAATTTAAATAAAATAAATAATTATTTATATAAAAATTTGGTTTTCAAATAGTAACCCATAATTTTCACTGTTCATCAAAAATTGAAAGTTTTCAGAAAAATACCAAAATTTCACCCTAGGCTAATTTTGATATTCCGAATCCAAAAATTAAGTCCATTTTCAAAAATAAAATTTATAAAATCTCAAAAATTGGGTATTACTATTCATAACAGCTAGTTTTAATAATATTTTAATAGAATATCGTTGTTTAGTGAAACTCGGTATTGCGTACAACATATGTTATCGTGGAAGGTCGCGCTTGCATTTAATGAAAGATAAGTAAGGGATGCGTGTTGTGGAAGCTCTTTTTGGTGTAGCGTACAACACAAGACATTAATGAAATTAAAAAGAATATTTTTCGTAAATTCTTGGGTTGTTACACTCTACCCCCCTTAAAATGAATTTCGCCTTCAAAATTCGTCGGGGTTGTAAATGGTTTACTACTCTAAAGTTTCTTTAATAGAAACCCACATCGTAAAAAGCAATACAAAAACTTGTCTTTAAAAACAAATGAATGAAACGTAACGGTTACCCAAATTAACTAATCATTGGGTTTCCACATAGGAGAACATAGGTGAAAATATGGATATGGAAGAGAAATCTAACCGTCATGTTCTGATTGAGAGTGGTAGAGAACATGGCTACGAAAAATCCAACAATCACAAAGCCATAAATTTTTGATGATCTAGGGTACCATCTGATTCATCTGAGATAAGGGCACTAGGACAACATTTTTGGTTTTCAAGATCATTTCCCTAAAGTTGAAGAATTTGAATTGGAATATATACTTACTTTATTTTGGTACAATTTCACTTTTGTTCGTGATTTGAACAATTTTCACTTCATCTCTTAATGAAATGAAGATTAATTTGTTATTCATGAAGTGTTAATAGATCATATGATAGAATGATGGGTCATTCCATCTGTTTCAAACAAAAGGTTGGAAAAAGTTATCAAATATACATAAGTCCATCTATGGTGAGGTTAATCGTATATGATTCCAATAATGAACTTATACTTCATATATCATACCATGTAATAAAATAAATCTAGTTTATAATAATCATGGACTTCTTGTAGGGCAGTGGTAGGCGATAATGGCCAGTCGTACTTCGGTTGTGGGTTCGATTCCCACAGCCTTGTCCGATGCGATGGGCTGTCACCCGTCCTGCAGGTTGTCCTTTTTCTAAAGATATATTACTATAACATCCTATCAAATATCGAAAAAGAGTTCTATCCTTAAACAATACTAACTTATGTCCAACATAATTCGTTCCAATCATTAGGCTTATCTAAAATACTTCAGTCCAAGCTCATAGTATAAAGAAAATGATTACACATAACATTCACGTGAATGCCATCATTTATCCCCCATATATCATAAGATATATCTTGTTGGTCAAATTACAAACATGTGATTACCTTAATCATGTATTCTCTTGAAGAATTAATACTCATTGAACCTTAGTGAAAACATGAATGCAGTTAAAAATTAACACTTTCCACAAACCAAAATCCTCAAAATTCTTTATACTCAAACCATGATATCACTTAGTCCTTATATCAATCATGAGCTCAGGAATACAATCAAACATCTCATTATCTTCTCATCCCTTCATTATGCGCATATCAAATTCTTACCAAAAATATCTCAATCACATTCCATGGTTACCGGTACCATAAAATTATTGAAAACCACAATAGTCCAATACATAAATATTCCAATATTCCATGATACTATATACAACATTATTTTGGAATCCCATTACATAAACACTTAATCATTCCACCACATCGTTGTAATATTCAACATCGCCAATAGTGATCGCATGTGACATCCCTTTGTCCTTTTCCTTAAGTGGTTGCTCATGTCGATCATCATTAACCCTTGTATTAGGGAATTGATTAGCATAATGCCCCATTTCATTACACTTGAAGCATTGAAGGGTTGGTGGTGCGTTCTCTGCAGTCTTTTCTTTATTCACACCATTAGAAACCCTTTTTCTATTACTTCGACACTCAGCTGCTCGATTACCTTATTTTCCACACATAAAAGATTTTCTAGTCCCTTTAAGATAATATCCACCATGCTTCTTTCCACACTTTGAGCATAAGGAAACATTAATCTTCTTTTCACCATTATTCTGAGATTTCTCCATGAACTCCATCTTTCGTTTCTTGTCAAAACCCTGAGATGGATATGTAACACCAACTTCCATTTCTACCTGAATAGCACAGCGCACAATTTCTTCATAGCTACTGAAGTCTCTTATAGCTAATTCCCTTTGAAGATTTGGTTTTAAGCCACTGAAGAATTGATCAAATTTACTTTCAGTTTGGATGATAAAGCGAGATGTATACCTTGCAAGCCTTGTAAAATTCGCGTTGTATATACCAACAGATTCATCATCCTTTTTCTTTAGTTCAAGAAACTCCTTCTCCATCTTTGTTCGATACTTATTGAAAAATATGTTCTTGAACTCATCCCATTCCCTAGACTCAATTTCATCTCTTGGCCTCATATTCTTGATAAGATTCCACCATTGATCAGCATCACCTTCAAAATGATATACTGCTAAGATGACTTTATCATGTTTAGAACATTGAAGAACTGAAAATATCTTTTCAGTGGTACTGATCCATTGTTCAGCAACAAGTGGATGAGAAGACCCACTGAAAGAAGGTCGGCGTTGCCTCATGAAGGACTCAATAGAATATTGTTCCCTTCTCTGCTCATTTGGAAGTACAGAATGATTCATAGCTTGTGTAAGTATAGAAATAGGATTTTTCACTCCATATCCCATAATGTTGGTTTGTTCAGGAGGACAATCATTGCATCATCCATTACATTGATCAATATGGTTCCTTCAGGTACCAGCCATCATCTAAAACCCAAAAAGAATAGTGTGAGAGGCAAAAATCACGCTAGGGAAAACAACATTATAAATGGGGAGTACCATCAATATCTAACATCTTAGGTTTAATTCTAAGATGGTTAGCCCAATTCTAGGACTATAATGTATACATAACCTTAGGTACATCCCTAAATATACCTTAGAAATATCTCTAGGGATATCACTAAAGATCTCGCATCCTAGTTCCCAAAGGTTGACTAAACTTTTCCTATGATACCTACTGTAGAGACCCTAAGCTTGATGTACATGGACATTACATTACTTTTGAGGAATACTTAGTACATTACAAAAACACACACACAAGGATCGTAATAGTTTAGTGTCTTTGGAAACTCGGAATATAATCTTCTAATCATGGTGAAAGATCTTAAACATCTCCCATAAAGATCCTCCCTTTTTTTTCTTACCTAAAACCTTTCATTATATCCTAGGGAAAATAAAACATAAAAAGGTGACCTCAAATGCTTAGTAAGGGTAAACAAAAGAAATATCAATCACATCATATTCATAAGAACATAACAATTTGGAAATCTTACCCTGCAAAAGAGATCATAATTTCATAACATGGGATAAATCATGGTAGTGAAATGTAATCACAATAATAATAACATAAAACATGATGCTTTGTTTCATACACACATAATCATAGAGAATTATTTCTTATTAGTCAAGACTCATTTCCAAGACTATCTTTGTAGACAAAGTCCATTTCTGAACCGAGTGAATTTCTCGTTTCAGTCCTGTTTCACTGAACCGGTTTAACCTGACATTCTAGCCATGTCTATCTCATGAGATATAAAATCTTTACCCAATGCATTGGGGGGAGATATAGGCCCCACCCATCTCATAATGGAACCATTCTTATGTGTTCCACAAAATCATAAACCATACATCATAGTATAACCAATGTAATAAAAATGGGATTCTTAAAAATAATGATATCATAAAACAAATCATATAAGATAAAGGAATTCATAAAAATAATTCCATCACAAAATAATCAAATCATTGTATTAATAGGGATAGAAATATAACCCTTTAGTATCTTAGATGGAAAATAATTTTGATAAAACACTTGAACTCCATTCTTGAGGAAAATATCCTTTCTAGTTCAAAAACACTTTTCCTTTCTTAACATGTCATACAATTCTAAACTAAAAAAAGTTTATTAAAAATAAACTTGAAAACTTTTAAATAAATCTTCTTGGAAGTAATGTTTTAAAAATCCATTCATGCCGTATAAGTTAAAAAAACATTCTTCTCGTACTTTTGTTGGAAATGTCAAAAAGTACCTCGTACGAAAAATGACAAAAGATTCCTTTCATATCTTCTACTAAAAACTCACCGAAGGGTAAAATTGGATTTAAAAAATTGTACGTGGATGGAAATAAAATTACATATTGATGAAACATGGATGTGGATGAGAAAATACACCCCAGTAAATACCAAAGTATAAACAATCTCGGATAAAATGAGATTGTGATATTTTCCCTTACCTTAGGTCTGATTTGCTTCGTAAGTGTCCGAACCTCCTGTATAATGATTTCAATAATGTTATTGACTTATTCTAGAATCATAATTATTTTTATGATATCATATATGTTCATATTCTTAGCTTCTTATTAGTAATATTTCATTACTACTTTTTATTCGGGTGTTTATTACTTTTTGTTCTTATGCGTGTTTTGTCAAATAAATTCTTATTCTACTTTTTAGGTTATAGATAACTCATTTCCAGAATGGTATTAGTGTAATATATATCATATTTATTCACTCAATTCATTTATATAATCATTATTCAATGAAGATCATGTAGAACGAGTCGCATCACATCGTGGAGACGGTATTCCATACGTACGCACGAGCGATGATATCGTTCCCATGATCGTGGAATTGTATTGGAGTGTATTTATACTATTTCAGAATCAATATAACTTCACATAAATCATATATATTCATTATTTACACCATTATACCGATCCAAGTAAGGTGGTGGTGGAAAATATATTATACCACGGTGTGCAGATGGTATTCCGTACGCACGCACGCGCGGTGATTTCATTTTCCGTAGGATGGATAAATGGTGAAATTGGGTTGTTTCATACTTATAATAACATATAATTATATGAGTGATACTGATCATATTACTTCATAATGAAACAACTAAAGAAGAAGAAGTGGAAGAAGAAATAAATTTGAAAAAATCGGTAACGGACATTACCTCTTCTTTGAAGCGCCTCTTTGAGACCTCATTTTAGGGTACTAAAATTGGTCTTTTTAGAGGACCAGGACCTCTAGGATGTTTCTAGGGAAGTGTAGAAGATAATTTGGTAGGTTTTGGCCGATCTTGAAGGCTCAAAGTGGTGTGAGAAAGAGGGGGAGGAGGTGCCCTTTTATAAGGGAGGAGAGGGGCTCCTTTGGAAAAACTAAAAAAGTTATATTATTATAAAGCCAAATTCGGTTTTAAATAGCTCAAAATTGATTTATTAAGAATCTAAGTTTGGTATGGGTTTAAATACTCTCATCAAATATAATTTAGACAATTTTAGGTTTCTATTTTAACCTTATCATTTAGATTTAACTTTAAGTTAAATAATTTTACTTATACTGTGTCTTTTTGTGTTCTTACACTATAAGGTTAATAAAATTACTATAACAAGACAGAAGAACCCCAAGTTGTTTATTATTAATATATATATCCTTATCTAACTCATTTGGCAGAACCTTATATTTTTAGGAATAAAATAACAATTAATAATATAATATTTTCTTTAAAAACTGTTTTATGTCAATTTTGACACTATTTAGTAATTGATTTTTGTGAAAATCATAATAGAATTATTAGTTATAAAAAAGTTAATTAAATCAATACTAACATGTCATATTAACCTAGAAAATTAGTGGAATTCATAAAAAGTATCAAATTACGTTTATTTGGGTATTTATAACATCGATTATGTCAATATTTCATTAATAAGATAATTAGTGCATCATCATTGTGTCATAAATATATTAAATTATTTAATGTCTAAAAATTACAAATAAAATACCATTATGTAGGAAATCTGTTTAGATTTCTAATGAATATTTATATCTGAATTTATCTTATGTATAATCCTATATTAAAAATGATTTACTTATTAAACTTTAATTTTTACTATTTTAACCCTTCTTTAAATAAATTAATAATAAATATCCTAATCTAATCCAAGGGGGCCTAAATGGTCATATTTTATTCCTAAGGTTGTTTATGGTCGAATTACACTTATCCAATTGAATTAGTACACGTTTTAGGGTAATAATAATATCATTTTTACCCTTAATTATCCTATTTACTTTTAACCGTGGAAAAAAAAGTTAAAAGTTACTATTCACCAAAAATTATTTTCATCTCATTGAACCACATTTTACTTACTGACATCAACCATGTCTCTCAGATTTTTGAAATTCCATTCACAAAAGTGGTAAAATTAAGTTTTATGTAAATTTGCAAATTCTTCTAGGAGGTGGGTAAAATACGGTGAAAAGTTCAATGAAATTTTTATATATCTAAAATTATTATAAAATTACTCCAATGAATTAAATTTAACTTATATAGGTATTATGTATCAATTTTGACCTAAAATAAATTTAAATAAAATAAATAGTTATTTAATTAAAAAATCGGTTTTTAAATAGCAACCTAGTGTTTTCACTATTCATCAAAAAGTGAAAGTTTTCAGAAAAATACCCAAAATTTCACCCCAGGCTAATTTCGATATTCCGAATCAAAAAAAGAAGTCCATTCTCAAAAATAAAATTTATAAAATTTAAAAAAGTAGGTATTAATATTCATAATGGCTAGTTTTAATAATATTTCAATAGCATATTGTTGTTTAGCGAAAATCGGTATTGCATACAACATACGCTATCGTGGAAGGTCGCGCTTGCACGTAACGCAAGCCATGTCAGGGATGCATGTTTTGCAAGCTCCTTTTGGTGTAGCGTAAAACAAAAGACATTAATGAAATTAAAAAGAATATTTTTCGTAAAATCTTTGGGTGTTACATTGTTCTGCCAAAGTATATTTATGGGATATGCCTTATGAACATAGGAATTTTCATAATAGATGTTGTTACAATTAATTTAATAAATTGGGGACAAGAACACCTTTAAATTTTATATAATAGTAAAGAAGTTGATCCAACATAGAAGATGAAAAATAAATTCTTATAAATTTTAATCTATTAAGGGAAGAGGTATGGATATAAAATTCACATAATCAATAGTTAATAGGATGGTTTTGAGATCCAATTTATAAAGAGTTATCTGAAAATTTAAATTCAATTTTAGAACAACTTAAATGGATTGCCAGAGGGCTAAATGAAAAAGTCATATCTTATAATATTTTTCTAATCAATGATTATAGGTTATATAAAAAATAATGCAATGAATGTATTATGAAGAAAAACACTAGTGTTACGCTTTTGGTATAATCGATGCACATATCTTATTCTAAGGATAATAATCTAATTTATAAAAATATGTCAAATTTTGGAATTAATGAATATATATTCTGGTTGGATTATATTTCATTTCACGTGATTATTTTCTAATTCAAATTTTTTGATAATATGATTGCAGTGAAATTTGATGAAATGTTATTTGTGAAGTAGAATTGTAGTGTGGAAGGGGGAAAGTCGAGTCATTCATAATGGCATCATAAGCAGTGAATATATTCTATGTCTTGGTTCTAGAAAACATGTGTTGGTCAATTGTCCAACTGGTGACTAAAAAATTGTTGAGTCAGACTAAAATTAAATCGAAGATAAACCTTTCATTTAGAGATCGCAATCAGTTGATGTCATTCGTAATGAAGAAAATGTCTTGTAAATTAAATGCGATCATATAGATGGAATTTGGATTCTCGGTAAAGGAACCAAATCCCTAAAACATTTATAAAGGAAATAAATTTCAATGAGAAGTTAAAAGTGTTTTTTAATATACTAAGGTTTTCCTCATAATAATATATGTTCTCCAGTACATTAACATAATCTAAATTAATTGTTTGAATACTCATGAAAAAAATTTCTTTTACACAAAATGATATTATCATTCCCTCAGAAGAAAAAACTAAAACAAAAGAAACCATTTGGGAAGATAAATAGATAATGTTACGATATACTTTCTCTATTTTACCAAAAAATTATATAATGAAATTTTAATTTAATTTTCATTATTCCCAATAGAGTTCATTTATTTGAAAATTTTTCCAACCATATTTTATACATTTTTACACTAAAATATCTATAGAATTATTCTCCCTTAAAAAATGTTCACCTATACAGTTTTTTATTTTTCACTTTCCATAAAGTTCTCGCCACATCCTCTATAGGAAGAGAAATGATGCTATCTCTACTCAATCATAGAATTAATCATAGTGATTACATATTAAAATAATTTTCTATATAATTAATGTATTATTTAATATTTATTCTTAATATATTTCTTTTTAGTATTAATCACATAAGTATTTTTTTATTATATAAGTGGATTCTTTTATTTGAGTTGGGGTGGTCTATCTATCTTTTATGTCTTACTACACCAAATCTTCTATGGAATTATTCTCCCAAAAAAAGCATTTCACCCCTTTAGTGTTTGAATTTATCACATTCTTTTAAGTTCCCACCACTAGTTAATCACATAGTTAATCTTGATGTTCAGACAGTAAAATCATTGTCCACATAATTAATGTATTTTTTCATATTTATGATTAATTTATTTATCTTTTGTATTACTCGAATAAGAATAGTTTTCTAATAAAGGTGGATTCTTTTGGTTGAGTCTGCAATTATGATAATGAATAAATGGAAATGCATGAATAATGGATACAACCATCATGAAAAGGTGAATTCCTAATAATTATTTATTTAATTCTGTTATTATTTTATCTAATATTTAATTTAATTTCCTTATCATTTTTATCTAATACTTATTTAGTTTTTTTTACATATCTTTTGAGAAGTCATATTTTTCTTTAAACTATCAACAACAAGGAACAAAAGGGTTAAACATTCCTTTGTGCCAATGTTACTGTGATATTTTTTACCTTGCCTTGTCAAACTTCCAACACTACATATTGATTTTAATTTCATATCCAAAAAATTGTTCTCATTGTATAAATCTAGAATATTATAAGAAGCTAATTTTTTCATTGTTGTCAAGTCTCATGGTATAATGGGCATATGAGCTTCCTATACTCTTATCAATTTCAACAATGAGAAAGGTTTTTCAACATAGAACATAGACTCAATGTGAAGTATTAGTAGTTAGACATAGAAATACAATGGAAATCATGGGAACATTGGATTTTGGGATTTTTTTTGAGTCTTTGGGACATGTATGACTCTCTAACTCCTCAATAAAATACATTGGGAGACCGGTATGACTACATGTTCTTATTTTTATTGTAAATTGACATTAATTTTTGTTATAATGATTACTAACATACTCAAAACCAAGAAAAAAAATAATCTTATTGTTTTTATTCTTTAATACAATGATCCATAATTAATTTTTTATGTGTATGAATTAGCCTCACCACAATCAGATACATGATGTACCCAGTATGACTCAAAGTGTCTGTTATTAGTTTAGAATTGATATAATAGTTCAAAAATTTTAACTCCCCAAAAAATGAGAAAAATTTCTAATATTTTCATTATAATTTAGTTTATAAAATAATAAATAAATTTTCACATTTAAGAATTAGTCTCACATCGATGTTATACATGATGTGATCATTATGAGTCAAAGTGGGTGTTTCTAGTTTAAAATAATTTTACTGTAAAAAAATAAAAGTTATGTACTCAAAACTAAGAAAAAACATTCATAATATTCTAATAATTTAGTAAAATAAACTATAAATGCTTTTGGACATTTAGGAATCACTTTCACCTCAATCTGATGCATGATGTGATCGGTATGACTTTGAGTGCATCTTTTTATTTAAAGTTGATATCAAATTTAGTAAAAGGGACAACTAACCTACTCATAACCAACCAACCACATTAATAACATTTCTACACATTAGTTAAATGATAAATAACTAATTTTTTAGATGTATATATCATCCACACCTCAATATGATATAATATGTTCCTAGTATGACTCAATGGGTCTGTTATTAGTTTAAAATTGATATTTTATTTCAAAAAGTGTAACTCACTAAAAAACTAGAAAACTTTTTCATGTTGAATTTATAATTTATGAAATTGATAATTAAGTCATTTTTTATATATATTAATTTCATCACATAAAACCAATCCACAATAAGATAGATATGAGTCAAATTATTTGTTTCTAATCTAAAATGGCATTTTTGTAAAAAAAGAAAAGTGATGTACTCCAAACCAAGAAAATGAATTCTTATTGTTTTGATAATTTAGGGGGAAATCCATAATTAATTTGATATGTTTAAGAGTTATACTCACCTAAATATGACACACGGTGTGTATGGTATTGTCCAAGTTCATTATTTCATTTTAAATTAACACCGATTTTAGTAAAAAGAAAAATTGACCAACTCAAAACCGAGTAAAATTTTTTTGGATGATTTAACATTTAAGTAAAATAATTAATAAATCATTTGGAGTGTTTTAAAATCTTCCATACATAAAACTAATGTATTGTATGACTTCTATGACTCAATGTGTCTGTTATCATTTTAAAATTGATATTTTAGTTCAAAATGTATCACTCACTAAAAACCAATAAAACGTACTTGGATTTTGTTGATAATTTTTTAAATCAATTCCTAAATCATTTTTTATGTGTTGGAATAGGTATCAGAAAAAAATTATACATGATGTGACTATTATGAGTCAATGTTCATATTTCAATATTAAAATGACATTTTACTAAAAAAAGAAAAGTGATGTACGCAAAACTGAGAAAAGGAATTTTAATTTTGTATACATTATTAAAATGATCCATGAGTCATTTGGAACATTGGGGAACCATAAAAAACTCAATTTGATGAATTTTATGACTGATGTGACTCTAAGGGTGTCTTTTTTATTTAAAATTGACATCAATTTCAGTAAAAAGGATAAATGACCTACTCAAACCTGAGAAAAATAATTTGGATTGTTACCAACTTTAGGAAAATGTTACATGAGTAATTTGGGGTGTGTAATAATTAGACACCCCTAGATTGGATGGATGTTGTGACTAGAATGACTCAATGTGTCCATTATCAGTTTAAAATCTATATTTTAGTTCAAAAAGTGTCACTCATGGGAAACCATATAAACTCACTCAGATCGACTTGATAATTTAATAAATAGATTTATTAGTCAATTTGGATGTCTAGGAATCAGTATCATATAAAATTGACACATTATATGATTTATATGAGTAAAAGTGAGTGTTTATGGGTTAAAATAACATTTTAATAATAAAAGACAAGTGACACACTCAAAATCAATCAAATTCATTCAAATTTTGTTTATAATTTAAAAAAACTATTTCTATGTCATTTGATACTTGTAATAATAATCCTCACCTCAATATGATGCATGGTGTGACCGGTATGACTCCATGTGCTCCATTTCAATATATAAGTTTCATTTTTAGTTTAAAACACAATTCACATGACCAAAACCAAGAAAACACGACTACATTTTCTTCTCATCACTATATCTGCTATTACGTAATTAATTTCCATATCATTTCTATATTGTGAGTATTTAGTTAATTTTATGGAAGATAGTGTTTAATTCTTAGAAAGAAATGGTGTTACAGGAATTAATAAACCATAACTCAATATAATACAAAATGTTCCTAGTATGACTCACAGTTTCATTTAAAATTAACACTTTTTGTTAATTAATTTTTTTATTTTATTTCTAGAAGAAGAATTGTTTTCTTATAAGGGTGCATTTTTTCTCAAGGAGGATTTAGGATAAAAAGACAAAGTAACATTGATGTTTTGGAATGTATGTAATAATTTTTGTTTATGTAAATATATAAAATAGTTTTTTATATATTTTATTTCATTTAAATTTTGTATTGGTACTTGATTCTGCAAATTTTATGGTGTTTCAGTGTTGGGGTCTGTTATTAGAGAACACTAAACTAGTGATTAAGTGTGCTGTTATATCTCACTAAATAATTCCCCTTTATCTGTACTTTTAAAAGCATTGATAAAGGGCTCCTTTATCATCAATTTTTGATGTTTTGGGAAGGTATACTTTATCTGTTCTAAATAAAAGGGCTGGAAATTTTTTCCCTTTATCAGTGATCAAAAAAGTGCTGATTAAGGGTCCATTTATCAGCACTTTCTAGCACCGGTAAAGACCCATTTATCAGTGATTTTTTAGTGTTGATAAAATATTAGGTCTCTTAATATCACTCTGGTAGTCAGCACTTCTCTCGCGCAAATAAAATCCATTTTTAGCATTATTTAAGGACTATTTTTTTGTAGTGTAAGGGAGTTCACATGAGTGATGATTATATGAGAATTATCATAAATAACCATAAGAAAATTTCTCATCAAGGTGTATCACATTATTACACTATCATATTATAATAATGTAATTAAAACTTGACTTGTTTCATACTTTGTTGATGTAACAAACCATCCTAGGATGACCTAATACATCACCTGATCTGGCTCACCAGAAGGCCTCAACCTTGAATCCCTACATTCCAAAGGCTACTGATTAGTGGTGAGGTTCTAAAAGGTGAAGTGGATAGACTATACACTCAAGTTAAGGTGTAATAACTGTATAAAATAACCAAAATAGTACATAAGGATTAATATAAGATTATTCATAAAAATTAAACTCAAATAGATAAAGCTATAATAAAATGAATAAAACGCAGTTATACAAACTCTCAAAGCATGAAAAATATACATCAACTAGTCTCCTACTTGTAAAAACTCATATAAAATATTAAAAAAATTGAAAATAAAAAAACACTCCATTAAAAACATCAATCCAAATCATATACCCGGAATCCACAATGCTTGATCTTGACTAGCCCAATCGTAAGACTCAACAAAATCAGCTCTTCTCGATCGTGAAATACTAATACACGACCCCATCCACGACAAAACCTATGGTCCAACCTAAAATAAGTCCCTAGGTTAATATAAACATCGATTTTCACATACAGTGGGTGATAAATAAATCTCAATAGGCCACCAATAATGGTGAACCTATAAATCAGATATCATAACAAGTGCATGCACATGTGATATTCCCTACCTAGATGAGAAATAATAGTTTCTTGAATAAATGAATAAGTTACATAAGAATGGGGATATTAAAATGGGAGTGAAGCCAACCAGTTGGTTCTAGCTTGAAACTCATCATAAATATACCCTATCTATGGCCCCTACCAAAGGATTTACTACACGTGGCTCACCTAGTTCCATAAAAACCGATGCATCCTCTATATCTACGTAGTATCTCTAAGATTTATAATTGTAATAGGTAGAAATTTTGGGCCCAAGGTCATAACCATAGGCATCCACATGAACAAGAACATTTATCAAGAACTTTGACTCCAATGGAATGATCTAAACTCATGATAGGGACATTTTATTAAACACAACTAGAGAACTTATCAATCCCAAAGGTATTAGAGAATAAATAAGGTACTAGTTAGTGATCCATGAAAAGGTACCCTGGAATCCATAAAAATGAGGAGGGAATAAGAATCTATAGTACACAAAACCCACTTAATGATTACCTCAGCACCTCATGAGCTTGAATTCACACTAGTTGATGCTAAGAGTCATCTTGATAGGGGTTTCACTCATCCAAATAGACTATTATCTCCCTAACCCTATATGAATAGAGAAATAAAATATAGAAGATAAATATTTCAAAAATCAGGTCCTACACTTGATCTAAGATATCCCAAGGGTCTCCTCATCAACCCTAGTCCTAAGTAGAAATTGCCTCAAACATTATGGTCAAAGGCCAATAGAATGTTGGATGATCCATCCTCAAACCCACCATAAAAATATATAACCTAAAAGTGTTGACCTAATCTCGTACAACAGTCATGGGGATATCACAATCCCTTGTATTTCAATATCCAAACAAAACAGTCACCACTACCTCTCCATTACCCACCTCATGGTTAAACCAAACTCGAGGCTTTCATCCTCACTATGGAGATAACATAAAGTGACCTCTAACTATGGAATCCCATGATGGACCCAATATCTCAGGCCATTCCCACAGAAATATCCTGAAACATCCAAAATTCCATAGCAAGTATAGGACATCCTATGTGGGTTCCTCTAGATCATACAAAATTAGGGCACACATCCAGTGCTGAAACATACAAAATGGCCCTTTGCATCCTCCAATTGAAAATTAATAAAAAAAACACACCCAATATACATCTAAATTCAAAATCATTCTTATAGGGGCATTCAAAATGTTTCTCATGACCATATCAAAAGTAGGAGGCCCTCTACAGGGGTTCTTCAACACAGGAAAAAACAAAACATGTCATACAAGAATCAACAATATCTAAATACATAAACCACTAATCACTTGATCAAAAAAATTTCTAAAATGGATTCCTCATGAGTCCATAAAACTCCTATCATAAGCTAAATAGGACCCAGCTATAATCGTAATCCAAAGTCCTCAACCATCCTATAGGATCTGGTAGCTCTATTCTCTAAAAAAGGTTTAACTTGATAATGTTTAACCTCATGAAATTGGTCCCGACACTTAGGGAAAAACCAAGATATCCCCAAAAACACTAATCAATCCCACCTCTTGGAATCTACCCAAAGAACATCAAATAGATCTCCATGTCACACTCAACCTAGGATGATCACATTGCTAATATCCCTCACTTGGGCCTCTGAACACAAAAACCAAACCAACATGGGGATTCTGCAACCAAAACTCAAGGAAAACCTCCTACTAGACTCTCAAAGTAAAAACAAAGAATCATCCAGGTGGTCATTAAACACTTAATGTATATTACCATCACTATCTACAAAGAAACCAATAAGAATTGGCTACTTAAAATTCCAATTTTGACTCCAAGGAGAAAATACATAAAATTAACAAAGGTGGAAAAAGTACATAGTATGAAATTCATCTACATAGAGTGTAACCCCAAGAGTTATTCCTAGTTATCATTTTTTATCCACTCAATTTTTATATTCCCAAAGTACACACTGATTTTATGTAATACATGGTGTTTACCCAAGAATGGGTACCTTCCCTTCTACATCATCTTCACATGGAAAGTAAAATACTTGAGTAAGTGGTATTTACCACAAGTATATTTCATGTACCCCCAAAAGGGTTACTCACTTGTGTACCTAGCCATGTACCCCTCTTTGTCATGTATAACTACAAAGTTTTCACCCAATGTAAGCATTGGCCCTATCCCCTACAAGACCATATTCCGCCACATGAGGTTTCTAGTTATGTACTCAGTTGGACCCCTGAAACCCACTATAAGGTTTGTACCCCTGGTACTTGTTATATAGTTCAAAAAAATCATATTCCTTGAAAAATGATAAAACATATAATGTGTTCTTTGAACTAAAAATTTTTATGTAGCAATCACTAAATGGGAAACCCTCTAACCAGCTCGAAACACTGGGTTTCTCTTGGAAACCAAAAGATCAACCCATTTGGGGACCCAATCAACACGATAATGGTGTTGGAACTTATAAGAACTATTATATAGGTATTTAAGGAATAAAAAATAAGATTTCCCTACCACATGGAAGAAACCACGAAATTTTAACACTGATCTACAATTTGTACCTACTTCACAACAATCTGGCATAACCCAAGATCTACAGTGGTGCCTCCTACATTCCCTCTCCCAATCTTCTATATCTAACACCCTATATCAACTGAATACCATAATGGTGAATCCCATATGGGTATATGTGACAATCCAATTTAAAATAATGAATAAAAAAGAAAAATAAATTATAACAAAATGGGGGATAGGGCTCGGGCCCAATGTATGATGCATGGTTAAACCATTCCTAAACCCCCCCCCCCATTACAAACTCAACAAAGGAGAAGTAATTTCAATTTGTTTATCTATGTAAAATATAAGGTAGAAAAAAACATGTGAATAAATTAATTATTAATTATTTAAAGATTAAATATTCCATTAATATTTGAATGGACCGTATTTCCATCAAACTCATATCCTAGGGTAGACACCCAATTATTAGACTAGTAGATTCCTCAAAAAAATCATCCAAGATCGTATCATAGAAGAAATTACCATCATTACCCTAAAAAATCCAAGGAATAAAAATGTTTAAATTTCCCTGGATTTTCACAATTCATGATGACGCGGGTCGTCACAAATTCCCCACTGCAAATGATTCACTACCCCGATAGGCCTTTATTGATAGCCATTAGCCATGATATCCTTATTGAACATGCGTATATGATGTTATCTTGACCATCTAGTGACAAGTATTTCATCATCCAAAACTCTCTCCCTATATGAGAGACATTCTACTATGACTGATCTAATGCTCCCCACCATAGGAGTATCCTTATCATCACACAGATTCCCAAAGGAAACCCACAAGGACCACACTATGTTCCCCACCAAACTCAATGGATAATCATGTATAAACCACTAATACAAGAGCACTTGTATGAAACCCTATATCAACTATGCTCAAAAACAGACTTAAATGAGGTTTAAGGACTCCAACAACCTAAAGTTCACACCCCAAGCACAGTTATTTCCTTACTCCAGTCCTTGAGTGCACAATAGGACTCAAACTCATATAGGCAAAGTCCCAAAAAACTATGATAATAAGCATAAGACCACTAAACACCTTCAACACAAGCATTCATCAAAAACCAAAACTTCCTAATCAATCTTTCACAACGGTGCCTATAATGAAACCAAAAATGATTAGGTTCAGGGTTACAACAAAACATTCCCTCTCAAGATAGCCATTAGACTAGGAGCACTCCCCACACTCCACTTCTCACAAACCATAAATCTTTATTCCTGACTACACCCTGGTTGTAGATAATGTCAATGATCCAACCTAGTAAGAACCACCATGACCACCCATATCGTCAGTGATAGAGGGAACATAGGCCCCACTACAAGACTCAACAAACAAAACATGGAAAGAACAACTCCCCCCATGGAAGATGAATGTGTGGATTCATGGGATCAACCAACATAATGAAACTAGAAACCAAACCAAATATAAATAAATCATTCATTCCCTCATTGAGTCACCAATAGGAAACTCTAATCCAATTACCAACCCACAATGGTTTTATGTATTCTCTGGATGAAGTGACTATATCTCAAACACCTTTTAACCTTTGACCACAAGATCAACATAACCAATCATAAGAAGAAAATATATTCTGAAATTAAATAGATTATTATACATTATTTGAATACATTTTACCTAGAATTATGCATGAACGTTGACATCTAAACCATGAACCAAGAGAGAAATACCAAAATAAACCATAAATCCAGAAACTCAAGTGCATCATGCTAGCTGAAATAATACATCCATACAAATGAATATCAACAACTATAATCCCATGCATTGGAAAATTGGACCTCATATCAGAAAAGTTGTATATGAAAAATAATTCTTCTATCCATCATAAGTTCTAAAAATAATATACCATTTTTCTACCAACTCCCCAAATAGAATAACTAATCACCTTTGACAATGTTTTGTAATGAACCATCCCATGTTAACCTAATATGTAACCTTTTCTAGCCCAACGCAAGGCCTTATGTGTTCCTCCCATAATTCTAGAGGTTTTCAAATACTGATTAGGTTCAAAAAGATATAGTTTTGAGACTATACCCTCAATTCATAGTGAAATAATAGGCAAAAACAACCAAACTCATATAAAGGGATCAACATCAAATTATACTTAACAAATAAAATGAAACAAATCATACAATAAAAAAATAACAAAACATAGATTTATATAGACTCTCAGAGAATAAATGAAAATAAAATAGTTGACACCCATAGGGCCAAGCACATATATAAAATAAACCAACTCGAAATGAACATAACAGGCTCCAATACCAATAGTGATCCAAACCACATACCATTTCTCCCCAATTCTTGAGTTATGCCACTCAAACCTGAAACTCCGCATGAGCGGCTCCACTAGATATATAAATATCAAGCTTCATCCACATTTACTACACAACCTATTCTCCAAAATGAATGAAAACATCAATTATTCACACACATTGAGGAACAGGTATAGGGGTGAGAAATAAATCTTTTAAGGTAACCCCAATAATGAACCTATAAACATGTTTTCGTAATAGGTTCGTGCATATGAGATATGCCCATCCTAGAAAAAATCTAACATCAGCTGGAATAAAATAAAAAAACTGCATGAAAATGTGGAAAAACGCATGAAGGAATACAACCAATGGGTTATATCTTGGGAATTGTGATAAATCAACCCCTTCTCAGGCCCCTTATAGAGTATTTGCAGCATGTGGATCACTGAAAAATATGACATTTGGAATATCTTCTAGATCTACATTAGAGCTGCAAAACATCTAAATTAAATAGTTATTATTGTTGTACCCTACGTAATAACCATCGGTGCCAACATGAAAAAATGCATCTAGTAGTAATTAGGAATCTATTAGCATGATTTTAACTGGTGACAGTGACATAAAGGTTGAGAGAACTAGAGAACCTATCAGTTTAGAAGGTCTAGAAGAATGAATGGGTCACCACCTGTCAACCCAAAAAAAATCCATGTGATTCCAAAAAACTAAGATCATACAGAATCCACATCCTAGGGATAAAGGTACACAAAACTCACTCCATGAGTGGTTCGGACCCTCATTATCATAAAGCCAAACTAGTTAGGGATGAAACTCAACTTGATGAATGTTTCACTCATCCAAGTCATCCATTATCTATATAATCCCATATAACCATGGATATTTAATTAATGATAGAACCATATCAAAATATGGGTTCAAACCCAATCCAAGATATCAAAAGGGTCGTGTCACGACCCGCCTCCCTGGGCCATGAATCTTATCATCTGACCGCATGGGTCTCCTGTAATACCTTGGTTTACATCCCAGCACACCATAGGCTATTACTCACTAAGGTCTCTTATTAGACTAAAAATTGTCTCCAAAATCCAACACATGTTCTTTCAGTGTGTTTTTTCCTCACTCACACGCACCCTAGGAAACTTTCCAGAAGGTCACCCATCCTGATTATTACTCGAGGCCAAGCATGCTTATCTGTGGAGTTCTAATCAGATAGACTCCCAGAAATTAAGGTGCACCTTGTTGTCATGGGTAGTAACATTTAGCCTTTTATGTCTCACTTTTCCAGGGGTGTTACATTATCCACCCCTTTAAAGAACAACACCCTCGTTGTGGACCCCAAGCCTCAAACCTATGCACTGACTAAGCCCTTCCGGTAGGCTATTGGCTCTGATACCATTTGTAACAACCCAACTCCTCGGGCCTTGAATCTTGTCATCTGACCACATGGGCCTCCTGTAATACCTTGGTTTACTTCCCAGCACACCATTCAAGGTACACAAAACTCACTCCATGAGTGGTTCGGACCCTCATTAGCATAAAGCCACACTAGTTAGGGATGAAACTCAACTACATGGATGTTTCACTCATCTAGGTCACCCATTATCTATATAATCCCATATAACAATAGATATTTAATTTAAGATAGAACCATATAAAAATATAGGTTCAAACCCAATCCAAGATATCATAAGTGTCTTCTCATGACTCGCCTCCTCGGCCCATGAATCTTGTCATCTGACCCCATGGGTCTCCTATAATACCTTGGTTCCCTTCCCAGTACACCATAGGCTATTACTCACTAAGGTCGCTTATTAGACAAATAATTTTCCTCACAATCCAACACATGTTCTTTAAGTGTGTTTTTTCCACACTCACACACACCCTAGGAAACCTTCCAAAAGGTCACCCATCTTGATTACTACTCCATGCCAAGCATGCTAAACTGTGGAGTTGTAATCAGATAGACTCTCGAAAGGAATGGTACACCTTGTTGACATAGGTAGTAACATTTATCCTTTTAAGTCTCACTTTTCCTAGGGTGCTACATTATCCACCCCTTTAAAGAACAACTCCCTCGTTGTGGACCCCAAGCCTCAAACCCAAGCAGTGCATAAGCACTTCCGACTGGGCATTGGCTCTGATACCATTTGTCACGACCCAACTCCTTGGGCCATGAATCTTGTCACCTGACTACTTGGGTCTCCTGTAATTCCTTGGTTTCCTTCCAAGCACACCATAGGATATTACTCCATAGGGTCCCTTATTAGACTAATTAATGTCCCCACAGGCCAACACATGTTCTTTCAGTATGTTTTGTCCTCACTCACACACACCTTGGGAAACATCCCAGAAGGTCACTCATCCTTATTACTACTCCACGCCAAGCATGCTTAACTGTGGAGTTCTAATCAGATAGGCTCCCAAAAGAAAGGTGCACCTTGTTGAAATGGATAGTAACATTTATCATTTTTAAGTATCACATTTCCTGGGGTGTTATAGGTCTCCCCCTCAACCACATTCTTGATCAGAAACTACCTCAAACATCACCAAACAAATCCAATCGAACATGGTATGATTCAACCTCATACCCAATGTCTAAACATTGAACTAGTATCATCAATACAAAATCATACAACAAATATATTTCTCTAATGGTTTCATGTATATCATCATCCAAAAAAATATCCACCAAAGGCTCTCCATGAACCACCTTAGAGCTGACCTAATTGTAGGATATCATAGTCTTTGGGGGTATTGCATTAAGATATGTCCAACTAAGGACTCCCCAGTTACACCCGTAATCTCGATCCAAACTCATAGAAAAAAAATAAACCTTTCCAAATGATGAAATAAGAGTAGGAAATTATATGTGTGGATCTAGTGGCTCATTTAAAAGCAATGGACACACCCAATGATGAAAATTTTCAAATAGAACTTAGTAGTCTCAAAATGGTCCTCAAACAACAACACACCCAACAGGCATCCAAATGGGAAATACAACATATAGTTTCATTAACAACATCCATAATTGCAACCTCAAAATAGGATACACCCCAAAATAGTTCATTAACACAAGATGAAATAAAACATTCCATAGAAAATTATTAATAAAAGACTATCAAAACTAATGAACACTTGATTAGAAACTGGTCCACAAGGTAATCCTCATGAATCCCCAAGACATGCCTCATAAGATAAATGGAACCCAACCGTAACCCCCACCCAATGGCTTCAACTATCTCAAAGTCTCTATCAGTTATGGTCTCCAAACACATAGGTCAAGCCTCAAATTCTCTAACCTCGAGAAACTTGTCCCAACACATAGGGAAAAACTAAGATCCCCTTCAGGATACTATTCAATCCTTCCTATCATAATTTTTTCAAATAACCATGGATATATCACTATGGAATACTCCATTCCAAACTTTTAGAAATATCACAACCCTCACTAGGGCCTCACATCTTACAACCTAAACCGTCAGGTTGATTCTGAATCCAAACCTCAAAGAAAAACTATTAATGAACTCTCATAGTCTAAAAAACCATCCATGAAGCCTCTTAGAACTAAAAATATATCACCATCATGATCTATGTGTGAAAAACATTTAATGGACTACTCACATGTCTAATTCTGACTCTGCGGTGAAAACTAGGAAAAATAGACCAAGGCCGGAAAAGTAAACAGTGTGCACTAGGGATACATGACATGTAACTCTATAAGTCCTGTATATAAATATATATATATATGGCCTATTTAAGTGTAGTTTAAAAAATAATTCAACCAATGGACACTACACATAGGTTTTTCCCCGGCATGGGAACCTACCCTTGTACCTCATCGCCACTCGGCATGCAAAAGGACCAAGTACAAGATGTGTACCACCAGTACATAGCATATGCCTCCACCTTGGGACCTAGATCATGTAATTTTCCATTTAAACAAACTGATTTTGACTTAAAATATGGTATAAACCCCACAAAGGCACTGTCCATATACCTTACATGGGTAATTACCACTGTAGAGGATGTCGAGTCAAGTACCCAGCTGCAACCCAGAAGCCCAATGCACAATTGGTACCCTCATTATATAGTGTGTAGTTCCAAAAAATTGATCTTACCAAAATAGGAATAACACATGGTGTATTTTATTTGAACTACATATAATGTACATGAAGATCCCTGAACCAGAAAACCTCAAACCAGCCCAAAATTCCCAATTTATCCCCAAAACCCACAAATTGACCAACTAAGTGTCGAAAACAACCCAAAAATGATGTTAGAACTTATAAAAAAATTATATATGGGTATTTGTGACACACCATATAAAATAGGACTACTTTTAGGAAGAAACCGTTGAAGCTTCACACTAATCTGTGATTTGAAACTGTTGCATGGCAATCTGGTGTGACCTGAGCTCTGGGGTGGTGCCTCCTCATTTCTCTATCACTCTATTATCTCGTTATACCACTCTCTAATGAAGAACCAAAAGGTTAATCCCCCCATAAGTTTATGTGAAATGTAAAGTTAAATGATATAATAATGAAAAAATACAAATGGGAATATAAAATGAAAATAAAATGAAAAGGTGGTTAGGCCTAGCCCTAGTGCTCAAAGAAGGGTTATGGATCACATAGGAAAAACATCTATTCCCAAATCAATGGTATAGAGAGAATCTAAATTTGATACTAACTATAAAAGATATGAAAAAATGAACACATGAAGGTAAATTAACATTTAATTAATTAAATATTCAATATTATACGAAGAATTGAATGGCTCAGATTACCATCAAACTCTTATCATTGTGTGATAACCTAATTTTGTAAGTAATATAATGGACAAAAAAACTCATCTGACATCATCTCATATGAATGATTACCAAATTACCCCTCAACAATCCTGGAAAAAAAGTTTTAAATTTCCCTTTATCTTCACAACTCGTGATGTATCAGGTCGTTAGTGTTCAACCTATATTGATCATATTTCAAAAAATATCATTATATGTTACTTTGAGCTTTTTCTCTCAAACTTATTAACCTAACACTAAAAATATATTCCCAAAATTACTATGAAAATTCTTAAAAAATTTTGTACCCAATAATAGTTTAAATGTGTACTCTCAAAATCCATATTATCCTTCCTCTAATGGCATTAATCATTCATGCAATCATATACCCAGGTATGTATATAATATAATCCTATTGTCTCCATAACATTCCTATCTGAAAACCTATTTGAATATATAAGTCATTAAACATTAATGAGATTATATATTCCTCTAAACATTAACTATATTATTAACCCCTAAATTGTATGATCCACTACTTCATAAGGTTATAAAATAGTCACTATATATCATAATCCAAAAAAAATAAAAAAAAATACAATGAATTATCATCAATCCCAAAGAGAGTGATATTACATAGCATACATTTTAAAAATCAACCAACACTTTTTTTCTCCACATCAAACTTATAATAAACCAAAAAATTATCCATATGTAAAAAATGTGTTCTACAATAGTTATCACTAAAAATATAACCTTATTGTAAAATAATTTCTCAAGATTATAGATATAATCTAATATATTTTTCTAATCCTTTAAATAATAACTACTGGAGAAAAATCATTAGATGTTTTAAATAATCCTCAATAACATTTATAATAAATATAAATGTCGTTGATAAATGTTAAATCACAAATTAAAATAACTAAGAGTATTGAAAAGTAATAATATTTTGATATCAACCCCACAACCAAAGTTAAAACTAAGAAAATGTCATTTCCATCTTAATAGTCATATATAGAAAGAAATACCCATTTATGTATGCTCCCTTATAGGGTTAGAAGTCATAATTATTTGTGAAGATATAACTTTACTTGTTTTATTTTCAAGATCCTATTTCAACCAAATACTAAAAACAAAATGGTTATAATAATATCCAAAATATGAATATGAAGATAAAAAACTAAATATTTCTTCTCTTATGAAACATTTTATTATCATGTGATATGTCTACATTAACCTATGAATCCCTTATTTAATCATTGGTTATCCATGGTAATTTTCCTATTTGGTTCTCGATATTAATTATTTAGCTTCATTATTAAACATTTCACAATGTTTCATAATTTTAATGTGACTAACCAAATAATATCACCTGGGGGTGTCTCACTAGGAGTTTCATGATTGGCACACACATCATGCATCAAAGTGATCATTGATACATTTCCAACCAAACCTTTTTATGTTGATTTCCCCTAAGAACATTTGTTTCATAGCCACATCCACTTTATAGTATCCATATGGGGATGTATTACTATAAAAATTCACATAATCTCTATTTTACCACAAGATTGGGATTTTATCCAATTTTTAGACATATACCTAGGGTTTTCACTGATGTTTTCCTATCTAAATCCATAAATAAAATGTGAATTATTGTCTTTTTATAAAATCATATACTTATCCCAAATGGTTATCAATACCTTTGAACTTATGATAAACCATAAAGTTTCAACACAAAAATTAACCTCAAAAAAATCCTAATCATCAAAGTAATCTAACAATTACCATTTATAACAATTGTGATACCCTAAAACCACCCTCTTATATTTGGTTCTCATAGACACCAATATTACATTAATTCCTTGATACTAATTGTAAAAAAGGCTGAGCTATAACCATCCATAATTAAAAAATCAATAAAAATTATTGCATCTCTTTTATATCAAGGATCTTTTAAAGATTAGTGATTTATATAATTATGACACAACCTAAATTGACATATCTTGTATTCTTTGTATCAATGGAAAATTTTCCATATATTTGAAACTAGTTAATTCATGACAGACCTTCAACATCTCCTAAAAAATCATTCACATGTGTCAAAATTATAAAAGATTCATGTGTACTAATTTTATTTATAACCATTGGAAATGGAAATTATAATAAGGGTTTCTATTTAATACTCAATTAGGAAAATATATAACTAAATAAATCATGGCATAAACATTTCATGAATATTATAGAAGGAATAAGTGAGCAGCTTGAATCAAAAATAATCCTAAAACTGAGAGTGTTATATATCCATGATAACAAATGAAAACATGTATATCCAAAATATCAATATCATACAGATGTAATTTATAACTCTAGACATCAAAAAAACTATTTTGAAGGCTTCATTCTTATCCACATTATTTTCCATCGACATTACTTTCAAGACATCAGATTTTCATCATTGTGTGCCAAGATGCTATAGTGTAATGGTATGAGGCATACACCAAAACCTAACTTATGTTTTCCCATGCTACAGATCAATGCATCAAGGGTAAATGTAATTTTAGGCCCCACCCATTACTTTATTAAGTATAATTCATTCACTATAAGAGTAAACAATACATTACATACCATTCTATAAGAAACCATTAGATGAATAAAATCAGAGCTATCTAAATAATAAAGAATATGAAATATCAATACATAATCAACCTATGTTCATAGTCAATAATCATTGGTATTGTCAATAAATTTACCCATGTCAATAAAATGGATAACCAGATAGTAGTAAATCTAACGAAATAATGTGGATGGTAAAATAATAAATTTTCAACTTTCTAATAATCATCCTTGTTTAAATAAAAAAATAAGAAACGCCAATATATTTTCCAATGTAAATATAAATACATTATTTATAGGTGGAAATCATCCAATATGAGTTATATAAATTTTTTTTCATTGCATATATAATAATGAGTATATGGCTTAGTCAATGCTAGAATAACATGATTATAAGCCATCCAGAGAAAGAAAGTGTATGGTTTCAAAATAATTTATCCCAAGAAGTGAGAAATATTTTCAATAGAGATTATATTGTTGGAATTTATATCCCAAAAAAATTATATAATTTCATATATTATAAAAAAGATCAATATCTAACAAACATATGTGAAATAAATTCAAGAGAATGATCATAACTCAATAAACTAAACTTGAGTTACCAAAAACTCTTACTACTAGGGAAACAGTTTAATCAATAGACACATGAATAAGGAAACATTATTTTTATATTAAATATATTTAAATATAGGTATTGTGATAAAAATAAATCCATGGGTAGTGAATACACCATGAAAAGGAAACATAGTGCACAAAATGAGTCATGTCACAAAGAATCAGAATTGAGACTCATAAAATCCTTGCAGCTTGAGTAAAACTATTATGAAAAACACTTGAAACATTAGGATTGTAATTGAACATAAAATATAATTTCTGATATTATATATCAAATAGGGAGTTTATAAACCATTAAAATTAAATTTGGTTCATAATACCAAACACGTATCAAAGAGAAAAGTTTTTGAAGAAACCTCATACCTATTATTCTTGACTTCCTCAAATATAATTTAAACTCTTATATAAAAAACATATATATCCTAATAACTTATTTTATAACTTTATTCATATCCATTTTCATTAATAATCTTCATACAAAGTCATTGTCTATATGATTACTTATGACTTTTCTTATTAGGTGTGTATAGTTTTGATCATTTGTATTAGTTTTATAATATAAATGTGTTTATTCATTCTTATTCAAAATACCATTATGATTATTTCATTAGATTTAATTTTATTTATGATTTATAATAATTTATTTTTTTTGAAATTCATTTCAGGAGTATTTTATACCAAATCCTTGAAGGTGAAGTCGATAATAAGCCTGTTTGATTGAATTTGATGAAGAGTGTGTGTACTTAATTAAGGAATTAGATATTGATATAATATATTCTGAGTCAAATATTATAATTATTTAAACATTTTTATTATATCATTCTAGTACATCATTTTTTATTTTCATCCATGATATAAATGCATAGTATTTTTCATGTAGATGGGTAAACTAACCCAAACATGAACATACCCCAATATAATGAATGATTATGAGCTGGTTTGGTAGTAATATAATTATAATAAAAAAATTTAATATAATTTAGTATTTATCAGTGTGATATATTATAATTTTAAGTATGTATAAGTCTATGTAATGGATATGAAAATCATATATAATTTGAGAAAAATATATTATCTACTAATGATACTTATTTTAAATAATTAATTAATGATGATAATTTTTTAATCATATGATGAATAGGTTATCTGATTTTTTATAAAATAAACTTAACTATATCATAAAAATATTATCTATCCTTTAATACCATCCTTATATCAAACCATGTATGTTAGTGATGGAAAATGAAACATGTTACATCCTGTAGGTGATAGTCTACATAGAACACAAACAATAGGTTTTAATCTTAATGGATGGGGTATATGAATAAATAACTATAATAACATTAAAATTTTAATATTATAGTATATAAATGACAATAATATAATTATATTATTGTATATGGAAAAAATTATAAATAATATAATTAATATGAAAACGAAGTAGTTGATAGTACTCACATCGAAGACTTGAGTTTTCCTTGGAAGTCTCCTTGAATTTAAATGGATTAAGATTACTATGATTGGACATGAGAATATGTTAATGGGATAAGGTTATAAGGAGAGTAAAATGAAAAATTTTAAAGTAGGAATTATAAGGTATGGTATATCATCAAGTGGAGATGATGTTACTCTTTAATAAGTGAAGGGAATTGTAGTTTTGGGAGTAACCCTTACATTTTTAGAAATATAGGTTACTATTCTAGTTAAAAAGAACCAAAAATTGAAAATATTTTAGTGTAACCATGAATATTTTGATCCAGGATCAGACATAAAATTAGAGGAATTATGTTTCAATTTGAAGGACTTTCCACTAGGTTAACCTTAATTTAACCCCTTTTACCTTTACAGTGATCATTAATGTTTAACCGAGGTAATTAATTTTAATAAAAAATATTAAGATTGAAAATTTTAAATAATGTGATAGCTATAATTTATAATTTTAGAATAATTTTAATAAAAAATATTTATAATGGTTTGAAAGGGTATTTTTAAAATAAATACACTAAATCACCTAAAAATAGTTTTTAGAGGTATAATTTCTTTACTCTTTTAATTTATATATATCTTAAAATTATCATGATCACAAATTTTAAAGCCATAGATTTATTTATTGTTAATTTAATAAATGATTCTAGGATTCCATGGAAATCTAAAAAAGAGCCTCGCTTTGAAAATATTCGATTTAATGAGAAGACCAAAAACACAGTTTATATTAAAGTAACATTTTTATTAATTATTAAAATGTTTCTCCAATGTTTTATTACATAAAATAATATGTCAAAATGAATAATTATATTCACAAAATTTTTATTTAATTAAATTAACAGTTTTATAAGTTCATATTTCATTCCAATATTACAATAAAATCATACAAATTACCTGTTTTGTGAATACCATACTTTTCAACTGAAAAACTACCTCTTTAGAAAAAAACTCATATATTCATACTATGTAAATATGGATATGATAAATCAAAAAATGATGTTTATTTTTATTAATTTAAAATTCATTTATTCTGAATTTAAAATTATGAGTAAAATCACAAAATATAATGATAAAATGTTTCTTTTGTGAAATGGAATTTATAAATGTTGACCATTATTATTATTAGTTCATATCATTTAAAAAATAAATTAGTGTTAAGAAATTGTTAATATAAAACATAACTTATCATTAATAATATGTTTCTTGAAATATGAATGTGTAACATATAAAAGAAAATTGAAAAAAAAACATTATAAATAATAAATGATCTTATTAGTCAATTTAGGTAAATTAATTGATTTTCATTCATATTAAAAGTGTAATTAATTTTCTATATTCATATAATTCATAAATAGGTTACTATTATTCATTAAATCTAATTAAATTTATATGATTCTAATGGTTCTATATAAATATTTATATTTTATCTAAATACGCCATTATTTCATTTACTTTTGTTGCTACATGGGGATAAAAATATTGACCACATTGACTTATTTAAAGGTAATCATATATTTGAATATCAGAGTGTTACACCCAATATCAATGGTAGTATTTCAATCTTTATCCTTCATCATTGTTTATAATTTATAAATAGATATTCCACAATAGCATTTATAATATAATAAAACTTCTTATAAGCTATATCTCACTTCATAAACCTCTTCATTCATTGGGATCTTCTTATAAAACGTAATAGAAATTTATCATCACCTTTTTCATTTATAGTAAATAAAATCTTTAGAATCCATTAGGATATTATCTTTCATTAACCATTGGGAGGAATAATTAGTTAAGTAAAATTGTAATTGGTTTTATGTTATTTAATAATACATATATTAACCACTTGGATTCAGAATTGTTAATTTATAAAATTAAAAATGAGTGAAAAAATTAACAATGTGGATTGATGCAATTTACTAACCTAGTTCATCCATCCATCAAACACCAAAACTATCCTATTATATATAATAGTTGAATTTATGATAAAACTAGGATAGAAAATAATAACATTGTCTTAGTACAAAATTACTGGAAATGATTTTAACATTAAATAAATAGAAATATCAATGATGATAAAATAACATCAGAGTAAATAACATAAATAAAAGGAAGAAATTAGAGACTAAAAATAAATACAACATTACCTGAATAAGATAAAATTTTAACATAAATGAATATAAATCAAATCCTTACAAACATTGAGGATAAATAAAATTCGATATAAAAAATACTAGGAAAAAAACAAATATATCTCTATGTGAGTTAAAACCTATGAGACTGCATCTCCTCTAAAATAATAAACCTGCATGATTATAATCAGAAAGAGCCACAGAAAAATCGGGTGCCCTTATCGTCACCTATTTCTTGAAATAAAAATTCTACATATTCCAAAAGGTATATGTAGGTTTTAAGGTATAATGTAATAGAGGATTCCACCATGAATCTATTTAAGGATTTTTATCCCTCCGAACAAATAATTCCGATTTAAAATCTAATTTTTTTCAAAACGAAGTACACTTTTTAACAACAAGTTCACATTAATAAAATAATTTAAAATAACTTTGGTTTTACTAAAAAAAATATTTTAAAATCATGGTAAAAAAATGAGTTTCCATGAAACTTATTAACATGGCCCAAATAAATAAATAAAACCCATTTAGAAAAGATTTAGCAATACACACAAAAAATGAATAAACAAGAGTATAAAAAAGTAACATTACCTAATCAAGGAATATAAATATAGGCATAATCTTAAGCAATAGAATTTATAACTATAAGGGTTTTAAGATAAATTAATTGGAATAACATAATTTCATAATAAAATCATGATAAATATTGAAAGAATATAGAGCATAACATAACCATGCATAGCCAAGGCATCATTCCACAAAGCATATAAACTCACCCAGGCATAAGTAGTGTGCATTATGGGCTCTAAACATATGAAATCAATGATACTTAGTTTAAACGAATATTTAAAGTGTACATGACTTATATAATAAGTTTGGAATGTTTCACGATATTCTTTTGGACCAACTCCCAATAACCTTTTCATTTTTCTCCCAAAAAAATTTGGAAGCTCGCTCGATCTCCCCCCGCAAAGTCTCTTAAGGTATTTTCAACAACATTGTAATGATTTCTTGGTCCATCTTATCAAATGATCTTAGGTTCTGTTGAACTAAATTTAGAAGCTCATTAGGTCTTACTCCTCATGTTATCTCATATTCTCTTGACTAATATAACCTAGCTAGTCCATGACATAGACTAAGGCCAAAGTATCTAAGTCACCATACCTACACCAAAGGACTCATATGTGATACTTAATTCCAAACACACACAAAATCTTAAGGTACAAGAAAATCCAATTTAAAAGCTAATTTAATAGTCCAATATGTCCAATTTAATACAACACTTCTCCCCAGGGTAAAAAATTCCCATTTAAAATTAAATTCCCTCTTAAAGGAAATATTTTTCAAAACCTATTTTGAAATACATTGAAAAATATAAAAAATGATCCTCACATGATACATTCTAAAAATAATATTTATATAATATTTATACCCAAAACATGCTAAACACTCAACACCATGAAATACATATTTTAAAACCCCTTTAACAATATCATTTCAGTGAAAGATCCCCCTTTGAACTATATTGACATAGACATAGGTGTATTAAACCAAGCAAAATTTATAACACCATATTTAAACATTAAATTTCATATACAAATAATTTATTAGAGAAAACATGGATAATTTAAAATTCATAAATCAACTAAATTCAAATTTAATAAACAAAAACTGAAGGCAACTAAGAATTAAAGGTCAGTTAGGGAAAATTCCCTCAAATAGAGACACTGGAATCGAAAATTAATCAAAACATATTATCATTAATGAAATCCACTTGAATAAAGAAAGTGGTATACTCACACACCAAATCCAGAAAGAGAAAACCAGAACCACCATTTTTAACCCAAGGTTTGGCCAAAACGAATCTAGGGTTTCCCCATTCTATATAAGTGGAAGAACATCAGTAGAAAAGATAAAGAGGAATAGAAACCATTGATAAATCAAGATTATCTTGAAATAAATCACTTAGGGAGGCAATAGATCCACCATGAACCAAATGAGGATGATCCCAAGCTAAGGGGGTAGGGATTTACATGATGGGGATAAGAAATGGGGTAAGGGGTGTTAAATCCATCAATGGAAAAAAGTACATTCCCAAATTTCTAATGTCTTCGATAGATCACAGAGTTTTCTCACAAGATTAGGATAATTTTGTGCCAACCGTGTGGGAGATATGGTCTCCCAAAAAATAGAGTCTCACAATTACTACTAAAATGTGTAAGGTTTTAAAATTACAACTCAGAAGTGAAAATTAGTATTGTCCTCAAGCCAACACCCTTGCAAGGTTATCCATATTATAAGACAAATTGGGCACCAACTGTTCACCAGGGTCTATTTTCCTAAGACCTTGGTTTCTATCCCATGACAACCATGAACTCCAAGAGAAAAAATATGAGTAAATAAAATTCCTAAATATGTTTCATATCCTCATAGATATTGTCACAAGACTCCCCACCATATCAATTAAACCCCCCAAAATAATCCACCCAAGATAGAAGAAAAATTAATGAGACAAAACTAACACCTTATCGAACATAGTGAGTTGGACTTACACTGAAAGAGATAACCATAATAAGAATCTTCTAAACATCAATGATTATTCTTATACCAAACTATAATTTCAAAAACCATAATATGTCTCTAAGAATTACAAACCATTCACATTGATACAAGACCCAAAAAAGAAACAGAGGTTCAGCACGGGTCTCTCCATCATTAAGAAAATCCAAAAAAAATTAATAACAAGAAATCTTGAAAAAAGACATGAACTAACAGAAAGCATCTATAAATATTTCCAAGAAACACTTAAGAACTATTAAAGAAAAAATTACCAATTCCATAAAGGAAACCCTACATCATTAAATAGAACACCTTTATGGTTTATTAATTAATGATCTTAGAACATATATCCTCATAGGATTACAATCAAGTCATTCTATAATGACAAATGAAATGGCATCATGACCTAGGAACATGTACTATATGGGTAAACTAGTACCTCAACTCAAAACACCATCTTAGGTTAAACACAAACAAATATATTACTTTTAACTTTTCAATGTCCCGAAAGAAACATTTTTCCTATTTACCTAAGAATTTAACAAAATGAAAAATCTACCCACATCAATATGGAACTAGCCTTAAAAATTCCATGCCAAAGGAAAAGGCAATAATCTCAAAGGAAGAAAACAAAAACAAAAAATCATGAACCAAATCTAAAAACCCAAAATCATCACACAATCCATAACGTAAACATTAAACCATAAGGATTAAAAAATAAAATACACACACAATCATCACACATATTTATTTCTATTTATATTAAATGAACAGAAACACTATAAAACACTGAAAGATTATCTTTTCTCTAGAAATCACTTAATATAACCAAACTCATTTTGTCCCATTTAGAAAATAATTCTCAAAAATCATCTCAAAGTTCCATTATTTTCTTTTCAAATCCACCTTCCAAACCATTTCCAAAAAAAATAAAATTTTATTAAAGTGATACTCAGGAAAGACTATGTAATAAATCATCTAAAACAATCAACTGTGCCCAAATGGATAATAAAAAAAGATGTCATATCAAAAAAGGTTCCAAATGGGACTTTATCAAAATATATTGAAATACAATCCACTTATGAATGGTCTAATTACTACTAAAATACATCCTTTAATAATAAATATCATAATATTATTTTTTTAAACATCTTAAAAATTAAATTTCAAAAAACCATTAGGATAACAATTTTGAGAACCAGAACATTTTCATTTAAAACTCTCAATGGGATTAAAACACACCTTTTAAATTCACATAATGATCTAAATGGGGTCATGGAATTCTAAAAAATCACAAACTAAAATTATTTTTACAAAAAATTTTAAACCACCTGGAGTTTTAAATAACAGTATAAATCACTTAGAAACCCCTTTCAGAAGTTGAAAACGACACATAAAATTTTATTACATGCCCCAAATGTGGAAAACCCCATTTCAAACTCCCCACTTAATTTTGAACCAAATTTTAAAACTCATCACTACTTGTTATTTAAATAACCACTTGAAATACCAAGTGAAAACTATTTTCCAAGAGAAAATAAATTCACCTTGAAGAAAATTAAAAACCAAACAACCCATAATTAAAAGTCAAAACTTTAACATTGGGAATTCTAAAAATATCAAGCACTCAAATTCAAGATAATACATTAAAATGGATCAAAAAAATTACTCTCCGTTAAATAGAAACATTAGTTGGAAGTCATTTCCAAAAAAACATGTGACCTAATAAGGCTCAAGGGGTCCTCTGAATCCATGTAAAGGTTGGGTGGCATCAAAAATTGAAAAGGTGAAATTAAAATATTGGAAGAGACCAAACATGGATAAATCCTAGAAACAACAACCAATATTATATAAAGACTTTTCGGGATGCACTCAGAAAAAAAATATGATATATAAATCAAACTATTTATGATCCCCAAGAAAAACAAGTATTCACATACTCAAGGTAACAAAACAAAACACCCATTTCAAAACAATTTTTTAAAAAAAACAATCATTTTTGAAAATTTCATTTGTAAACTCAAATTTATTTACCAACCTAGAAAATAGAGTTTAAATCCATCATCGATACCAACCCCTCTAAAAATAAATCATTTAATCAAGGGACCAAAACCCTTATTTTCTATAGCAATATCAAAACCATTCACAAAAAAAACTAAATCCCACAAACCTTTAAAAAATAATTTATGATTTATCTATAAAATTGATAACTTTTAAAACATTATATATCTCTTATCATAGTACAAAAAATACAATGAACGTTTTTCCCATTCTCCCTAATCAAAATAATTTCAAAAAACATTTATTGAATAAACCACCATAAGGAAAACAATTCCATAAAACAACTAATAAAAAATTGACTTCAATAATTAAAATACTTCACATAATTTCACATTTTGAAATAAAATTATATTTAATGAAAAAAAATTTCTATAGATTAATTAAAAACTTAAAAACAATGGTTTTTAACAATGAAAATAAATATTTGATAACCAAAACAAATAGTTTTAAAAAACACCTCATGAAATTCCCCTCTTCAATTCTAAATACCATTTTTTCCTTTCATACAGAAAAGTATCCAATTGATAAAAACAAACACACCATCACTCATCTCTAATGAATCCCCATAAATTTCCATAAAAATCTAATAAGAAATCCCCTATAAGATACCAATCAAATGAAATAATCTATTGGAATCAATCAATGAAGGAATGGAGGAGAAAAAATAATTATGAAGGTGAAATTTCATTGTGCACAGTTTGGTCTCACAGACTGGTAATCCCTTTGACAAACGTACAATAGTCACTATCATGGTTATAGATCCTTTATGTATAGGCACCATACTATTTACCGAACCATGCATTCTAATCCTGAAACCCTAGTCATTTCTCTGTTTTCCCTTCTAAAACTCTAATAGAGCATTAAAATCATTGATATTCTCAACATGGATTAAAGAATATTTCCAATAGATCAAAATTCATCAATGATATCTAAATAAAAACTCAATATCTAGATTAATGCATACCGGACCGATGGTAACTGATGTTTTAGTGCGATAAAGATCTGGACATACCCCTACCTATAAACTCCACCTGAATCCCAAAAAAATCTTAGTCTTTAGACTACCGAAACACATCCCAGATGATAATAGATAATTCTATGATACCTTTTTCTAAAAAATTTACTCGTTTCATCCATACATGTGATACCTAAACCAGCATGATATATACATAAGGCATGTTCCCAATCACCCTAGGTTAGAAACTAGTACCAACGTATGAGAGATTTCAACCACAAAAAACAATTTGATCAATGATTCCATCACTACATAGTATTAAACTACATAAATAAAAGGAACAAACTAGAGGATGAATGGTAATAATATAATCACATTCATAATGGAAAATTATAACCTAAATGAATAAAAATAAACTCCTTATAAACCCTAAGGATGAGGAAAATCAAATATAAATAATCCAAAAAGAGAAGAACTAAAAAATAAATCCTCATGATATGAACCTTGTGAGACAATGACTCCTCCAACATTATAAAACTGGCCTACGGTAATCAAGATAACCCACCAAAATATCTTGTCCCATTTTCCTCATCTATCTCCTGCTAATAAAATGTATGTATAAACTGAAAGTCATATAAAGGGTGTGAGTCACACAACATAGTCATATACCACCATGAATCTATTTAGGCATTTTTTTTATCTTTTAAAACTAAAAATCTCATTTTAAAACAAATTTTTTAAAATATGTTTTCTTATAAAAAAATTCAAATGAAGAAAATACTATATAAATCCTTTTGTTTTTTCTCAAATACAACCATATTCAAAAGTCATGGTAAAAAAATGTGTTTCCAAAAAAATCAAAATATATCCTAAATAGAGAAATAAATATATATTTAAAATAATTCCCAGTTCACCGAAACTTGACTTTAACAAGAGTATGAAAATTAGTACCATTACCAAAGTATGGAAGCATAAAATGATAATAAGAATAATAGAAAAAAATTTGTAACAAAAAGGGTTTTAAAATAAAAAAATTTATAATAAAATCATTTCATAATAACCTTATTATAAGTATGGAAATAGTACAGGGAATAACGTAACCACACATGAAACTTACCTCATGAAATAAAGAATATAAAATAAATTAGGTAGAAGTAATTTGTACTTTGGAATCTAACTATGTGGGTCTTGTGTGACTTAGTCTAAAACATATTTCCAGTGAGAGGGAGTTATATAACAATTTTAGAGCCTCTTATGATATTCCCCAATCCCAACACCAATAGCATTGTATATCTCTCAAATCCCATTTGTTGTATTTCTCGGTCTTCCTTCTCAAAAGCACTCATAGTCCTTGACCAAAATTTTGAATCTTTCTTGATCTTTCTCCTCAAATGGTCTCATGCTCCCTTAAATATAATTTTATAAATCTCTAAATATTTATCTATAATGACTCTCATATTACCTTGAACAACATACATAATATATTCCTTGACATAAACTAACTACCAAGTGCATAAGTCATCATACACACACCCAAGGTCTCCAATGTGATACTTAATCCAAAAAAACATACATTTATAAGTTCCAACACCCAAAATCCATTTAAAAATCCATTTTAATAAAAATACTTGTCAATATTAAAACATAACCTTTACCCAAGGTAAAATATGACCATTTAAAATAACATTCCTTCCTTGAGCAAAAATAATTTTTCAAAAAAGATTATAAAATACATTTAAAACCATAACCAACAATCCTCACCTGATTCATTTTAAAAATACAATTTTTAAACCATTCATTCCAACCAAATATCAATCATTAACACCATGAAATAACTCTTTTAAAACCTCTTTCAAAATATTATTTTAAATCATAAAACCTATTTGAGCCTTTTTATCAAACACTTAGGGTGTATTAATCAAAACCAAATTTAGAAAACCCACATTAAGAATCAGATTTTCAACAAAAATTATTAATTACATCAAAAAGGGATAAAAACATTCTTATATAAATTAAATGGTAATTTAGTAAAAAATACATAGGAAACTAAGAGTCAGAGGATAGTAAAGGAAAAATCCCTTAAATAGATAAACCCACCACACAACATAATCAAATATTAACACATTTGATGAAAAACATTTGAATCATGAAAGAGGGATCATCACACACTTAATCAATAAAGAAAAAAAACCAAAACCCTTTTATAAGCCTTTTTTGGTCATAAAGGAAGATAAGGTTTTCCATTTCATATAAATAGAGGAATAAGGGTGGAAGAGGGGAAGAGGAAGAGAAACCATTGTGAAAATAATCTTACCTTCAAGAAAAACAACAAGGGAGGTAAAAGATCCACCCTAAACTAAAGGAGAAATGTCTCATGACAAGGGGAGAGTGTTTTCTATGATAGGTATAAGTAATGAGAAATGGGTAATTTAAATCCATTAAGTCTAAAATTTAGAATTTCAGATTTTTTTATTTCCTATACAGCTATCACATATTTTTCAAATGTTTAGTCAAACTGTGTGCCAACTGTGTGGGAGATTTTGTCTCCTAAAAAACCAATTATCATAGTTATTTACACAAAATTAATGGATTGAAACCCCATTATTAAACCACGAAAAAATGAATAGTCTCCAAGAAAACACCCTAACACATTTTTCCACATGGTTACACGAACTGTTTACCAACCTCAGTTTTCCCAAAAAACATTAGTTTTCAACCGCCTAACACCTAGTAACTCCATGAAAAAAACCTGGGTAAATAACCCCCCCCCCCCAAATTAGGTATACTAGTGACCCATAAGGTGTCACAATTGGAACCATAATACCCCTACCATAAATAAATGATATGGTCCTATTTACTTGAAATAAATTGTATATATTTTATCTCTATAATAAATAAATTTGTAATATGAAACTATAACATAATTATCCTCCTTTTTTTATATAAATATTAATGAATTTAAATTTCAAAAAACATACATCCCATTTCATGTTCAATGAAAATAGTATCAAATAAATAAAAAAGGCATATATTATAGGATAATATAAAAAAATTATGAGAATTATGTGTAAGAATGATATAATATAATTTTTTTACATTAAATTGATATTACATAAAAATAAATACTTATTTAACTATGTTTTTTATCCTTTTTAGAAATGAGAATTATTATCTAATTTTGATGATGAAGGGATACTATTAGTTACTTTTAAGAATCTATCATAGTATGGTTATTTTAGACATGAATTTTTTGGATTCTCTATGTGAATACTTTCAGAAAGAAAAACATAAGTTACCACATATAACAAAATATAAAATATAGATGTGAAAATATTTACTCTAATAGAAAATTTTAATTGGTTGGAATATGTAATAAATTATTTTCCTTGAATTGATCAATAAGAAGAATAAAACCATAAAGTATAGAAATGATATGGGACACATATCCCCAATCTTGAGGCTATCCATTCCACTCCATCGCATATCTTATTCAAGGTAATCTTTCTTTTAAAATATCTTCTACTAAATGTAAATCAAATAACTACTAATAACTATGTTAAACTAAAACAATTTAGTGAAATTGAATTCATTTTATATCAATCAATACTAATCCCTTTCCTTTCCATGAGAGTTATAATGTCAAATATACAATTTGATATTCGGTAAAAATAAAAAACATACAAAACATCACATAAGTATAGGTATTCACATAGAACGTGAGTTGAGTGTCAAGTTCCCTATCCCACTTTTTGATATTGATATTATCATGGTCCAACTTACTATTGAAACTTATATAGATTTATAATTTAATATTATAAATATACATGATGATAATGAGGTATGTTTTTTTAGTTTATTTTATATGTAAAAAATTGTAATTAATGAATTATTTATTATTATTCTATGTTATTACAAAAGGATACATGAAATATGAAATGAATGATCGAGCCAAGACAATCTAAAGGATCGACTCATAGATATATAAGACTTGTCGAATATACCTTTATCCCACCAATTTCACTACCAAATTTATTGATATAAAAATTTTATAAAGATACAATATTAAAAAATAGAAATATGGCCTATATTGAATTTGAAGAAAAAATGTATGAAGTGGTCATTACAAAAAATATTGGTAATTACAATGTAAATGAAATTATAAACTATGAATGGATGGGAGACTTGGTTTTGAGTACAATCAAGAGGTACATTTTAATAATTTTTTAACAAATAATTAATATAATATATAAATTATAATTCAATATTATTCAAATTCTTTGTAATAATTTATATAACACCAATTTAAAGGGAGTACCTTTCAAAGATAAATTCATATTAATTATTCCTTATATCACTTCTACAAAAAAACATAAATGGAAGAAGATAAAATTTATGTAAAAGAATACCAAGTAACTGCAACATTTGAAAGTAAAATAATGTATTATATAATCTTATTAATACCTATAATACAAGGATAAAACATTACACTCTGATTATATAAAATATGATTTCATTTTTCTCCATTAATTGTTCATTTTTATTTTTTCAAACTCACAAGATTCTTATAACTATTAATTTGGATACTCTAATGATAAATTTTGTTTGGATATAATGCATGGATATCCAACAAATCGATCATAAAATATGTCCATTTTGAATTTTAAATACACTAAATGCAACATTTTATCAATATAAATATAATTATGTATTATATATTTTATATTTTGTTATAATATGATTTGTTTATAATAGGGAAATTTTTATTTATCATAAAATCTATGGTTTGAGGAAAATAAATGTGCGATTAAATCCTACAGATTTATTTGAATGAATAAGTGTTAGGTTATATATTATAATATTGTGTTATCAAAACATGTATCGAAATATATATATATATTTATTTATTTATTTATTTATTTATAAATATTTTTTTCAATAACTAAAATAGTTTATTAACATCTATTACAGTCATAACATTTATCAATTTTTGGAAGGTTTCATATTCCATCCACAAACTAGAATCCCTGAAGAGGTTCTTCTAAAGGTAACTATTATTTAATTTAAATATTTATAAACTATTTTATTATCTATATTTTTTCAATACAACCAGTATGATCATAAATATATATATTAAAAAATAGGTTTCTTTTGGAATGAGTGGGAAACTTACAAAGTGTCAGTTGGAACTGAGAAAGTGTGTCACGCATATTTTCATGTAATTTATGATACGATCTATTCTCAAATGATACCAGTCAATCATAGGTAGAAAAGTATACTTGTACAAAAATTTGAAACCAATGGATTCTACATGTTCCACAAGAATTCTCACACACTATGGGATATAGTTTCCTTAAAAATATTTCCTAGTCCAATGATGTGGGGGTGTGAACTTCTCACATGGATCAGACCATTTATTTCATACATAACTAATAAAAAGTGGTGTTGGAACCATAAAACACCTTTTTGAGGGTTTTTTCCACTTTTGGCCCCAAAAAACACCTAATATGAGATAAAATAGTATTTAATGGTGTATTTTAATTCATAGGATTATATTTTCTACTTATGGATACAAAATTAACACCCATATAAATTGTTATGTCCATTTAAAGTAAAATGTTATAGGAATTCGTTTTTAAGCCTACACCAACCTTATGGTCCGTGTGTACCATTCTCCCCGTATTCTTTGAACACATCACCCTACTCTATTTTCATGATACACAATTAATCCACCCATAGTTGATTTAACCATTCCATGTTCACATTTCATGTTCCCTAGTCTAACATATTTTTCACTAGAAATAGGCATCACAAAGAGATTTTTGTAAACCCTAGTCTTCAACCTCCATTTAAGTAGCATAATTAAGCTTAATAATAAGGTAATACTCTATAAAATTAAGTTAATCTAGTTATATAACTATTTAGTACACAAAACTGTCATAGAAGACCACTTATCCCCTATTAATCCAAAATTAGGGTGTAGGAACCCTCTTGGGTAAGCCACAAAAAGGAACCACACACCCAACTCACCCTAAGTGAACAACACTAAAGTAATGCCTTCACACAGCCTTCTACTAGGGTGACCACTTCTCCTTGTAACTCAAGTTGGGTGATTCATTTTCCAATTCCTCTATTAGGGATATAATCTTCATCCTAGATATTCACTAGAGTGAAACAACACCCTAAAATCCCACTGAGGTGACACTTTTCCCTTACATAAAATAAGGATAGGATATTCACCTTGGATTCCCACAAAGGTTCCATATTCACCAATCCTATAACAAGGGTAAAATTCCACCTAATAATTCCACTAGGGTGACATTTCATGCTTGATTTCTTCTTAGATGATAGTTCTCCATAGACATCCACTAGGGTGAAACTTCTTCCAACCCCATAATCAAGTTACCACTTTCATCCTACTCATCCAATTGAGAAACCACTCATATCTATTCTCAACCATGGGTGAACCAAATCATTATTTATAGGGCCATATTTCCCATGATTCCACTCACCATTCCTTGAATAGATACCAAAAATCTAGTAGCAAAACTCTAATCATCCCACACATAAGCTCCATCTTATCCTCACCAAGCCATATTCTCCATGAGACTAGTTGTGCATTCCAATTTCATTACCAATTGATAATAAATGGAAATATATATATATATATATATTCAATATTATAATAGGTGTAATACACCCCTCATTCATCAAATGAACATATTACTTGTGGGTATCTTCCTTCAATGGGTTATATCTTATGAAAAACGCACATGATAATCCCATGTATAATCCCCACTCAATACACTATTATCACACCTTCATGATAGGGACTTCCCAACCAAACTGCATAAAGTAGCACGACAGTATTCTCACCATATAATGTTAAATTTCATGCAATAGTCCTATCACATGACCTTAAACTATTAATCTTTAATTATTTGGTATTTAATTAACACTAAAAATGACACATAGATTTCCTCTCTGAGATTCAAACCTATCATTCATAACTATATTCTCACCAATACATACTCTCAATGAAATACTATTCTCACTATTATATACTCTATAAAACTCATGTACTCAAATTTTTATATTCCGGATGATTTAATCATCATTAAAGGAATATTTTCCTTTTTGGGTGAGTGATAAATGTTTTATCAAGAATAATTATCATAAAAATCATTTCTAAGAATCTTTCACCTAGTGTTCCTTTTTGAATGACATTAAACATCTTGGAATGTTTCTTAAATATACAACCTTAAATGTAACTTAACTTGTTCACAGATGAATGGTCCTAAAATGAACCACATTGTTCTTAGTCACCTAACCTTAAAAGGAATGATGTGACATATTATGTATCACTAAACAATGTGGGTTCTAAATTAATTCACATGGATATATAAGAAGGCAATATAATGGGCCCAATATTAATTCGACAAAACCCACTTCCTCCCAATATGGTAACAAACTCTAGAGTGTCCAATTGAGCCAACAGATCAAGTACAATCATAACGTTATGATCACTTATTCCCATCATATCAGGCGTATCATTAGGGAAATATTCACATGGCCTATCACAGTTATTATTGGCATGAGTTATTCTATTTCTCTCCATTAACTAAGAGGAAGAATGTACAATTATAGGGATTGAATACTTAGCTAATAAATATAATAAAGGTAAATTTAAACATAAAAGGATATACTCTTAAAGGAAAAGTATATCCTAGGTTGTGATTCCCTAGGTTTCAATCTAGGTTATCCTTAATCTATTCCTTAACATATATTCTTATGGGATTCTATTTTTGTTCCCTTAATAATGGTCTATACTAATCTTATAAATTTACAAATGAATTTTCTACGAGAGTGTCAAACTAGGAATGTAGCAAGGCTCATTGTCATGTAAAAATTCATGTTTGAGTCAATATAAAAGAATTTTTTGGAGTTTTCCCCTATATACTTTTGTGCTAGAGCCACACCCACTTGTTTGTATCAATACAGGGATTTGTTTTCTTAATAAACCACTTACTCTATACTTCTCAAAATTTTGGGATGTTTTCTTATACTTATTCTCATCCTTAAGATTATTATTAAACTCCTCTATTCTTAATCTAAAAAAATAACTAGACCATCCTTTGATACCCACAATTATGACCCTATCCTTTGACAGATTATATTTCCTTATTTTAATATTAATTTAACCTCATATTACAATCCAAGTATCGTAAATTCTAGTGTCTTGGAAGACAAGGTACATAATTAAACATCCTAAAAACTTTAGTTAAATATCCATAAATAGATATTATATTCCATTTTTTTCATACATCTACATAGGATAACCTGGGGATAACATGAACAAAGGGATGATCTAAAATCCCAATAATGTAATAAGCACAAGAACAATGCTTTATAACATGGGTTAAAAGGCATAATATAATGCTATAAAAAGGAAGGGAACATATAAAATCATAACATATAAAAATTATATCATATAAACATGGATTCATAGTAATGTGGTAGAATCATAAAACAAAAAATCATTTGGGAACAATTAAGGGAACTTTCTGAATTCTTACCCAATTTCAAAACATGTATATTCCCAAAAGAGAATCATTTGGGAATAATTGAGAAGGGAATCATTTAAAAACATGTATATTCCCAAAAGAGATTAACAAATGGATCTTGATACATGATTTTGGATAATTTAAAAATAATTTGGAATATGTAAATAAAACAAAAGTTAACTTGATTTGGGAAAAAATAAAGATAGAACAACCCTAAGGAATAATTGATTTTTGGGTAGAATCCATTAACTTAATTCCAATGGTGTTCTTTCCTTGATCTTCATGTCCTGAATAACTAAATTAAACTCATTAATTACTATTTAAAAAAACTTTTATTTATTTAATTGATTTATTATTAAATTATTAATAATATTGATAACCTTTTTGATGGGTCAATAGGTTCAATTTCATTTTTAGTTTCATTGTTTTTCATGATTAGTTTACTAATATACATGTAAGGATAAACATGTAAGATGAGAATGGTTGTCTAGAATTGGAGTTATATGTTATTAGTGATCATAATGTATATTAATTGGTTATATAATTTCTTTTGTAAATTTCTAGTGAAGATGAATCATTATATTAAACTTTAACGATAACTGTTTCGGTTAACTGGTGGTTTTTTATCACATCGAACACATTTTCCTTTATAAATTAATATCTTCTGTCTAAAAGATTCCAGAACCAAAAATTAGACATAATAAATATATTATAGTCTGGTTCAACCATAAAAATTATTTCACGACCAGAATTGAAGACGGTAACAGAAATTGAAAACTCTTCATCCTTGAATGTGAGAAATTAAACATCTCTAATGGTGTTTTCATTCCTAGTATAAAAGGAGGGGGAAAGAGAGATGATGATGAATTATTCCATTTTTTTAACAACATTATAGTACATTTAAGGTAAATGATTTATCATTACATTTGGATTAAAGTAGGTGAGTGAAGAAAAATAAAAGAATGGAACGTTAATGAAATGAAAAGAAATGAAAATAGATTAATTAAAAATTTGAAAACAATGGTTTTTAACAATGAAAATAAATATTTGTTAAAACCACAACATATTGTTCTACAAAACACCTCATGGAATTCCCCTCTTCAATTATAAATACCATTTTTTCCTTTAATACAGAAAAGACTATTAGGTGATAGTGTATATCATCTATTCCAATGAAAATAGGTAAGGAGGGTTTCCTAAAATTAGCCAGAGGAGGAGTAATATCCACCCAATCATGATATCTCTTTCTCTTCAGTTCCACTAGTGCTTTATATCCCACCATTGATTCTCTTTTATAATTAAGGTAATTGATGGAATTAAAGAGTTCAATAAACAATGTTTTTCAAGATGATGATCTGGTAGAAGTAGTGGGAGGAATAGGCTTTGATCAATTTTTGAGTTCTATTTACCACTGCAAAATTTGATTTTTCCTAGGATAAAATCCTTAATATGGAGCACTTGGTGCCTTAGTGGAGTATGCTATGAACATTCTATAGCCACATCATCTAGATATGTCAATTGTCTAGATCCTAACTTGGTCAAATTCTTGGCCTCATATTCAATAGTGTTTCCTTATTTAACACCCACTAAATGGTATGTATTGGCCACCACATGATACTTTTACTAAGGAATAATATTTACTATGAGTATTTTTTCGTTGATCCAATTTATCTCATATAGATAATCTTCATAATAAGAAAACCTTTCCTCAATGTAAAGGGTCCCAATTTCTTTGGGTGGGTAACGAGATGTATATATAACCATACCCTTAACTTTTCCTAGGAATAATATATCATATTGGTTAAAAACTAAATATTTGAGGGAACCCCCAAGTTTTTAGTCTATCTCTAATTTTAGGTTTTTAAACCATTGGTGTTAGTTATATCTTAGATAGAAGCTTGCTCAATATACTCCTCTCTATTAGTATCACATTTCTTATTTTCAGTGATAATGATGCAAATAAAATTTATTGATAAGTGACATGTAGTGGGGATCATATAATCATATATGTTATAGAGGTATTTATTATCCCTAAAATGATCATCTTATGAAAAATTGTTATCCTCGTTGATACCCACCTTCTTTGATGACCATATCTTCTTGAATCCCCTATGAGGCTTTGTCTTCCATCCTCTTGATATGGTTACCTTGAGAGAATATCCAATGAAATTTAGAGAATATGATCCTAAAATAAGTTATCGATCATGAATAATAAGAAACCAAGATGGAACTTATTCTAAAGAGGACTACAATAAAGAGAATATTTATTTCCTCATAGGAGGTGGTGATATAAATTCCCCAAACCCTATGGTTTGGGGTAGGATTGGTTTCACATCTATCACATCTTGGTTCTCCTATGACATTGATGACCTAAAGGGTGGTGGTGGTGGTAAAAATGTCCCCAACTCTAAGGTTTAGGGTTGATCCAGAAATGTTGCAAGGGCGGTAACTATTACAACCTTCCTGATTTCTGGGGCCTCTATTTAGGCGTGAGTTATATGGGAAAAAAATTTAGGTTGAGAGATACTTTAAGATAAGATTTTCTATATAGTTTTTTTATTTCCATACCTAAAATGGAATTCTTAATTTAATAACTTGGTGGCTTGATGCAAGAAATTATTGATGGATTTATCCCATCGATTATGCCACTTATCTGATTTAATAATAGTAAGGATTCTCTTGATAGTAAAACTATCATATATGGATCCATAAACAAAAATTTTTGTAGAGGAAATGATGTTACAAATTTCTATCTCTGATTACTTGGTCTATCCAATGGGAAGTGTGATGGTTAAAGATTCTTATTCCCCCCATCATATAACATGCACATCAGATGGAGAATTCATGAATACTTATAGGAGATCATGTGTGCTACCCAGGTAGACCCATTGTATACATCTGAGTTTCCTTTCTAACATTAGATTCCATGTGACTAAGAGTGCATCCATATTGATTAGGTAGTAAATCTCAGATATTATATAGATGTGGTTAGGATGATACCCAAAAGAAAAATATTTTTCTTTGAGATAGATAATAATTTTCCAAATTCTCAGACATATATAAGGTATGTATTCTTCTTTTATCAATTACGAAATGTCATAACATGAAGTAAGTATGTACTAGAATATAATTTTTATTTTACCATCAAAAAATTCATTCCAACTAACTATAATATTCGACTCATCCTTAGAGAGATATTAATTTTCTTGATATGGACATAGTGGTCTTCATTCAAATGATTAATTTGAGGAAGTGATATTATTTAGAACTCCCTTAGTTGTATCAAAGGGCTGGTGATCAAGGGGACACATATAAAACAACTATTACCATAGACTATTCTTAATACAGGATGAGAATCCACCTTCTAATAATGAGTCTCTTGATGTATCCTTCCTCGAACTCTTGAGTGCATATTAGTATAGGGGCAGTTCAAAGTGGCTTTGATACATAGAGAACTTTCATACCAATTAGTGATGTCACCTTGGATAAGAAAAATACAATGAAAAACATGTGGAAGACCTATATGTTTTATTAATTTTCACTATTATAAGGAGGTCCTCTATTTTATCTTTTTGTTAAGATATATATTGGACTTTCACAATATATTCCAAGGGGAGGAACTCTAGGATGGTAGGTCGTTATGTTTACATGGGGATGAACTCCTTAGAGAGTACTCTAAGGAGGATCTTCAGAGTTACCAGCATCTATACCAAAGAGAGGACCTCTACATCGATATATGTTTTCCCCTTTTGATGAAGAGTTTGAAGATTCTTAGTCTCTTACTAAGAGGTTCTGTAGGGATTTAAGGATATTAGCATTGATAGGACAAAGAATACAATACTACTTCTATTGTGTACGTTTCCATTAACAAGACTTTATAGATTATCATTTTTTTGATAATGAGTCTAAAACCTCAATCGTGGGGGTCACATAGTTCAAGAAAAAACATTCTTAAATAAGAACCCACTTGGGGATCTAAAGCCTATGGTTGGGATTTGCTGATGAATTTCTTGAGTAGCTACTCAAATATACCAGTTACCTTCACAAGTATGAGCAATAACTAGTATATATTCCCACTATTTATTTTTAATCACTACCATAATTTAAATAAATACCTATTGGGTGAGGATACGAATATGTGGATACTCCTTAATGGGTTCCACATGAATAGTCTGGTGATTTCATGCATATGGGAAGGAATAAGAGCCTGGACTAACATTTTCACACAAACTAACTACTGATCTCCTTCAGCAAGACCAAGAATATAAGCATGATCATGTGTTATTTCCAGAATATTTTGGCAATTTCTTGTGATGTTGGAAGGGGTATGAGCCTACCATGAATTAGATATTGGGATATACCAATGAACTCTAGTAGAAATGGGAATATGATAAAATTATCAATTTTAATTCTCCATAAAAATATGTCAATTATCCTCTAAAATTAGACCAGGAATATGGGATCACTTCTGATTATCCAATGAGATATAATATTGATTTACTTTAATTTTAAGGGGAGTAGGGATATATTCCTACCCCATAGTGGACACCAAAATATACTAACAATCATTCTCCATGGAATATAGAATATTCTAGAATATATATATGATGGGGGAAGAGGTATAAGCATGTCCTTACAGTGTCTCCCATATATGATGATGAGATTCTATAGAAGGAATGAGAGTAGAATATTATTACCTAATTTAAATAGGAATATAATCCCATTACTACCCTCTGTTAACCATTGGAATATTATAATGAGAATCATGTGTGAGAGAAAGAATATGTTCGTTCTACCTATTATTTTACAAAATATAACATTATGTTCCTTATAATACTTACATGATATGCTAGAAACTTGTTATGTTTAATATAGAATATAAGTTTCTACTTTAGATAAAGTTAGTAAATTCCACTTGGATTCTTAAATAGGAAGGGGAATATAGTTAATTTCCATACACTATGTGGTTTCCCATGGTGAAACATTATAGGACCCTAGTTTTGGGGAAATGGGACAAAACCACCTCAGTTTCCCCCTCAAAGGTTTCTTAAGAGAATAATACTACTCAATGTTAATAAAGGTGGTGATAGGAATGATCCATCCTTGGAATATATAAGGTGGAATAGAGGACATGACTATCCTATATATCTATATCCAACTCTATTTGACAAGTAAATTAGACATTATCATGTTTTAGGGATAGTCTACTAAAATAGTTTGAGGTGGTCATATGTATCAATGTATTTACCACAAACCTCTACTTACAGGGTGGGATATGAAGATTTATTTCATAGAGTCTACCTCAATCTCCTTACAGATTTGAGAAAATATTGTTGATGTAGTACTCACTAACCAAAGTGTTCACCACATATTAATGGAGATGTTTAGTCTATGAAAAATTCCTCTTGGTAGGTGGAGCCACACCATGTATATTGGATAAAACATGCATGTGGAACCTTAAATGTGGATAAGTGGCATGGGATCCACTGTAATGACCACTATTCTATCTTTATTACTTAGTGCATAATTATTACACGCTAGATTATTTAATTTTTTGGATTGAAGATATATCTATTAAGAATTCCAAAAATACTAAAGGGATAAAAAAACTTGTTAATGAAACATAAAAAGTAATAAAATGCTTTAATGATCACTTTCATGGATAAAGAATTTATATTTGGTTCAATATTCTATATGAAATATATTTCTTACAATCCCTTTTGATGTTTGTGCAAACCTACTTCCCCAAGGTAAGAGGTCACTTAAAATATACCATTGAAACCATAAAATGTATGTTGGTAGAGATTATGGGAGTTTGGGTTCATCTTAACCCTTTTGAGGAGGAATTATTTCCAACAATGGGAATCTATTACAAATTTAAATCTGATTTGTAACACCATGAAATTATAAAGTATAACATTTTCTTCAATATCATGTATGAAATGAAACACCAAATGTATAAGAGAATATAATATCCCAAAACTCTAATATATATTTAATATTTTAAATAAGTTCAACACATGATTTTTCTTATAATGCACGCAACACTGAGTTATCTTGTATTAAAATAAAGAGATACCATACTTGAGAGATTGTGTTAATACAATAGATAACTTACTTGTTTGCTTTTGTTACACACAATATATTCCTTCCTTAATAGCTAGCATTACATGGTAGACCATGTTTCACCAAATAATAATGTATTATAAAATTATTATTTAATATAATATGATATAAATCAGGTGTTATATAAGTTATTATAAATAGTAACAAATAACTTAAAAAATTTCAGTTTAAACCTATATAAAATGAATTCATTGGTTAAAAATTAATGATAAATGAAAATAAGAACCAATTGGATATATAAAGAAATATTATTATTTTTATTCTTCCAAAGGTGTTTTAAATTAATAAACAGAACAAAAATTAGTGAAGGATTTTAATGAAAAATATATTTTATATATTCTATAGAATATTTTTGATATTTATCCATTTGTTTTTATATGTATAAGATAAGTACAAACCCTATTTGAGACATTAAAACCAATATTTTTATAAAAGAATTTTTTATCACCTTTTAATGGAAAAGCTACTTTAAATATTATTTTTCACACTGTTATCAAATGAATTTGATAAAATAAACTTCATTATAGAATTTAAAACTTTAAAATTATCAAAGGGTGAATTTTTGGTATTTTTATGAGAAACTTCATTTATTAATAAATAGTGAAAATATTGCATTTTTGTTAAAAAATACATTTTCATTTAAATCATTTTTAATGTTAAATTATATTTTTATTTTTTATATAGTAAAATTAGATCATTAATACATCTATTAATAAAATTTATTTTACTATAATCAATTTCACATCGAAACTGAATATAATAACTCAACAATCTTTTGAACATTTGTCTACTAAAACCTGTTATACCGTCTGTATGCAAGATTAGAAATAATATTAACTTTTTAAATTATCTGAATTGAATTTCAAAAAACAGACATAAACCATTTTTTTCAGGATAATATATTATGTATAATAAGATAAAATCAATTTTTACGAAAATTATTAGTGAAAGTGATTAAGATTAACAAAATGATTAAGTTGTAATTAGGATTAAAATGGACTACACCTTATATTTAGGGGTCCAGATAACCTAGAAAATAGTCTAAAACCCATTTATTTACCCTAATTATGCCATTAAACTTCCATTATTTAGTTTTTTTGGGTTGGAATTAATTTGTTTATGTATGAACATGTGTGTGCCTAACTAGTTTCTTAAAATTCCACGTGAGTCCTTTTCCTTCCCTAAAAAAGACCATCACCTCTCCCCATTACTCATTCCTCTCAAGACACATTGGATCATACAATATCTATCTAAGTCTTAGAAAATACCTCCCCTAATCTAATAATCCTCCCCTTCAGTAGAAATAAATCCAAGGAATCTTTTGGTTCAACCAAAATATGTTACTCGATTAAGAGGTAACATCTTCTTACAAGTTTTTTAGTTTCATTTCCATTCCTAAACCCATATACTCATATTTTTTATGATTAAATAAAAACACCAATATTTTCAATATACTAGGTTGTTTTTATTTTAATATTTTCACCTACACTTACAAACACCACCTTCTAATGGGTAACAAACGTACTGTTTCTGTGTATGGAGAACAACTTCCTCACGAAATGATGATTGTTCATTTTTCTATTTACCAAATTAATGGTTGGAAATTATGATAGACATGATATTATATATATATATATATATGATATTTATTATTCATTTAATCTTCCTTAATTATTTTACAACACATACTCTTATTCTTTCTATTTTGCATTAATACGATAACATCATTTGAGGAAGTGCGGACTACCAACCCATCAAAGAGATGTGATACATTCACACAATCCATGTAATGTATAAAGGATGGTTATAATTAAAAATATGATCCATAAAAAATATTATATTCATGAAATTTTTTCGTTTATATATATATATAACATTTTCTTTATTATCCTCTCACATACTAAAAAGTGATAATGTTGTTTGCGGATGTGGACAATCGTCTCCTCGACACGATGTGATTACTTTTACATCACTAGAATTTTATATATAAGTATATATGACTAAAAACATACTCTATTGATCATATTATTATCATTATTTAATTATATAATTCTACTTATCTTCTTTCCATAATGATCATTAATAAATTAGAATGTTAGCATGCGTATGTACGGCCTACCATCTCCATGATTGTAATGCTGGCTCATTTTTCACAACCATATTTAATGATTGATTTTAAAAAGTATAATTGACGTATAAATATGATAATTATGTAATTATTATTATTCTAGAGATGTTATATATTGACCCCTTTGACCATAGTTCACCCACCAATGTTTTTTTGTCCCATAAAACGAATTTCTCAAAACACTTGATGTAAACATAATTGATTAAGTAGCTGTATAAAAAATCATAAAAAGTAAAATAAAAGTATTTATAAACATGAAAATGTTTCCCAAGAAAGTATAAAATTAAAAAAATTATATTATATAGTTGTTCGAAGGACTTTCAACCAAAAGGAAACACAAGGTTAGGGATACTCATCTAACCTTTTAAGATCTCTGAGACAAATGTCATATACACCACCTAAGTATTTTGTGTGGTGTATCTACAGACCCTTTTATTATATTATATCATTAATACTTTTATCATAATATTTTCTTAAAATATCAGTTAATTTTATCCCTTCATGAGGTTTATTATTTAAAATTTTTCAAAGTTATATGAGACACTTTGAAATGCTTAAAGAATATTTTCATCAATAACAACTTTAACAATTTTTAAATGGTATTTCCATTTGAGGATTTTTTTGGAAAATTTTTCAGTAAAGCATTTTATTTTGAATTATCTAGTTATTCATGACCATTTTCATGTATTAGTACCATTTTCCCACTCTTTGGTACTCAAAGTGTTTTCAAAATGTTTTTAAGAAAACCCAACTTCAATTCCCTCTTAAGTCAGAGAACCTATTTTCTTCTAAAAAACATATTTTATTAAAAAAATTAAAAATGTTTTAAAATTATTTGGTAAATAAATTTTTACCTATTTTTGTCTTTTACTCATGTTTTCAAGGGAATATTCTTCACACATTCTGAACAAGACATTTTTCTTACCTTTTTACAATTAAAAAGGAATATTATTTTTACATTTTTTGATAAATACAAATTTATTCACTATCGTTACTTCGGTGCTTTCTTTTCATTTTGTAAAGGTTAATTTTAAATTTTTTTTAAAATTTATTTTAAAAAAATTATTTTCAAAAGGATTTTAAAAAAATCATATTTTTCTAAAGAATGTTTTTAAAATTTATTTTTATAATATTTCCATTCATCATTGAAAATAACACTTTATTTTACTCCACTTGAGGTATGTTGTATTGATTCCATCATTAATCATCATAAGGATGAATTATGATTGATTTAGATACAGATATTATTCATGTTAAATTCGTTGATTTCTTTTTTCACCTTCGAATATTCAATCTCCTATGATCATTGAATTTTCCCTAATTTTCCACTTCATTTATCATGGTTACTAATTTTTCCTAAAATGTATACAATTTAACATATGGTGTATACTTTTACAATTATTTGATTATTTGGGTAAATATTGGTAAATCCATATTTCTAATTCCAAACAGATATTTGACAAGGCACATTGTTAGAATTGATTATTCGATATACGAGGAATGTTTGGACTGGTATGATATGGGCAAGGCCTAGTTATAAATAACCAATTGATGTATTAGTAGTATCATAGGATGAGTCATTTTGATTTCCACCATAGATGGGTTTTTAGCTGAATTTTTTAAACCATCCGGTGAAAGGTCTTGAAGTTAAAGGTACCATGTACCTGGGAAACATGGAATCCAATAATAAATCATTTTCTCTCATTTATGTTTAGTTATTTTTCATCCATGATATTTTCCATTATAAATATATGGATGTATTTTATTTTAAGGCTTCATTTTTTTCCATCCCAGAGATTTTTCATCAACATATCTATGGATACATTTAATTTTTTGTTATATAGATGGAATTTGTTTCAGTTTATTACCCTTCCATATTTATTTTTCTTTATTTGGTTATTTGAATTGAATGTGTTTCTAGTTATAAATTATCCATATTTTTTATACACTTGCATTCATCTTATTGATTATATAGCATGTTTGGTCAATTATTTAACTTTACATATTTACTATTCTCATAGATTCATTATTTCTTCCCCTTTACATACACTTATTGAGAATTTGAGATCACCCTTATTGTATTTCTTTCACCAGGTATCTAAGAAGTGTACTATGAAATATATCCATGGATTTAATAAGAGGATTAGAGTTATCCTTGAAGTTATTTATTTATTTTTTTATAAAGAATGAAATGTTATTATTTTTGTATTTATTTGTACAAAAATACTCTTTTATGTATCTGATTTACCAAGACTAATAAACAGATTGGTTCTTTGGGGATTGATTCCTTGTAATCACACCAATTTTATTGATATATGACAACAGATTGAGGATTTTGGTGAAGGGTTGCTACATTTTGTATTAGAGGAAGTTTTGTAACAAAAATGGAATCTATATTTTAAGAAAAAATAAGTTATATAACACAACCCTAAGGTATAATTTCAGGATAAATATACGAGAAAACTATAGATTTTTGGTAAAGTATTGTTTGTGTGGGCCTTCCTATAAATACATCCAAATCTGGATGCTACAGGTGGACATGGTTCAGGTTCATATGTACCAAGGAGTTGCAACTATAACAAGGTGTTCTGTGCCTGACTCGTGGTAACCTGGTACACAATAATGGGCCTTATTGTGCACTTGGTTTGACACTCCCAAGGTATTTTCTTTGGATATAACAATTTTTCTTTAAAGACTCTTATAATGAATTTTAATAGATAAGGAAAATGAATATTCTAGGATAACCTATGTTTTTCATAGATTAAAAAAAATAAGTCATTCTGATTTAGATATCTTATATATAACTATATGATTTTCTCACCAGGGATATAGTTTCTCACACTATTTTTTTGGTTTTAGTAAATAGCTATAAACTAAAGGATTCATGTTAACAATGAACATGAAGTACAAGGTGGTGAAAATGAGAAACCAAACGATTTCTTGATAGGAGTGAAGAATATCGTGTTAATAGAAAACCTATTTTCAGAAATATGATTAATGATATATACATTTAACAACTCCCGAACACACCAAAGAATAAAATCATGGAGGTTTATAAGAGCTGGAGTGGTGGAGACTATAAATAAAATAAGTCTCTATTTATGACATGTGAGAAGTATGGATGGAGGAACCCATGAATGTGTCTCAGTATAACATAGAATTTTTTTATATATTGGAGATATAGACATAAAGAAATGGATTTATAAAGAAATATGAAGAGTAAAATAGAAGGGAATTAAGATCATCCAGGAAATCATTTATGATTTATTGTCATAAGTGTGGGGAACCTAGACATTACCCAACTCAATTCCCTCTTATAAAGGATAGACTATACACCACAGAAGGATCTATATGGAAATAAGTGGATGAAGTACTTATGTATTGAGGCTGAATTGAAAACCTTAGTTAAGAGTCTATTTAATAAATAAATTTCAAGGATGTCAATATTATTTATTTTAGAAATTATATTAATATTGTTTCAGAAAAGGGAAACCTATAAGCTGGGTGACAATCAGTCAAATCCTGAAAGGCCATGGGTCTTGAACCCATGACTGGAGTATGATAAGGGTTTCTCACCAACCACTGACCTATGAAATATCCTGGTTAATGATTAATTGTTTTTAGTTAAACAATTTGATGAATAAATGTTAATTATGAACTGGTAGTATCACTATTGAATATTATAGATTAATCTATTAACCGTATTAGTTTTTAATGATATTTAATGGAAAATAGTTGGATTTTAAACTCTTTTATAGGTTTTATGATCATTTAAAAGTTTGTTTTGGTGCTTTAGGCATACCAAATTTATCATTCGTAATTAATTTATATTAGTATAGGAATAAATTGGAATTTTATCGAAGCACAACCAAAATTTAGTATTGTTCACATGAAATTGAAACCTATCTGGTATATATATTTCTTTTTATATTCATGGTTAGTAAAAGAGTTTACTTATAATAGGAAAATTACTTAAAAATAATTTTTTTTCATAATACCAAAATATATGTTGAACCGATGGTCTCTTAAATCATTATGGATTTACGGATTTGAGGCCCTTAAATTTTTATTGATCCTTCAATTTTATTGTGATTGATGACCTTATTAAATCCCTATAAATATTGACGATTTTTCTTCAAGCCTGTGTATCTACATTCCACTAATGATCTCGTACATAGAAACCTAGACACATTCCATGTGACCCTTGTTCTTCCCATTCTCCCTTTTCCAAACGATATTTTACAAACCATTTTCACGATGTAGGAATTCAAACATTGGAAGTGTGAAACAATATATCACCATGATAGAGTTTAAATTAAGAGGATTCAATTAATTAAGGTGTGGAGAATATAACACCCCAAAATTCTAAAGTACAAATTTATATTCAATAGAATGTATGACATGTAACACCAAACACATAAGATAATATAATATACCAAGACTATACTATATATTTACTATTTTAAATAAATTTAACTCTTGATACTAGTTGTAATACATGGAACACCAAGTCACCTTGCATTACAAGAAACAGTGTCCTTCCTTGATATCTGTTGTTACACTCAAGAGCAAACATCCTTAATATATTTTTTTACAAGAAAGAGAGACCTTCCTCAATAAATTTCATTACATGCAAGACCTAGTTTCGTCAAATAACAATGTATTATTCAAATATTATTATTTAATATAATATGGTATAAATTATCCATAAAATTGATTTTTATGAATAATAATAAATAAATTATAAAATTTGGATTACAATAAAATAAAATGAATTCATTGATATACAATTAATGAGAAATGAAAACAAGGAAAAATTGTATATAAAAAGAAATATTATTATTTTTGTGCTTCCAAAGGAGTTTTAACTTAAAAAATATAACTAAAACTATCAAATTATTTTAATGAAACATATATGCTATATATTCAATAAAATATTTTTTTTATGTTCATCCATTAGGTTTGATATGAATGAGATATGAACAAACCCTATTCCACACAAAAATATTATATTTTTATAATGTAAATTTTACCATCTTTTAATGGAGAACATATTTTATATCTTAATTTCGGCACTCTTATAAATAGAATATGATAAAATAAACATCATTATATATTTAATAATGACAAAATTATAATACAATTATTTTTTTAATTTTTATGAGAAACTTCATTTTTTATGAAAAATAAAAAATACTGTATTTTATTTAAAAACTGCCATTTCGTTTAAATAATTATTAAAGTTATATTATATTTTTATTTTTAAGTAAAATTTTATCCTTAATTAATCTATTAATACAATTTAGTTTACTTGAATCAATTTCACTATGAAATTTAACATAAAAACTCAATAATCTTTTAAACATTGTTCTACAAAAACTAGTTAAACCGTATGTTTTCAAGATTAACATTAATCATAATTTTTCCTCTTCCATGATTTGAATTAAAAAAAATTTACATTCACCATTATAATCATGATTATATTTTACGTATAATAAGATTAAGATATTTTTTGACCAAAATTAGTCGTGGAAGTGATTAAAATTAATTATAGTGATTGTGGTGTAATTAGGATTAAAATTGACTGAACATTATATTAAGGGGTCCAAATGACCTATAAACTTTTCCAAATACAATTTGATGCCCATAATTCGTCCATGAACCTTCCATTATTGTGTTTTTTTTGTTTTTATGAATTTTTTATGTAATAACAAGTGTACACCTAACTTGTTTCCAAAAAATCCAAGTCTTTTTCCATCCCTATAAAAGGAAACCACCTATTACCCTTTCTCACACTCCCCATTAGATCATCCATATTTTACCAAAATAGTCTTAAAATATCCATACCCACATACTATAATTCATTTGATTCCTACGGTAAAATGAATTTCTCTAAGGCCTACAGGCCATGTAATACATATGTCTATGGGCCTTGTAAGGGTTCCACCTAACCCCTTCAAAGGTAGATTATCAAAAATAAATAGAAAAATAAAGGCCTTTAGTCCATTTGATGGTACAAAGTAATCCAAGAAAGCTTTTGGTTCAACCAAAAGAAGTTACCTTATTAAGAGGTGATGTCTTCTCTCAAGCTTTTTAGTTTCATTTACATTATTAAAACCCTACACTCATATGATTTTATGATTAAATAATAACAAAAGTATTATAAATATAATAGTACATTTTTATAATAATATCTATATCTACAATTACACACACCATTGTTCTTTCTATTTTGTGTTAATACGATAACATCGTTTGAGGGTGTGTGGACTACTGCCCCCTCAAAGTGATTTGATTCGTTCACATGATCCATGGAATGTATGAAGGATGATTATAGTTGAACATAAGAAACATTAAAAACATATATATTATATTAATGACATAAATAAATTTCTATATATATGTGTGTGTGTGTGTGTGTGGCATTTTCTTTATTATCCTTTCACACACTAAAAAGTTATAATGTCAGTCATGGATGTGTGGACTACATCCTCCTCAACAAGATGTGATTCCTTTTACATCATTAGAATTTAATATATAAGTATATATCACTAAATAATATGTTATTCATGATATTATGATCATTTAAAAAATATATAATTCTTCCTAGAATCTTTCTATAACAATCAATGAAAAATGAGAATGTTACTCATGCACACGTACGACCTACCGTCTTCATGATTGTAATGTTGGATAATTTTTCCTAACCATATTTAATGACTTATTCTAAAAGTATAATTTATGTATAAATATAATAATATTTTCATAATAATTATTCTATAGAATTTATATATTGAACCCTTTGACCATAGTTGACCTACCAATGTTTTTTTGACACATAGTAATAAGTTAAATAAAATTAATGATAATCCTGAAAAATGTTCTCAAGAATGTATAAAATTACCAAACATTTATTATACATGAAGTTAAGGTACATAAACCCAAAATGAAACACAATTTAAGTAATCCTCATCTCACCTTTTCACATCTATGAGATAAATGCATGTAAACCACTTATGTATTTTGTGTGGTGTATCTACTGACCCTTTTGTTATATTATATAATTAATAATTTTATCTTCATGGTATTTGAAAATCTCATTTAATATTATTAATTAATGAGGTTTATGATTTAAAATGATTTAAAGTGGTATGAGATCCTTTTTAATGTTTAATGAATATTTTTCACCTCAAAAACTCTAATGATGTTTCAATGGTCTTTCTCTTTGAGGAACTTTTATGACCATTTTTTCAATATAACCTTTAATTTTCTATCCTCTGGTTAGTCATGAAAATTATCAATTATTAGTACCATTTTACCACACTTTGGTACTAAAAGTGTTTAAAAATGATTTTAGGAAAACCCAACTTCATTTACACTTAAGTTGGATAACCTATTTTCTTCTAATAACTATGTTTTATTAAAATGTTATCAAATGATTTGGTAATGAAATTTTTACCCTTTTTTATATTACCCATGTTTTTAAAAGAATCCTCTTGTCTCTTTCCAGACAAGTCATATCTATTACCTTTTTAACATAAAAACGAATGTTCTTATTACCTTGTATGATATGTACGGATTTACCCATCATAATTCCTTTGAAGATTCTTTTGTATTTTTAAAAGGATTTTTTTAAAGGATTTTTTTAAATTGATTATCAAATCAAATTATTTTTAAAAGTTTCTTCAAAACAAAAGATTATTTTCCTCAAGATTGTTTTCAAAATATCATTTTATAATATTTCCCTACATCAATGACAATAACCATTTACTTAACTCTTCTTGTGGTGTGTTGTATTGATATAATCCTTAATCCTCTTAAGAATGGGTTATGATTTATTTTTCAATGGATAATATTCACATTCACTTCCTTTATTTATTTTATCCCCTTGAAATATTCAATATTATATAATCATTTAATTTTACCAAATTATGCATTTCATTATCATGAATATTAATATTTTCTAAACTGTATACCATTTTACATACAGTGTATACTTTTCCAATTATTTGATTATTTGGGTAAATATTGATAAATTTGTATTTCTTACTACATTAAAATATTTGATAAGGCACATTGTTAAATTGATTATTTGATATATGAGGAATGTTTTGGACTTTTTACTATACATGCGATGTCCGATTATGTATAGCTCCTCGATACATGAGTTGTATCAAGGGATGAGTCATTTTTCTAGGTGCATTAGATGGGTTTTTACCTTGAATTTTTTAAACCATCAAATAGATGGTCTTGATGGTAAAGGTGACACATACCTAGGAAACAAGACGTCAAATAATAAATCATTTTACCTCATTTATATTAAGTTATTATTCATCCATGAGATTTTTCATTGACATATCTATGGAATTATATCTTTTTAGGCATCTTTTATTATCAATCCATGTGATTTGGCATCAAAATATCTATTATTACATTTTATTTTAAGATATTTAGAAGGAATGTGTTTCAATTTCTTACCTTTCCATATTTATCTCAACTTTTCTAGTTATTTTAATGGAATTTGTTTCCATTTATTACCTTGCCATATTTTTTATGCACTTACATTGAGTTTATTGATCACATGGAATGTTTTTTTCAATTATTTACCATTCCATATTAATTATTCCCATTGATTCATTATTGATTCCACTTTACATACAATAATTAATCATTTTGGAACACCCATATTATGTTTATTTCCCCAAGTTTCCAAGAAGCATACTATAAAATATATGCATGGATTTACTAATTGGATTAGAGTTACCATCAAAGTTATTTATTTATAGTTTAGAAGAAAAATAATTATACTGTAATTAGTGTAGTCATTTGTAATAGAAGACTCCTTTATGTATCTATTCTTCCAAGACTAATAAAATAACTGGTCCTTCGGTGGTTGATTACTGATAATCATGCCAATTTAATTGATATAAGACACTTTCTTCACACTTCTAGAGCTGGGTCACTACATGATTAATATATACTTCACAAATACCAGTGTCGGACTAGCTATCATTATGCAAACAGTTGTCCATTGATAGTCATTGATATTGACATCTATATGAATTAGAGGTTATCTGTCAATGTTTTTATCTATATATATTAGAGGTTCTCTATTGATGATACCATCTATATATATCATAGGTTATCTATCATTATTTTTTTTGGTTGTAATGTTATGGTATAAAGCCACACAATTGGACACTCTAGAGTTTATAACCATATTGGGAGGAAGTGGGTTTGGTCGAATTAATATTGGTCACATTATATTACCTTCTTATATATCCATGTGAATTAATTCAGAACCCACATTTTTCAGTGAAACATAATATGTCACATCATTCCTTTTAAGGTTAGGTGACAAAGAACAATGTGGTTCATTTTAGGACCATTCATCCGTGAACAAGTTAAGTTACATTTAAGGTTGTATATTTAAGAAACATTCCAAGATTTTTAATGTCATTCAGAATGGATCACTAGGTGAAAGATTCTTAGAAATGATTTTATATGATAATTATTCTTGATAAAACATTTATCACTCACCCAACAAGGAAAATATCCCTTTAAGGATGATTGAATCATCCAGAATATAACACTTTGAGTACATGAATTTTATAGAGTATATAATAGTGAGAATATTATTTCATTGAGAGTATGGATTGGTGAGAATATAGTTATGAATGATAGGTTTGAATCTCAAAGAGGAAATCTATGTGTCATTGTTAGTGTTAATTAAATACCAAATAGTTAAATATTCATAATTTAAGGTCATGTGATAGGACTATTGCATGAAACTTAACATCATATGGTGAAAATACTGTCGTGCTACTTTATGCAGTTTGGTTGGTAAGTCCCTATCATGAACGTGTGATAAGGGAGTATTGAGTGGGGATTATACATGGGATTATCATGTGCGCTTTTCATAAGATATAACCCATTTAAGGAAGATACCCACAATAATATGTTCATTTGATGAATGAGTGGTGTATTACACCTATTAGAAGATTGAACATATATATATATTTCCATTTATTATCAATTGGTAATGAAATTGGAATGAACAACTAGTCTCATGAAGAATATGGCTTGGTGAGAATAAGATGTAGCTTATGTGTGGGATGCTTAGAGTTTTGTTTCCAGATTTTTGGTATCTATTCAAGGAATGATGAGTGGAATCATGGGAAATATGGCCCTATAAAGAATGATTTGGTTCACCCATGGTTGAGAATAGATATGGGTGGTTTCTCAATTGGATGAGTAGGATGAAAGTGGTAACTTGATTATGGGGTTGGAAGAAGTTTCACCCTTGTGGAAGGCTATGGAGAACTGTCATCTAAGAAGAAATCAAGCATGAAATGTCACCCTTGTGGAATTATTGGGTGGAATTTCACCCTTGTTATAGGATTGGTGAATATGGAACCTTTGTGGGAATCCAAGGTGAATATGCTATCCTTATTTTAAGTAAGGGAAAAGTGTCACCTCAGTGGAAGTTTAGGGTGTTGTTTCACTGTGGTGAATATATAGGATGAAGATTATATCCCTAATAGATGAATAGGAAAAGGCATCACCCAACTATAGTTACAAGGAGAAGTGGTCACCCTAGTAGAAGGTTGTGTGAAGGCATTACTCTAGTGTTGTTCACTTAGGGTGAGTTGGGTGCGTGGTTCCTTTTTGTGGCTTACCCAAGAGGGTTCCTACACCCTAATTTTGGATTAATAGGGGATAAGTGGTCTTCTATGACAGTTTTTTGTACTAAATAGTTATATAACTAGTTTAAATTAATTTTATATAGAATTACCTTATTATTAAGCTTAATTATGCTACTTAAATGGAGGTTGAAGACTAGGGTTTACAAAAATCTCTTTGTGATGCTTATTTCTAGTGAAAAACATGTTAGACTAGGGCACATGAAATGTGAACATGGAATGGTTAAATCCACTATGGGTGGATTAATTGTGTGTCATGAAAATAGAGTAGGGTGATGTGTTCAAAGAATATGGGGAGAATGGTACACACTGACCATAAGGTTGGTGCAGGCTTAAAAAAGAATTCCTATAACATTTTACTTCAAATGGACGTAACAATTTATATGAGTGTTAATTTTGTGTCCATAAGTAGAAAATATAATCCTATGAATTAAACTACACCATTAAATACTATTTTATCTCATATTAGGTGTTTTTTGTGGCCAAAAGTGAAAAAACCCTCAAAAAGGTGTTTTATGATTCCAACACCACTTTTAATTAGTTATGTATGAAATAAATGGTCTGATCCATGTGAGAGTTTCACACCCCCACATCATCGGTCTAGGAAATATTTTTAGGGAAACTATATCCCATATTGTGTGAGAATTCTTGTGGAACATGTAGATTCCATTGGTTTCAAATTTTTGTACAAATATAATTTTCTACCTATGATTGACTGTTATCATTTGAGAATAGATCATATCATAAATTACATGAAAATATGAGTGACACACATTTCTCAGTTCCAACTGACACTTTGTAAGCTTCCCACTCCTTCCAAAAGAAACCTATTTTTTAATATATATATTTATGATCATATTGGTTGTATTGAAAAAATATAGATAATAAAATAGTTTATAATTATTTAATTTAAATAATAGTTACCTTTAGAAGAACCTCTTCAGGGATTCTAGTTTGTGGATGGAATATGACATCTTCCAAAAATTGATAAATGTTATGACTGTAATAGATGTTAATAAACTGTTTTAGTTATTGAGAAAAACATTTATAAATAAATAAATATATAGATATATATAGATATATTTCGATACATGTTTTGATAACGCAATATTATAATATATAACCTAACACTTATTCATTCAAAGAAATCTGTTGGTTTCAATCGCAAATTTATTTTCCTCATACCATAGATTTCATGATAAACAAAAAGTTCCCTATTATAAACAAATCATATTATAAAAAAACATATAATATATAATACATAATTATATTTATATTAATAAAATGATGCATTTAGTGTATTTAAAATTCAAAATGGACATATTTTATGATCGATGTTTTGGATATCCATGCATTATATCCAAACAAAATTTATCATTAGAGTATCCAAATTAATAGTTATAAGAATCTTGTGAGTTTGAAAAAATAAAAATGAACAATTAATGGAGAAAAATGAAATCATATTTTATATAATCAGAGTGTAAAGTTTTATCCTTGTAATATAGGTATTAATAAGAACATATAATACATTATTTTACTTCCTAATGTTGCAGTTACTTGGTATTCTTTTACATAAATTTTATCTTCTTCCATTTATGTTTTTTTTTTGTATAAGTGATATGAGGAATAATTAATATGAATTTATCTTTGAAAGGTACTCCCTTTAAATTGGTGTTATATAAATTATTACAATGAATTTGAATAATATTAAATTATAATTATTATATTATATTAATTATTTGTTAAATAATTATTAAAATGTACCTCTTGATTGTACTCAAAACCAATTCTCCCATCCATTCATAGTGTATAATTTCGTTTACATTGTAATTACCAATATTTTTTGTAATGACCACTTTATACATTTGTTCTTCAAATTCAATATAGGCCATATTTCTATTTTTTAATATTGTATCCTTATAAAATTTTTATATCAATAAATTTGGTAGTGAAATTGGTGGGATAAAGGTATATTCGACAATTTTTCTAGATCTATGAGTTGATCCTTTAGATTGTCTTGGCTTGATCATTCATTTCAGATTTCTTGTATCCTTTTGTAATAACATAGAATAATAATAAATAATTCATTAATTACAATTTTTTACATATAAAATAAACTAAAAACAACATACCTCATTATCATCATGTATATTTATAATATTAAATTGTAAATATATATAAGTTTCAATAGTAAGTTGGACCATGATAATATCAATATCAAAAAGTGGGATAGGTAACTTGACACTCAACTCACGTTCTATGTGAATACCTATACTTATGTGATCTTTTGTATGTTTTTTATTTTTACCGAATATCAACTTGTATATTTTACATTATAACTCTCAGGGAAAGGAAAGGGGTTAGTATTGATTGATATAAAATGAATTCAATTTCACTAAATTGTTTTAGTATAACATAGTTATTAGTAGTTATTTGATTTACATTTAGTAGAAGCTATTTTAAAAGAAATATTACCTTGAATAAGACATGTGATGGAGTGGAATGGATAGCCTCAAGATTGGGGATATGTGTCCCATATCATTTCTATATTTTCTGGTTTTATTCTTCTTATTGATCAATTCAAGGAAAATAATTTATTACATCTTCCAACCAATTAAAATTTTCTATTAGAGTAAATATTTTCACATCTATATTTTATATTTTTTTATATGTTGTAACTTATGTTTTTCTTTTTCAAAGTATTCACATAGAGAATCTAAAAAATTCATCTCTAAAATAACCATACTATGATAGATTCTTAAAAGTAACTAATAGTATCCCTTCATCATCAAAATTAGATAATAATTCTCATTTCTAAAAAGGATAAAAAACATAGTTAAATAGTTATTTATTTCTATGTAATATCAATTTAATGTAAAAAAAATTATATTATATCATTCTTACACATAATTCTCATAAAGTTTGTATATTTTCCTATAATATATGTCTTTTTTATTTATTTGATACTCTTTTCATTGAACGTGAAATGGGATGTATGTTTCTTGAAATTTATATTCATTAATATTTATATAAACAAAGGAAGATAATTATGTTATAGTTTCATATTACAAATTTATTAATTATAGAGTTAAAATATATACAATTTCTTCCAAGTAAATAATACCATATCATTTATTTATTTTAGGGGTATTATGGTTTCAATTGTGATACCTTATGGGTCACTAGTATACCTAATTGGGGGGTTATTTACCCATTTTTTTCATGGAGTTACTAGGTGTTAGGCGGTTGAAAACTAATGTTTTTTGGGAAAACTGAGGTTGGTACACAGTTCGTGTAACCATGTGGAAAAATGTGTTAGGGTGTTTTCTTGGAGACTATTCAATTTTTTGTGGTTTAATCATGGGGTTGCAATCCATTAATTTTTTATAAATAACTATGAGAATTGGTTTTTTGGGAGACAAAATCTCCCACACAGTTGGCACATAGTTTGACTAAACATTTGAAAACTATGTGATAGCTGTATAGGAAATAAACAAATTTGAAAATCTAAATTTCAGACTTAATGGATTTAAATTACCCATTTCTAATTACTTCAACCTATCATGGACAACACTCTCCCCTTGTCATGATAGATTTCTCCTTTAGTTTAGGGTGGATCTTTTACCTCCCTTGTTGTTTTTCTTTAAGGTAAGCTTATTTTCACAATGGTTTCTCTTCCTCTTCCCCTCTTCCACCCTTATTCTTCTATTTATATGAAACGGAAAACCTTATCTTCCTTTATGACCAAAAAAGGCTTATAATAGGGTTTTAGTTTTTTTTCTTTATTGATTAGGTGTGTGATGATCCCTCTTTCATGATTCAAATGTTTTTCATAAAATGTGTTATGTTTTGATTATATTGTGTGGTGGGATTATCTATTTAAGGGATTTTTTCTTTATTATCCTCTGACTCTTAGTTTCCTTTGTATTTTTTATTAAATTACCATTTAATTTATATAAGAATTTTTTTTATCCCTTTTTTATGTAATTAATAATTTTCGTTGAAAATTTGATTCTTAATGTGGGTTTTCTAAATTGGGTTTTGATTAATACACCCTAAGTGTTTGATAAAAAGGCTCAAATAGGTTTTATGATTTAAAATAATATTTTGAAAGAGAGTTTAAAAGAGTTGTTTCATGGTGTTAATGATTGATATTTGGTTGGAATGAATGGTTTAAAAAATGGATTTTTAAAATGGCTCATGTGAGGATTGTTGGTTATGGTTTTAAATGTATTTTATAATCTTTTTTGAAAGAAAAATTTTGCTCAAGGAAGGAATGTTATTTTAAATGGTCATATTTTACCTTGGGTAAAGTTTATGTTTTAATATCGACAAGTATTATTATAAAATTGGATTTTTAAATGGATTTTGGGTGTTGGAACATATAATTGTTTGTTTTTTTGGATTAAGTATCACATTGGAGTCCCTGGGTGTGTGTATGGTGACTTATTCACTTGGAAGTTAGTTTATGTCAAGGAATAGATTGTGTATGTTGTTCAAGCTACTATGAGAGTCATTATAGATAAATATTTAGAGATCTATAAAATTATATTTAAGGGAGATTGAGACCATTTGAGGAGAAAGATCAAGAAAGATGAAAAATTTTGGTCAAGGACTATGAGTGCCTTTGAGGAGGAAGACCGAGAAATACACCAAATGGGATTTGTGAGATATACAGTGCTATTGGTGTTAGGATTGTGGAATATCATATGAGGCTCTGAAATTGTTATATAACTCCCACTCGCTGGAAATATGTTTTAGACTAAGTCACAAAAGACCCATATAGTTAGATTCCAAAGTTCAAATTACTTCTACCTAATTTATTTTATATGATTTATTTCATGATGTAAGTTTCATGTGTGGTTACGTTATGCCCTGTACTATTTCCCTACTTATAATGAAGTTATTATGAAATGATTTTATTATAATTTTTTTTATTTTAAAATCCTTTTTATTACAAATCTTTTTCTCTTATTCTTATTATCATTTTATGATTCCATTCTTTGGTAATGGTACTAATTTTCATACTCTTGTTAAAGTCTTGTTTGGGTGAACTGGGAATTATTTTACATATATATTTATTTCTCTATTTTGGATATATTTTTATTTTTTTGGAGACACATTTTTTTACCATGACTTTTGAATATGGTTGTATTTGAGAAAAAAAAAGGATTTATATAGTATTTTCTTCATGTGAATTTTTTATAAGAAAACATAGTTTAAAAAATGTGTTTTAAAATGAGATTTTTAGTTTTAAAAGATAAAAAAATTCTTAAATAGATTCATGGTGGTATATGACTATGTTGTGTGACTCACACTCTTCATATGACTTTCGGTTTATGCATACATTTTATTAGCAGGAGATAGAAGAGGAAAAGGGGACTAGATATTTTGGTGGGTTATCTTGATTACCATAGGCCAGTTTTATTATGTTGGAGGAGTCATTGTCTCACATGGTTCATATCATGAGGATTTATTTTTTAGTTCTTCTCTTTTTGGATTATTTATATTTGATTTTCCTCATCCTTAGGGTTTATAAGGAGTTTATTTTTATTCATTTAGGTTATAATTTTCTTTTATGAATGTGATTATATTGTTACCATTCATCCTCTAGTTTGTTCCTTTTATTTATGTAGTTTAATACTATGTAGTGATGGAATCATTGATCAAATTGTTTTTTATGGTTGAAATCTCTCATAAGTTGGTACTAGTTTCTAACCTAGGGTGATTGAGAACATGCCTTATGTATATATCATACTGGTTTAGGTATCACATGTATGGATGAAACGAGTTAATTTTTTAGAAAAAGGTATCATAGAATTATCTATTATCATCTGGGATGTGTTTCGGTAGTCTAAAGACTAAGATTTTTTTTGGGATTAAAGTGGAGTTTGTAGTTAGGGGTATGTCTAGATCTTTATCGCACGAAAACTTCAGTTACCATAGGTACGGTAGACATTAATCTAGATATTGAGTTTGTATTTAGATATCATTGATGAATTTTGATATATTAGAAATATTATTTAATCCATGTTGAGAATATCAATGATTTTAATGCTCTATTAGAGTTTTAGAAGAGAAAACAGAGAAATGACTAGGGTTTCAGGATTAGAATGCATGGTTTCGTAAATAGTATGGTGCCTATACATAAAGGATCTATAACCATGATAGTGACTATTGTACGTTTGTCAAAGGGATTACCAGTCTGTGAGACCAAACTGTGCACAATGAAATTTCTCCTTCAAAATTATTTTTTCTCCTCCATTCCTTCATTGATTGATTCCAATAGATTATTTCATTTGATTGGTATCTTATAGGGTATTTCTTATTAGATTTTTATGGAAATTTATGGGGATTCATTAGAGATGAGTGATGGTGTATTTGTTTTTATCAATTGGAGACTTTTTGTATGAAAGGAAAAAATGGTATTTAGATTTGAAGAGGGGAACTCCATGAGGCATTTTTTAAAACTATTTGTTGTGGTTTTAACAAATATTTATTTTCATTGTTAAAAACCATTATTTTAAAAAAATTAATTAATTTATAGAAATTGTTTTGCATTAAATATAATTTATGGGGATTCATTAGAGAAGAGTGATGGTTTGTTTTTTTTATCAATTGGAGACTTTTCTGTATGAAAGGAAAAAATGGTATATAGAATTGAAGAGGGGAATTCCATGAGGTGTTTTTTAAAACTATTTGTTGTGGTTTTAACAAATATTTATTTTTGTTGTTAAAAACCATTGTTTTCAAATTTTTAATTAATCTATTTTCATTTCTTTTCATTTCATTAAAGTTCCATTATTTTATTTTTCTTGACTCACCTAATTTAATCCAAATATAATGATAAATCGTGTACCTTAAATATACTGTAATATTGTTACAAAAAATTGAATAATTCATCATTATCTCTCTTTCCCCCTCCTCTTATACTAGGAATGAAAACACCATTATAGATGTTTAATTTCTCACATTCAAGGATGAAGAGTTTTCAATTTCTATTACCGTCTTCAATTTTGGTCGTGAAATAATTTTTATGGTTGAACCAGACTATAATATATTTATTATTTCTAATTTTTGGTTCTGGAATCTTATAGACAAAATATATTAATTTATAAAGGAAAATGTGTTCGATGTGATAAAAAACCACCAGTTAACCGAAACAGTTATCGTTAAAGTTTAATATAATGATTCATCTTCACTAAAAATTTCCAAAAGAAATTTTAGAACCAATTAATATACATTATGATCACTAATAACATATAACTCCAATTCTAGTCAACCATTCTCATCTTACATGTTTATCCTTACATGTATATTAGTAAACTAATCATGAAAAACAATGAAACTAAAAATGAAATTTAACCTGTTGACCCATCAAAAAGGTTATTAATATGATTAGTAACGTTATAATAAATCAATTAAATAAATAAAAGTTTATTTAAATAGTAATTAAGGAATTTAATTTATTTATTCATGACATGAAGATCAAGGAAAGAACGCTATTGGAATTATGTTAACGGATTCTACCCAAAAATCCATTATTCCTTCGGGTTGTTCTATCTTTATTTTTTCCCAAATGAAGTTACCTTTTGTTTTATTTACATCTTCCAAATGATTTTTAAATTATCCAAAATCACGTCTCAAGATCCATTTGTTAATCTCTTTTGGGAATATATATTTTTTTAAATTATTCCCTTCTCAATTATTCCCAAATGATTCTCTTTTGGGAATATACATGTTTTGAAATTGGGTAAGAATTCAGAAAGTTCCCTTAATTATTCCCAAATGATTTTATGTTTTATGTTTCTACCAAATTACTATGAATCCATGTTTATATGATATAATTTTTATATGTTATGATTTTATATATTCCCTTCATTTTTATATCATTATATTATGCCTTTTAACCCATGTTATAAAGCATTATTCTTGTGCTTATTACTTTATTGGGATTTTAGCTCATCCCTTTGTTCATGTTATCCCCAGGTTATCCTGTGTAGATGTATGAAAAAAATGGAAGATAAGATCTATTTATGGATATTTAACTAAAGTTTTTATGATGTTTAATTATGCAGCTTTACTTCCAAGACACTAGAATTTACGATACTTGGATTATAATATGAGGTTAAATTATTATTAAAATAAGGAAATATAATGTGTAAAAGGATAGGGTCATAATTGTGGGTATAAAAGGATGGTCTACTTATTTTTTTAGATTAAGAATAGAGGAGTTTAAAAATAATTTTAAGGATGAGAATAAGTATAAGAAAACATCCCAAAATTTTGAGAAGTATAGAGTAAGTGGTTTATTAAGAAAATAAATCCCTGTATTGATACAAAAAAGTGGGTGTGGCTCTATCACAAATGTATATAAGGGAAAACTCCAAAAAATGCTTTGATCTTGACTCATTCATGAATTTGTACATGACAATGATCCTTTCTGCATTCCTAGTTTGACACTCTCGTGGAAAATTCATTTGTAAATTTATAAGATTAGTATAGACCATTATTAAGGGAACAAAAAAAGAATCCCATAAGAATATATGTTAAGAAATAGATTAAGGATAACCTAGATTGAAACCTAGGGAATCACAACTTAGGATATACTTTTCCTTTAAGAGTGTATCCTTTTATGATTAAATTTTCCTTTATTATATTTACTAGCTAAGTATTCAATCCCTATAATTGTACATTCTTCCTCTTAGTTAATGGAGAGAAATAGAATAACTCATGCCAAAAATAACGGTGATAGGCCATGTGAATATTTCCCTAATGATACGCTTGATATGAAGGGAAAAAGTGATCATAACTTTATGATTGTACTTGATCTATTGGCCCAAGTTATTAATAATGGCAAGAAAAATGTGGAACTCTCTCCTTTTCCAAGGAAAGATAATGTTTTCATTGAATCATTCATGTGAAAAAGTCCTCTTATGTTTAGTGGATCTTCCAATCCCCACCTTGTAGAAAAATGGATTAATTCCATTGAAAATATATTCTCTGTCCTCCAGTGCTCAAAAGAGGAGAAATTAATGCTGGAGTTCTGTTGTTTTGATGGGGAAGCTGATCAGTGGTGGCCACTAAACAAGAATATGAAATCCTTGGTGGGATTTGATTCCATGGACTGGGAGGAATTCAAGAAAATGTTTTTCAAAAAATATTTTCCCCGAATCCTCTGCCTAAATATTGAAATAGAGTTCCTTGGACTTAAGCAGAAGGAAGATGATTCCATCGGGGCATATGAAGCAATTGTCAAATGGCTTGAAAGATATGCATCTGGCTATGTCATGAACACTGAAAGCAAGGTGGATCACTTCTTTAGCAGACTAAAGCCGAGTCTACAAAAAGCGTTAGATATTCGTGACTTCGACAGTTATGTGGAGATTTTCTGTTGTTCCCTTAATGGTTGAAATGGAGATCAAAGACTCTAAATGGTCTCGTGGACCTGGTGACAAACAAAGAAAAATAGTGACTAATATGGGTGGTTCGGAAAATAAATCCCATGATAGAAATAAGATCAAACATCCAATGTGTCAAAATTGTGGAAAGAAGAATCCATGAAATGGAATGAAGTGAACTATGAATTACTTCAACTGTGGAACTATGTGACATCTTTCTATGAATTTGTTAAGGGATTTGAAGAATCCCTAAAATGTGGAAGAATAAAAGAAGGTTCAGATCTATGCTCAACATATAGTGCAGTGCTACAGTGTAACACCCCAAGTAAATAAAGAGTATGACCTTTTCACATTTATCCATATTTGTGAATAAAATATTAATATTACTTTAAAGTGGACGCTATGCTCGATGGCGTACCCAACACGCAACAACGAGTTTCTTGGGAATCTTACGTTGCACTCTAATAATAAAATAATATTATTTTAAATAGTAGTTAACGCCTAGCCATTGTAATGGTGGAATGAACAAAACTAACTACAAAATGATTGTAACACCCCAAGCTTCTATGGTACGCTTCTCTTTGAATAATGTGATAGCGTGTGTTGTACGCAACACCGAGTTCTAACACACTATAACCAATCAAACTAGCCGTTATGAATAGTAATACCGACTTTTTGAAATTATATATATTTTATATTTCAAAATGGACTTCATTTTTGGATTCGGAATATCTAATTTAGCCTAAGGTGAAATTTTGGTACTTTTCGGATTACTTTAATATTTTGATGAATAGTGAAAATTACTAAATTTTAATTAATAACAACTTTTTTAATCAAAATAATTAATAGTGATAAATTATGAATTTGAGTGGTTTTAAAGTATATTTAGAATATATTTTTACCATTTAATATAATTTTGGTCATTGAACATAATTTTACAATTAAACCGGACATAAACAAGTGTCAATCTTTTGATAGTTATTGTCTCTTAAAAACACGCTTTTTGTTTTAACAATGAGAATTAATTTTAAATTAATTTCTGCCACTTATGTGTTTTAAATTTTCTAAAAAGGATTCCATATTTGGAATTTGGATGTTTAAATTGTGTAAATAGGTAACTTTTATTTTTAGACAATTTGAATAATTACTGCAGTAAATATTTTATTTACCATGGTTAAGGGTAAATCCGGAAAATAAGGGTTAAAAAATAATATTATAATAATACTAAATTAAACTAAAACGTGTCCTAGACTTATTGGTTGATACATGTTCGACCACAGTCATCTTTGGGTCGATTTTTGGACCCCATGGTGCTACTTGTAGGTGATAGGGACACTTTATTTTAATTAAGTTAAAATGAATAGAAAAATGACAAGCATATATCTTTTAGAAAAACAATTTTTACATAGGGTTATATATGTTGGATTTTAGATTATAAATATTCATAGAAAGATAAAAGGATTTCCTACATAATTCTATTTTATTTATAATTTTTATATATTATATAATTTAATTTATTTATGATGCAATGATGATGAAGTAATTACTATAATAGTGAAAAATTAAAATAATTGATATTATAAATACCCAAATAAATATAATATGAAACTTTTAATGAATTAAAATAATTTTATAGGATAATATGATATATTATTATTGATTTAATAGACTTTTTTCGAAGTAATCAATCTATTATGAGTTTCACAAAAAACAACTATTGAATTGTGTCAAAATTGACATAAAAGAGTTCTTAAAAGAAATATTATATTATTAATTGATATTAAATTCCTAAAAACCTAAGGATCGGCCAAGAGACTTATATCATGATAGGTTCGTCATTAATGGACCACTTTGGTGTCGATTTGATGTATATAGTAAGTTTATTAACCATATTATATAAAAATACAAAGAGACATTGTAAAAGTGAAACTAATTAATTTAGAGTTAATACTTAAAGATAAGTTTAATATAAGGACCCAAACCTATCTAAATTCTATTGGTTGATTTTTTTTCTACCTATACCCACCATTACATTTAAATAATAAACTTTAGAGCCATTAGAAACCGAATATTAATTTATTATAAACTAATATTTCTAGCTTTTCCAAAGGTTCCCCTCACCCCTCTTATAAAAAGGCACTTCTCCTTCTCATTTCGTCGCACCTTCAAAGCCTTTTGGTTCAGCCAAAATACTTCCCAAATACTCTCCCAACTTCCCTCACTACAACCGAGAGGCCTTAGTTTGATCATAAAGACAACCTATGTAGCCCTTTTGATCAAATCAAAAGGAAGAAACCAAAGAAGAGGTAATGATTTCACCACCCTATTCCAAGTTCCTTTCGTCTTCCAGTTCTTCTTCCTTTGTTTTTACCATTATAAAATAATAACTCCAGTATCATATATATACTGTGATGTTATTATAAATATGGTACAACCATATTCAGTATTCTATCCACACTTTGAATAACGTGTCACCATACGTGCGTACGTACGGCTTACCGTCTCCACGTCGTGGTGTAATTGTTATTCAATATATTATTATTTGGATGGGTATAATAATGATGTGTAAATCATGTAAATAATAAATATAACATGTTAATGATTCTTTATATATGATATACCATCCATTTATATATTATTTTAATATCAAAAGAATGATATTGTCGCTCGTGCGTACGTACGGACTACCGTCTCCACCAATGCGATGAGATTCATTCTCCATCGTATCCATTAAAGTATAATTATCATTTGATGATTTAAAAATGATGTTTAAGGACTTGATATCATTCTGGATATTAATAATATAAAACCTATCCATTAAAAACAAGGCTTACGTAACAAAACATATAAAATAAAATGAGTAAGTTAACACCCGAAACAATGATAATACTAAGATATTATTAACAAAGAAAAGTTAAAAGATCATATATGATATCATATTAATATGTATGATTCTTGTATAACTTAATAACAATTATTTCACTATTATACAGGAGTTTAACCTACCCCAACCAAGGAAAATTACAAGGTAAGGGTTATTTCACAATCTCTTCATTATCCGAGGTTGTTTATACGTAATAATCTACTGGGATCTCTTTATCATCCACATCCATGTTTCTTAAAAATGTATTTAAAAACATTTTTACTATTTAAAATAATATGGGTTAAAGTCATTTATACTCTTGTTTGACTTTTTATAAGAGTTTTATAAAGGAATCTTTCCATCGTTTTCGAAACAAGGTTCTTTTTAACCTTTTCGATAGAATTAAGGTAAGAATGTTCTTTTTAACTTATACAGTGGGTGCAGTTATTTTCCACCGTTATAAAATCTTCAAAGCTTCCCTTACAAGCTTATAAGAATATTTTCAAATAAATTTTTTTATTTTATATGGATCTTAAATTATTTCAAAATAAAAAGAGATATTTCTATAAAAAGAGTTTTGATTTCATCTATGTCAACATCCTTTGATATATTTTACGCTTATTTGAAGTTGATTTATTATGATACAAAACTTCTATATTGTATTGAAGGTTTTGTGATATGTTTGACTGTGGATGTGCTATTTTTATACCATTCATAGTTTATGGTGAAAGTATTGACATTTCATATGCTAGTTTTAATACGAATGTTTATGTTATGTTTAAACCTTTTCATATGGGATTGCATTGGACTTAATATGTGACGGGTGGAGCCCACTATAGCTCCTCGATGCATCGGTAGGTCTCATGAGACAAAATAGTGTCTTGGCACAAGGCCTTGGAAAAATCTTATTTGTAGTCTTGGAACGAGGCCTTGGCTATGTGGTTATTATAGTCTGGCATTATGCATTCCATCATTATGAAAGTGGTTATTGATTTTGCATGTGATTATTCGATTAGTATAATATCCATGTGAATAAGTAAATGGAATTATTTCATTTTATTTATGCCATACTATGTTGAAAGTTCAAGTTTGAAAGGATTTTGTTTTAGTTATACATTGCCTTAAATGTTTATTCTTATTTATAAAAGTTTCCGCTATATTGTTATCCTTACTGGGCATTTGAGCTCACCCCTTTTCTATGTTTTATTTTTCCCAGGAAGTGAAGAAGTAAATTATGGATGTCCTGCAGGGATATTATGTGTTGATATGAGTGTGGATTATGGAGACAATATGTTGTTGTAGTAGTTTTTCATTTTATGATGTAATGTAAGACTTATGAATATATCTAGTGTTTCCAAGTCTACTAAACCAACCGGTATTTCGAGATTTGATCTTTCTTGTGATCATTCCAATGTTATGTAATAATGCACCGACTCTGGGTAACTAGGGTTGGGGCGTTACAGTTGGTATCAGAGGAAGTTTAGTACAAACCTTGGAAGCTAGATTTAGATAAACTCTGATTAGAGCATGTAGACCTAAGATGAACTTTGAGGATTAGTATAGAATAACTTCCTAGAATTTTGGTATTGTAGAGATTTTTTGAGTTTTACAAAAAATACATCCTCGTCTGGATACGAGTAGGTAGAGGCGGCTCTGGCACAGATGTACCTAGGGGTAAAACCCAAAAACACCGCTTTGAGCTTGACTCGAACGGGAACTGGTGCACGACAACGGGCCTTGTTGCACTCTTGGTTACGACACTCCCGGGGGATATGCTTAGGATAACTCTCATTTTCTTTACAAATCATTATGAAGGGTTTATGAGTATATACATCCTCAAAGAAAACATTCTTATGATTATGTATTATATCCATAAATAGTTCAATTTATGTTAAGTGTTTTATAAGTATGGGATTATGTATTTTGATTCATAAACTGATCTAGTTTATGCCATTGTTTAGAAATGGTGCCTAGTGGAAGAAATGGAAACCATATCAATGCACGCACTCCATGTAGTGATTTCCCTCCTGCTCAAAATAATTATAGTGGAGCTGGTGATGCAACTGGTGCCGATCAACTAATCACCATACTAGGAAAACTTACTCAGGTTATGAATAATAACCTTACCCGTATGGAGCACTGTGATCCACAGCGTGGAGGATCAATGTTAGATCGATTCATGAGGCAAAAACAACCAATGTTCAATGGGATTACAAATCCCTTAGTAGCTGAGCAATGGATAAATTCCCTAGAGAAAATATTTCAGGCTTTGGGGAGGAGTGAAAGAGAAAAAGTTATAATGGCAGTTTACCGCCTCACTAGAGATGATGATCAATGGTGGTCATTGATTCAAAACATGAAGGAAGATGATGAAGTATCAAATATAGAATAGAGGGAGTCCAAAGATATGTATTTAGAAAAATACTTTCCTCGTGACCATCGAGCTGATATGGAATGGAAATTTCTGAGTCTGAGACAGAAGAAGGATGAGAATGTTGCAAAGTATAAGGCTAACTTTACAACGTTATCAAGGTATGCTAGAGATTATATACATAACCCAAGAAGTAAGATTGATCGTTTCTTTGATGGTTTAAAACCATTTCTTCATCGAGCATTAGTCTCACAATCCTTTTCGTCGTATGAAGACATTGTCTCATGTGCTATCAAGACCAAAAAAGAAATTCTCTAAGTCTTATGACTTTAAAGCAAAGAAAGAGAAGAAGAGACCTGCTGATCGATCTGGGAATGGAAATAAGGGGAAGAAGGGAAAGGTTGAATATCCATCCTGTGGTAAATGCGGGAAGAAACACCCTGGTACTTGCTTGAAGGGAATGGGAGTCTGTTACAAGTGTGGTGAAAAAGGCCACCAAGCTCGTGATTTCAAGGGGAATAAGGAAGCGACCAATGTTCAGTGCTACAATTACAGGGAGATGGGACATTATGCAAATGAATGTCCTAAACATCAAGAGAACTTACCTCAGAAAAGGCCAAGGGATCAAGGCCAAGCTTATGCTATCACTACTACTGAGGTAGAAGCTCCGAAAGACGTGGTGGCTGGTAATTTAATGGTTTCATCAAGTTTATAAAATGCATTATTTGATTCTGGATCATTGCATTGTTTAATATCTTCCCAGTTTGCTAAGAAAATTAGATATTTCCAATTTTATTTAACAAGGGAGTTTTCAGTTAAAACTCCTAAGGGAAGTATCATTGCAACAAAGTTTTGTGAATCAGTCCCCATTAGGGCACATAAATGTTCTTTATTTGCTGATCTCATCGTCATACCAATGATTGAGTTTGATATAATCCTCGGTATAGACTGGCTTTCGGGCTATGATGTGAAGATTTATTGTAAGAAGAAAGAGTTTACAATTCTTGATGATAATGATAAGGAACACCTTATCTTTAGATCAGAATCCTCACCACCTAATTCTTATTTAGATCCACCCCCAGTAGCTCAACTAAATTCAATTATTGGGGAGGAAGAGAATGAAATAACTGTGGGTGAGGAAAGGAATGTTAAAATAGAGGATGTTCCTATTGTGAATGAATTTGTAGATGTATTTCTGGATGATTTACCTGGACATCCTCCAGAACGAGAAGTTGAGTTTCCCATTGATTTAATTCCCGGATCAAGGCCTATATCGAAGACCCCTTATAGAATGGCCACTGTAGAGTTAGTTGAACTAAAGAAACTACTAGAGGAATTGAGTAATAAAGGATTTATTCACCCTAGTGTTTCTTCATGGGGAGCCCATGTTCTTTTTGTTAAAAAGAAAGATGGATCTATGAGGTTATGTATCGACTATAGGGAGATCAATACTATAATGATAAAGAACAAGTATACCCTACCTCGCATAGATGATTTATTTGACCAACTTCATGGAGGTCAATACTTTTCAAAGATTGACCTTCGATCTGGATACCATCAGTTGTGTGTGAAGAAGAAAGACATTCTGAAGACAGCATTTCGAACAAGGTATAGGCATTACGAGTTTACTGTAATGCCTTTTGGATTGACTAATGCACCCTCTGTATTCAGGGATCTGATGAATAGAGTTTTCAAGGAGTATCTCGATGAATTTGTGGTGGTATTTATTGATGATATCTTGTTATACTCCAAAAGCTACTAAGATCATGAAAATCACTTGTGCATTATCCTGAAGACTCTGAGAAGACATGAATTATATGGTAAGTTTAGCAAGTGTGAATTCTGGATTCATGAGATTTCTTTTCTTGGCCATATTGTCTCTAAAGATGGAATCTATGTTGATCCTTCTAAGACCAAGGCGATCCAAGAATGGCCAGCACCTACGAGTATAACTGAGGTACATAGTTTTATTGGTTTGGTAGGTTATTATCGACGATTCGTCCAGAATTTTTCCCGATTGGCTAACCCATTAACGAAGCTCACACGTAAAGGGGTTAAATTTGTTTGGACAAAAGATTGTGAAGAATGTTTCAAAGAACTGAAGAGAAGATTAGTCAATGCTCCTATATTGACTCTACTATCGGGGAATGATGGGTTCATTATTTATAGTGATGCATCGAAGAAAGGACTTGGTTGTGTCCTTATGCAAAATGATAGGGTTATTTCTTATGCATCACGACAGTTGAAAATTCATGAACAAAACTATCCTACTCATGATCTCGAGTTAGCAGCTGTGATCTTTACTTTGAAGATATGGAGGCACTACCTCTATGGTGAAAAATGTGAGATTTATACTAATCACAAGAGTTTGAAGTATATTTTCTCAGAAAAAGAACTCAACATGAGGCAAAGGAGATGGCTTGAATTACTCATGGATTATGATTGCACGATACACTACCACCCGGGGAAGGCAAACAAGGTGGCAGATGCTTTGAGAAGAAAAGACCATGGAGTTTTGAACGTGATGATAATTGAAAGGGATCCAATTATGATGGATCTAGTGAAGATGGACATGGGAATAACTAGGGAAGGGGGAACATCAATGATTTTTCAAATTTTTTCCAAACCATCTTTACTAGAAAGTATCAAGAGTTCTCAGATCGATGATGAAGAATTTCAAAAGAAGATTAAAGATGTGAATGATGGGATACTGAGAGACTTTGTGTATGAAGATGGAATTTTGATATTCGGGAAGAGACTTTGTGTTCCCGATTTACCTGATCTAAAAATGGAATTGCTAGATGATGCTCATAGTTCCAATTTCTCTATACACCCTGGGAGAACCAAAATGTATAGAGATTTGAAGGAACATTTTTGGTGGGACAACATGAAGAGGGATATTGCTGATTTTGTGTCAAGATGTATGGTTTGTCAAGAAGTGAAAGATGGAAGGCAACAGCCTGGAGGAGTCATGCAACCTCTTCCCATACCGGAGTGGAAATGGGACAATATTACGATGGACTTTGTCATGTTACTACCAAAGACTCCTAGAAGGAACGACGCAATATGGGTTATTTTTGATCGTCTTACCAAGTCAGCACATTTTCTTGCTATAAGAGAAGATCTACCACTGGAACGTCTAACAAGACTATATATTAATGAAGTTTTGAGACTTCATGGAGTACCCCTATCGATTGTTTCTGATCGTGATCCCCATTTTACTTCAAGATTCTGGAAAAGTCTTCAGAAATCCCTGGATACTAAACATCATTTGAGCACTTCTTACCACCCTCAGACAGACGGACAATCAGAACGGACTATTCAAACCTTAGAAGACATGTTGAGATCTTTCTCACTTGACTTTCAGGGTATGTGGGATCAGTATTTACCTCTGGTAGAATTTTCCTATAATAATAGCTTCCATTCGAGTATTCAGATGGCACCACATGAAGCGTTATATGGAAAGAGATGTCGCACACCAACCTGTTGGGATGATGTCGGTGAAAGAAAACGTGTAGGTCCAGAACTGTTGGAGGAAATGATGGAAAAGGTGATGGTAATCCAAAATCACATCAAAGCAGCTCAAAGTAGGCAGAAGAGTTATGCCGATAATCGAAGGAAGGATTTGGAATTTCACGTTAGAGATCATGTTTTGCTGAAGGCATCTCCATGGAAGGGAGTCATACGTTTTGGTAAGAAAGGTAAATTGAGTCCCAGGTACATCGGACCTTTCTAAATTCTAGAATGAATTGGGGCTGTAGCTTACTAATTAGCAATTCCGCCAAGTCTCTCCAATGTTCACGATGTGTTCCACGTATCTCTGTTGAGGAAATACATGCCTGACCAAACGCATGTACTCACCTATGAAGAACTAGAACTAGAACTCGATCCATCTTATTGCGAAGAGCCCGTCAAGATTCTTGATACGAGATAACAAGTGCTGAGAAAACCGGACGACGTGTCTGGTAAAAGTTTTGTGGAGAAACCATAAGATGGAAGAGGCAACGTGTGAACCCGAGGAACTTATGATGAAGAACCACCCGAGTCTTTTCATGTGATAAGTATTCTAGAAATTTTGAGGAAAAAATTATTTGAAGGAGGGAAGAATGTAACACCCCAAGCTTCTACGTTATGCTTCTCTTTGAATAATGTGATAGCGTGTGTTATACGCAACACCGAGTTCTAACACACCATAACCAATCAAACTAGCCGTTATGAATAGTAATACCTAATTTTTGAAATTATATAAATTTTATATTTCAAAATGGACTTCATTTTTGGATTTGTAATATCGAATTTAGCCTAAGGTGAAATTTTGGTACTTTTCAGATAACTTTAATATTTTGATGAATAGTGAAAATTACTAAATATTAATTAAAAACAACTTTTTTAATAAAAATAATTAATAGTGATAAATTATGAATTTGAGTGGTTTTAAAGTATATTTAGAATATATTTTTACCATTTAATATAATGTTGGTCATTGGACATAATTTTACAATTAAACTGGACATAATCAAGTGTCAATCTTTTGATAGTTATTGTCTCCTAAAAACACGCTTTTTGTTTTAACAACGGGAATTAATTTTAAATTAATTTATGACACTTCTGTGTTTTGAATTCTGAAAAATGGATTCCATATTAGGAATCAGTATGTTTAAATTGTGTAAATAGGTAACTTTTATTTTTAGACATTTTGAATAATTACTGCGGTAAATATTTTATTTACCATGGTTAAGGGTAAATCCGGTAAATAAGGGTTAAAAAATAATATTATAATAGTACGAAATTACCCTAAAACGTGTCCTAGCCTTATTGGTTGATACATGTTTGACAATAGTCTTCTTTGGGTCGATTTTGGGACCTCATGGTGCCACATCTAGGTGATAGGGACACTTTATTTTAATTAAGTTAAAATGAATACAAAAAAGACACAAGCATATATCTTCTAGAAAAACAATTTTTACATAGGGTTATATATGTTGGATTTTAGATTATAAATATTAATTAGAAATAAAAAAATATTTCCTACATAATGATATTTTATTTATAATTTTTAGACATTAAATAATTTAATTTATTTGTGACACAATGATGATGAAGTAATTACTATATTTGTGAAAAACTAAAATAATTGATATTATAAATACCCAAATAAATATAATATGAAACTTTTAATGAATTAAAATATTTTTCTAGGATAATATGATATATTAGGATTGATTTAATTGACTTTTTTAGAAGTAATCAATCTATTATGAGTTTAAAAAAAATAACTATTGAATAGTGTCAAAATTGACATAAAAGAGTTCTTACAACAAATATTATATAATTAATTGATATTAAATTCCTAAAAATCTAAGGTTCGGCCAAGAAACTTATATCATGATAGGTTAATCATTAATGGACCACTTGGGGGGTCGATTGGATGTATATAGTAAGTTTATTAACCATATTATATAAAAATACAAAGAGACATTGAAAAAGTGAAACTAATTAACTTAGAGTTAATACTTAAAGATAAGGTTAATATAATGACCCAAACCTGTATAAATTCTATTGGTTGAGTTGTTTTTTACCCATCCGCACCTTAAAATTTAAATAATCAACTTTTGAGCCATTAAAAACCGAATATGAATTTATTATCAACTAATATTTCTAGATTTTCCAAAGGTGCCCCTCACCCCTCTTATAAAACGGCACTCCTCCTTCTCATTTACTTACACCTTCAAAGCCTTTTGGTTCGGTCAAACTATACCCAAATACTCTCCCAAATTCCCGTACTACAAACTAGAGGCCTTAGTTTGATCATAAAGACAACCTAAGGATCCCTTTTGATCAAATCAAAAGGAATAAATCGAAGAAGAGGTAATGATTTCACCACCCTTTTCCAAGTTCCTTTCTTCTTCCAGTTCTTCTTCCTTTGTTGTTACCATTCTAAAATAATAACTCTAGTATCATATATATACTGTGATGTTATTATAAATATGGTACAACCATATTCAGTATTCTATCCACCCTTTGAATAATGTGTCACCATACGTGCGTCATACGGCTTACCGTCTCCACGTCGTGGTGTAATTGTTATTCAATACATTATTATTTGGATGGGTATAATAATGAAGTGTAACTCATGTAAATAATAAATATAACATGTTAATGATTCGGTATATATGATATACCATCCATTTATATATTATTTTAATATCAAAAGAATGATATTGTCGCTCGTGCGTACGTACGGACTACCGTCTCCACGAATGCGATGAGATTCATTCTCCATCGTATCCATTCAAGTATAATTGTCATTTGATTATTTAAAAATTATGTTTATGGACTTGATATAATTATGGATATTAATAATATACAACTTATCCATTACAAACATGGCTTACGTAAAAAAACATATAAAAGAAAACAAGTAAGTTAACACCCGAAACAATGATAATACTAAGATATTATTAACAAAGAAAAGGTAAAAGATCATATATGATATCATATTAATATATACGATTCTTGTATAACTTAATAACAATTATTTCACTATTATACAGGAGGTTAACCTACCCCAACCAAGTAAAAGTACGAGGTAAGGGTTATTTCACAATCTCTTCATTATCCGAGGTTGTTTATACGTAATAATCTACTGGGATCTCTTTATCATCCACATCCATGTTTCTTAAAAATATATTTCAAAACATTTTTACTATTTAAAATAATATGGGTTAAAGTCATTTATACTATTGTTTGACTTTTTATAAGAGTTTTAAAAAGGAATCTTTCCGTCGTTTTCCAAACAAGGTGCTTTTTAACCTTTTCGACAGAATTAAGGTAAGAATGTTTTTTTAACTTATACGGCGGGTGCGGTTATTTTCCACCATTATAAAATCTTCAAAGCTTCCCTTGCAAGCTTATAAGAATATTTTCAAAGAAAATGTTTTATTTTATATGTATCTTCAATGATTTCAAAATAAAAAGAGATATTTCTCTTAAAAGAGTTTTGATTTCATCTATGTCAACATCCTTTGATGGATTTTACGCTTATTTGAAGTTGATTTATTATGATACAAAACTTCTATATTGTATTGAAGGTTTTGTGATATGTTTTACTGTGGATGTGCTATTTTTATACCATTCATTGTTTATGGTGAAAGTATTGACATTTCGTATGCTAGTTTTAATACGAATGTTTTTGTTATGTTTATTTATTTCATTTGGGAATTCATTGGACTTAATATGTGACGGGTGGAGACCGCTATAGCTCATCGATGCATCGGTTGGTCTCATGAGACAAACTAGTGCCTTGGCACAAGGCTGTGGCAAAATCTTACTTGTAGTCTTGGCACGAGGCCTTGTCTATGTGGTTATGATAGTCTAGCATTATGCATTCCATCATTATTAAAGTGGTTATTGATTTTTCATGTGATTATTCGATTTTTAGAATATCCATGTGAATAAGTAAATGGAATTATTTCATTTTATTTATGCCATACTATGTTGAAAGTTCAAGTTTGAAAGGATTTTGTTTTAGTTATACATTGCCTTAAATGTTTATTCTTATTTATGAAAGTTTCCGCTATATTGTTATCCTTACTGGGCATTTGAGCTCACCCCTTTTCTATGTTTTATTTTTCCCAAGAAGTGAAGAAGTAAATTATGAATGACCTTTAGGGATATTATGTGGAGATATGAGTGTGGATTATGGATACAATATGTTTTTGTAATGGTTTTTCATTTTATGATGTAATGTAAGACTTGTGAATATATCTAGTGTTTCCAAGGCTACTAAACCAATCGGTCTTTCGAGATTTGATCTTTCTTGTGATCATGCCAATGTTATGTAATAATGCACCGACTCTAGGTAACTAGGGTCGGGGCGTTACAATGATTATATATGTTTGTCAAATATTTTTACTTTTTACAATAAATGTTAGAGGATTAAAAATGCGAATGAATCCAATTTTAATCATAAACATTCTAATATTCTTTAAAAGGTCAATTAAGCGCCTTTTGATGGCGAACCTCTTTTAAATCTACTTTTTTGACAATTTTATTTGTTATATTTGACAAAATAAAATTCTTATTTAGAATCGGGACATCAAAATTTACTTTGTGTAAATTTTTGGTATTTTTCCAAAAAAGTTCAATTTTTAATGAATAGTGAAAAAAGTTGTATTTTAATTCAAAACCTCTTTTTAATATAATTTATTTATATGATTAGATTATCTTTTGAATTGGTTTTAAAGTGAAATTAGAATATATTTTTACCACTTAATCCAATAGTGGTCATTGGAATTAATTTCACTTTGAAATCGGACTTGAACTAGTGTCAATCTTTTGATACTTTTTGTTTCATAAAAACACGCTATTTGTTTTGACAGCAGAAATTAATTAATAAATTAATTAATTCAACTTATATGTTTTGAATTTTATAGAATAGACATTATCTTTGAATTCAGAATATCAAATATAGCTTAGGGTGAATGTTTCGTAATTTTCTGAAAAACATTATTTTTTGAAGAATAGTGAATCCACTAAGTGGTACTTAAAAAACTGATTTTTCATTTAAATGAAATTTTACCACCTTTGTGTTTTGAATTTCAAAAATCCGACATACATGGTTTTCATTAAGAAGTAAATTGTGGTTCAATGGTAATAAAATAATTTTTTGGTGAATAATAACTTATTATGTTTTTAATCACGATTAGAGGTAATTAGTGTAGTTTAAGGTAGAAATAATGTTTTAATAATATGAGATGAGATTGAAACGTGTCCTACCCTCATTGTATGTGTCATGGAAGACCCAGAAAATCCATGGGTCTACTTGGGGACCCCATGGAGCCACTTTGGTTGGGAAATGACATAAATAACATTTTATTTAATGTTAAAGTAAAAATGACACAAACATGAAATTGTTTACTAAAACAATTTTTACATGGGGTTATACAAGTCAGAGTTTTGACTATAAATAATCATTGCAAAGATAAAACTATTTCCTAAATCATAGAATTTTTTTTATAATTTTTAGACACTAAATAAATTAAATTATTTATGACATCATGATGATGCAGTGATGACCTCATTATTTAACGATTTAAATAAAATTGAAAGATAAAGTAAAATATAAGACCTACACATGTCCAAAACCTATTGTATGGGTGGATTTAGAACCCTTATCACCTTATACTCAAAACACATCAATGTCGGACCATTAAAATCTGAAATTCATTTTAAAAAAAAGTAACATTTCCTTAATTTCCAAGAGTGCCCCTCCTCTCCTCTTATAAACGGCCCCCACCTCTACCTCCTTACCCACAAATCCAAAGCCTTTGGCTCGGCCAAACCCTGCCCATTTTGTCTCGAAACATCCCTCTATAACTCCTTGAAGCCTCAATTTTGGCAGAAGTCTTCCCAAGGAATCCTTTGAGCTCAAACCAAAGGGAGTTACCCGATTTTAAGATAATGTCTTCACTTGTGTCCTTTTGTTTTATTTTGCTTCTCCAACCCCCTAAACACTTTTTATTCATTTCTTTTGTAAAAAATCCAGTATCTTCAATATACTAGTATTTGTTTATAATAATGATTCAAGCTACACTTACACACACCTTCATCTAGTGGTTAAAGAACATATTGTTTCTGTGGTTGGCGATTTTCTACCTCACGAAACGATGATTGTTCAATATTCTTTTAACACCTTTAAAGGTGGCCATTATGATGTAACTGTATTTTATATATGATATATATGGTATTTATGTTTACTATATGCTTCTGTATTTTATATTTAATCCATACCTTTATTCTTTTCATGTTTTGTAAATGCTATAATTTCATATGAGGAAGTGTGGACCACCGCCCCCTCAAGTAAAGTGACTCGTACATGAAATACATGGAATGTATAAAGAATGAAATTAATGAACATATGTGACCTATATAACATATATATTATACTTGAATTATAATATTTATATATATCATTTATTTTTAATTCCATTAATATGACAAAGAAAAAATGAAAGTAGCATTCATGCGTATGTACGGCCTACCGTCTCCATGAACGGTGCTTTTCATTTTTTATCTCCAAATGAAATGGAATAGTATAAAATGAATATATAATGGATATATATGATATTTTAATCATTAATACTATTATGAAAATTATTTATTTATAACTACATGGACAATAATATTTTCAAACAAGTTCATTTTTGACTCATGTACCAAAAATCGACAAAAACGTCTGATATGAACTCATATTATTAACCAATTATTATAACATTAAAATATGTGATATGAACTGAATAATAATCTTTATATGAGGTCCTCAATCAATTATAAATTGACCAAAGTTTATTATTCATGAATATAAAGAAACGAACAAGACAAGTTGGACACGAGGTAAGGGATCCTACCCCTCTCTTTTTTATAAGTACTCTCTTTTATGTCATTTCTTTTAAGCTCATATTTCTTATGTTTGGGGATGTTATTTTATATACCTCATACTTTAATTTTTATGTTCATATTATGATAGACCCTATTTGATCTCATAAATTCATTTTTGGAAGTTTTAAGTGGCGCTGTTAGGTTGCCGAGTTTTCGTAAGGGATTTTTCATCTCACCTTTATTCTCGTGACATTTATGCTACGTTTGACACTATTTACTTTTAGTGGTGTATGTACTGACAATTATTATACAATTGGTGTAGTATAATTTCATTTATGGGTATTTACATCTTCATGGTATGACCCTTCTTCCATGGGGTGTATGTTTCGAATGTTACCCAACTCGGTAAGGGGACCTTTCACCCTCCTCTTTAAAAAAGACTTCTTTTGTTATGTCTTTTATATCACATGATATTATGTTGGGATATGTTCTTATATATCCTTATTTATGTAAATTTAATGTCCATGTGATGAGATACCATTTTCTCTCTCATCAACTCATTTTCTGAATTTTGAAGTGACGCCGTTAGACTGTCGAATTTTTTCGAGGGAACTTTTTAACCCAATTTTGATTCATTGGGATAAACGTGCACTCCTTGAATGTGTCGTTCTATGAATATGTGTGAATAAAATTTGATTATTTTACCCTTAATATCCACTTATATTTTGGGTATTCATTTGTCACACATAATTACGTAATTGATTTATCCTTAATCCAAGGATATCGTCTTTGCATGGGACTTCATCTCAATATCCTTTCATGGAGGCATATTTTGTTTCATACAAAACTTTCTTTTATATGGTGTATAAACCCATTTGACTTTTACGTTTATTCAAAAGGAATCTTTTTTCTACGAAGCGTTTTACTAAACGACAAAAATTAATGTTTCTTTTAACATACGCGGTGACAACGACCTTTTTCGCCGCCGCGAGTATTATTTGATCTTTGGTTTCCTCAACAAGCCGTAATGTTTTTAAAATAAAATAAATACCGTATACTCTTTTATGTATTTTGGTATTGAAAATGGTTTTGATAAAGGATTCTATTTTTTCAATATATTTAAATGATATATTGTGATTGAAATGTGGAAATGTTTTCATTCCTTTATGTTGGATTTATGTGTTATAATTTTATAATGGTACTTGGACATTTTACGGGTGGTTACGTGATAAACCATATGACGGGTGGGGCCGTGAATACCAGGACAGTTGGTTACGTTATAACCTCCAATGCATTGGGTATGGAAGTCGGCCGTTTGGCTATTCAATTAAGTATGTATGGAAGTTGGCCGAATGGCTATTCCATTAAGTGATATGTGTGGAAGTCAACCTTATAGTTATTTCACTTAAGTATGTTTATGTCCCAAGTTACCTTTATATGTTATGTGATCTTTATGTGGGTTTTATGGTAATCTTTTGGTTATAGAAGGGTAATTAATGAAATTTTATTCAGTGAAGAGTTTTTACTACTTAGAAAAGGTGAGAAGTATTCCTTTGATAAAGTATACATGGTTTACTTGTTGTTTTGAAAAACTAACAGTTTTCATTCTTTGTGTATCCCTTAATGAGCTTTTTATGATCATCCCAAGTTTTTGAAATGTTTTTCACAGGACTTAACATGGAATAAGGTCAAGGATGGGATCAAGGTAAAGTCATCATACCTAAAACATGGAACTAGACATGTTTCTTTTTAAGAGTTTTTATTTTATGGAAACTTAGTAGAAGTTTCTACTTTGTAATCTTTTGAGATGTAATAGTTATGTCCTAATTCTCTAAAACTCTAAACCTGAAAATATCTTCAATGTTAATTATTCATTTAATTAAATATTAAGTAAGGTTTATGGATGGGGTCTTATAGTTGGTATCAGAGGTCAGTTTAGATAACTTTTGAGGTTAGGGTATTCTCTAAGCATAAGTGACATTACCATAATGGTTAGGATTTCAGAAAGAGTCCTAGTTTTAGATAAAGTGAATGAGTAAGTATATCTTAGTGTTTACCTTCCTCATTAGTACATGATGTTTTTGTTGATATACTCACACTGAAATTTCTGTTTTTAGTGAATGGGTGGATCTAGAAGGCACCAAAGAGACAACAGGTTTCAAGGAAACTGTGGTGGTTCTCTGATTAAGATACTAGATAAAATGGGGGATTCAATGAGGAAACTCATGGTTGTTCTAAACCAACTATCAATGAGTCACGATCAACCACTTGAACCTTGGTATGTTCTGTAATGCATCATGTACGAGATGACCAATCGATGTGGAAGTTCAGGTAATAATTATAAAGGTAACCATTAGAGTTTATATGATCCTTACTTTTGAGGTAATTATGGGTTATTATATGATATGATGGAAAATGAAAGGCATGAGATAAACTTAAGGTTAAAATATGTTATGATTATTTTTTAATATTTTATCTCGTTTTGGGGAATGTTTTAAGAATTATATAGTTTTGGAAAAAGGACAACATGAAGACCGTGTGACAACCCGTCGCGTCGGACAAAGCTGCGGGAATCGAACCCATAACCAAAGTGTGACTGGTATTTATCACCTACCACTGGACTACGTGAAGTCCCTGTTTAGTTTGACTGATTCTTTTTAGTTAGATGATTTTATGAATTAAGAGTAAGTTGATTTTGGGTTACTTATGAAAATGATTAACCTATCATAGAGGATATGTGATTAGGTTAATTACTTTTCAATACGAGACATTAAGAGAAACTGATGTTGTTTGGAGATAAATGTTACGATTTAACTTGGAAGACTATGTGACTAAATCCTTCAAATATTTGGGTTTCAATCTTGGTTTGGTTTACTTTGAAGAATTTTATGGACAAATTGTTTATCGAATGGTCCTCGTTGAACTTTGGGTATTGTTGGACAAATTTTGGAGATTAAGAATAGATTTTCTTTTTATAAAGGGTTATCCTTTTCTGGATTATCTGATCTTGTACTATCCTTTTTGGTTTTGGTTTTGGATTTTGTCTAAAGACATTGGAAATATATTGTTCTCTTTTTTGGATTAGGTGATTCTCTAGAAGTTGATTATAGTACCCTTAATGTGAACAAGTCTTCCTAAATACTCGTCTTTTGGAGAAAATATTAGTTTGTGTAAGGAATTTAATAAAAGTTGAAAGTCAACATGATAAGTGGTTATGTTTCCTTATAAATAAATTCCTCAATAAAAATTAACTTAAAACAAAAATGTTGCCTATTAACTTTTTCATACTGGGGAATCGAATACCGTTTAACCCATCCCAAGTTTGTGATTTTCTTGTGGTTAACTTTATCCTAAACATGTTTTTTATCACTCTCCATCAGAATATGACCCTATGTTTTCTCCTCCATGTCCATGTTTTCCTACTTGGAATCCTAGTATGGGTTAACTCGGGTTACCTCTATACTTATATTCCTTTATTTTAAAGTGATTGTTTTACCGAATCTTGTTTTGATGTGGGAATTTCAAGGATGTTTCCAAGCTCAATTTTAAAATTACAGGGACGTAATTCCAAAAAGGGGAGAAGGATGTAACACCCCAAGTAAATAAAGAGTATGACATTTTCACATTTATCCATATTTGTGAATAAAATATTAATATGACTTTAAAGTGGACGCTATGCTCGATGGCGTACCCAACACGCAACAACGAGTTTCTTGGGAATCTTACGTTGCACTCTAATAATAAAATAATATTATTTTAAATAGTAGTTAACGCCTAGCCGTTATAATGGAGGAAATGAACAAAACTAACTACAAAATGATTATATATGTTTTTCAAATATTTTTACTTTTTACAATAAATGTAAGAGGATTAAAAATGCGAATGAATCCAATTTTATGCGTAAACATTCTAATATTCTTTAAAAGGTCGATTAACCGCCTTTCGATGGAGAACATCTTTTAAATTAACTTTTTGACAATTTTATGTGTTATATTTGACAAAATAAAATTCCTCTTTAGAATCGGGACATCAAAATTTACTTTGTGTAAATTTTTGGTATTTTTCCAAAAAAGTTCAATTTTTAATGAATAGTGAAAATGTTGTATTTTAATTCAAAACCTCTTTTTAATCTAATTTATTTATATGATTAGATTATCTTTTGAATGGTTTTTAAAGTTAAATTAGAATATATTTTTACCATTTAATCTAATAGTGGTCGTTGGAATTAATTTCACTTTGAAATCGGACTTGAACTAGTGTCAATCTTTTGATACTTTTTGTTTCATAAAAACAAGCTATTTGTTTTGACAGCGGGAATTAATTAATAAATTAATTAATTAAACATATATGTTTTGAATTTTGTAAAATAGACATTATTTTTTAATTCAGAATATCAAATATAGCTTAGGGTGAATTTTTGGTATTTTTCTAAAAAACTTTATTTTTTGATGAATAGTGAAACCATTAAGTGGTACTTAAAAAACTGATTTTTCATTTAAATGAAATTTTACCACCTTTGAGTTTTGAATTTCAAAAATCCAACATACATGGTTGTCATTAAGAAGTAAAATGTTGTTCAATGGGATTAAAATAATTTTTTGGTGAATAGTAACTTATTATGTTTTTAATCACGATTGGAGGTAATTAGTGTAGTTTAAGGTAAAAATAATGTTTTCATAATATGAGATGAGCTTGAAACATGTCCAACCCTCATTGGATGTGTCATGGCCGACCCATAAAATCCATGGGTCAACCTGAGGACCCCATGCAGCCACTTTGGTTGGGAAATGACATAAATAACATTTTATTTAATGTTAAAGTAAAAAAGACACAAACATGAGATGTTTTACTAAAAGAATTTTTACATGGGGTTATACAAGTTATATTTTTTACTATAAAGATTCATTGGAAAGCTAAAAAGATTTCCAATATCATAGTAGTTTTGTTTATAATTTTTAGACATTAAATAAATTAAATTATTTATGACATCATGATGATGCAGCGATGACCTCATTATTTAACGATTTAAATAAAATTGAAAGATAATGTAAAATATAAGACCTAAACATGTAAAAAACCTATTATATGGGTGTATTTAGAACCCTTATCACCTTATCCTCTAAACACATCAATTTTGGACCATTAAAATCCGAAACACATTCTAAAATAAAGTAACATTTCCTTACTTTCCAAGAGTGCCCCTCCTCTCCTCTTATAAAAGGCCCCCACCTCTACCTACTTACCCACACTTACAAAGCCTTTGGCTCGGCCAACCCCTGACCATTTTGTCTCTCCACATCCCTATGTAACTCCTTGAAGCCTCACTTTGGGCAGAAGTCTTCTGAAGGAAGCCTTTGAGCTCAAACGAAAGGGAGTTACCCGATTTTAAGGTAATGTCTTCACTTGTGTCCTTTTGTTTTATTTTGCTTCTCCAACCCCCTAAACACTATTAATTTATTTATTTTGTAACAACTACAATATATTAAATATAATAGGATGTTTTTATAAGATGTATTAGATCTACACTTACACACACCTTCATCTAATGGTTAAAGAACATACTGTTTCTGTGGTTGGTGATTTTCTGGCTCACGAAACGATGATTGTTCAATATTCTTTTAACACCTTTAAAGGTGGCCATTATGATGTCACTATATTTTATATATAATATATATGGTATTTATGTTTACTATATTATTTTATATTTTATATTTAAACCATACCTTTATTCTTTTCATGTTGTGTAAATGCGATAATTTCATATGAGGAAGTGTGGACTACCACCCCCTCAAGTGATGTGACTCGTACATGCAATACATGGAATGTATAAAGAATGAAAATAATGAACATATGTGACCTATATAACATATATATTATACTGTAATTACAATATATATATATATATATCATTTATTTTTAATTTTATTAATATGACAAAGAAAAAATGAAAGTAGCGTTCATGCGTACGTACGGCCTACCATCTCCATGAACTGTGCTATTCGTTTTTTATCTCCAAATGATATGGAATAGTATAAAATGATTATTTACTGGATATATATGATATTTTAATCATTAATACTATTCTGGAAATTATTTACTTATAACTACGTGGACAATCATTTTTTCAAACAGGTTCATTTTTGACTCATGTACCAAACATCGACAAAAACGTCTGATATGAACTCATATTATTAACCAATTATTATAACATTAAATTATGTGATATTAACTGAATAATAATCTTTATAGGAGGTCCTTAATCAATTATAAATTGACCAAAGTTTATTATTCAGGAATATAAAGAAACGAACAAGACAAGTTGGACATGAGGTAAGGGATCCTACCCCTCTCTTTCTTTTTAAGTACTCTCTTTTATGTAATTTCTTTTAAGCTAATCTTTATTATGTTTGGGGATGTTCATTTATATTCCTAATACTGTAATTTTAATGTTCATATTATGAGATACAGTATTTGATCTCATAAATCCATTTTTGGATGTTTTAAGTGGCGCCATTAGGCTGCCGAGTTTTCGTAAGGGATTTTTTATCTCACTTTTATTCCCGTGACATTTACGCTACGTTTACCACTATTTACTTTTAGTGGTGTATGTACTGCCAATTATTATACAGTTGGTGTAGTATAATTTTATTTATGGGTATTTACATCTTCATGGTATGACCCTTCTTTCATGGGGTGTATGTTTCGAAAGTTACCCAACTCGTTAAAGGGACCTTTCACCCTCCTCTTTTTAAAAGACTTATTTTGTTATCTCTTTTATTTCACATGATATTATGTTGGGATATGTTCTTATATATCCTTATTTATGTAAATTTTATTTCCAAGTGATGAGATACCATTTTCTCTCTCATCAACTCATTTCTTGAATTTTGAAGTGACGCCATTAGGCTGTCGAAATTTTCGAGGGAACTTCTTAACCCAATTTTGATTCATTGGGATGAACTTGCACTCCTTGAATGTGGTGTTCTATGAATATGTGTGAAAAAACTTTGATTGTTTTACACTTAATATCCACATATATTTGGGGTATTCATTTGTCACACATAATTACGTAATTGATTTATCCTTAATCCAAGGATACCATCTTTGTATGGGACTTAGTCTCAATCTCCTTTCATTGAGGCATATATTTTTTTATACACAACTTTCTTTTATATGGTGTATAAACCCCTTTGACTTTTACGTTTATTCAAAAGGAATCTTTTTTCTACGAAACGTTTTACTAAACGACAAAAAGGAATGTTTCTTTTAACGTACGCGGTGACAACGACCTTTTTTACCGCCACGAGTATTATTTGATCTTTGGCTTCCTCAACAAGCCGTAATGTTTTTAAAATAAAATAAATACCATATACTCTTTTATGTATTTTGGTATTGATAATGGTTTTGAAAAAGGATTCTATTATGTCAATATATTTAAATGATATATTGTGATTGAAATGTGGAAATGTTATCATTCTTTTATGTTGGTTTTATGTGTTATAATTTTATAATGGTACTTGGACATTTTACGGGTGGTTACGTGATAAACAATATGACGGGTGGTGTCGTGAATACCAGGACGGGTGGTTATGTTATAACCTCCAATTCATTGGGTATGTAAGTCGGTCGTATGGCTATTACATTAAGTATGTATGGAAGTTGGCCGAATGGCTATTCCATTAAGTGATATGTGTGGAAGTCGACCTTATGGTTATTCCACTAAAGTATGTTTATGTACCAAGTTACCTTTATATGTTATGTGATCTTTATATGGGTTTTATGGTAATCTTTTGGTTACAGAAGGGTAATTAATGAACTTTTATTCAGTGAAGAGTTTTTACTACTTCGAAAAGGTGAAAAGTATTACTTTGATAAAGTATACATGGTTTACTTGTTGTTTTGAAAAACTAACAGTTTTCATTCTTTGTGTATCCCTTACTGAGTTTTTTATGCTCATCCCAAGTTTTTGAAATGTTTTTCACAGGACTTAACGTGGAATAGGGTCAAGGATGGGATCAAGGGAAAGTCATGCTACCTAAAGCATGGAACTAGACATGTTTCATTTTAAGAGTTTTTATTCTATGGAAACTTAGTAGAAGTTTCTACTTTGTAATCTATTGAGATGTAATAGTTATATCTTAATTCTCTAAAACTCTAAACCTGAAAAGATCCTAAATGTTAATTATTCATTTAATTCAATATTAAGTAAGGTTTATGGTTGGGGTCTTATATACAGCTACAAGGAACATGGTCATTACATGAACAATTTTCCTAAGCCACGAGTTGTTGGAGGAAATAAAAAATGACTTCCAAGGAAATAAGGAATGGATTATGTTGTCACTACTACTGAGGTGGATCAAGAAAATGATGTGGGGATAGGTATAGTAGTTATTAATTCAAGAATTGAGAAAGTACTATTTTATTTTGGTTCTACAAATTCATTCATATTTTCTAAGTTTAGTAGAACTATTTAAACAACACCTCAAAATTTTCAGGTTGAGTTATCTGTAAGAACAAAAAACGGGGAAATTAATACATCCAAAGTATATAAATCCTTCCAGGTTAATGTTTGTGGAATGAACCTCCCAGAAAATATTTTCATACTTCCTTTAGTAGAGTCTAATGTTATCTTGTGCATGGATTGGCTATATTTATAAAAAGACAACATCAACTATTGATAAAGGGAGATCTCCCTTCAATGTGATGCATTTTTGACAAACTAATTCTTCATAAATATTCACAGATTAAATGAATAGAGTCTTTAGAGATTACCTTAAATTTTTTTCATAGTCTTTATCAATGATATTCTGATATACTCTAAGTGAAAGGAGGAACATACTGATCATTTGAGTACTTTGCTGATGATTTAGTGAAGGGAGACAATTTGTGCAAAGTATCATAAATGTGAGTTCTAGATGGAGGAAGTATCATTCTTGGGGAATGTTATCACCAAAAAAGAGATATGCGTGGACCCTTCCAAGACAAAGGCAATTAAAGAGTGGCTCAGGCCACCATCTGTAAAGGAGATACAAATATATCTTGGTCTAGTTGGGTATTATTGATAATTTTTGAAGAAATTATCACAATTTCAAACATAAGGACCATGATGACAAGGAAGAGAGTGATGTTTTTCTGGACTCAAGAATGCAAGTAAATCTTTAACGAGCTCAAAAATAGGCTTATCACTGCACTAGTACCCTCACTCTTGACTAGATGAGAACTCTTTGGGGTGTACAATGATGCCTCAAAGAAGGGATTAGGCTTTTTTACTTTTGAAAAATGATAAATTTATATCCTATAGCTCAAGGCAGAAAAAAATCGATGAGAAAAACTATCCCAGACATGATCTAGAGTTGGTGGCTGTGATATTTTCATTGAAAATATGTTGGAATTATCTCTATGGGGAGAAGTGTGATATATATATTGATCACATGTTTTTAAAATATATATTCACACAAAAAGAGCATAATATGCACCAGATATGGAAATCATTAAGTGGGGAACATCATGAATCCTTTTACAAATGATTGCTCAACTGTACCTCATGGAGAAAATAAAGGACGCTCAAAGAAAAGATATGGAAATTTTGAAAAGGGTGGAAGCTATTAGAAATGGGAAATCCTTTGAGTTCAAGATTGATGTGGAAAGAAAAATAAGATTTGTGTCAGGATTATGTATACCATCTGATCCAAAGATAAAGAAGGATATTTTGAATGAATCACATATCTCTACCTTCTCTATACAACTAGGGATCATAAATATGTATCAAGATCTCTAAGATATTTATTAGTGGGACAATATGAAGATGGAGATTCTTGAGTATACAAAAAATTTCATTGTATGTTAGAGAGTCAAGGATGAAAGGAAAAAAGCCTAAGAGGATGATGCAATTACTACACGTACCAATATGAAAGTGGTAGAACATCACCAAGACTTTTTCACTAGACTTCCAAGGATATCCATAGGAAATAATGCTTTATGGATCATTATGGATAATATTATAAAGACATATAACTTTGTTGTACTTTTATCGGACTTATCATTTGATATAGTTTCACGGATATATATCAAAGACTGGTAAACATACATAGAGTACCAATATAAGTTGTATCTGATAGAGATCCAATATTCACCTAGATGTTTAGGAAAAGTCTCCAACATGCTCTAAGCACTGAACTGAACATCAGTGCTTCCTATCATCCTAAAACCAATGGACAATCTGATCAAACTATTTAGACACTGGAAGACATGTTGAGAGCATTTTATATGGACTTCAAAGGAGTATGGGGAAAAATCGTCCACTGGTTGAATTCTCCTACAACAATAGTTTCCACTCTATCATCCAAATGGCACCATATGAAGCCCTTTATGGGAAATGGTGCAGAACAATAACATGTTGGGATGAAGTTGGGGAGTGTAATATTCTAGGACCTAAAATGGTCGAAGAAATGGCAGAGAAGATGAAACCCATTCATTAGCACTTTAAAGAATCCCAATGTCGATAGAATAGTATTGCGAACAATCATCAACGGGACCATGAGTCCAAAGTTAGAGACATGGTATTCCTCAACATATCCCCATGGAAGAAGGTCCTGAGATTTGGGAAGACAGGAAAGATAATTCCCTGATACATCGACCCCTTAAATATTCTTGATTGTGTCAGAGCTATGGACTATTGACCAACACTTCCACCTACCATGTATAAATTACACGATGTATTCCATGTATCCCTATTAAGGAAGTACATACAAGATCCTTCACATGTACTGTCTTTATAGGTGTTACAATTGGATAATTATCTTTATTATGAGGAGTAGCCATTGAGGATCTTGGATCATTGAGACAAAGTATTACGCAATAAGACTACTCTCCCGGTCAAATTTCTGTGACAGAACCATATGTATGAAGAGGCAACATGGAAACTAGAGGATCCAATGAAGGAAAAGTACCCACACTTGTTTATGGATTAGAATAAAAAAAATTCAAGGGATTAATTTTATAAGGGGGGAGAATGTAATGACCCAAAGTTTAATCAGTAGAAATTCTATTCTTATTGTCATATAGTATAATCATATGAAATCACAACACAATTAACTACAAAGTACTATGTGACCTTTGAACATAATATCATCTCTTATATGATTTGAATTTTTAAATTCTGACATACACAGTTGCGATCAGTAAGATGTTTGGAGTCCAATAAGACAATGTTAATTTTTGGTGAATAGTAACTGACCCTTATGAATTGAAATGTTATTATTATGAATAGTAATACGACCCTTATGAATAGTAAATCATCCAAGTTAATAAGTAACCTTACCAATGAAATTATAAACAAAATCTATCTATCTTATAAGTGACAATATGATATAATTATGTCGTAGTGTTGGTATTTTTTTGATTCATGCATATTTAATTACAATTTTATGATTATTTTAATAATTTCGAAGAAAATATATTTTCATGAAATGTGATCATAAACAAGTATTTGGGTGACTTATGATTATATTATAATTTTAACGGAACTTAATTAATTTTTCAAAGTGTTTGAAAGGTATTTTTAATTTTAATATTTGTAATTTTTTAATTAAATTATGAATTTAATTAAAAATTAATTTTCAAATATTTAGAAAATTATTTTCCAAAAATGGATTTCATTTTTGAATTCTAAATGTCAAAAAAGGGTCCATGTGATTTTTTTGTATTTTTCTAAAATACTTGATTTTTTGGTGAATAGTAAAATACAATAATTTGTTGAATATATATATTGTAGTTAAATACAATATTTATTGAGTCATGGATGATGTAAAAACCTTAGGTTCAAACTCAAATGATCATATTACTTTTTTTGTCACAAAAATAAATACTATTTCTTTTCTTGAGAAAAATAATAAAATAATAAATAAAATATTTAGAAAACCCTCCTCTCCTTCACTATAAAAACCACCCTCACAACCTCTTCTGTTATCTCCTCTCAAGCCTTGTGATTTGTCAAAATGCTACTCAAATATATCCTTAAGACCCTATCTAACATCCATCATCCCTTGGTCTCTTCAAAAGACCAAATCCTTTCCCCTAAAGAGGTTCTCATGGAAGATATATTCAAGAGGTAAATTCCACTTTTCATTTCATTTATTGTATTTCATGTACCATTGTTTTCATTTTATATACTCACCTATTTTAATCGAAGTGTTATGATAAATCCATTACCTTACATGTACTTGAATTTTGTTATGATAATGGAATAATTCATCATCGTCTCTCCTTTTCCCTCCTTTTATACTAAGAATGAAAACACCATATGAGATGTGTTAATTTCTCACATTCACAGACGAAAAGTTTTCAATTAATATTACCCTCTTTAATTCTGGTCCTGAAATCATTTTTATGATTGAACCAGACTATAATATATGTATTATGTATAATTTAAGGTTCTGAAATCTTTTTTACACATGATACTAATTTATAAAAAAAATTGTGTTCAAAGTGATAAAAAAACCTACCAATTAACCAAAACAGTTATCATTAAAGTTTTATATAATGATCCATCTTCTCTAAAAATAACCCGATGAATTGTATTACTAATTAATATAATGGATGATCACTAATAACAGATAACTACAATTATTGACAACCATTCTCATCTTACATGTTTATCCTTACATGTATATAAGTAAACCAACCACGAAAACCAATGAAACAAACAGTTATATTGAACCACTTAACCCATCAAAAAGGTCATGAATGAGATTAATAATTTTATACTTTAACAATTACACAATGAATATGTTCTGTATTTATTAATTAATGATTTTTATTTGGTTATTCAAGACATTAAGATCAAGGGAAGAACACCATCATACTTAAGGTAAGGTATTATACCCGAACCTCCGTTATTCCTTTGGGTTGCTCTATCTTTCTTTTTACTCAAATAATGTTATTTATTCATTTATGTAAATATTATAAATTATGTTTAAATTATCCAAACTCGTGTACCAAAATCCATTCATCATTAAGTTTTAGTAATATACATGTTTTTAAATGATTCCCTCTTCAATTATTCCTGACAAGAAAGTCCTTTTTAAGGGTACTTTCCGAATTATTACCCAATTTCAAGTTCACTATATAATCCATTTTTAAGACACCATTTTTTTTATAAAACCAATCCTATTATTATGATAAAATTCTTGGTTCGCCTCTAGTTCTATATAAAATATTATTCACTTTTATGTTTTAAATGACCTTTTACATTTTCCTTTAATGGAACAAAAATGTTATAATTTTAATGATTCATAATTACACTTTTTTGTATGTTATTACTTCATGTGAAATCACTTTTCATAATATATTCCCATTCTACCCTATTATTGTCCATGTATGACCAATTCCATCCCTTCATGGACATTTTTATGACACTCCCATTTGTTATGATTTATGACATGAATATGATACACAATTATTAAAATTTGTAAACCTTATATTTATGAGTGATTAATTGTGAATGACTCTATATGTGGAAAGAATATCATTGACCATGTTATGATGGGTGCACCCAAATAGATCTCTAATTCATTGGGTAATGTTTAGTCTCTTTATACGTCAGGTGAAATGGCCTTGGTAGTTATCCTTGACTCATGCTACCTTGTGCAACCGTCTTGGTGGTTAACCTTGACTTGTGATCTTCTATGTGCAATGATTCCTAAATCCTTATATAGTAAAGTTTTATATTGTTTACATATTACTATGAATCCATGTTTATATGATCCCATGTTATATATTTCATGATTCCATATATTCCATTCCTTTTTATATCATTTTCTCATGCCTTCTAACCCATATTCTAAAGCATTATTATTATGCTTATTCCCTTACTAGGCTTTTAGCTCATCCCTTTTTTCATGTTATCCCTATGATATCCTATGCATATGTACGAGAATAATGGAATATAATATCTCTTTATGGAGATTTAATAATTTTTTATATGAGGTTTAATGATGTACCTAGTCTTCAAAGATACTAGACTTTATGATACTTGGATTGTAATATAATGTTTAATTAAGCTTAAAATAAAGTTATATTATGTGTAAAAGGAAAGGGTTTTTATAGTTGGTATCAAAGTATGGACTAGTTATTTTTGGATATTAGGAATAGATCACTTTAGTAATACCCTTAATTATGATTCTAAGTATAAGAAAACTTCCATATCTTTTGGTAAGTATAGAGTTGGTGGTTTATCAATAAAATACATCGCTGTCTATATACAAACAAGCGGGTGTGGCTTTGACATGTTTGTATCTAGAGGGAAAATCGAAAACACCAATTTGATATTGAATCAAAAGGGAGCTGGTGCATGACAATGAGCCTTGATAAAATCTTGTTTTGATACTATCGAGGGATATACTTTGGTAAATTCATAAGATTAGTATGAACTATTATTAAGGAAAATAAGGAATCCCATAAAAATATATGTTTGAAAACAGATCATATACAACCCAGATTTAATCCTAGGGAATCACAACATAGGATATACTTTTCATTTAATAGTTTATCCTGTTATGTTTAAAGTTTCATTTTCTATGATTACTAGATAAGTATTCAATACACCTAATTGTACATTATTTTTCTTATTTAATGGAGAGATACCTAAGAACTCATGCCAAACATAAATGTGATAGGCAATGTGATGATTTCCCTAATGATATGCCTGATATGATGGGAACGAGTGCTCAAAAATTTATGATTGTACTTTCTCAGCTTGCTCAAGATTTGAATAATAACTTCAATAATGTAGAACACCCTATACATCTATAGAAAGAACAATTGGCCATCAAATCCTTCATGCATAAAATGCATCCCATGTGTTGTGGATCTCTTGATCCCCTCCTCACGAATCAATGGATTAAGTTCATTGAAAAGATATTATCTATCCTCCTATGATTAGATGAAGAGAAATTCTTGTTGTAGGTCTATCATTTTGATGGGGAGGATGATTAGTGGTGGACATTGATCAAGAATATGAAGTCTTAGGAGGGGATTGATTCCTTGGATAGGGAGGAATTCATGAAAATGAATTTTAATAAATATTGTTCCCAAACCCTCTATCTCAATAAAAAAGATATTTCCTCAAGTTTAAGTAGAAGGATGATGAGTCCATTAGGCTATATAAATCAAACCTCACAAGGATTACAAGATATGAATCAGGCATTTTTAGGAACACTGAAAGTATGGTGGATTACTTATTTAGCAGAGTAAATATGATTATATGAAAAGTAGTGGTGATTTGAGACTTCGATAGTTATAAAGAGATTTTCCGTTGTGAATTAATGTTTGAAATGGAGATCAGAGACTCTCAATGGTCTCATGGACCTGATAAGAAAATGAAAAATGGAGTCTAATATGGTAGGTTTTGAAAATAAATACCATGATGGAAAGAAGATCGAACATACCACTTTTCAAAATCATGGGAAGAAGAATCAAGCGAACTATCTAGAGGTAATCATAAATTTCATCAAATGTGGAATAATTGGACATATTTCTAAGAAAATAAAGTGGGATAGGAAGAATTACACTAATGTGGATGAAAAAAAGGAGGGTCCATAACAATGCTCATCCTGTAGTGCAATGTCACAACTACAATGAACATGGGCATTGTACGGAAAATTTCCTTATTCCACGAGTTGTTGGATGAAATCAACAACAACCTCCAAGGAAATAGGGTTATTCTTATGCTATCACTACTACTTAGGTGGATCTAGACAACGATTTGGTGAGAAATACAATATTTATTCATTTTGTAATAGTGAAAATACTATTTTATTATGGTTCTACACATTCATTTATGTCTTTCAAGTTTTGTTGAAATATTAAAACACCACCTCAAAATTTTGAGGTTGAGTTATCTATGAGAATATATAGTGGGAAAATTACCACATCCAAAGTATATAACTCCTCCTCGGTTAACGTGTGTGGACTGAACCTCCCAGAAAATATCATCATACTTCCTTTAGTGGATCTGATATTATCTTGGGCATTGATTGTATATGTTTATAAAAATCCAACATCAACTATCGGAAAAGGGATATCACTCTTCACCTACCAAAGAATCCTAAAATTCTTTATATGTGTAAGGAGGAATATTAATATCCTTTAGAATAATTGTGTGAAGTTTGGATATTTTTTCCCTATGAGCAAGCATATCTAGATTAAATAATTGAGGCAAAGGAGATGTAATCTCTCAATGATATGCCCATCATGAGGGATTAAACTAATGTATTCACTAAAGAATTTCCTAGTATTTCTCATGATTGATAGGCTAAGTTATCAATTTAACATATTCTTGGATCTATTCCTATGTCAAATAAACCATATATATTTTCCACCATATTATTGAAAGAGATGAAGAAGCAGTAACAAGAGAATTAGGAGAAGATTTCTATATGCCCAAGTGCTTCACCATGGGGTGCTCCAGTCCTCCTTATCATGAATAAGGATAAATCATTGTGCCTATACATTTATTATCATGAGCTCAATAAAACCACGATAAATAAAAGTATCTACTACATCAGATAGATGAATTGTTTGATGAGCAACATGGGCTAGTAGTTTCTCTAAGGTGGAACATTGGTCGGGATATCACCAAGTAAAGGTGAGAAAGGAATTTAATCACAAGACATCCTTTCAAACAATGTATGGAGACTGTTATTTCATAGTTATTAGCTTTATAATCACTAATTCTATGAAAATATTCACGGATACGATGAATAGAGTCTTTAGATATTACCTTGAAAAACTTGTGCTAGTATTTATCAATGATATTCTGATATAATCTAAGGGCAAATAGGAGCATGAGGAGCATTTGAATATTGTGGTAATAAATTTGAGAATATAGAAAATTTATTCAATGTATAGTAAATGTGTGTTCTAGATTGAGGAATTACTATTCATGGGGTATGTTATCACTAGCAAAGGGATATATGTGGACCCTTTCAAGATAAAGGCAATTGAAGAGTGGCCGAGGTCAACATATGTAATGGAAATCCATATCTCTCTGGGTCTAGACATATATTATTGATGATTTGTGAAGAAAGTATCATGATTTTCAAACCCAATGACCAAGATTGCACGAAATGGTGTGAATTTTTTTCTAGATTCACTAATGTGAGGAAAGATTTAAGGAGCTCAAGAAGAGGCTTATCACTACACTGATACACACACTCCTGATAAGTGGAGAACTCTTTGTGGTGTACAATGACACCTCAAAAAAGGTATTAGGTTGCATGATGATGTAAAATGATAAAGTGATAGCCTACACATCAAGGCAACTGAAAATCCATGAACAAAACTATCCCACACATGATCTAGATTTGGTGGTTGTGATCATTGCATCGAAACTATAGAGGCATTATCTCTTGGGGTGAAGTGAGAGATATATACCGATCACAAGAGTCTCAGATATAAATTCAAATTGAAGGAGATTAATATGCGCTAGTGAAGATGGTTAGATCTCACCAAGTATTATGACTACTCAATCCACTTCCATCCCAATAAGAAAAATAAGGCTGTAAATTATCTTAGTATAAAGGATCCTACATCATTATCAATTTTGAGAATTGAAAGGATCCAATGTTATTAGATTTATAAAGAATTGACATGGGAATCATTAAGGTAGGAATACATCAATTCTTTCTCAAATGTTTGATCAACCATACCTCATGGAGAAAACAAAATATTCACCAAGAAAAGATATTGAAATTCTAAAAAGTGTGGAATCTATTAGAAATGGGAAATCCTATGAGTTCAAGATTGATGGAGAAGGAGTTGTAAAATTTGAATCACGATAATGTATACCAAGTGATCTAGATATAATTAAGGATATTTTTAGTGACACACATATCATAACATTATATATTCACTATAAGGCCACCGCCTTAAACCTTACATAATCTTGAGTTATTACAAGATTACACATTGAGGATCTTTTTGGATTTAGAGTTTTAGAGAATTAGAACATAAAACTTGCATTACATTCCACATTTAAACATAGTGGTTACATAAAGATAGTATTCATTTTTTCCCATCAATGGAAATATATTTAAAATAAAACATGGATTTTTTCTTGACACTTCCTTGACACTATCATCGTATCATGTACCTTTCCCTTGACTTGTGAAAAACATTTCAAAAAAAATGGGATGAGCATAAAAAGCTCAGTATGGGTTATAAAAATATGGAAAGGAAACATAAGTTCATATATACATAAGAATGAAATCATACATTACCCATAAAACATAATCAATTTAACATACCTCATCAAATCATGAATAAATCATTGAAATCACAAGACATAAAGGTAACCTGAGGCATTCATAACATTCTTATGTAGGGAGTAACCCTCTTGGTTACGTTTGGAATACCCATCACAGTATATTCCCTAAATCTCTTTGTAGAAACCTTAACATTTCACTCATTCGCGTTACCCAATGCATTGGAGGGCTATATCGGGCTCACCCGCCCTTAGTTTATCACAGAACCACCCGTCTTCATAATAATTCCCAAGAACCATAACATAATCGTATCACATAAAACATACATAAAGGAAACAAAACATTTCCACCTTTAAATCACAAGATATCAATACAAAACATTGATATAAAAACATTATGAAAACCATTTTCAATTCCAAAATAAAATAAAAGTAAAACATGGTATTTATTTTTCTTTTTAAAAAAAGTTATGGCTTGTAGAGGAATCCAAAACTCAAATAATGGTCATGGCGGCGGAGAAGTCGTTGTCACCGTATACGTATGACAAAAACATTCCCTTTTGTTGTTTAGTAAAATGATTCGTATAAAAAATATTCCTTTTGCATAAACATAAAAGTCAAAGGGGTTTATACACCGTATAAAAGAATGTTGTGTATAAAACAAAATATGCCTCAATGAAAGGAGATTGAGATGAAGTCCCATGCCTCAGGTCCGACTTGACTCAGTCGTTCATTAATCTCCTGAATAATAAACTTGATTTAATTTATACTTGTTTAAGAACCTTTTTCAAGTTCATTATTCCTTTTATATCACTTTTTTCCATTTCATGAACACTATGTAATTATTTAGGTTAATAACGGTTGTTTTAACGATCATTGGTACTTAAGTCAAAAATAAACTCTTTATAATTACAAGTTGTTCATGTATCCATTATATCTAGAATTATAATCATGATGTATATATCATATACATCTTATATATCCAGTATATACATGCATTTATAAAATTACATAATCATTTAAAGGTAAGAAAAGAAATGCAGCGTTCATGGTGACGGTAAGCTGTACGTACGCATGAATGCTACTTTCATTTCTATTTCGTATTTTATAGAATGGAATCATAATGATATAAAAGTATATATTAATTCCAGTGTAATATCATATATAATATCATAACTCCATCCTTTATACGTCCCACATATGGTATTTAACGAATCAAATCAATTTGAGGGGGCGGTAGTCTGCACTTCCTTAAATGAAGATATTGCGTTTACCAATAATGGAAACTATAAAGGTATGCCCAAAATGAAAATTACAGAAGCTTAAGGAAAACATAAACATATTATATATCATATATAAATATATTGTCATCTTAATGGAAACCTTGAAGGTGTTAAAAGAATGTTGAACAATCATCGTTTCGGGAGGCAGAAATTCGCCATCCATAGAAATAGTATGTTCTTTAACCATTAGATGTAGGTGTGTGTAAGTGTAGCTAGAATCCATCTTATAACAACATCCTAGTATATTTAAGATTCTTTATTTGTTACAAAATAAATTAATAAAGAGAGTTTAGGGGGTTGTAGAAGCAAAATAAAACAAAAGGACTCAAGTGAAGACATTACCTTAAAATCGGGTAACTCCCTTTGGTTTGAGATCAAAGGCTTCCTTGAGAAGACTTCTGCCCAAAGTGAGGCATCAAGAAGTAACAGAGGGAAGTGGAGAGGCAAAATGGGCAGATTTTGGCCAAGCCAAAGGCTTTGTAAGTTTGGGTAAGGAGGTAGAGGTGGGGGCCTTTTATAAGAGGAGAGGAGGGGCACTCTTGGAAAGTAATGAAATGTTACTTTATTTTAAAATGAGTTTCAGATTAAAATGGTCCAACATTGATATAATTTAAGTCTAAGGTGATAAGGGTTCTAAATATACCCATAAAATAGGTTTTGGACATGTGTAGGTCATAGATTTTACATTATCGTTTCATTTTATTTAAATCCTTTATTAATGAGGTAATCGCTGCATCATCATGATGTCATAAATAATTTAATATATTTAATGTCTAAAAATTATAAAAAAATATAATGATGTAGGAAATCTTTTTATATTTCTAATGAATATTTATAGTAAAAAATCTGACTTTTATAACCTCATGTAAAAATTGTTTTAGTAAAACATTTCATGTCTTGTGTCATTTTTACTTTTACATTAAATAAAAAGTTATTTATGTAATTTCCCAACCAAAGTGGCTCCATGGGATCCCCAAGTTGACCCATGGATTTTCTTGGTCGTCAATGACACATACAATAAATATAGGACATGTTTCTAGGTCATTTCATAGTATTAAAACATTATTTTTACCTTAAACTAAACTAATTTCCAATAATCGCGATTAAAAACAAAAAAGATACTATTCACCAGAAAATTATTTTAATCCCATTGAACCCCATTTTACTTCTTAATGACAACCATGTATGTCAGATTTTTGAAAATCAAATCACAAAAGTGTAAAAGATTCATTTAAATGAAAAATCAGTTTCCTTAACTGCCACTTAGTGGTTTCACTATTCATCAAAAATTGAAGTTTTTCAGAAAAATACCAAAACATCACCCTAAGCTATATTTGATATTCTGAATTCAAAAATGATGTCTATTTTACAAAATTCAAATCATATAAGTTACACTAATTAATTTAACAATTAATTCCCGTTGTCATGACAAATAGCGTGTTTTTATGAAACAATAAGTATCAAAAGATTGACACCAGTTTAAGTCCATTTTCAAAGTGAAATTAATTCCAATGACCACTATTGGATTAAATGGTAAAAATATATTCTAATCTCACTTTAAAACCAATTCAAGAGATAATCTAATCGTATAAATAAATTAGATTAAAAAGTAGTTTTGATGTAAAATGCAGTATTTTTCACTATTCATTAAAAAATGAACATTGTCAGAAAAATACCAAAAATTTACACAAAGTAAATTTTGATGTCCCAATCATAAAGAATAAGATTATTTTTAAAAACATAGCTTATAAAATTTTCAAAATATAGATTTAAATATGGTTTTCCATCAAAAGGTATTAAAACAATCTTTTAAAAATATTAGTGTATTCCATGCTTAAGATTGGATTTATTTTCATTTTACGCCTCTAAAACACTATCCAATTCATTAATAGACATAGATAAAAATATCTATTATTCATTACTTACTTGGGATGTTATATCCTTCCCCCATTTAGAAAATTGTGTCCCCATAATTTATTTACTTATCAAATAAATGGGGGTACTTATCCCTAATTGCATTTTCAGATTCCCATGTTGCCTCTTCCATCATGTGGTTTTTCCCCAAAACCTTTACCTGATTAATCACCATATTTTGTAAGACTTGCTCCCTATGGTCAAGAATCTGGACTGGTTATTCCTCATAAGATTGGTTCTCTTCCAGCTGAACTACCTCTGGACTCAAAACATGAGATGGATCTGGCATATACTTTCTCAACATCGAAACATGAAAAACATTGTGTACCTGAGATAAACTCGGATGTAAAGCCACTCGGTAAGAAACTGATCCACCTCTCTCCAGAATTTCATATGGTCCAATTAACCTTGGACTCAGCTTTCCTTTCTTACCAAATTGCATCACACTTTTCCATGGTGATACTTTGAGAAAAACATGATCACCTATCACAAAAGATAGATCCTTCCTCCTGTTGTCTGCATAACTCTTCTGTCTGCTCTGAGCTGTTCTCATGTGTTTCTGTATCAGCTGAACTTTTTCTGCCAACTCTTCTACCAATTCTGGTCCCATCAGCTTTCTTTAACCCACTTCATCCCAAAAAGATGTAGTTTGACACTACTTCCCATATAATACCTGAAATGGTGTCATCTGTATACTGGAATGAAAATTGTTATTATATGAAAATTAAACCAAAGAAAGATGATGGTCCCAACTTCCCTGATAATCCATCGAACAAGCATGTAGCATATCCTCTAAGGTCTGAATTGTTCGTTCTTACATCCCATCTGATTGAGGATGAAATGTTGTACTAAAATTTAATTCAGTACCCAATGACTTCTGAAGGCCTTTCCAAAAGTTAGAAGTGAACCTGGGATCACGGTCAAATACAATGTAGTGGGGAACTACATGTAACCTGACTATATCATTAAGATACAAACGGGAAAGTTGATCTAGGGAAAAAGTATCTCGTATAGCAAGGAAATGAACAGACTTGGTCAAACAATCAACAATAACCCATATTGCATTATTACCTCGAGGGGTCTTCGGCAATCCCACAACGAAGTCCACGGATATATTCTCCCATTTCCACTCTGGCACTGGTAAAGGCTGAAGCATCCCTTTGAGTAACTACCACTCTACATTAACCTGTTGAAAATTCAAACACTTCACAGTAAAATCAGCAATATCTCTTTTCATTCCATCCCATCAGTAATACTCCCATAGATCTCTGTACATCTTAGTACTGCCAGGATGAACTGAAAACGGAGAACTATGAGCTTCACATAACAACTCTCTATTCAACTATGAATCAAAAGGCACACACAATCTCTTCCCAAATCTCAAAACACAATCATTATCAATGTTGAATTCAGGCAACTTACCCTTTTGAACCAGCTCTACCTTTTTCTGCAACTCACTGTCTTTCTTTTGTGCTTTCTTGATTCTGTCTGATAGAGAAGATTTCACTGATACCTGAAATAAAACAGAAGGACATCCTGCACCAACAACTTCTATGCCAAATTCATCAAATCCTTAACCAAAGGATCACGTTTCAAATGCAACATTGTTAATGAAGCATTACTTTTTTGACTCAAGGAATCAACAACATTATTTGCTTTTCCCGGATGGTAATGAATTGTACAATCATAATCCTTGATTAATTCCAGCCATCTCCACTGTCTCATGTTTAACTCTTTCTGAGTGAATATATACTTTAAACTTTTGTGATCAGTATATATTTCACACTTTACTCCATACAAATGAAGCCTCCAAATTTTTAAAGTGAATACAAAAACAGCTAATTCCAAATCATGTTAGGGTAATTTACCTCATGAGTTTTCAACTGTCGTGAAGTATAAGCAATTACCTGATCATTATGCATTTGGAAACAACCAAGTCCTTTCAATGAAGCATCACTGTATATAAAAAACTCACCATTCTTGGAAGGTAGTTCCAAAACTATAGCATTCACCAATCTTCTTTTCAGTTCCTGAAAACAATCATCACATTCTTTTGTCCAGATAAACTTAACACCCTTCCAAGTTATCTTAGTCATTAGACTAGATAACTGTGAAAAATTTCTAACAAACCTTCGGTAATAGCCTGTCAAACCAAGGAAGCTACGAATCTCAGTTACTTTTGTGGGTCTTGGCCAGTCTTCCAGAACTTTTGTTTTTGCAGGATCAACAGTTATCCCATCTTTTGAAACAATGTGACCAAGGAAAGAAATTTTTTGCAACCAAAACTCACACTTTCTGAATTTCCCATACAATTTCTTTTCTTTTAAGGTTTTAAAAATAACCCTTAAATGTGTTTCATGCTCCTCTTTACTTTTATAAAACACCAAAATATCATCAATGAAAACAACCACAAACTTATCCAAGAACTCATGGAAAATTATATTCATTAAGTCCATGAATACAGCAGGTGCATTGGTTAGCCCAAAAGGTATTACTACAAATTCATAATGGAAATATCTTCTACGGAACGCAGTCTTTGGAATATCTGCTTCCTTTACCTTCAACTGATGGTACCCCGATCTCAGGTCAATCTTTGAAAACAAACTAAGCTCCCTGGTGCTGATCAAACAAATCATCGATATGAGTCAAAGGATATTTGTTCTTAACAGTGATGTTATTCAAGGCTCTATAATCAATACAAAGTCTCATAGAACCATATTTCTTTTTAACAAATAAAATAGGAGCACCCCATGGTGACGTGCTAGGTCGAATGAAGCCTTTCTCTAATAAATCTTGCAATTTCTCCTTCAACGCTAAAAGTTCAATTTGAGCCATTCGATAAGGGGGTTTTGAAATTGGCTTTGTATCAGGAACTAAGTCAATAGTAAACTCAACTTCCCGATCTGGTATTATTCTAGGAAACTCATCAAGAAAAACATCAGCATACTCATTTACCACTAGCACATCATTAATCTGAATTGTTCCTTTATTTTCAACGATGTGTGCAAGGTAGCATTCATTTCCATCTTTTACAAGTTTCTCAGCCTCTTGATATGTTATCAACAGTAAGGTTTCATTCTTGTACACAAACTGAAAGTCTTTCTGAAAAGAAACTTCTTTAGATCTACAGTCAATCTTAGTATGGTAAATAGAGAGCCAATCCATACCTAGGATAACATCAAACTCTACTAGAGGTAGAACAATAAGGTTTTCAAGTAGGTTCTTTCCACATATAAGGATAGGAATATTCTTATAAATTCTTTTTTCCTCAACATTTCCCAGAGGTGTTTTTACCAAAAGTTTAGGGGTCATTTCTTGAGATGGTATTCCCATTTTACTAGAAATGTTTTCCGAGATGAAAGAATGTGTAGACCCCGAATCAAACAACACACTGTCATAATCTGAAAAAACAAACAAAGTACCTGATACAACTTCATTTGATGGCCCGACATCTGCTGAAGTAGTTGCAAAGGATTTCACCACCCCTTTCTGCTTGTAGTCTAACTGCTTCCCATCACTCGAGCTCTTTGTCGGACACTCGTTTGTATAGTGACCCATATCATTGGACTTAAAACATTTCACTAACTGTAAATAAAATATGAACTTACCATCACCTTGATCTTTTTCAGTGCAATCACGAGCCTTATGTCCCATCTTACCACATCGGTACTACTTTCCAGAATTCAGAAGACATTCCCCAGCATGCCTTTTGCCACATTTATCACAAACTGGAAACTTAGATTTCTTACCATCAAACTTTTTTGAAGAATTCTTCCCTTTCTCCTGCCACCTCGGTCTCTTCTTCTATTGGTTTTTATAGAACACTTGATCATCGGCAAACTCCATTTCCACCTTCTCTGAACATCAAACAAGCTTTTCATAACTTTTAAACTCACGAGAAGCTAATGCCCTTAGATATTTTGGCTTTAATCCTGAGTAAAAACGATTGATTTTACTATCAAGGTCTCGGATAAAATTTGGAGCATACCTTGCCAATCGAGTGAACCTTTCTTCATAGGAAGCCACTGAGTCTTCCTCTTTCCTCAATTACAAGAATTGATTTTCCATCCTAAGTGGAACAACCTTAGGAAAATACTTCTCAAGAAACATACCTTTAAATTCATCCCAATCGAGAATATCAATCTCATCAGCGTCCCTTATATTTTTAACCATCGACCACCACTGATCTTCCTCACCCTCCAAACGGTAAATAGAAATACTAACCTTTTGATTGTCTAAACACCCCATGACATTGAAAATCATCTCCAGTGCTTTAATCCACCCTTCAGCTAGCACAGGGTCAGATGATCCTCTAAATGATGGGGGATGTTGCCTCATGAAATGTTCCACCGCTGACATGTTCCTCTGCGGTTGATCTGGCTAATCTCATGCATGGATACCACCACCATTTATCGCTTGAGTCAACTACGCCATTACTGCAACAAACTGTTCAGTTCCAATTCCGACCATCTCAGGATGCTGATTCGGAAGGTTATTTTCTTCTGTATTCCTTCCTAGCACTACTTCCCTGTTTCCTCTACGGAAATCAATTCTGAACAAACTTGTCTTAGATGAAGCAACATGGTAATCTTCAAATGCTATATCATTTCAATTTGACCATAAAAAAAATATTTTTGGATAATCATTTAATAGAATTTTAACTCCTAAAGTTATCTAAACCGACCTTTGATACCAACTATAGGGCCCCAGCCTTAAACCTTACTTAATCTTGAGTTATTACAAGATTACACATTGAGGATCTTTTCAGGTTTAGAGTTTTAGAGAATTAGAACATAAAACATGCATTAAATTCCACATTTAAACAAAGTGGTTACATAAATATAGTATTCATTTTTTCCCATAAACGGAAATATACTTAAAATAAAACATGGATTCTTTCTTGACACTTCCTTGACACTATCATCTTATCATGTACCTTTCCCTTGACCTGTGAAAATCATTTCAAAAAAACTTGGGATGAGCATAAAAAGCTCAGTATGGGTTATAAAAATATGGAAAGGAAACATAAGTTTATATATACATAAGAATGAAATCATACATTACCCATAAAACATAATCACTTTAACATACCTCATCAAATCATGAATAAATCATAGAAATCATAAGACATAAAGGTAACTTGAGGAATTCATAACATTCTTACGTAGGGAGTAACCCTCTTGGTTACGTTTAGAATACCCATCATAGTATATTCCATAAATCTCTTCGGAGAAACCTTAACGTTTCACTCCTTCGCGTTACCCAATGCATTGGAGAGCTATATCGGGCTCACCCTCCCTTAGTTTATCACGGAACCACCCATCTTCATAATAATTCCCAAGAACCATAACATAATCGTATCACATAAAACATGCATAAAGGAAACATAACATTTCCACCATTCAATCACAAATATCAATAAAACACATTGATATAAAAACATTATGAGATCCATTTTCAATACCAAAATAAAAGAAAAGTAAAACATGGTATTTATTTTTCTTTTTAAAAAATGGTATGGCTTTTAGAGGAAGCCGAAACTCAAATAATGGTCACGGCGGCAGAGAAGTCGTTGTCACCGCATACGTACGACAAAAACATTCCCTTTTCTCATTTAGTAAAACTCTTCGTATAAAAAAGATTCCTTTTGGATAAAAATCAAAGTCAAAGGGTTTTATAAACTGTATAAAATAAGGTTGTGTATAAAACAAAATATGCCTCAATGAAAGGAGATTGAGACGAAGTCCCATACCTCGGGTCCAACTTGACTCTGTCGTTCTTTAATATCCTGAATAATAAACTTGAGTTAATTTCTAATTGTTTAAGAACCTTTTTCAAGTTTATTATTCCTTTTATATCACTTATTTCCATGTCAAGAAAACTATGTAATTTTTTATGTTAATAACGGTCATTTTAACGATCATTGGTACTTGAGTCAAAAATAGACCCTTTATAATTACAAGTTGTTCATGTATCCATTATATCCAGAATTATAATAATGATGTATATATCATATATATCTTATATATCCAGTATATACATGCATTTATAATATTACATAATCATTTAGAGGTAAGAAATGAAATGCACCGTTCATGGAGACGGTAAGCCGTACGTACGCATGAATGCTACTTTCTTTTATATTTCATATTTTATAGAATGGAATCATAATGATATAAAGGTATATTATACTTCCAGGTTAATATCATATATAATATCATAACTCCATCCATTATACGTCCCACATATGGTATTTAACGAATCAAATCACTTTGAGGGGGCGGTAGTCCGCACTTCCTTAAATGAAGATATCGCGTTTACCCATAATGGAAACCATAACGGTATGACCAAAATTAAAAATACAGAAGCTTAAGGAAAACATAAACATATTATATATCATATATAAATATAGTTTCATCTTAATTTCCACCTTGAAGGTGTTAAAAGAATGTTGAACAATCATCATTTCGGGAGGCAGAAATTCGCCATCCACAGAAACAGTACGTTCTTTAACAATTAGATGTAGGTGTGTGTAAGTGTAGATATAATCATTCTTATAAAAACATCCTATTATATTTAATATACTGTAGTTGTTACAAAAGAAATGAATAAAAAGAGTTTCGGGGGTTGGAGAAGCAAAATAAAACAAAAGGACTCAAGTGAAGACATTACCTTAAAATCGGGTAACTCCCTTTGGTTTGAGCTCAAAGGCTTCCTTGGGAAGCCTTCTACCAAAATTTAGGCTTCAAGGAGTAATAGAGGGAAGTGTAGAGACAAAATGGGTAGGGTTTGGCCGAGCCAAAGGCTTTGGAATTGTGGGTAAGGAGGTAGAGGTGGGGGCCTTTTATAAGAGGAGAGGAGGGGCACTCTTGGAAAGTAAAGAAATGTTACTTTATTTTAAAATGATTTTCGGATTAAAAAGTTCCAACATTGATATAATTCGAGGATAAGGTGATAAGGGTTCTAAATATACCCATCCAATAGGTTTTTTACATGTGTAGGTCATATATTGTACATTATCTTTTCATTTTATTTAAATCCTTTATTAAAGAGGTAGTCACTGCATCATCATGATGTCATAAATAATTTAATATATTTAATGTCTAAAAATTATAATAAAAATATCATGATGTAGGAAATATTTTTATCTTTCTAATGAATATTTATAGTAAAAAATCGGACCTGTATAACCCCATTTAAAAATTGTTTTAGAAAAACATCTCATGTTTGCGTCATTTTTACTTTTACATTAAATAAAAATTTATTTATGCCATTTCCCATCCAAAGTGGCTTCATGGGGTCCCCAAGTTGACCCATGGATTTTCTTGGTCGGCCATGACACACACAATAAGGGTAGGACATGTTTCTAGGTCATTTCATATTATTAAAACATTATTTTTACCTTAAACTACACTAATTACCACTAATCGCGATTAAAAACATGAAAGTTACTATTCACCAAAAAATTATTTTAATCCCATTGAACCAAATATTATTTCTTAATTACAACCATGTATGTCATATTTTTTAAAATCAAATCAAAGAAGTGGCAAAGTTTCATTTAAACGAAAAATCAGTTTCTTTAACTGCCACTTAGTAGTTTCACTATTCATTAAAAATTGAAGTTTTTTAGAAAAATACCAAAACATCACCCTAAGATATATTTGATATTATGAATTCAAAAATGATGTCAATTTTACAAAATTCAAATCATACAAGTTACATTAATTTATTTAATAATTAATTCCAGCTGTCATGACAAATCGCGTGTTTTTATGAAACAATAATTATCAAAAGATTGACACCTGTTTAAGTCCAATTTCAAAGTGAAATTAATTGCCATGACCACTATTGGATTAAATGTTAAAAATATATTCTAATTTCACTTTAAAACCAATTCAAAATATAATCTGATCATATAAATAAATTAGATTAAAAATAAGTTTTGATGTAAAATGCAGTATTTTTCACTATTCATTAGAAAATGAACATTGTCAGAAAAATACCAAAAATTCACAAAAAGAAAATTTTTATGTCCCAATCATAAATAATAAGTTTATTTTGACAAACATAGCTTATAAAATTGTCAAAATATATATTTAAAAATGGTTTTCCATCAAAAGCCAGTAAAACAATCTTTTAAAAATATTAGTGTATTCCATGCTTAAGATTGGATTTATTTTCATTTTAAGCCTCTAAAACACTATCCAATTCATTAATAGACATATATAAAAATATCTATTATTCATTACTTACTTGGGATGTTACATTCACCCAGGGAGAAAAAAGATGTATCAATATCTTTGGGGGATTTATTGGTGGGACAATATGAAGAAGGAGACTGCTGAGTATAAATCAAATTTTCTGGTTTGTTAGAAAGTTAAGGATGAAAGAAAAAAGTATAAGTGGATGATAAAACCACTACCCATTCCAACATGGAAGTGGGATAACCTCACCATAAACATTGTCACAAGACTTACAAGTACATCCAAAGGAAACAATGACACATGAGTCATTGTGGATTTTCATACAAGGACAACTCACTCTATCAAAATTCTAGAGGACTTCTCATGGGATAAACTTGAATGGACATATATCAAAGAGGTGGTAAGGCTTTATAGAGTACCGCTATATATTATGTTGAGACCCAAGATTTACGTACATGGAAATTACATTACTTTTTTGGAATACATAATACATAACAAAAACAGACACACAAGGACCATAATTGTTTAGTGTCTTTTGAAACTCAGAATATAATCTTCTAATTGTGGTGAAAGATCTTCAACATATCCAATAAATATCTTCCTATTTTTTTTCTTACCTAAAACCTTTGTTTATATCCTAGGGAAAATAAAACATAAAAAGGGTGAGCTCAAATGCTCAGTAAGGGTAAACATAGAGAACATAAAACAATCCATAAACATTTGAATGTAAAAAATGAATATAAAATCTAAACATCAAAATCATGAGCAATGACATAATACATTTCAGTACATAAAAAATAGTTGATAAACTAGCATGGGAATAAAACATGAAATTGTGGCATCCGTTAAGCAAATGTTATGATTTCCATAGTGGCCAAGGCATTGCTGCCAAGACCATCTTAGAGGACAAAGTCCCTTACTGAATCGAGTTCACTCTTCGTTCCAGTCCTGTATCACTGAACCAGATTAACTTTACATTCCAAAAATATCTATCTCATGAGATATAAATATTTACCCAATTCATTTGATGGATATATAGGTCCCACCCTTCTCATATTGAAATCATTCTTTCGTGTGCCACAAAACAATCATAAATCATTCATCATAACCCAAAAAATAAAATGGGTTTCATAAACATCATACCATCTTAACATAATCCATATAAAACAAATGGATATCATAAAACCATGTAAATAATAGATACATTATACTTGAAACATAATCATACTAAATAATTTCACCTTATATGGAAAATAGTTTTTACAAAACACTTGAAACGAATTCTTGAGGAAAATATCCTTTCTTCATCAAAATCATTTTCTTTTTAGAAAATTAAATGAAATTTTAAAAGAAAATGATTTTGTTGAAAATAATCATGAAATCTTTTAGAGGAATCTTCATGAAAATTAGGTGTTATGAAACCATAAAAATCTATTCACTCCGTATAATTTTAAAAAAACATTCACCTCGTACTTTTGCCGGAAAAGTCAAAAAGTTTTCGTATGATAAACAAAAGAAATACTCCTTCCATAACACAATGTAGAAGTCAAAGAGGGGTAAAAATGACTTTAAAAATACCTGGAATAATATTTAACACTTTATAAATACATTTTTATGGACTTGGATGAAAAATATAACCCCAGTAAATATTTACGAATAAACAATCTCGAATAAGAATGAGATTCGAAAAATTATCCCTTACCTTAGGTCCGATATGCTTCGTACGTATCTGAACCTCATGTATAATGATTTAAATAATGTCATTGGCTTATTTCAAAATCATATTAATTGTTATTATATCATATATGGTTCACTTATGACTTTATATTACCCGTTCTTTTGTAAATTCAATGTTAAAGCAGCATTTTGGGTAAAATCCTTTTATTCATTGTACGTGTTTGGACTTGTTGTTAATGATATTATTATTACTTATATCATAATTTAATTACTTACAAAATGTAAAAAATGATTTATATATCATATATATTCAGTATATATATATATATAATAGATAGATAAATGAAATGAAACACACCGTTCATGGAGACGGTAGGCCGTACGTATGCAAGAATGTTGTTTTCCTTTCCTTATTGACTTGAATGGAAGTAAGTAGATGATATATATATATATACACACATAAATCTATTATATTTATCATGTCATATATTTCATTATTATTCATTATATATACTTTATAATAATTCATGAATGGTTAACATGGAGAATCAATCTCATCGTGTCGTGGAGACGGTAATCCGTACGTACGCACAAGCGATGATATCGTTCCGATATTTATTGAATTGAATTGGAGTGGATGATATAATATCTCAGAATCAGTATGATGTTATAATAACTATATATATTTATTCTTTACACTATTATACACATCCAAGTATGGTGGTGGTGGAAAATCGATTACAGCACGACGTGGAGACGGTATTCCGTACGTACGCACGCGCGGTGATTTCATTTTCCGTAGGATGGATAGAGGGTGAAATGGGGTTGCTTTATATTTATAATAAGATATCATTATATTAGTGATAATTATGTTATTACTTTATAACAAAACAACTAAATAAGAAGAAGTTTAAGAAGAAAGAAACTTGAACGAATCGGTAGAAGATATTACCTCTTCTTCGACACACCTATTTTAACCTTTCTCTTAAGGCACTAGAGTTGGTATTTTGAGGAGACCAGAACCTCTATAATGTTTATAGGGACGTTTATAAGGGAAATTTTCAGGGGTTGGCCAATCTTAAAGGCTCAAAATTATGTAAATAGAAGAGGGAGGAGGTGCCCTTTTATAAGGGAGGAGAGGGGCACCTTTGGACAAACATAAATTATTATTTCACAATAAAGTCATATATGGTTTATAATATCTCCAAATTGATTTATTTAGATTCTAAAGTGGGTATGGGTCGAAATAATCTCAAAAAATAGGTTTTAGACAAGTTTAGGTTGCTATTTTAACCTTATCATTTAGATTTAACTCTAAGTAAAATAATTTAACATTTACCGTGTCTTCTTGTTTTCTTACACTATATGGTTAATAAAATTACTATAACAAGACAAACGAACCCCAAGTGGTTCATTATTAATATATATAATCTTATCTAATTCATTTGGCTGAACCTTATATTTTTAGGAATAGAACATCAATTAATAATATAATATATGTTTTAAAAACTATTTTATGTCAATTTTGACACAACTTGGTAATTGATGTTTTTGAAAATTATAACAGCATGATTAGTTCAAAAAAAGTTTCTTAAATTAATACTAATATGTCATATTAACCTATAAAATTAGTTTAGTTCATAAAAAGTCTCAAATTACATTTACTTGGGTATTTATAACATCAATTATGTTAATATTTCATTAATAAGGTAATTACTGCATCATCATTGTGTCATAAATAAATGAAAATATTTAATGTATAAAAATTATAAATATAATACCATTATTTAGAAAATAATTTTAACTTTTTAATGAAAATTTATAGCCAAATTTATCTTATGTGTAACCCTATATTAAAATTTTTTTAATTATTAAACTTTGATTTTAACTCTTTTAACTCTTCTTTGAATTAAATAATAATAAATGTCCTAATATAATCCAAGTGGACCTAAATGATAATATTATATTCCTAAGGTTGTTTTTGGTCTAATTATAATTATCCAATAGAATTAGGACATGTTTTAGGGTATAAATAATATCATTTTTACCTTTAATTACCCTATTTACTTTTAACCGTGGTAAATAAAATAAAAAGTTACTATTCACAAAAAAAATTATTTTCATCTCCTTAAACCACATTTTACTTATAGATATCAACCGTGTCTCTTGTATTTTTGAAATTCTATTCACAGAAGCGGTAAAATTATGTTTTATGAAAATTTGCAAAAAACTCTTAGGAGGTAGGTAAAAGACGGTAAACATTTCAATATAATTTTTATATCTCTAAAATTATTATAAACTGACTCCAATGAATTAAATTGAACTTATAAATATATTATGTATATATTTTGACCTAAAATAAATTTAAATAAAATAAATAATTTTTTAAATATAAAGTCGGTTTTTAAATAGTAACCTAGTGTTTTCACTATTCATCAAAAATTGAATGTTTTTAGAAAAATACCAAAAATTCACCCTAGGATAATTTTGATATTCTGAATCCAAAAATGAAGTCAATTTTGAAAGATAACTTTTCAAAAAGTGGGTATTACTATTCATAATGGCTTGTTCATAATAATATTATAGTAATATCTCGTTTAGTGAAACTCGGTACTACGTATAACACATGCTATTGAAGAAACTTGCTTCTGGCATGAAAAACAAGCCTAGAATAGTGTTTGCGTATACTGTAAGATAATATGGTGTTTCTTATAGATCATGCTAATGCTGGTGTAGCGTACAACACAAGACATCCAAGTAATTAAAATAATATTTCTCATAAAATCTCGAGATGTTACATTCTACCCCCCTTAAAATGAATTTCAACTTCAAAATTCTTCATGCTTATAAATGGTTTACTACATGAAAGTTTATTTCCTAGAATCCCACATCGTAAAAAGTAATACTAAAACTTCATTTTAAAAAGGAAAGTTAGAATCATGATGGTCACCAAAAGTAACTCAACACTGGGTTTCGACATAGGACAACATAGGTGAAAATATGGTTATGGAAGAGAAATCTAACCATCAACTTCTTATGGAGAGTGGTAGAGAACATGGCTATGAAAAAGCCATCAATAAAAATGCCATAAATTTGTGATGATTTAAGGTACCATCTAATTCATCAGGTATGAGGGTACTAGGACAACATTTTTAGTTATCAAGATCATTTCCCTAATGTTGAAGAATTTTTTAATTAAAAGAAATACTTAAATGATTTAGATACATTCTCTCCGTTGTTTGTGCCTTGAACAATTTCCACTTCATCTTTTAAAGAAATGAAGTTGAATTTGTCATTCGTGAAGTGTTAGCAGATCATGTGATAGAATGATAGGTCATTCTGTCTATCTCTATCGCAAAACTTTTAACACAATTTATTAAATATACATAAGTCCATATATGCTGAGATTAATCATATTTGGTTGCTAAAATGGACTTATACTTCATCTATCATAGCTCTTAATCAAATAATACTACTTTCTACTAACCATGGACTTCTTGTAGGCCAGTGATAAAGGCCTATCGCACTTCAGTTGTGGGTTCGATTCCCACATCCTTGTCCGACGCGACAGGTTATTGACCATACTACGGGTTGTAATTTTTCTAAAACTATACAATTATAATATAACAAAAAAGTTTTATCCTTAAACAATACTATTTCATGTCTAAATTAATCTATTATAATCTTTAGGTTCATCCAAAATACTTCTGTCCAATATCATAGTATAAATAAATCGATTACTAGAAAGGTCATCTAACAAGCATTGAATACTATCATTTTTAGCTCGCATATCATAATACATATATCTGTTTGGTCACAATCCAAACATGTGAATTCCTTAATCATGTATTCTTTTAAAAAATGAATACCCATTGAACCTTAGTGAAAACATGAATGTTTTCAAAAGTTAACACTTTCCACATACCAAAATCCCAAAATTCTGTATACTCTAACCATGATATCACTTTGTCCTTATACCAGTCATGAGATCATTAATACTATCAAACATCTCATTATCGCCTTATCCTTTCATTATGCACATATCATCTACCTTCCAAAAATATTTGAATAAGCTTTCATTATTACCAGTACCATTCAGCTTATACTTTCAAAAACCCAAGGAAAGACAAAAATGTAACAATCTTTAGATTTTTCTTTATTCCATAGTACCACACATTATTCTTGATAAACATACAATCATTCCACTACTTTCTTAAACCACTGACTGAACTTCATCATTTCTTTCATCTCATATATCAATTGTAGTCACTTCATCATCATCCACCTAAATAATACCCATATGACCATGCTAATTCTCTTCATGAGATTTTCCCTTAGGGCATTGGTATGAATAATGCCCATACATTCCACATTTAAAACATTTAACCATTGTTAATGTCTTAGAAATACCATTATCCTTGTCCATGTTGTTAACTGAATCTTTTCCTTTGCACTTACTGGATTTGTGTCTTTCTTTTCTACACCCAAAGCATCTTCCAATTCCTTAGAAACATTCTCCCTGATGCCTCTTCCCACATGATTTACATGAGGGGAATTGAACATTCTTTCTTCTATGATCCTCATGAAACTCTGTCTTTCTCTTATTAGCTGAGTCAGGAAACATACCAAACTTGAGATTGTTGTTCATATTATTAGATTTATGATTAGGCATAATAATGATATGTGGACTTCCAGATCCAATTTCATTTGGTTTCTCACAAAGATTATCATTCCACTATCCATAATATCCTCTATTATCATGAATCTTCCTATTTCTATCCATTTTCTAAAACCAAAAAATAATAGTGTGAGAGGAAAAAATCATAATCAATGGGGATTACCGTCAATATAAAACATATTAGGTTAAATTCTAAGTTCATTAATGTAATCCTTTGGCTATAACCTATACTTATATGTAACCTTAGGGATATCCCTAGACATGCCTTAGAAATATCTCTAGGGATATCACTAAAGGTTTGTCATCCTAGTATACAAAGGTTAAGAAAACCTTTTCTATGATACCAATTGTAGATACCCAAGCATGAAGTACATGGAAATTACATTAATTTTACAGAATACTTAATACATAACAAAATCAGACACACAAAGATTGTAATAGTTTAGTGTCTTTCGAAACTCGGAATATAATCTTTTAATAATGGTGAAAGATCTTAAACATCTCCCAGAAAGATCTTCCCCTTTTGTTTTCTTACTTAAAACCTTTATTTATATCCTGGGTAAAAGAAAACATATAAAGGGTGAGCTCAAATTCTCAGTAAGGGTAAACATAGAGAACATAAAACAATCCATATACATTTGAATGTAAAAACATGAACATAAAATCTAAAAATCAAAATCTTGAGCAATGACATAAAACATTGCAGTACAAAAGGCATAGATGATAAAATATAATGGGAATAAAACATTAAATTGTTGCATCCATTAATCACATGTTATGATTTCCATTGTATCCAAGGCATTGCTGCCAAGACCATATTAGTGGACAAAGTTCCTTACTGAATTGAGTTCACTCCTCATTCCAGTCCGGTATCACTGAACCAGATTAACTTGCCACTCCAGCCATGTCTATCTCATGAGATATAAATATTTACCCAATTCATTGTAGGTAGATATTGATCCCACCCATCTCATATTGAAATCATTCTTTCGTGTGCCCCAAAACAATCATAAATCATTCATCATAACCCAAAGAATAAAATGGGTTTCATAAACTTCATCCCATCTTAAGATAATCCATATAAGACAAATGGATATAATCAAACCATGTAAATAATAGAGACATTATACTTGAAACATAATCATACTAAATAATTCCATCTTAGATGGAAAATAGTTATGACAAAACACTTGAAATGAATTCTTGAGGAAAATATCCTTTCTTCTTCAAAATCATTTTCTTTTTACAAAATGAAATGAAATTTTAAAAGAAAATTATTTTGTTGAAAATAATAATTAAATATTTTAGAGGAATCTTCAAGAAAATTAGGCGTTATGAAATCATAAAAATCCTTTCATGCCGTATAAGTTAAAAAAATATTCTCCTCGTACTTTTTCCAGAAAAGTCAAAAAGTCCCTTGTATTGTAAACAAAAGAAATATTCCTTCCATAACACAACGTAAAATTCAAAGAGGGGTAAACATGACATTAGAAATACATGTAATAATATAAAAGACTTTATAAATACATTTTTATAGACATGGATGAAAAATATAACCCTAGTAAAAACTTACGAATAAACAATCTCAGATGAGAATGAGATTGGAATAATTATCCCTTACCTTAGGTCCGATATGATTAGTACATATTTAAACCTCATGTATAATGATTTAAATAATTTCATTGAATTATTTCAGAAAAATATTCATTGTTATTATATCATATATGGTTTACTTATGACTTTATATTACCCGTTCTTTTGTAAATTCCATGTTAAAGCAGCATTTTGGGTAAAATTGTTTTATTTATCGTACGTGTTTGGACTTGTTGTTCATGATATTATTATTACTTATATCATGATTTACTAAATTCCAGAATGTAAAAAATAATTTATATATCATATATATTTAGTATATATATATATAATAGATAGACAAATGAAATGAAACACACCTTTCATGGAGACGGTAGGCTGTACATACACATGAATGATGTTTTCCTTTCCTTATTGACTTGAATTGAAGTAAGTAGATGACACACACACAAACACACAGATATATATACATAAATCCAGTAGCTTTATAATGTCATATATTTTATTATTATTCATTATATATACTTTATAATCATTCTTAAATGGTTAACATGGAGAATGAATCTCATCGCGTCGTGGAGACGGTAATCTCTACGTATGCACGAGCGATGATATCGTTCCCATAATTATTGAATTGAAATGGAGGGGATGATATAATATCTCAGAATAATTATGTTCTTTTAATAACTATATATAGTTATTCCTTACAACATTATACCCATCCAAGTAAGGTGGTGGTGGAAAAACAGATTACACCACGGCGTGGAGACGATATTCCGTATGTACGCATGCGTGGTGATTTCATTTTTCGTAGGATAGATAGAAGGTGAAATGGGGCATTTTAATATTTATAATAAAATATCAGTATATTAGTGATACTTATGTAATAAATTTATAAAGAAACAACTAAAAAATAAGAAGTTCAAGAAGAATGAAACTTGAAAGAATCGGCAGAAGATATTACCTCTTCTTCGATTCACCTCTTTTAAGCTTCCTCTTAAGGAACTAGAGTTGGCCTTTTGAGGAGACCAGAACCACTATAATGTTTTAGGGATGTTTATAATGGAAATTATCAGGGTTTGGCCAAGCTTGAATGCTCAAAATTATGTAAAGAGAAGAGGGAGGAGGTTCCCTTTTATAAGGGAGGAGAGGGGCTCCTTTGAAAAAACATAAAATATTATTTTATAATAAAGTAATATTCGGTTTATAATAGCTAAAAATTGATTTATTGAGAATCTATAGTGGGGATGGGTCAAAATCCTCTAAAAAATAGGTTTTAGACAAGTTTATGTGACTATTTTAACCTTATCATTTAGATTTAACTCTAAGTTAAATAATTTATTTTTTACCGTGTCTTCTGGTTTTCTTACACTATGTGGTTAATAAACTTACAATAAAAAGAAAAATAACCCCAAGTGGTTCATTATTAATGTATATAACCTTATATAAGTCATTTGGATGATCCTTAGATTTTTAAGAATAGGATTCCAATTAATAATATAATATTTTTTTTTTAAACTATTTTATGTCTATTTTGACACTATTTGGTAATTGATTTTTGTGAAAATCATAACAGCATGATTAGATCGAAAAGAGTTAATAAAATCAACACTAATATGTCATATTAACCTAGATAATCAGTGTAATTCATAAAAATTCTCAAATTACATTTATTTGGTTATTTATGACATCAATTATGTTAATATTTCATTAATAAGGTAATTACTGCTTCATCATTGTGTCATAAATAAATTGAACTATTTAATCTCTAAAAATTATAAATAAAATACCATTATTTACGAAATAATATTATATTTATAATGAATATTTACAGCTTAATTTATCTTATGTATTACCCTATATTAAAAATCTTCTAGTTATTAAACTTTAATTTTAACTCTTTTAACTCTTCTTTGAATTAAATAATAATAAATATCCAAATCTAATCTAAGTGGACCTAAATGATAATATTATATTCCTGAGGTTGTTTATGGTCGAATTATACTTATCCCATATAATTAAGACATGTGTTAAGGCAAAATTAATATCATTTTTACCTTTAATTAACTTATTTACTTTTAACTATGGTAAATAAATGTAAAAAGTTACTATTCATCAAAAATTATTTTCATCTCATTGAACAAAATTTTACATACTGATATCAACCGTGTCTCTCAGATTTTCTAAATTCCATTCACAGAAGTGGTAAAATTAAGTTTTATGTAAATTTGCAAAAAGCTCTTAGGAGGTAGGTAAAAGACGGTAAAAATTTAAATATAATTTCTATATCTCTAAAATTATTATAAACTGACTCTAATGAATTAAATTGAACTTATATATATATTATGTATCTTTTTTTGACCTAAAATAAATTTAAATACAATTAATAATTATTTAAACAAAAAGTCGGTTTTTGAATAGTAACCCAGTGTTTTCACTATTCATCAAAAAATGAAAGTTTTCAGAAAAATACCACAAATTCACCCTAGGATAATTTTGATATTCCGAATCCAAAAATGAATTCCATTTTGAAAGATAAAATTTCAAAAAGTGGGTATTACTATTCATAACGGCTAGTTCGTAATAATATTATAGTAATATCTCGTTTAGTGAAACTCGGTATTGCGTATAACACATGTTGTCGAGGAAGGTTGCTTCTGGCAAGAAACACAAGCCTATAATAGTGTTTGCGTATACTATAAGCTAATACGGTGTTGCATATAGTGTATGCTAATCTTGGTGTAGCGTACAACACAAGACATCAACGTAATTAAAATAATATTTCTCATAAAATCTCGGGGTGTTACATATTATATATGATAGAGATCCTAGATTCCCAATGATGTTCTGGAAGAGTCTCCAACATGATCTAATCACTGAACTGAACTTCTGTATGACCTATCATCCTCAGAATGATATCCAATCTGAGCAAACTATTCAGACACTAGAAGACATATTGAGAGAGTGTTCTATGGAATTTAAAGAAGGATGAGACCAACATATTCCACTTGTTGAATTATATTTCAACAACAGTTTACACTCCAGCATCCAAATGGCACCATATGAATACCTTTATGGGAAAAGTTGAAAAATAAATGCATGTTGGGATGATGTCGGTGAGCATAAGCTGTTAGGACCGGAAATAGTTGAAGAAATGGATGAGAAGGTGAAAATCATTCAACGACACATCAAGGTAGCCCAAAGTCAACAGAAGAGTTGTGGGGACAATCATCAACGGGACATCGAGTTCAAATTTGGAGACATGGTATTCCTCCACATATCTCCATGGAAAAGATCATGATATTTTCAAATAATGGAAAACTAAGTCCCAGGTACATTGGCCCCTTCGAGATTCTTTATCGTGTCAGAGTTGTGGCCTATTAACTAGCACTTCAACCTACCTTGTCTAAATTACACGATGTCTTCCATGTATCCCTATTAATGAAGTACATACCAGAACCTTCACATGTACTATCTCTAGAGGTAGTGTAGTTGGAGAATGATCTATCCTATAACAAGCATCCAGTGAAGATCTTGGATCACAGAGATAAATTTCTATGGAACATGACTTCTCACATGGTCAAAGTACTATGGAAGAACCATAATTATGAAGAGGAAACATGGGTTTTGGAGGTGGAAATGACGGAAAATTACCCACACATGTTTTGATGAGTGGGTCTACGACATCTTTTTCAGGTGTTTCTATTCCCCTTGTCTACCCATTTTTTTTAATGGGTAAAGGCTTTGTGTTCTTCAAAAGCGTGTGTGGTGTCTGTTTAGGTGATTCTATATCTCATTCTCTTTTTATTATTTCATAAGAGGCATTGTCCCAGAATCTACATAGTATCATGAATTAAGGAATACTAATTCCATTTTTTTATCACATGGGTAGTGTTATTGTCTCACACCTAATGTTTGTAGATGACATATTGATTTTTGTTAACTGAAGGAGAAGATCACATTGCGGTTTCTTGGAGATCATGTCCACCTATAGTGGTTTGAGTGGGAAAAACATTAATTCAAGAAAGAGGTGTGTTTTCATCTCTATGAAATGTCTTGGAGGGAGATTTAGGGAAATTAAAACACTAATGAGGATAAAAAAGGGGCAATTTCCAATAACCTATCTCAGATCCCATCTTTCTTCTAGCTGTATCAAGAAGATATTTTTTTGATGATATCCTCAATAGGATGTTGGGCATAATTTATAACTGGAAGAACAAGGTCTTATCCTTCGATGGTAATTTAAAATTAGTTAATAGTGTGTTAATATCCATCCCCATACTTATTCGTTGAACCTTTATACCACCAAATGGTACGATCAATAGGATGAAGAAGGTTATGATGGAATTCTTGTGGGATGCTAATTCTTGTGGTCAATATTATTGGGTATCTTGGAATCACATGGCCAGGTCTATTGATGAAGGCAAAGTGGGTTTGAAGGAAATAAAAGAGACCATGCATGTATTTCAAGCCCAACATGCATTGGATATCATTAAAGGTGTTTCGTTATGAGAATCCTTCTTCATAGACAATTACAGTTCCCAATTGGAGGTAGGTGAGGCCTAGAGGGGTAGACCCTTTTGGTTGGAACGATGTTTCTTCCCCATGCTGGGGGAGTTATAGAGTCATTCCTGGTGGATAGTGGGGAAAGGGGAGATCAAATTTTGGACTTTTAACTAGGTGGGAGAGAGACTGTTATATCTTGGATGTCCGGCCCCATGCAGTTCCTTCAGGGAAGTGAGCGAGTACCTAGATTTGGTCAGGAGGCTTCTATCTAAAGAGAAGTTGGAGGTGTTTGATAACATTATCATAAATGATGAGGTTGATAGAAATTTCTTTATAGTTTCGAATGTGGGCATCTTTTTGGATCATGATTATATTTAGAAGATTTGTGAAGGGGAGAAATAGGATGTGTGGGTGGTCATGTTTTGGAACAAGGATCTCCCCACTAGTGTGAACTTTTTTGGTTTGGTGTCTTTGGTACTTGGAAATTTCCACCAATGATAAAATCCAAAGGATGGGCATCTAGTTGTCATCCCATTTCTTTTGTTTTTCCCATCCAAATACTGAAAGCATGGCTAAACTTTTATTTCATAGCAAAATGGATTCTTATTTATGGTTCTAATTCCATCAGCAGGTCTCCTTCGGCAAGGGAAAGATCTTAGTGCAAGATTTCATCACATCTTGGATGCATGTAGTGGGTTTGAATGGTAGGGAGCTCAAGGTGTGAGTTTCTATTTTTATATCTATTTGCTGGACTATATGGGAATCTCAAAACTAGGCTAGACTGGGGAACATCCACTCTCTTTACTTTATGTAAATGAGGATGCAGTTGAGGTTAGTGGAGCTGGAATACCTAATGGAAGTAGGCCAAAAGATTATATTTGGTTCTAGGTTGATGAACAAGTCTTGGATTGAATATATTACTATGGGGTGATGGATTTAGTGGGAGAAACTATAGAATTTTCTAAAGATGAATATTGATGGTTCTTGCCTAAATAGTTAGATGTACGGTGGGAGGATTCATAGAGATTTGGAAGGCTCAATTATTTGTGGGTTAAGTGCTTTTTTATGGACCGAGCTGTTCATTGGGAGTGGAAATCAGGGTTCTTCATTCTGGCCTTAGGTTGGGTAAAGTGTTTGGAATATAAGTGAGGGATATTGAATTAGACTCTGATGTTTTGGTAAGAATTATTTAGGGTAAATGCGGCGCTCCTTGGATGTGGTCCTACCTAATTAAATGTTGTTCATTAGACACCAATGTAGGCCAGTGATTAAGGCACTTTTGGGGAGAAGAAAACTTCTTATTTTATGTTCTTGCATGAGTGGGGAATCTGAATGACACTCTCATTATTTTTTATAGTTTGAGATCTCATCCATTGAAATGTAAAAGTTTTGATCAAGGAGACAGTTTGGGGCTTCACTATTTTCGTCCCCCTTAGGTTTCCATATGTATCCAGGTGGATCATGAAACCCCTATTATAATAAAAAATTAACTTTCAAAAAAATTACTATGTGACCTTTAAACATAATATTGTTACTTTTGTGACTTGAATTTTGAAAATCTGACATACACGATTGTGATCAGAAATATGTTTAGAGTCTGATAAGGAAAAGTTAATTTTTGTTGAATTGTTATTGAACCTTATGAATATTAATGTTACCCTTATGAATAGTAACATGACCCTTATGAATAGTAAATTTTCCACATGAATAAGTAACCTTACCAATGAAAATAAAAATAAAATATATCCATCTTTTTAGTGAAAATATTATATAATTATATCATAGTGTTGGTATTTTGTGAGTTATGTATATTTAATTAAAATTTTATGATTAATTTAATAATTTAAAATTAAATTTATTTTTATAAAATTTATTCATAAATAAAATTTTTTATGACTTATAATTATATGATAATTTTAGGAGACCTTAATTAAACTTTCAAAATGTTAGAAAGAAAGTTTTAAATTTAAAATTTGTATTTTTTAAATTAAATTATGACTTTAATTAAAAATTAAATATAAAATATATAGAAAATAATTTTCATAAAAATAAGTTCATTCTTGATTTCTACACAACAAAAAATGGTTTTGGTGAATTTTTGGGATTTTTCTGAAACACATGAATTTTTTATGAATAATAAAATACAATAATTTGTTGCATATATACATTATATGAAAAATACAATATTTATTTAGTCATGGATATTGTAAAAACCTTGGGTTCAAACACAACTGCACATATTAATATTTTCTCACAATAATTATTACTATTTCTTTTCTTGAGTAAAATAATAAAATAATAAATAGAATATTGAAAAACCCTTCTCTTCTCCACTATAAAAACCACCCTCACCCTATCTTTTCTTCACTCTATTAAAGACTTTTTACTTATTTAAATTCTTCTAAAAAATCTCCCTAATCCCCTTTCCCACATCCATCATCCCTTGGTCTCTTCAAAATACCAAATCCTCTCCCCTAATGAGGTTCTCAAGGAAGATATAATCAAGAGGTAAATTCCTCTTTTTCATTTCCTTTATTATCATTGATGTTCCATTATTTTATTTTTTATTCCTAACCTACTTTCATCCAAATGATATGATAACTCTATTAAAATAAATTTACTAGAATTTTTTATGACAATGGAATAATTTATCATCATCTCTCATTTCCCCTACTTTTACACTAGGAATGAAAAGACCATATGAGATGTGTTAATTTCTCACATTCATGGACGACAAGTTTTAAAATTCTATTACCTTATTCAATTCTAGTCATGAAACCACTTTTATTGTTGAAAAAGAAAACAATATTTGTATTATATCTAATTTAAGGTTATGCAATCTTATGTCTATATAATATTAATTTATAAAGAAAAAAGTCTTCAATGTGATAAAAAAACCGCCAATTGACCAAAACAATTACCATTAAAGTTTTATATAATGATTCATTTTCACTAAAAACAACCAAATGAATTTAATATCCAATTAATCCTTTGTATGATCACTAATAAAATATAACTCCAATTATGGACAACCATTTTCAACTTACATGTTTATCAATACATGTATATAGGAAAACTAATCATGATAACCAGTGAAATAAACAATGAAATAGAACCACTTTACCCACAAAAAGGTCATAAATAAGACTAATAAGGTTATAATAAATCAATTAAATAACTAATATGTTTTGTAAATATTACTTAATTAAGTTAATTTGTTTATATAGGACATTAATATCAAGGGAATAACACCATCAGACCTAAGGTAAGGGATTCTACCCAAACCTCCATTATTCATTTGGGTTTCTCTATCTTTATTTTTACCCAAATGAAGTTATCTATTATTTTATGTACTTATCTTAAATTATATTTACATGCTCCAAAATAATTAATGTTGACCCATTCATCATTATATTCTGTTAATATACATGCTTTTAAATGATTACCTCCTCAATTATTCCTGATAAGCCAGTCCGTTTGAAGTGAATTTTCCAATTCTTACATAATTACAAGTGCACTATATAATCTATTTTAAGCCACCATTATTTTTATAAAACCAATATTTTTATTATGAAAACCATCTTGGTTGACATATGTTTTTATATATAATATTATTCCCTTTTATGTTTTAAATGACCTTTGATATTTTCCGTTAACCACACTAAAAAGTTTTGATTCAAATGTTTCTTAAGTATTCTTTTTACATGTTATTACTTAAAGTGACATCAATTTTTTTGGTTTGTTCCTATTATACCATATTATTATCTATGTATGATCAATTCCTTCCATTCATGGAAATTTTTATGATACTCCAATTTTTTTTTCTTTATGACACTATTATGATACCCAATTCTTACAATGGGCAACCCTTATGTTTATGTATGATTGATTATGTATGATTCTATACGTGTAAAGGATATTTATGAACACGTTATGATGGTTTATCCTTGATATAACTCCAATGCATTGGGTAAATTTGAGTCTCATGAGATGTTATGTGCAACGGTCTTGGTGATTATCCTAGACTCATGCTACCATGTAAAACGGTCTTATTGGTTAACCTTGATTTGGGATACTCAATGTGACACGATCCTTGACTCATGATAAAGTCATATTTTATGTTTTCAGAACATTACTATGAATCCATGTTTATATGATCCCTTGTTTATATGTTATGATTCCATATGTTATGTCCTTTTTTATATTATTATCTCATGCCTTCTAACCAATGTTCTAAAGCTTAATTCTTATGATTATTCCCTTACTATGTTTTTAGATCATCCATTTGTTCATGTTATCCCCATGTTATCATTTGAAGATGTATGAGAACTACTAAAAATAGGATCACTTTATGGAGATTTAATAAAAGTTTTTTTATGATATTTAATTATATACCCAGTCTTCCAAGACAGTAGACTTTACGATCCTTGGCTGGTAAAATGATGTTTAATTACGCATAAAATCTTGTAATGTTATGATTAGAATGATATGGTCCCTATATTTTTTCTTATCTTGGTTTAATAATGTTATGAAAAGTAAATAAGGAGGCTGGAGAGATATTGAGTTATATCCCAAGGAGTTTTGGGGTGTTGGACATATTGAACATCAAGTTTTTTATGAGGAAGTTAAAACAAAAAACAAGAATGGTTTTGAGAATTTTAAAGGTGATTTTTATGGGAAGGTGGATAAATGATTTGAAATAGAGTAGAATGTTTTTGTGAACAAATATTTTGAGAGAAAATCTTGAGGGGATAAATATATATTATAAAAAGAATCAAGGATATAGTTTGAGATTATATTATATGAGATATTTTTTTTATTTAAAATTAATCAAAATTATGAATAAGTGATAAACCACATACACTATTTCTTATCATCAACATTTTTTGAAGAATAATTTAATTTTATATGAACTATTGAACCCCATTTTTCAAATAATAATATAAAGTTCTTATTTTTTTTTGTGGATTTTAAGTCTAAAGGTTCATTAAAATTTCTCTATTGTGTCAAAAAAATCAAAAGTAGTTCCCTATAGTATCTATAGATTATAGAAACATTTCCATGCATTATCATTATATTATACCATTTGGGTTAACCAAGAAAGAGGCCTATGTTTATTATTTATTTCTTTGTTCAGTAAAGAGTTTTTGTAAGTAATAGAAAGAAATTATTCTCTAATATCGAGAACAAGATTGAGATCCATGATAATGATTTAAAGTTTAAATACCAAATTCACCATCCCTCTCAGGGTATATTCTATGATTAGACACCAAAACAATCAAAACACACATAGTTCGGTGCTACATAATGGGACACATCATACCTTTTAAGTTCAAGTGACAAGGACCATTGTGGTTATTTTTAAAGTCACATAGTCATGACTAAATGAAGAGTATTTTAAGGTTGTATATCTAGGACCCTTTCTAAGTAGTTTATTTTCATATATAATGGAATATTAGGTCAAATATTTCTAGTGACGTTTTGTATATGACTTATTTATGAGGATACATTTTTAGGTTATATCAAATGAAATATGGACCTTTGTGAAGGGTTTGTTTTTTGGGAATATGGCCAATTGAGGACATAGATTTTATAGGAAGTTTGGCCTTGTGAGGATATGATTTCATAGGTTTTATGGCTCAGTTAGGGTATGGTTCTAGATTTTGTGTTTTAAAATTTGAGAAAACTTTTATATATCAATGTTATTAGAAATATAATTCCTTATAGTTCATGTTGAACAGTTTAATGCCACGTGAAAGGACTATATAATGTATTTTAGTGACATGGGATGTAGATGTTATTGTTTATTTTTACATTGTGTGATAAGGAAATCCATTTAACAAAAGGAAAAAAATATATTATAGAGTGTGACATGGCATGGACTATCCTTTTGTGTTTCGTAGGGAATATTTCCCTTTGAAGGAAGTGACATTCAAGAAATATGGCACTTTTAGAAATGAGTGGAAGCTTACACCTATCAGGAGGGACCCTATATGTTCAAACTTCCATTTCCTATTGGTTGGTAATGAGATATGTAAGTATAAATTATATATCATGGAATATAGACCAACGAAAATTAGTTGGGTCTTATATGTGGTTTTTCTAGAGGCACTCATCCTGTGTGTGGTTAACTAAGTGGTGAAGGATGAGTTGACATATAGATAATTTATACCCATGAAAATAGATTGGGTCATACACCTAGTAATAGGATCATTAATGCTTGTTTTATTAATTTTAAAAGGATGTATATTACAACAATTCAATTGCCAATATGAGCATCATAATCTAGGGGAGGACTCACTGATATCCTCACAATAGAGAGTCATTTTATCAACAAGATTCATGACTGTAAATTTCCTAAGGTCCCAATCAGTTAGGGAGGATAAACAAGATTCTCCTTTTATTAAAGAAATAAATAATAAAAATTGTGAACATTGATGATTATGGTTTGACCATGTATCTTTGGAGGTTATTGATTCTGTACAGAGGAGTACCACCTTGTAATGATTTTATTTGTTCCAATGTGTTTCTAAAAGTATTCTTGGTAAATCTTATTCTCCCATTTGAGAAAACCAAGAAAATGAGTTATGTAGAAAGGGTTTTATACATGTTTGGAAGTATTTACTAGGATAATTTCACTATTTTATAGGTCTAGGATATGTTTCACCCATTCAAGAGGGTCTAGGTGAAATTTCACCCATGGATGAGACTAGGGTTAAGGGGTGACCATAGTGGGGAGTAGGATGAAAACGGAAAGCCAATTGTGGGGTAGGATAAAGTACCAATTTAATGGTGAGTCAGGTAAAGTGTCACACTAGTGAGATCTAGGGTTAACTGTCACCCAAATAGAAGTCTTGGAGGAAGTGTCTCACCAGTTAAAGGCAAGGGAGAAATGTTACCCTAGTGGGATTCCTAGAGAATATGGAACATTAGTTGGAAGTTAGGGTATATAAAACCACAAAATTATTGGTTAGGGAAAGGTGTATCCCTAGTATAAAAATGGGGAGCAATGTCCCCATTGTTAAAGGCCAGTGAAAATATTGTCTCTCTAGAGAAGGTTAATAAGATGGTGTTTCCATACTAGATTTCTAACGAAAAGTGGTCACCCTAGACAATGGTTGGGAAAAGGCATTTCTTTAGTGGTGTGCTTCAAGGGTGAATATAGTGCATGGTGAATTTGTGTGGCTATACTAATAGGGGCCCCTTTCTAATATTTTTTATAAATAAGAGATAAGCAGTGTTCCATTAATATTTTAGTGTACTAAACCTTTTGGTGAATCGATTACCCTCATTTTATAATTAATTCTCTTAGGTTTTATGCTTAATTATGTTGTTTAAAGGGAGGTTGAAGACTAGGGTGCACTGAGTTATTTGGGTGTTTCTTAATCTTATAAAGGTCTAAAAGGTACTAAAAAATAGGGAGATGGGTTTTATTTATTAGAAAAATATGGGGATAAGGTGAATGAATAATGGGAACCAAGGCCGTCTGCACAAGTGACCAGGGCCCACAATACGAGAATGTTGGTGAGGCCTCATGATAGTTGTCAGGAAACTCAACTAGAGAATGCAGGACATACTCAGGGTCTGAGATATGGTCATTATGGGTTAATTACTTAGGAACCGTATAGGGATACCAAGGAAATGTATTCTGGGTACACCTGGAGTTAGGCACTCATAGACCATGGAAGTTGCATAGACTTCAAGAAAACATCATAAACATATAACATCAAAAAACTGAATTATTTAAATTGGGTTTTCATTTTTTTCAAAGAGTTTTCAAATAAAAGACTGTGAAACTAAATATTACCCAATATTTCATGTTCTACAACAAAAAGGTGTTTTATAAGGTTAAAAAGTTCCCATAGTTCCAAAAAAAGTGGGGTTTGTTCCTTTTCATTAGTGCTAGATGAAATACAAGGCCTCCTACAAATGGTATATTCTCACCAAAAAATCATAGGATTTTGAATTATTTTAAAGAACCCTATACCTTGGTGTGTGATAATTCATACATAATATGTTTATTCCCTTATAATGCCTTTTAAAAATATATATAATTTTCTACCAATGATTGAATTTTGTCATCTAAGAGGGGATTACATGATGTATTCCCTGAAAAATTTCATGGAACACATTTATTAATTACAAAATTACCCCCCTTAGAATTAGTTTCATTTGGATTGTAAATAATTTTATTCTAAGGTGACACAATGAATTTTTTATTATTATTTGAAAATATTGTTGGCTTTTTTGATAGACTCATCATTGAGTGGGTTTTCTCTAAGGTGAGGATCTCAACTAATTTTGTTAGTGATTTCTTGATCTATTAGTTCATGATAAATTGATAAAAATATTTAGATTAATAGTAAATAAAAAAGAATCCATTTGAAAATTTAATTAGAATGGACTAATTCAATGACAGCCCTCAATTTATTTAGTCAAAACATGGAATATGAGTAATCCATTATTATCTCGATATGTCACTATAGATGGTTGTTGGATATCTATATTTAGTAGTATCTATATCATCACCATGCACTAAGATGATTATTTTGAGATGAAGGATCACAATTTTGTTACATCTTGATTGTATGTACATATATGATTATAGAAAGGCTGAATATGGTTGAATATGCACTATCTATGAAAGACAAGGTTATATTCATCAGACATGAAATTTTATTTCCAACTCAATGTGTACTCTCATATAGGAATAGTATTACTGAATATACCAACTTATATAACATCATTATACACTAAAAAATATATTTGGATACGATAGATAGGTAACTTTTCGTAATGGAAATTTATAAGGGGTTTTCATAATGAGGATACCAATATTAAATAGGGCTCAAGTACCCTTAAATTACATCATTGGGAATTTCTCATGGGTTACATGAACCTCTGTAATAAGATATTTGGGATTCTCTAAAGATTAATTTTATTCCAAGGTCAAGGAACTTGGATACCATTACTTGACATTTACTTGTGTTATATAGTGGGCCCTAGAAGATCATATTGTTTCTATAGACTTAACTATTTCATAAATATCAGATAAGGGATACATAATTGGTAGAAACAAGTATTCTTCACTTATTTCCCATTCTAGGTTTTCATGATAAAATGTTTTGTTCTCTTTTCCTCTCTTATCACTAAATTTTTTATAGGCCATATATGATGACTTCCTAGACAGTAAAAAACAATAATTTTTCCCAAGTTTCAATTTGAAAGTTTTCATCCTAGAAATTAATTTTTATATTTCATTGGGAAGTTTAAGTTAACCCATGTCAGACCAATGTAGCTAGTGTTTTAGGTCATACAACTTAAACCAAAGGGTAAGGCGTTCTATCTTGTAGTTATGGTGAGATAAACCAAAAATTAATAAGATCATAATAAAACTAATTTATACAACCTCATGAGCATGTGCATATTGTTTATAGTCATTATTCTTGGGCCACAAGTGTTTATATTTATGGTCAGATAGCTTTGAAAAGAAATTTGGGATGACGGATATTGTAAGGTAAATGTGAAAACCAAATATGGATGAGTTCCCAATAATACTATTGACCATTCCAAAAATAAGGTAACAAAATTTATAGTCATGGTTCTTAGAACATAATTTTATACAGTTTAGGGTCACATGATAAAGAATAACATGGCCCAAGATTCTCATTCTGAGATATTACATGTTTGTAGATGAATACTCAATACATTACCCCAAAACACACTTTAGGACTATAATAGAGTTGTGTATTTGGAAAAATAGAAAACAATATTATTAATTTGTTAACTATATTCAATATATCCCATAAAAAAATTATTGTTTAGTACTCTTCATTAACAAACCCTACTTATAAACATACTTCATAACCTGGGGAAATAAAACCTAAGAATGGATGATATCAAATGCTCAGTAAGGGTAAAAAGGGAGATATGCAATCGTAACATGAGAATATGTGTATGAGAACATGATAATAACATTTTAAAACCATACTATTCATATAAAATGTTATAATCTTGAGTAATGGCATAAATATTGATAGTTCTTAAGACACAAATAATACGGAAACCCAAGAACACAAGCTAGGAGATCATAACATTGACTTAAGACATGGAATTATGTCACACACATAAGCATTGAAAATTACTTCCATAATAGTTAAGGATCACTACCAAAACCTTCATATTGGAATGGGTTCACTCCTAAAACCATCATATTAGTCAAGGTTCACTCCCAATAACATCATAGAAGCCAAATTACCTTACGGAGCTGAGTTCACTACCTATTACCATCTTATCTATCTCATAATATATAAATCATTACCCAATTCATTGGAGAGAGATATAGGTCCCACCCATATCATAATTAAAACCATATTAATGGGTTCCATAAGTTCTTAAAATATTTACCATATCATAACCAAAGAAACAAAATTGCATTCATAAATATTTAATCGTATAACAACCTCTTGAAAATTTATATGTTTCATAATCATTTCAACCTCTCATCAAAACATAACCCTTGGAAAAATAAATGTGTTTCATAATAACATTTTCATAGTATAACCCATTGAAGAAAAACATGTTTTATAAAAATATTTTAATCACAAACCATTCATATAATGAATAAGAATCGTATCCCTAATTTATATACTGAGTAAATCATAAGTTACATCAAAGTATGTCTTCTTAGATAGAAAATTATTTTGAAAGATAAATCACTTGGATATTTTCTTGAGGAAAATTAATTTTCATTGAAAATAAAATTTCAAAACATAAAAAAATTTCAACATTATTTTCAATGAAAATAATCTTGAAAAATAATATAGAAATCTTTCAAAAATCACACAAAACATTTTTTGAGTAAAATATCAATTTTTTTGATTTTTTTTTTAAAATAAAACAATTTTAAAATCCTTTTCACATTGAAATCATATTTTTCAATTATAAAAGATTCTTATATACTGAGTTATTTTAAAAAAAATAAATTTGAAAACATATAATAGAAGATGTATATCATTTAGCGGTCATGAAATAAATAAATATTTTTCGTGTTGTGCATGTTAAAAACCATATTTATTTAACCTTTTCAAAAAAAGACGAACGAGCATTGTTTTCACAAAGAAATAAAGTTTCCTTTAATTTTTTTTTTAAAATTTCAAAATTGGGTAAAAATTTATTTTAAATTCATAAGATAAATATAACATATTTTTTCAAACATTTGTAGGAATACTTTTTTTGGAAAAAAATAAATTTCTGACCAAAGAGAGAAAGAAATTAGATTTTCTTAAATATATTTTCTAAATTATTTTAAGTAAAAAAGAGTGGAATAAAAGAACTATTACACCAAAATACAAATAATTACCATAGGATAAAAAACTAATGAGTTTATTTGGATATTGATCATAATATTTTATCATAGAAAACAAAATCAAAAATTATCATGATAACCGAGGAGACAGTAACATAAAATATTTACCACTTTATTAAATTCGAATCATGACACCTATGAAGGAATAACATAAAATTGAAATTAAAATATCATCAGGATATGTAAATTTATGATATTAAATGTAAATGGGTCTATATATACACCCCATGAAATAATATAGGTGCATAACCAAACATATGTCTCAAAGAAGGAAGATTGAGACCAAAATCCTTTATCCAATTGGTAAATTTTGAACCGTAAACCGTATAAAAGATAGATCATAATAAAGGATATTTAAATACCTATAATAATATCATAATTATCATAAAATAAATTCATGGGAAGTATATATTTTACATAAAATAAACATGTGGTGAACATGGCATGTGTCTCACAGAAAAATAAAATTAAGATGGAAATCCCTTACCACTTTAGTAATATTTTGAACCGCAAGCCCTGATAAATAATAAAATCAAATTAAACATAAAATATTTCTAAAATTAGGAGATTAATTATATAACATAATAAAGGGTCAGTATATACACCACATAAAATATATGAGTGGTGAATTTACAAATGACCCTAATAAATAAAAAAAGGATAGAGACCCCTTATAGTGTGTTTTGACTTCCTTCATACTCGTTAGATCCTCATTTATAATAATTATATGTTTATTATACATATATTAAATCCCCATAATTATATATATCATAACATATATGGTTTACTTATGTAGTTTTATTACACATTTGTTAACATTTCCATGTTAAAGTCTTGTTTCGTGTAATAACATAATTATTTTTCATATATGTTTTTATTTTTTATTTTAAGTCCTCTTAATTTGAACCTAGTTATGTAATATATTTAATAATAATCATGAAATAATTATCATATTTTTACATTAATTATAATTTTAAGACCAATCATGAAATATGGCTTGAGAAATGTTGTACGTCACGATCATAGAGACAGTAGGTTGTACATACACATGAGTAATGTCTCCATTTTTCAACGATCATTATGGAAATGAGGTAAGTAATATATAATATTTACAGATTTATCATCATATAATAAATAATATATTGTTTATTTTAATATACTTATACATATCATCCATGTGGGGTGTTGAGGAGAAAAGGGTCACATTGCTTCATGAGGGCAGTAGTCCACACATACACAAATGATGTTATTATCCTTCAATGAGTGAAAAGAGAAGAAATAAATTTATATATTAAATTTTCATAATGATAAATATTTCATGAATATAATAATTATTTCATTTATATAATATGTATTCATTAACTTTATCTTTATTATCCTCCGTGTAGAGCCTTAACAAATCACATCGCTTCGCGAGGCAGTAGTCCACCATACATATGGGTGATGTTTTCATATTCCCACAAAATGGAAAGCATGAAGTTATATAAAATATTTTAGTAATATAAGAAAAATAATATATTAACTATAAATCTATTATTATTTCCAGTCATGAGAGGTGGTAATGGAAAAATTAGTGACATCGGTTTGTGAGGTTGTTGTCTGTCATACACACAAATAATGATTTTGTAACCCATTTTATGGGTGTGGAGATTGTTTTAGGTAATATATTAAACATAAAACATCTAATTATATTTAATATATTGTTGTTATTATATTATCATGGTATAATAATAATTTACGTTTGGATTTATATACAAAATAAGTCTTATTGGATAATAGGTGGGAATTTGGGAGTTTATTTTGGAATGATTTGGATGAACAAAATGGTTTGAATGTTTGAATAATATATGAGAATGGGTGGCCTTTTATAAGGGAGGTGAGTAAAACACTTGTAATATTATGAAAGAAAGAATTCCACCCATGTTGTTTTCATATAAAAAGAATAAAATTGATTACCATTCTTCATTTTAGAATGTATAATGTCTAAATAGTTCCATAAAATATTTTTTGGATATTTTTAGGCCATTTTAACCCTTATCTTTTTAGTTTAACCCCACAATAAAGTATTTTTTACTTTTACCACAGTAATTAATTTTTTTTACTATTTTTACTATTCATTTTGGTCTGAAATTAATTTAAAATTATTAGATAATATAAAATTTTGTAACTCCGAATATTGGATCAAATTTATTTAAGTTAAATTCACATAATTTAAAAAATTTAATTTAAAATTAATCCAACAAATGTGATAAGAATGTGAGTTTTTAAAGGGAAGATGCTGAAACATTGACATAGTTTACATATTAAAATTAAATATTAAAATTATTAAACTTATCTAAATTTGATTAATTTATATATAATTTATTTAATTTTACCTTAAAAAAATTCAAATAATAATCTATAATTATAAATAATTTAAACTAAAAGAAGGGTTTCAATTAAAATTCAGTATTTTTCACTATTCATGGAATTATTTAACCTTTTAAAATTATGAAAAAACTTCACCATAATATTATTTTTAAATGATGATTTTAAAAATGAAAATCATTTTTTAAAATTAATTTTTTAAAAGTGAAAAAAATAATTTTAAAAGAAGAGCACAAAAAGATGAAAAAACCACTTTTTAGAAAAATAAATTCTTAAAACATAAAATTAGATTTATTCTTATCAGTTATCTAAAATAATAATATGAATTTTAAATACTTGATTAGATATTTAATATATAAATTTTAATTAATATAAATCACCATAATTTTTTAAATTTATTTTAGTTCAAATATTTTTGTATACATAAAAATTATTTTTTGGAAAAAAAATTCTTTATTTTCAAAAAGTTTTTTTAACTAATTGGTCTCTAAATAATTCATTTTATATACATGTAAAAACCATTTATTTTCATAATTTAACTATTCCAATTGATACCCTCTATTCCAATGGCTAAGGGGTAACTATCAAATAATAATATTTTTATAATATGATAGGCTTCATTTAAATTTGGTGTTGTGTGTAACACAAGGTAAACATGGTGTTGCATATAAAACAAACTAAACTCAATATTACATGTAACAAATGATAATATTAGTGTTTAATGTAATTCAAAATATCAAAAATATAAAATTTAATTGAAAATATTTATTTCACAAAATATCAGGGTGTTACAAGGTACGATAATGGTTTAAGAATAGGATGTTATATTCTTACTTTTATAAATGGGTGAAATGCATGGGGGTGTAACATAGAGGGTTCTAAATCCACAAGAATTTATGAATTGTTAATTTTTGAAAATAAAACACCAAATATTTGAATTAGGGTATGATGATATGGAACCAGAACACAAGGGACAATCATTGACCACATTAGATTGAAAGGTTCTATTGATACTTCATAAGGAATATAGAGATTAGATTTCCTTCTCATTAGAATGAAATATTCCTCTCGTTATAATGGTTTAATATTGAAGAACCAATATCATTACCAACCATATGTGTCTCTTGAAACTTAATTCCCTTATTATCGATATCCATTAAATGTTTTCAAAGTGTTAAACAATTAATGAACAAAGTAGGTTTATGGAATAAAGGGAACTAAAGAAGGGTTTAGGTACCCTGAATTCTACACTTCCATGTACTGAACACATATTTAGGATAATATTACATAACATGGAATTGATATTATTTGTTCATGCACTAGTGGTTCCAATGAGTATAACTCAACCTTTTTTAATTCATAAGGTGGGCCTTTCAAGCCTTAGGCCTTTTATATCTTGTGGTTTAACTTTTTCAAAATCCTTAGATGGTGAATCCTTTATGGAAATAATGGATTTAATTTTTATCAGGAAATGGTTTATAGATTTTTTTACTGAAAAGACTTGTATTTATTTTCTTTAACAGTTTAAGGGTCTTGAAATTTTGACTATAAAGGTCTAAAGTTTATTATCATAAAACATTGACCCATGTTCGAAAAACTAATGCATTCTACCTAGTGGTAAGGGGAAGGTTAAGCAGATGTGAATGAAATAAAAATGACACTAATACAAAAAAACTTAAGGAAAATTTAACACCGTATTATGTTCATAATGATTAGACCAGTATGTGACAGGTTCTATCTAGTATGAGTTCGTAAAAACTTGATGTGAATAAAAGGATCAATCCCAACATATACTGTCTCAATGTGGTGTACACATTTTAAGGTCACAATACATAGAACATCATGTGAGGGGTGTGATATGACACAAATAGGGTCTATGTTCTAATATAATATCAATTCCTTTGAAGTGTAATTGATGAAAATATAAATCCAAGCCTAGGGTATTTTAATCGGTAAGATGATATGGGAAAAGTTTTTCGTGAATGATCGATGACCAAATTAGAATGAAATATTCCACTATAATGTTTTTAGGGCATAGAAATATTAGTGAACCTAATCCGAATAATTATATAAGCCTCTATTTGTTATGTCTAAATAAGGAGGCAAAAAAAATCATTGATAGACAAGATTTTCCCTCGGTGTTGAATACTCTAACTACTGATAGTATTAAACGGTTTTTAGAAATCCCAAACACTGAAGGAATGAGGTGATATATATGAAGGAAATATATAAAGGTAGGTTGGAACATTCTAGTCCTAAACTAACCTTAATTAGTTTATTTAGAGATTATAAAGGGGGATGGATAAGGATTCATCATTGGATCCAAAATATATGGTTTGAATGGAACTATTTATCCTGAGGTTTAATATTCCCTATATAGATCTAGATTACATGTAGGAGATAATCATGCCCTTGTGCATAGACATAAATGAATACAAGGAGACCAAATATTAGGATTCTTAGGGATGAAGGGGAATTTAATCATAGTATTAGGGCACCATATGTTGTTCACCACTACATAGATCATTCTCTCATGTAAGGAAATTGGTCATGCTATGTGGACCACTCTATGTGGTCTAAGTCCAAATAGGATAAACCATATTCTATTATCTATAACATCATGCGACATAGAAGAAGGAATTATTTAGTTTAAGGACATATGAAAAGGGATTCCATATAATAAATTTCACACATAAGTATCTTTAATTAAGTGTTGAATCCATAAAGGGATACCTGAATTGGATGAAGGGATAAACCATGGGGATGAAACTTCTAAAAGTGTGGAATATTTTATCATAAAATATACTTTTGTTCAAATAATCAATATTTGGGGGGTCTTATATAGTTATTTATTATCTATAAAGGAGTGTTCACATAACAAAATACCCAATACATAATTTTAGGGTCATGCAGGATAGACCACATGTCATCCAGTTTAATATCATGTGATAAATACTAACATGTTATATAGTTTAAGGTAATATGATAAGGAACTTTATATGGATACTTTACATAAAATGGTCTTGTGAATAGAAGAAGTTGTATTCATATCAATGAATTGATTTTGAAGGGACACCTATTATAAATAAAATGATCTAAACAATGGGATGGATTGGTGAATTTATTATGGATTTTAATCTTGTCCCTAATTAAGAGATCCAAGTATCACTACATTTTATATAATAATAGGAATAAATCAACACATAATTCTTAGATAAATGGATAAACCATACCAAAATATAATTTGATATGAAAATAACTAATGTAAGCATTGAAACCAAACACTGAGAGGTGGTTAAATACAAATAATTCTATGGATGGTCCTAAGATATCCATATATCACTACATATCCCAAGATATCTGAATCAAGACACACATAGTTATAATAAAGGAACCCTATTTAAAACAGTCTCTGATATAGTTGATGTAAAATTATTTTTTCATATGTCACTAGATAAGCAGTCATAGGCCATAGACTCTTATAGAAGTTTTTACTGTATGCAAGGGAAATATATTTTCACTAAAATATGAAACTGAATATCCTAGAACATCTTGTATGATATGTTATATTTCATTTAATTTAATTTCATGTGATGAATACAAAGTTATTCAATAGTTTATGGTCATATAATCGGGACCTATACCATAAAATTTAATATTATATGATAAGGATGTCTGTGAATCCTATGTAAATTGATAATATCATGTTTACCTTGAATAAAATCAAAAACATATTTTTGAATAAGAAGATACTAGGATATAAATGTGGTTAACATTGATTAATATTTGTTTTTAGGCCTCAGATAAAATATTGAAGCATCATAATGTATCTCATAAAAAGTGAATAAATCCCTATATAGTTCTTGGATAAAATTCCCACTATAAAGATATAGATTATGCATAGGAGAAGAGGGATGAAATTTATAGCTGACTAAGTGAGAGAAGGAAATAAAAATCTCATTGTGAATTAGAAATTTTCTCCCAACTAGGAAACATCCATTGTGATTAGAATATGTGGTTTCGTCTAGGATATGATATCTAGGTATCACTACATATCTCAATGTAAATTAAATCAAGATGAATGTTGTTATGATTAGATATGGAATCCAATTTGGAAACATTTTGGTAAATAACTAAACAGAGAAAGGAAAATTTAATCGTAGATATACTATCTCTAAAAAAGAGAGCTCTTGAAGATGGGGTAATTTCTATCATATGTTAATGAATAAATAATTTTCTACATAAGTCCCCTATGTAGATTTGGATCATACGTAAGAGGAGTGAATTTTTATTGAACCATAAAATCATGGATCAGGATTCATAGGATGGTGGTGTTCTTATAAAAGGTTTTATCTTATTCAAGGAAATTTGTAAACACAAGGTAAGATAACCTAAATAGTTTATGGTCATATAGGATAGACTACACATTGTGAAATTTACTATTTTGTGATGAGAAAGTTTATAATATAGGTCTCACACTGATCTAACTTGTTCACAAAATAAAACAACTTTGTCTCATTGCCGAACCCATTGAGGGAAAATCGTTATGAATTAAAGGGATAATCATTTTGATGAATAATTTATTTGATTTAGATTTTTGTTTAGGAGTGATATATGAGATTTATATATCACTATGTATCTTAGGACTGATGATTAAATCCACACACAATTCTTGTAGATGTGGGGGAATTTTTTTAAGGGTAGATCAATAAATAGACCAAGAGCTTTAAAACATCTCAAGATCACACGAAAGGAGAATGGGTCTCACAAACATACAATCACAAATATCTTGGGAAGTCATGTATGGTAAAATTAATGTCATTCAGTTTAATTTTATGTGATGAGGATAGTTACATTCAACGATTTTGGGTCATATAATGAGAATCTTGGCTATGTGGTTTAATATCTTATTGTGAGGATGAGTATTATATGGGATCCTTTTTTTATTAATTAAAATTAATGGATGTGAATAAGACATTCACCAATAACTACAACACATATTTGAATCTTGTATAAGGATAAAGGGGATTTAGAGTAACGGGGATTTACATATGATCCAAGAGAGAGGATACATGAATCACTATATATATATAATCATAAGAAATCGAGGCACACATAGTTCTTATAAAGAAGGGGGATTTTATGTAGTTTGGTCTAATTGAAATAGGAAACCATACACAAATTATTCTTTTATAGAATAATATCCCATATATAGAGATGATTCCATATAAAGTGGTCTGATCTAAGTAGTTTAATGTCATACATGATGGAATCAGAATCATGATGTTTATCATAATTTTTAAAGGATGAAATTGTGTGGTAGTTTAAGGCCCTTTGATGTGGAACGGTGTAATTTAGTCTAATTTAATGTGGTAAGTACATGATATAAAAAGTTTATATTCAATTCGAATAAACATTATTTTATATTATTTATATTTGTATAGCTATGACTTGGTTCCCTACCATTGGTTGTAAGGAATATGAATTTTCAAAATTAGATTAATGAAGAAGCTCCTGTAATCCCACATGAGTCATGATCAGTGTGAGAAATAAGTGGGAACTAGAAGTTCACATGTATTTCATGAGAATGAGGATATATCTCTAATTTATGGTCATGTTATGAGTCCTGGATCCAAGATACTTATTTTCATATCGAGTGGATGTTATTCCATAATATTTAACATCATGCTACCAAGGCGAAGTGATCCACAATTTAAATTCATACAACTAGTACTTATTTAAACCTACCATGAAATAATTTGAATTATTTCTTAAGAAAACTTTTATTGGTGGATAATATGATACACACTTTATCCATTTTGATTAATTATCAAACTCTATTGTAGAAGAGCTTATGTAATTTGTAAGTTCCTTCACATTTTTGTTTATTCTTTGGAAGATTCTTACTATGTATCATGACAATTCTCAATGATAACATCAGTTCCCCTAGGAGGAATGAAAGGATACAAACATTCATGTTGAATGCTCTCATGACTCTATTTTAGTTATCCTCCAGGATATGAAAAGAATTTATCCTTATAACTTTGAGTCATTCCAGCTCATCTAGACAAATCTACTGTTGATTATCTTTATAAAATCTATTACGTATTGGAATATGGAGTGAGGGATGAAAAGCCAAAATGGGAAGAACTTCCTCTATCATATATATAAGTGAGGATGGGGTCTCATGTATAGTAATATGGGTTGTGGTTTGATAATACTATAAAGTGCATTAGAGTTTATAAATATTATATTTCATATCCTTTTTCACCATCTCTAGAAGGATCTTAGATAGAGTTTTGTTGAAATAATTTATCTATCCCTTCACCACTTATTGGTAGTATAATTTTTTGTTGGATAACATATTATATTCTTAATACAACCTTTTAAAACAAAAAAATTTAAATTGGTTCCATTTTTTGTCAATATGATGAGGGAAACCAAATTTTGTTATTATATTTGACTTTATGAAATTGATGATAAAATTTTCATTAAACTTATTAAGTGGTTTAGATTTGTCCCATTTAGAAAATAATTTGGTGTCGATATTGATGTAATTGAACCATCTAGATTTTTCTTGCAAATATAGCCCCATAATATCTATTCCCAATATAAAAAATGGTTATGAGTATTTGGTACAATAAAACTACTCTAGGGGTTAATGGGTATAATTATCATGTATCTCACATTCATGGAACTTCTATAAAGTCCATAAAGACTTTATTCATTGATGGCCAGAAATATATGAGCCTATAATTTGATGAAATATTTGGGTTCCTTAATAATGGGTGTCATAGGTGCTTGAATAGACATCTTACATGATGATGAGGGTCTCTCTTCCTTTAGTAGATGTAATTAGGACTCTATTAAATTCTATATTATAGAGTAATTTATAAAAATATAGACCATTATAGATAATTTATTCAATTATTAACCCCATATTTGTTACTTATTGGCATGATAAAATAGAATAATTCAACATTGAAGTTATTCAACTGTAGCTGACATCTATTTTATTGTTGTATTAGTTTGAATGGATATTGTATTTCCCTATTACAATTTTGTGCTAATATTATTGATTTATAATAGGTTATTATTGATTAGTGATGAGATATCCATATGTTGCGTGATACAAATTATTGTCTCATTTGGATTTGGATCTTCTAGGGTTGTGGATATGCTAGAAAACACATCATCTTGGGAATTATATAAACATTACATATGGAGAAACATTGTTTTAATAGGTAATTATACCATCATCCATTATATGAAATCAAGAAAATGGAATAATTAATTCTTCTTAATGAAACATTAACCATTTATATTATTTATTAATAACTTTTAGTCACCATTGATGTTGAAGTGGGATAATCATTCTTTCAATGCTAAATCCAAACCAGTAATGTGTGCTTAATATTCTCACTCATTGTCATTGCATCCCTATAATATAAAGAAGGTATATAGTGGAACTAATTTGACTGGGAGGTAAGTACAACCCCAAGGAAACCTATTTATTCTTTGGAGTTTCCATACTTCTTCTTGAGGGACACCAGGAGGCACCATCAAAGTCATCTCCCAAGACCATGGGGTTTCATGGATGGTTAAAATCTATTTTTTCTAAATACCTATGTTTGGTAGTGAATTCTATGGGATATGATGTTTATAAATTATTTCTATAAACACATATCCCTTAGTTTACTTTTAATATAATATATGAATGTCAAAGTACTACAAAATGATAACAAATCTTGATAGATTCCTAGTAAGCATTAGATGAATCAAAATATATTTTATTTCATTGAAATGAGATACTAGACAGTCATTGTGGTATTGTAGGCAGTGCCTCATATTTTTTTACTATGAAGACCAACACCAAGTTATTCTACATGTTATTAGAGTATCAAATATCAATATCCAGCATTGGCCATCGAAGATAATAGTGCTTTCCTTCCTTTTCCCATACAATTTATTTGTGAAATGAGTGAACTAAGTGATGGATCCATGGAATTTATAATGATAATGATAGGTTTTTATTCTATGTGTGGAATCAATTACAGTGGAATAATGAGTGTTCTATTGAGGCCATTAAAGGATATCTGAAAATCGTTTCCCCACTAATAGGTTACCCCATTATTCATGAACTTTTGGAATGTTAGAAACTTCTAAATGAGTTTGAAAATGAAATTCCTAATACAAGTGAGGCATCCCTAGAGTCCCTTTATCTCCTTGAGATTTTTTATTGGGAGCATATCTAGTATCTCCTCGGTCTTCAGGGCATTAACTTCGATCCCATGATGATACTCTATGATGGCAATGGATTTACCTGATGTTACCCTAAATGATCATTTTAATGGATTAATATTAAATTTATTATTCCATAGTTTGTCAAAAACTATAATTTAATTGGACATATGATCATATTTATATCAATACTTCACCACTAAGTCACTAACATAGAACTCCAAGATCTTCCCACAAGGGGACTAAATATGCGGTGCATGCTACACTGATATATAGTACAAACTTTCTTCAAAGTTAAGGGAATCACCTTTAAAAAGTATACCCCTTAGGGTAACCAAAAGGTTGTGTCCTATATATAATTGGATTTTATCATAATATGGTTATAAAATGAATGCCCATCTATAAGGGTGATGGAATTAAAGATGGTAGTTACACCAACCAATAACTCCATGACCAGGATTGAGAAATATTCTTTTGGCTAGTTATAGTTGAGATACTTGAGATTTATACAAACATGGACTTTATTATTATTATTTAAGGGAACTGTATCCACAATAAATTTTAGATATTTAACTTACTAGATAAAGTTGGATTTTATGAGTTTGTCATCTAAGGCCTCTAACTTAAAAGCATGTGTTGGGTGAATCCTCTTAGATGTTTGTTTAAATCCACGGTGATTATTTTAATAACCCACTTTGTGGGTGGATACATTGGGATTGAATATAAAAATATCTATATAGTTATAGAAAAATATATCCCAGTGCTTCTTGATAAAAGTGATACACATATCTTATTATTTTTGCTTCATGGAGGAACTAACCAATGTAGGAAAACTATCTTCCTCTATACCCATATTCACCTATTGATGTTCATCAATAATGGTTTAGATTAATTCCTTAAATGATATTGGGGAATTTATGATATCATATTCTTCTATATATACACTATTATGGGTATAGGATGGACTAATATCCCAAGGTATTAGATATGATAAAGGGGAAATTTGGGATTTGAAAAACTAAACATGGGTATTTTTAGATCCCAAATATGATGATGCAGGGGTATCACTAGATATTGAAGATATAGAGGATGAAACTACGGGGGAATCATTAATTATTAAAGATGATATTAGTGTATTTTTATTAGGGGAACTTACACCTTTATAATAATCACACCCCACAACCATATAGAAAGGTTCAAATTACACAACCAATATTATAAAGATGAGTTCAATTATTGATAGGTTTTGATCAAGTGTTATTTTATATGGGTTAAGGTCTATTTAATCAAATATCCTCCACTAAATGGTGTTAATATTGGTCATACCATACGTTCAGTAAAGGCTATCATGATAATGTTTGGCCCATATGAATGAAGTAGTGATCTTCTCCTTTATTGGTAGTGGGTGCTTTGTCGGGGTATATTCCTAATGTGAATCTGATAGAAGGGTGATTAGATTCCTCAATTTATAGTATAAAACAGACATGATCCAATTATTACTCAAATTGGTATTCTTTTGGAAATTTGATTAATGGAAAACACATAGTATTTTTCAAGACCACTTGATGGGTTGATAAAATCCATTTAAAAACCATTGTGAGAAGTGATTTAGATAGAGTTATCTAACACACACTTCTTCTCCTTCTTATTATAGAACAAAAATCAATCTATTAGTGATCATGAAATTCAAAGGCGGTATTACCACCATGTAGAATATTGACTTTCACAATGACAATGTATTTGAGGAATTGTTGGTATGTAAGGGTACAACCACATTCTTATAGAGTCATGACCTCCTCAATAAAAAATTAATGGAGGTGTATTAATGAACCACCATCAATTTAGAGACATATATACGATCAATGAAATGGGATATGAGAATGATCTTCATCGCTATATTATTACAACTCTTGTTATACCCTTGAATCATTAAATTAGAGGTAGACATGTTGAACTTGATATAGCCTAATCAGAAGAGGATTCAGTCTGGCATGCGATTAATACCCAAACTATTGTCAATTAGATAATTTAAAATTTCAATAACTTCTATATTTAATAACATATACAGGTTTCATATGTGTTCCTTTATGGAAATATCTGATCATTCTCTATAATTTAAATAAATGTGTAAAATTCATTAGAACCAGTCTCTAAATGATAGAACATGGATTTAATGAATTAAAAATTAAAATACCCAGGGATCAAGAGGGAATTAATGATAACTTCCCAAAGATCCTTTGATTTTGAAATGAATCACATATTGAGGGATTTCCTTGGACAATATCTAGCTATTTCAGGATGTCATACTCTTAGACCAGGGCCATAAGATTCCAATCATTAGGTTTCTTTATGGTATAAGACTTGGAGGATTAGGTCACTTATGTGCATGGATAATTTTCTCGGGTAACATTTAGGTATTTTTTATTTGGTAGTTGGGTTGGGATTCCCTAACCCACACACATTTTTAGGATGACTAAGAAAATACAAATTCTCAATCCAATATTCCAATATTATTGGATTTTATCAATCCATTGATAAAATATGATGATATTTTTTATTATTTTGGGATCATTGGGTTTATTTCCTTAGGGTATTTGTGGGATATATATAATAAAAAATAGAACATGAGTGATCTGATTATTTTTTACCCCACTATCCTTGACCTACATGGAATTTGAAACCTTTTCCCATTATACATAATTATAGGTGGATAGTGATGGTTTGTAAAAGACATAATCTTCACTTGTTAATTGGTTTTCCCAAGTGATAAAATTTATTGAGATGTATTTTGAGTCATCATATAAATATTTTATTGTTTTGTGGGCCGATGCTCACCCTCTATGAAATGGTGGTAGGAATTATAAAAAAAATTAGCCAAACTTAGGAACCAGTAAAACATCCTTACCCAATTCATTGTTTCTCTAAATATGATTGTGACGACTCACAAAGGATTGAAATGATAAAGGGTTGACTCATGTATTATAAGAGTAAATCAGGTCAAAACTAGATATTTCTGTTGATCCTTGAGTATAATTTGTATTCATATAACCTATTTTAATATCATCCAGTCATTAAATTGCTGTGTGTGCCTATTTGTTACTTCCTACAATTATGTTTATTCATTTGATAAGATGGAAAAATATAAGTCAATTTTTTCAAGGGATTACCCTATCTAAATTTTAAGGACTCTACTATGTTTTGGAGTATATCATTAATGATAAAGCAGTCTTGGATATTATTTCCCAACATTCAATAGAAGGGTTAGTAATAAGGGAAATAATTTTGATAAAATTAATTTGGATTCCTAACCTCTAGATGTTTGAGGAGATTACTCCCTATAATCAGAATGGAGTATCTTGGAAATTTATATTATCATCAAGAAGAGGTTTTATTATTCTTATTCTTAAACATTTTATTTCTTTTCTTATTCCTTTACAACCATTAAGGATTCTTTTTTTTCATTCATTGTGTGTCAACACATGATATTATGGGGGCTTGGGAACTATATTTAGTTTTGGTGATGGCTTGAATGTGATGGTTTTAGTCTCCTCCCTACAAGGATTATTCTCTTATGATGATAGTTTTATCTAACACTTAGAATTTTAATTTAGAATACCATCTTACAATCACTAGGTTCTTATTGCAAACTCCAAAAATCCACTAGGATATTTTGTTAGAATCAATAGTGTTAGTATCTCATTGTGGATATTTTCTATAAAAATCCCCAATATCTACTATCAAAGAAGTTTTTTTGTTTAGAATGTAATAAAAAACATTACACATAGATATGGAGTCTTTAAACCTACTATTTTCACTGTTTTCAATTTGATTTGTTTAGGATAATTATCTCTTTCAACATTGAGAACCATTGATAATGCATTTTTCACTATAGTTCCTCCCAATTACCAATGGACCTTACTGGTAGAATGTTATACCCAAAAACAATGGTCCTTTTAAGTTCTAGAAAAAAATAAGATCTTTGACACTTCATTATATTTCATTACCCCCATCACAGGGCCACATAAATACGTGAAGTCTATTAGTTGATAGTGTATATCATCTATTCCATTGAAAATAGGTAAGGTGGGATTCCTAAAATTAGCCGGAGGAGGAGTAGTATCCACCCAATCATGATATCTCTTTCTCTTCAGTTCCACTAGTGCTTTATATCCCACCATTGAAACCTAGGGAATCACAACTTAGGATATACTTTTCCTTTAAGAGTATATCCTTTTATGTTTGAATTTTCCTTTATTATATTTATTATCTAAGTATTCAATCCCTATAATTGTACATTCTTCCTCTTAGTTAATGGAGAGAAATAGAATAACTCATGCCAAAAATAATTGTGATAGGCCATGTGAATATTTCCCTAATGATAGGCCTGATATGATGGGAATAAGTGATCATAACTTTATGATTGTACTTGATCTGTTGGATCAAGTTATTAATAATAACAAGAAAAATGTGGAACTCCTTCCTTTTCTAAATAATGGTAATATATTTATTATTTTTATACATTAAATAGTTTCATTTATTTATGACACAATGATGATGCAGTAATTACCTTATTAATGAAATATTAACATAATTGATGTTATAAATACCCAAGTAAATGTAATTTGAGAATTTTAATGAATTAAACTAATTTTATAGGTTAATATGACATATTAGTATTAATTTAAGAAACTTTTTTTGAACTAATCATGCTGTTATAATTTTCAAAAACATCAATTACCCAGTTGTGTCAAAATTGACATAAAATAGTTTTTAAAACATATATTATATTATTAATTGATGTTCTATTCCTAAAAATCTAAGGTTCAGAAAAATGAATTAGAAAAGGTTATATATATTAATAATGAACAACTTGGGGTTCGTTTGTCTTGTTATAGTAATATTATTAACCATATAGTGTAAGAAAACAAGAAGACACGGTAAATCTTTAATTATTTTACTTAGAGTTAAATCTAAATGATAAGGTTAAAATAGCAACCTAAACTTGTCAAAAAAATATTTTTTGTAATTATTTAGACCCATCCCCACTTTAGAATCTAAATATATAAATTTGTAGATATTATAAACCAAATATGACTTTATTATAAAATAATAATTTATGTTTTCCTAAGGTGCCCCTCTCCTCCCATATAAAAGGGCACCTCCTCCCTCTTCTCCTAACACAATTTTGAGCCTTCAAGATCGTCCAAACCCTGAAAATTTCCCATATAAACGTCCCTAGAAACATTATAGAGGTTTTGGTCTCCTCAAAATACCAAATCTAGTGCCTTAAGTGAAATGTTAAAATAGGTGTGTCGAAGAAGAGGTAATATCTTCTACTGATTCGTTCAAGTTTCTTTCTTCTTAAACTTCTTCTTATTTAGTTGTTTCGTTATAAAGTAATAACATAATTATCACTAATATAATGATATTTCATTATAAATATGAAACAACCCCATTTCACCTTCTATCCATCCTACGGAAAACGAAATCATCGTGCGTGCGTACGTACGGAATACCGTCTCCACGCCGTGCTGTAATCGATTTTCCACCACCACCATACTTGGATGTTTATAATGGTGTAAAGAATAAATATATATAGTTATTATAAAATCATACTGATTCTGAGATATTATATCATCCACTCCAATTCAATTCAATAATTATCGGAACGATATCATCGCTTGTGCGTACGTACGGATTACCGTCTCCACGACATGATGAGATTCATTCTCCATGTTAACCATTCAAGAATGATTATAAAGTATATATAATGATTAATAATGAAATATATGACATGATAAATATACTAGATTTATGTGTATATATATATCATCTACTTACTTCCATTCAAGTCAATAAGGAAAGAAAAACAGCATTCTTGCATACGTACGGCCTACCGTCTCCATGAACGGTGTGTTTCATTTAATTTATCTATCTATTATATGTATATATATATACTGAATATATATGATATATAAATAATTTTTTACATTTTGGAAGTAATTAAATTATGATATAAGTAATAATAATATCATTAACAACAAGTCCAAACACGTACAATAAATAAAATCATTTTACCCAAAACACTGCTTTAACATTGAATTTACAAAAGAACGGGTAATATAAAGTCATAAGTGAACCATATATGATATCATAACCATGAATATGATTCTGAAATAATCCAATGACAGTATTTAAATCATTATACATGAGGTTCAGATACGTACGAAGCATATCGGACCTAAGGTAAGGGATAATTTTTTGAATCTCATTCTTATTTGAGATTGTTTATTCGTAAATATTTACTGGGGTTATATTTTTCAACCAAGTCCATAAAAATGTATTTATAAAGTGTTAAATATTATTCCAGGTATTTTTAAATTCATATTTACCCATCTTTGACTTTTAAATTGTGTTATGGAAGGAATCTTTCTTTTGTTTATCATACGAAAACTTTTTGACTTTTCCGGCAAAAGTACGAGGTGAATGTTTTTTTCAAACTATATGGAGTGAATAGATTTTTATGGTTTCATAACACCTAATTTTCATGAAGCTTACTCTACAATGTTTAATGATTATTTTCAACAAAATCCTTTTCTTTTAAAATTTCATTTCATTTTGTAAAAAGAAAATGATTTTGATGAAGAAAGGATATTTTCCTCAAGAATTCGTTTCAAGTGTTTTGTTAAAACTATTTTCCATATAAGATGAAATTATTTAGTATGATTATGTTTCAAGTATAATGTATATATTATTTACATGGTTTTATGATATCCATTTGTTTTATATGGATTATGTTAAGATGTTATGATGTTTATGAAACCCATTTTATTTTTTGGGTTATGATGAATGATTTATGATTGTTTTGTGGCACACGAAAGAAGGATTTCAATATGAGATGGGTGGGACCTATATCTCCCTCAAATGAATTGGGTAAATATTTACATATCATGAGATAGATATTTCTGGAATGGAAAGTTAATCTGGTTCAATGATACAGGACTGGAACGAGGAGTGAACTCGATTCAGTAAGGGACTTTGTCCTCTAAGATGGTCTTGGCAGCAATGCCTTGGCTACTATGGAAATCATAACATTTGCTTAACGGATGCCACAATTTCATGTTTTATTCCCATGAAAGTTTATCAACTATTTTTTCTGTACTTAAATGTTTTATGTCATTGCTCAAGATTTTTATGTTTAGATTTTATATTCATTTTTTTACATTCTAATGTTTATGGATTGTTTTATGTTCTCTATGTTTACCCTTACTGAGCATTTGAGCTCACCCTTTTTATGTTTTCTTTTCCCTAGGATATAAAGAAAGGTTTTAGGTAAGAAAACAAAATGGGAAGATATTTATTGGATATTTTGATGATCCTTCACCATGATTAGAAGATTATATTCTGAGTTTCAAAAGACACTAAACAATTATGGTCCTTGTGTGTCTGTTTTTGTTATGTATTATGTATTCCAAAAAAGTAATGTAATTTCCATGTACGTCAATATTGGGTCTCAAAATAATATATATCGGTACTCCATAAAGCCTTACCACCTCTTTGATATATGTCCATTCAAGTTGATCAAATGAGAAGTCCTCTAGAATTTTGATAGAGTGAGTTGTCTTTGTATAGAAATCCACAATCACTCATGTGTCATTGTTTCCTTTGGATGTACTTGTAAGTCTTGTGACAATGTTTATTGTGAGGTTATCCCACTTAAATTTTGGAATGTTTAGTGGTTTTATCATCCCCTTATACTTTTTTCTTTCATTCTTAACTTTCTAACAAACCAGAAAATTTGATTTATACTCAGCAATCTCATTCTTCATATTGTCCCACCAATAAATCCCCCAAAGATATTGATACATCTTTTTTCTCCCTGGGTGAATGTAAAATCCCAAGTAAGTAATGAATAATAGATATTTTTATCTATGTCTATTAATGAATTGGATAGTGTTTTAGAGGCTTAAAATGAAAATAAATCCAATCTTAAGCATGGAATACACTAATATTTTTAAAAGATTGTTTTACTGGCTTCTTATGGAAAACCATTTTTAAATCTCTCTTTTGACAATTTTATAAGCTATTTTTGTCAAAATAAACTTATTATTTATGATTTGGACATAAAAATTTACTTTGTGTGAATTTTTGGTATTTTTATGACAATGTTCATTTTTTAATGAATAGTGAAAATTACTGCATTTTACATCAAAACTGCTTTTTAATCTAATTTATTTATATGATCAGATTATCTTTGAAATTGGTTTTAAAGTTAAATTAGAATATATTTTTACCATTTAATCCAATAGTGGTCATTGGAATTAATTTCACTTTGAAATTGGACTTAAACTGGTGTCAATCTTTTGATACTTATTGTTTCATAAAAACACGCTATTTTCCATGACAGCAGGAATTAATTATTAAATAAATTAATGTAACTTATATGATTTGAGTTTTGTAAAATTGACATCATTTTTGAATTCAAAATATCAAATATATCTTAGGGTGAATTTTTGGTATTTTTCTGAAAAACTTCAATTTTTGATGAATAGTGAAACCACTAAGTGGTAGTTAAAGAAACTAATTTTTCATTTAAATGAAACTTTGCCACTTCTGTGATTTGATTTTCAAAACTACGACATAAATGGTTGTCATTAAAAAGTAAAATTTGGTTCAATGGGATTAAAATAACTTTTTGGTGAATAGTAACTTTTATGTTTTTAATCGCGATTAGTGGTAATTAGTGTAGTTTAAGGTAAAAATAATGTTTTAATAATATGAAATGACCTAGACACATGTCTTGCCCTTATTGGATGTGTCATGACCAACCAAGACAATCCATGGGTCAACTTGGGGACCCCATGGATCCACTTTGGTTGGGAAATGACATAAATAACTTTTTATTTAATGTAAAAGTAAAAATAACACAAACATGAGATATTTTACTGAAACAATTTTTACATGGGGTTATACAAGTCATATTTTTGCCTATAAATATATTATAGTCTGGTTTAACCATAAAAATTATTTCACTACCAGAATTGAATATGGTAATAGAAATTGAAAACTCTTAATCCTTGAATGTGAGAAATTAAACATCTATAATGGTGTTTTCATTCCTAGTATAAAAGGAGGGGGAAAGAGAGATGATGATGAATTATTCCATTTTTTGTAACCACATTACAGTATATTTAAGGTACAAGATTTATCATTACATTTGGATTAAAGTAGGTGAGTAAAGAAAAATAAAAGAATGGAACTTTAATGAAATGAAATGAAATGAAAATAGGAATTTACCTCTAGAATATATCTTCCTTGAAAACCTCTATAGGGGAGAGTATTTGGTCTTTTGAAGAGACCAAGGTTTTTTGGATGTGGGATAGGAAATTAAGGAATGATTTGAGTATAATTTAGGCAATACAAAAGGCTTAAGAGGATTTACGGGAATAGGGGGTGAGGTTGGTTTTTATAGTGTAGGAGAGGATGGTTTTCTCAATATTTTATTTATTAATTTTTTATTTTGTTCAAGAAAAGAAATAATATTGATTGTTGTGAAAGAAAATAGTAATATGTGGATGTGAGTTTGAACCCAAGGTTCTTACATCATCCATGACTAAATGAATAGTCTATTTAACATATAATGTATATAATAGGTTGCCTTCAAAGCCTCATTTTATATATAATGTACATATACAGCAAATTAATGTATTTTACTATTCATCAAAAAATAATGTATTTCAAATAAATCCCCAAAATTCACCCCAATCATTTTATAGTGTGTAGAATTAAAAAATGAAATCCATTTTATGACAGTAATTTTCTAAATTTGTGAAATTTAATTTTTAATTAAAATCCTAATTTAATTGAAAAAAATCAAATTTTAAAATTAAAACTATCTTTCTAACACTTCAAAAAATTAATTACTATCACTTAAAATTATCATATAATCATAAGTAATCAATATAATTATTTATAAATACATTATATTAAAATAATGATTCTTTTAAATATTTAAATTAATCATAAAATTTTCATTAAATATACAAGACTCAGAAAAATACCAATATTATGATATAATTATAACATATTGTCACTTATAAGATGGATATATTTTATTTATACCTTCATTAGTAAGGTTACTTATTCACATGGAGGATTTACTATTCATACTGGCCGTATTACTATTCATAATGGTAAATTTACTATTCATGAGGGTAAGTTACTATTCAACAAAATTTAATTTGATCATCTCAGACTCCAAATATCTTACTGATCACAACCGTGTATGTTAGGTTTTCGAAATTAAAATCACATAAGTGACAATATTATGTTTAAAGGTCACATAGTACATAGTAGTTCATTATGTTGTGATTTCATTTGATTATACTATATGAAAATAAGAAGGTAGTTTCTATTGATTAAGCTTTGGGTCATTAGAAAAATGCCCATAGAAGACCTCTTCATGGATATGAGGGATTCTTGAAATTTTCCACAGTCATCTTCATGGCATGGTCTACTCTAGTTTCCCATTTTCTATCCACCACAACCCACACAATAGCATGCCCGACTTCATCTTCCCATTTCATTATTTTCATGTTTGTAATGCTTGAAACACTTTTTTCTCAACCATGAAAACTAATCCATCTATTCTATTATTAAACATTTTACGAAGGGAAATTCCAGAAAAAATGAATAGATAGGTTGTGTGGTGTGGATCCTATGAGCATTTTGAAACATTATTCTTCCACAATTATTCCCTACATCTTCTATATTCAATAATGGTCACCTAAAGATATCACATATCAAAATTTTCCTTTTAAAGTCACTACTTTATCAACCATAACGTGTTATCCAAAGTTCAATGAAATCCATTTGGTACCTCACTTTCTTGGTTGGTCCATGGTGCCACTCTATCTCATGGTTTATCCTTTTTCTTTCATGTTGGAACCAACCTGCACAAGTTATGATCTTCCATTGCTAGTGTTAACCTACACTAGATTCTTTTCCACCAGAGATCATCTTTTTATGACCAAATATTTTCTTCATATGTTTTCATTTATTTTTTTGAACAAAATCACATCTAACACAATGGATAGGGAGCTCTTCCTACTGTAAAATTCTATAAGCCACAACATGATGAATTCTCCCTTGGTATTTTAACCATCCCCCAAATTTATTTTCAGATTACCATTCTATAGTGACATCCTTATTCAACCATTAAAATTCCAAAACACTGCAATATTCACAAAGAGGACTTGAAAAAACCTCACTACATTCATTGGAAATACCTTCAACAAAATTATTACGAAACACAGTCAAACACAAACCTACCTAATGCCTATTTTCAATAATCTCTCCATTTGTGTTTGTAAATAGTTGAAAACCATATTTAAAAATATGTAGATTGAAATTTTTTAGAATTAATTGGATCAAACCTATAATGTAATTTGAAACTCTTTCTATCAAGAACTATATTAATAATTCACTAATCACAAACTATAATTCCACATTATTCGAGCTTGGTGTGATAAAAAAGAGTTTAATGATATGATCCTCATGAAAACAACTATTTGGTCTTCATGCACATTATCACATAATATTTCACTTAAAAACTTATCTACCTTAGTAAGGCTTCCATAACTCCTCTCCTTTTCATAATAATCATGCACGCCTTTGATAATAGGAAAAAACATTCTAGAAAATTATCTCCCATTTAAACATTAAAACATGAGTCACCTTCTCCCACTTTTTCAACAAACCCAAATAGTACTTCCTTAAAAGTTCAAAAAAATATAGTTTTTAATTCAATAAATGAATTTATAAGCTAAAAATACCTTTTTATAAATAGAAATTAGTATGGAGGAGTATGGGTCCTTCATCTAACTCAACTAGTTAGACAGATTATATTGGAAAACAAGTTCCATCTGATACCATATGAAATTCTCCATGGTTAATGCCTTAATCATTATATCATCCACTTGATCTGTAGTATAAATATACTATAATACCAACATCTATTTCTCAACCTTATCCTTTATCAAGTGAAATTTAATTTTAATATATTTATTCCATGAGTGATGAATGGTGTATTTTATATAATTTTTGTCTCTTGAGTTTTCATACTTGATTAAAATAGTATATTCTGCTTTTAACCTAATGAGTTCATCCTATAGTATCATCTATATCAATTGGGTATAATCTTGTGTGGTCACTACATTTTCATCCTCTATAATTCTTAAAAAAAATTAGTCTCTCTTCTTACTTATCCAATATATTCCATAATTTCATAGGTAAAATGAATCTCAAGAAGATTAATTTTGGTTATCCATAAAACCGACCCAATTTATATGTATATATATATATTCCATGAGTTTATTCCATGAAATTTTATGACACAATATCCCAAAATCCATTATTTAGTTGATATAAAAGATAATTTATCACATGACTTACATATAAATCTCTTTGGAAAAACTTTAATAACAGTCAGCTTGATATATAGAAAATATGATGTATATTTAAGTTTTTCTAAAGTATATAATTCTCACAATGATTTTCTATTAATGTTTCACATCAACCTCATTGCACTTTTCATCATCTGATAGTTTCATCCATGTGTCCATCAATGTGGCCATTATCTATGAATCCTCCATGTGTAGAAATTTTAGAACCTCATTTTTATATTTAGTTTGAAAAATAATTTGATTATATTTTATTTTAATGGCCAATAAGTTAATGAATAAAGAAAATTCACTAATTGGAGACATCTCAAATTTATACCTCATGGGTTTTTAAAACTTGGTTCATTATGTGTTATCCGAGCTTTCAAAGTGGATATCACCAACATATATTATATCTAAAATTTGTTACTATTTTTATTCCTGATATATATGTGGTGATCAACCCCTCCTCTTTGGAAATAAATATTCTTCAAATATTGTTCAATATAATATTACAATACCCTTCGTTATTATTTTAAGAAATATAAAAGGCTCCTTTAACTAGAACACCTTCCCTTCATTTTCATAAATGAGAAAAAATATTTATGTTTTTAATATAAACCTCATATTATTAGAATCCATTAATTAATATTTATTTAGAATCCATTTGATATACCTTAAACCTAGTTTTAATGTCCATATAGAAAAATAATCTTATAGTTTCAAGTGGATCCATAAGTATAAAAAACCTCATCAATATCAGTGCCTTCAATATAGAAAGAGCCTTTTAACACTAGCCATGCATTTTTTCTTTTCACTTGTTCATATTCATTGTTTTTTATCCAAAAAATCCCCATTTTGTTATAATAACAATTGTGTTCATTAAAATTGAATCAACATCTCATTTATGATGTTTTCTCTTTTTGGAAAAGATATTCATTTATAGCCTTGAAATAAGGACTATCCTTATAAACCTCACCAATGTTTTAAAATTTCACCTTAGATCAAAATGATGATTTTTATTGTAAATTCAGTCTTCTTGTTTGAATTGGAGTTTTCTGGTTACCAATGTTGTAGATTTTAATGACTTTTTCCTTGATGGAATTTATGTTTATTATTGTTGTCCTTACTATATTTTCCTCTTCATTAGATATGACATCTATGTTCATCGAATCTCCTTGTAATCCTCCAAATCCATACATTTTTTCATCGCATCCCTCTTTAAATATGAATTTTTTTTAAATTATTCTTGTGAAAATCTGAAATTTTCTCTTTTGATTTGAAATTGTACTGATTTTAAATAATTGTAACATTGTTTTTTTAATTAATTTTTCAAAGCATTATGTTGAAGAACTTATAATATTTTTTATTGGATTAATATCCAATGAAAATAAATTCATACCCATGATCTTGGAACATTCTATTATTCTCTTTATTAAGAATAATACATTTACTTATAAACACCCAAAAATATTTAATTTTGGGATTATTAATATAAAATATTATTGTATGGAGACTTATCTTTCTTCTGAAAATAGATCCTTGTTAGAGATATAAAACATTATAAGAACTATTTATTTCTAATAATTTTCTAGTAAATACTTCTCTATTAGTGTAGTCTAGTCCATATTTTTTATTCTTTAGTTCCTCTATTTAACAAAACCGTTATATTGAGGAATCCACACTGATAAAACAAGATGATAAATACCATGTTTCTATAGATATTATTTAACATGGTTGTTCGTAAATTATCTAACATTGTAAATGTGAAATTTTTTTATTTTTTCCTCTGGTCATATTTTAATATTCTCTATGATATTTACTAATATATTTAAATACCTCAGATTTATATGAGATATCCATAAGATAATCCTTCTTGTTATTGTCATCACTAAATTTCATAAACTGCCTCTTTCCATATAATGATTTGGGTGTCATTGGAATAAATATTTCCACATGAACTACCTTGATAAACCTCATAGGTCTTCATTTCTTTAGTTCTTTGGTTTTCCATATGATCTTTCACATTTTAAAGACATCACACATGTGAGTGTGATCAGATATGACCTTTGGAAGATTTAAAGAACAATCATTTTTCACCAATTTCTATAAGTATCATTGTATTAAATTTCTAAGTCACTTGTCTTACAATCTCAGTTCATCCTCCCAGAAATAATGTTCTAATTTTCTTTTCCAAAAAGGTAAAAGTCCCCCCTGATCCTCTTACCTTGTTAATGAATTTAAAAATATATTTCTATAATGGTGAACACTTTTTTGGTTGAATTACACTACTAGTCCTGAGTCACACAACTAAAATACTTAGTAAATTAGAAAAAAGTCTTTAAACAAATACAATTTTATTCATCTAAGATATTTTATTCCTACTTTATATTTATCAGAGAAAATGATTGTTATAACCTCATTATTACCAAATCTAAAAATTCTATATTTATAATATTTGGTTCATGTGATAAGATCTTCATTTCTAGTCATATGTGACGTACACTTGTAGTCCATAATCTATTATCTGAACTTTTCTACAGCATTCACAATAATACCATGTACATTTATCATTTTAGATTTACCCATTTTGATCAATAATTTTTCTTCTACTTATTTGGGTGGTAAATCAGGTGTTTTCACCTCTAACTCAATATAATATTCCAATTCCTATAAGAAAGAAAATCTATTTTTCATTTTTATATTTTTTGATGATGTTTATAGCAATTTTACACCACCTCTTCAAGCCACTATTGGAACCTTCCTCTATACCCTTGATGCATAATAAATTTCTTTGTTCTCAAAACCTTAATAATGAGAGAAGTACCTATTAGAAAAGTAAAAAATTAGAGAAACACATTATTTGTTTTTAATAAACTTTATCTCAAAAATATCCCTTCCAAATAGAACACACGTATTGATTGTGTCCTTACTTTCCATAGTAGAAATACCTAACTTTTGTTGTCTTCATCCAAAATCTTCTTGAATCATTAATGGTCTTTTGAGAACTGTGTATATCCAATTTCCTTTATGGTGTTAATTATTATATTTTAGAATAAATCATGGCTATATTATTCTTGTGATCATGATTCCCAAACAAATTCCTTTATTGTTTAAGTGTTTCAATTTTTTGATAATAATTCTCTATTTAGTAGATTCCCCCAATGACGTCTTTAGCATGAAATGAGTATGGTGACTTAAAACTACTTGATATTATTCCATGAAAATGAATATTTCTTGATCCTTGAATGTTCATCACCAAACCATAACTTTTCCTTCAATTTATTTATTTATTTTATCTCAGTCATTTTTGGATTTAGTCATACCATAAATGATCCAATCCTACTCCTCAATGTTAATCATTAAATTTACTTATTTCTCTAAAGTACCAGAATTTATTGATATGATTTTTTCAATTTATACCCTCATTTGAGAATTATATTCCTTCTTTTATTTCGTATACAATTTTTAGTAACATGATATTCTATTATCCTTCTTTGTCTTAACTCTCCAAACATCAATTTCTTCTAGGGCTTCCTCAACATATGATTGAAGATCAACTCTACCATCAACTTTATCATTTTCAACATCATTATCCTTAGTTTGTGTCTTATCAACAACAGTCACTAGGGAATCTTAATTGAGGTCTCTCTATCCCTCAACCTCCTCTAATTTAGTTTCCTAAAAAATCTACTTCATTAAAAAAAATCCCCTGACGAATTTCTACTGTAGTTTTCTTCTTAATTTTAACCTTTGAAATGTTTATCCATAGGTTCTTCATCCTCATCACCATATTGAAATTTATATAACACTTCCTAATAAGATTCCTTACATTATTGCATTGGAAGAAATCACATGGTAGTTTGACCATAAATTTCCCTTTTCCTATTTTTAGATTATAGTTATAGAAAGACATCCCCTCATTGTATTCTTTATATTAATGATCCTTTTTTACCCAATGATTCTTAATATCATTGAAGGATACCTCCAAAGTTTTATCATTTTTCTTATATAGATTTTCATTATTCCATATATCATATTCAATGAGATTTTTATAAATATTTTCCACTAATACCTCTTTAGTTCTTTGTCTTTGAGCACCAATACCTTTTCTTTTAAACATGAAGGTAGCCTTACTAGTATCCTTTTAATGAATTTAACATCATTAGAGTTCTCTCAAATCACATTCACATCTTTGGTATGAATATTTAGTCTATCAAAGAATGCATCAACTATTTCATTTGAGCTCGTCATTAAATCTTCATATTTATTCCATAGCACATGAAAAATTTCCTATTGAACATTAAAATCACCATAATGGATATTTTTTCAACGCATGGAATGAGATCTTTTTCATGAAATTACTTGGGTATATATATATATAGTTGGCCAATACTTCCTCAAATGCATTGATTATTTTGGAATCAAATCTATATTCCTGGTGATCAATATTTGAAAAGGATTTTCCTTCCATACTAGCCTTCATTCCATGAATAACACAGATATCTATTCCAAAAGAATATAAGTAGTGTTTCATTCAGTTTTTTATAATTGGAAAATGTTTCCCTTGAAAATGGGAATGCCTTTATTACTAAAAACTACCACTACCACCATTCTATTGAGAAGGAGAATGATTCACCCCCAAACCAATGCTTTCATACCAGTTTTTGTCCCTAATCAAGGAATATACCCTAAGATAGGGGAATAAAGGTACTATAATTTTAGAAATTTATCATTGATCTTGATATTTTTCACTCATTTAGAGGAACAGTTTTTATCTACATTCCTAGATATATTCAGTGGATAAAGCAGTAAAGCAAAAACACATGAATTTTACATGGTTCACCAAAATTGGCTAGTCTAAGGAGCATTCATGGAAATGTGACTGTGAACCTTGGAAACTATAATGAATTAATTTTGATTATTTTTACACAATGGATCATTAGTACTGAACATCCACACTCACAACCCACAATACATTTGAATAAATCATTGTACTTATTAAAAGAAAGGTCCCCACTTATCCTTCTAATGTAAACTAATTATTTAAAAAGATATTTATGAGACATTGATATGGTGTATCAATTATGCACAATTTTTTATGAATTTTTAAAAATAAATAGTTCCCATATTATACACATTTTCTATTGGATTGTTTATTTCCAAAATACCTAGAAATCACCTTATGAATATAATTATGAATTTTTATACAATACTTCCTCCTTCTCTGAAATAAATATTTTATCTCCCTTATATATTCCCCTAGTTAATTATCACTTGATCATACTTAATGGTAGTTTTCAAACTAATCAATAAATACTTATAAATCAACGGCTATATCCTTATTTATTATGCCTAACAAAACACAGTTAGATGTTTTTATTTTATATTCAAGGAGAAATGCCATTCCAAACATATAAAACTCTGATATCATACTATTTTTAGTGATTCTCCAAGAAAAAATGCCCCTTGAAATACTTTGAACCATGTTTTCTTGGTGATTTTAACATCCTCTTGAAAGCCCCAATGTTCTCCCTACATGGTGCACTAAAACTACATGGGTCTCAAATCATGAGCTACCAAGTCTCATTCTTTATTTTGTATAATAGGATCCCACAATCATAAGATAAACCCATATAGATATCCTTTTCATGGTTCATAGGGATTATATAAATTCACCACGGTATCTTCAAAGTTCGATCTCCTCTATTTTATCATTTTCAAACCACCATGGTTTTCACTATGGAAATCCAAATTTTATCTAATTTTTTTACTATTTTTAGGTTTTTGATAACTAAAATGTATTTTTGATTGACCAAGACAACCAAAACATTCCATATTAACCCAATTTACACAGGGAAAACACTCTACTCCATGGTGTGTCATGAATCCTCTAACCGTTTTATAAACTTATTCTTCCACAGTGATGACCAAATTATTAAATATTGAACAACGGTAAGTCGAAGTTATCTCACCTCAAAATTTATCTTGGAAATTTTTTACTTTATAAACCATAACATGTCATTCTAAGATCAAATAGATATCATATGGATCTCCAAGTCCAGCCAAGTCCATAGTGCCACCTTGCATCATGTTTTCTCTGATGTAATTTATGTTGGATTTGACCCATGAAATATATGTTCTTACATAGGATATTTTGATCTATTATGGATAATTTTACACATGATATTATCTATCGCTAACCAAATTTTCACATCATATATTTTCAATTCATTTTGATCGACAAAGACTAAGTCTTGCACAATGACCCAGGAACTCTTCTTGCTCTAAAACATCATACACTATGATGTGATTATATCCTTCAAGGAGTTTTATCATCCACAAAATTTGGAACAACATTACAATTAAGTAGTGACCTCATAATTTTACCATTTACAATCCAAAACAATATAATATTCATAAATAATACTTCACATAACATTGTAAAATAGTCAACAGAGTTCAAAATTATGTGACTTTAAACCATTATATCACTAAAAGATAAAAGAAATATGTAAAAAATTGATATATATATATATATATATATCTGTGTGTGTGGTATAACCATTGTAGAACCTCTAACATACATATATGACCCCATTTTATATAGAACCTCCAGAACGGTCTTAACCAGTCCCATATCAGGATTTACAAAGGATTAAAAACATGAACTATATCGATAAAATATCCCAAGGTATATAATAACTACCCTAAAAAAGGGTGAAGATGATCTCAACCTCACATCCTCTTTCCCAAATTGCATTCTATGGTTTTACTGGTAAGGTCAAAGTGACAACCTTGCTTAGAAATGTAGGTTTTTTTTAAAGACCCATAAATTTCAAGGAAAAGTTTTTCTTAATTTCTTTGTGATTTTATGAGTACGCAGTTTCTGACGGCACCTGATTCCGAGGCCCGGTGTGCCGGAATCAATTTCTGAAGTTTATCTCGGGTATGTTTAGTGAATGAATGAGCGGGTTTTTCTATCTTTTGAACCGGTGCTCAGAATCGAAATCTGATGGCATCAATAAAACCAAAGCACCGGTAATTTCTTAAGAAGACCTTTATTGGAGGCGTGTTTGCTCAGGAAGATTTGTTAAAAATTTGAGGATTAAATGTCAAGAGAATAAAATTTTGGTACAATTTTATTTTCTACTTCTAATTGGTTTAATCCAATGTGTGGGAGTTGGGGTGGGACCCACTAAATCCTAACTCCTCTTGTTAGGATATTTGTGAGGTGGGTCTCACACGAGCCCCACCCCTTCAAATTCCATTAACTCCCTTAATCTTGGAAACTCCCCATTAATTCGTGACTCTTCCCACTCTCCTATTTAAGCATGACAACTCAAGTTAAATCAATGAAGTGAGTTATGTGTTGAATTTTAAAAATTGAAATGTTGACATGAGTAAATAAAATAAGGAAAAGCCTTATTTTATTTTGGTTGGATTTTGTTGTGGGAAGAAAAGCGGAGAGAGATCTTGAGTTATTTCTGAAGAACTTCATCTTCATCGTTGAAGAATGCCAATACTTCGAAGAAGAACACTGACACCAAGGAGAGACGATGTTTCGTTCTTTCACTCTCTACAGCCGGTGTGAGACGTCTTCCCCTCCTTGGACACACTCCAATGCCATCATCAAAACCTCACCATGTGACGTCATCAACCGCGATGCAGACTTTTGTCATCATTGTTGAGGTAGGGGTTTTTCTTCGATGAAGTTTTTTTCATCATCTTCGTGATTTAAATTTAAGACTGTTTGTTAGCGTTATAACGGGAGGAGTTCGGACCGCACAAACATGGTCAATCCTCCTCCCCTTTTCTTGTTGGACTTCATGGATCGTTGTGGCATAGACGGCACGGTGTCTTTGCACCACGCAAAAACAAGAGAACTGTGGCCCGAGCGGGACGCGGTGGTGGTGCATGGCACCACACCGGTGAAGCTGATGGAACCGCGGCCGGAACGGGCCATGGAAAAGGGGCGTTGCACCACGCCGTTCAGGTAAAAGTTGCAGTAGTTCAACAGGAGGTGGTCGGCCAAGCCAGCCGCCGGCGCTCAAAGAGCTGAGACCCCCCCCCCCCCCCCGCGGGTCCCGCATGGCACACCGGCAGGCCAAAATGGCCGGCCCTTTCCATGAAGACCGGGGGTTTGAAAGCCTCATCCAGCTCAGCTAAGTCGGACCCCACGGGTCTGTCGTTTCCTCAATCAAGGGGGGTAGCTCCCCCCCCCCCCTCGCGTCCCGCTCGGCTGAGAGCCGAGCCACCGGCAACGGGGGCCGGGCCACCCACGCTGAGCCGGCCACGCCAGATCGGCCAAGTCGCACCCAAATGGGCCAGACCCGTGTCGAGTCGACCCGGTTTGGACTAACCCAGGGGTATTGGGCCGGGTTGGACTGGGCCCAAACCCCCTATTTCTGGGTAGTTTTGTTCAACCACCCATAGTGTGGGCTACGGACCTTCGATCGACGCACCGTCAGTTGCATTAGGATCCTTGGATTGAGACGGTCGTTTCAGTATATTAAACTCCAGGTTTTGGAAAAGTTTGGGTACGTCCTGGTTGGTTTCAACATAAAACCAACAGGGCCCTCGGAGAGGAAACACTTATAACTTGACCTTCGGATGTCTGTTTGGTGTGCCGTCGACTTTGTTGGATTCCTCTTAGTGAGATGGTTCCTTTGGATTAATTCGATTGAGGTTTTGACGTAGATGGAGTATGGTTGTTTTGGTTTTAGATTAAAACCCAACTGGGCCCCTCGAACGAAAAAGCCAATATCTCTCAGACTGGACGTCTGATTGACGCGCCGTCTGTCGCGTTGAGTTCTTGTTGATGAGTCGAAACTTTGTGATACATCAACTCTATACTTCTTGATAGTTGATGTATCGACCCCTTTACTCATTGAGCGAACCCTCCCGGAATCGAGCGTGCTGTGTGCGGGAACCCTAGAGCTGGCTGCGACGAAGATGACGACTTCGGTACAAGGATCATCAGTCGGTTCGATGAGGACGACTTATGTACAAGGATCCTAAGTGGGTTCAATGAGGCCGACTACTGTAATGAGATCCTCCATGGGTTTGATGACGACGTCTACCGTGCTGGGATCCTCCGTCGGTTCGACGATGACGTCTACCATGCTGGGATCCTCTGTGGGTTCGACGATGATGACTTCTGTACTTGGATACTCCGTGGGTTCGGCGGTGGGGACTAATATACTTGGATCCTCCGTGGGTTCGTCAATGATGACATATGTACTTGGATCCTACGAGGGTTCGGTAGAGGAGATGATTCACATTCTACATCAATCATCTTTACCTCTCTTCGTGAATAGTATACTTGTGTGAGATGAGTCTTGACTTTCAATCATTATCTTCGATATGATTTACTTTCGTTCTTGGGTGGATAGAGTTGTGCTTTCCTATGTGGATTGGGTTGTATATACCTGTGTGGACTGGGTTGAACTTGGGCTCGGTAGTTAAAGTCGAACTGGAATTGATGACTTAGGTATACGTATGGGAATATACCTAAGTAGTGTTGGTTGATACTTCGTATTTCTATATTTCCTTTGTGATTTATCCTTTCTGGATTCAGGGAGACCTTTGTGAGTCTCGGGGTCCCTACTGAGTATCATACACTCACCTCTGCATGGGCTATGCCCGCACTATGTTGTGTTGGTTGCAGATGACGTACAGCGCTGATCATGGATGAGGCTTGTGGAGCGGGATGGTACACAGAGGTGGAATATCTGGTGGGATGTACACGGAGTGGATGGCCGGACTCAAGGAGCCGATGAGACTATCTTTACTCACCCTTCAGGTGGGAGTTCAAGAGGATGTCTTAGTGGTTGTTGATCTACTTTTCAGCTATTGTACTTTCTTTTCTCAGTTGTACTGTACTTTCAGTTGGGTTTGTATACTGGCCCATTTACTTTTCATCACTTACTTTTGTACTCAGTTTACTTAGTGTTTACTTCATCTTGTTTACTTTGTGGTGTTTATTTAATTATTTAAAGGCAATATCTTCCCTTTTATCGGGATTTACACCTTTGGTGCTAGTCACCAGCCCCTGGCCTATTGAAGGTGGGCTTGGGGTAGTCACGGCACGGGCCCCAAGGACGGGTCGTGACAAATTGTTATTAGAGGAGTTCGATTATACCACAGAACTCAGGACTCTGATAATTTCTTCTATGTGAAGTAATAGTGTTAAGGGTATTTGGGTGTGTTTGTTAGTCCAGGGAGTCCAGTGTTGGTGCGGTGGCTGACGTATCCATACTCCAGGACCCTGACTTCTGATTTATGACTCAATGCACAAAAACATTGATTGCATGTGTGTTTCAAAAGTTTTCTTAGTGATTACTTTGTGTCGGCTCACCAGGTATACTGTATTGACCATGTCGCACCTGTTTCTTTTCAGGATGACCCCACGATGGCAGCCATCTAGGGTTGTGGGCTTTGTGCGAGATGGTAGCCCACTGAGTGACGAGTCCTTGGTACAGGTCCCTATTAAAGCGGAGGCACCGGCGGTACCTCTACCCGCCGAGCCACCGAGGCCACCAGCCCTAGCAGTTGAGAGTGCACATTGCCTGAGTGCACTGCACGAGTTTCAGTGTTAGAGACCACCCAGGTTCCATGGAGATACGGACCCTCAGGCCGCCAAGGATTGGCTGGAGGCTATTGTTCGAGTTTTCAGATTGGTAGGGAAACCAGGTTACCTCATGGTGATCCTTGCGACGAGTCTCCTACACGTGGTAGCAGGTAGATGGTGGAGCCTGATTCTCCATGTTCACGATGAGTCATCTCTCCTTTGGTTGGACTTAGAGATCCTCTTCCGCTCAGAGTTCGTTCCAGCCACCCTCCATGCTGTGCGCATTCAGAAGTTACTACATCTGCGGCAGGGCAGCATGATGGTATCCCAGTACTAAGTGAGATTTACCGACCTCTCGTGCTACTCCGCATATATGGTACGGGACCTGTTCTTCTGGGTCCGGACCTTCGAGCAGGAACTGAGGCATGAGATTAGGGCTTTGATGATCTCCTTAAACATCCCTAAGTAGGCGGAGGAGTAGGAGAGAGCCCTTCTAGTGGATAGTTTTCTCGCTGAGCATTCACCAGCGGAGAGACCCTCTGTAGGATGACCCACAGTGGAGTCTTCTACAGCCGACAGTAGACAGATGACGCAGAAGACCAAGCGAGCTAGACCATAAGATGAGAAATGTCAGGAAACATGTTCGGTTGTGTGGAGCACACGAAACATAGCCAAACACACGAGGAGAAGACAGTTCTATACATGCGGCGGGTAGGGTCACATGGCTCGAGACTGCCCGACCCGCCCTGCAGATGATCAGCAGGCAGTAGAGGGTCCTCCCAGAAAGAGGTTTGACCATGGCAGTCCTCAGGGAATAGGCAGATGAGGCAGAGGAGATGGCCGAGCAGTGGGTTGTGGGTGACGCTTTGAGGCCCTACCACCACCACCACCAGGAAGACCACCCTGACCATAGAGAACAGGTGGACAGGGGAGAGCTCAGCTTCAGGCAGGTGAGGCCTACGACCATGGAGCACCGGGAGCAGACGGATAGGATCAGGACTAGCTCCAGACATGGAGGCTTTTGTTCATGATGCTTCTAGCATTGTTGATGTTTTGTATGTGGATGCTTTGTGTCTATGTACCTTGAGCTGAAGTAATAAAAGACACTTATTTGTGTGACATTTTATTCACTGTCTTTTTTATGTAGTTGATACTGATAGGTTCCAGTTAAAACTGTTGACTTGAACCTCACTTTAGAGATTCCTACTAGAGGAGACCTAGTGACCACACACTACTGCCGATAGTGTGACTCAACCCTTGGATGTGAGAGTAATGGTTGGATCTCTTGGTAGTAGTGATGAGGCCTTATGACGTTGTCTGTGTCATGAAATAGTACCATTCATGTCAGGATTGACTGTATTAGGAAAAGGATGTGGTTCATCCAGGGGATGAGACCAGATTTTTCTTTTCGGAAAAGGAGTAATCTCATCAGCTCTTGTAGATCGTAGATGAAGAAGGGTGGAGTTGAGTTCTTACAAATGGCTAGTCTCACCCATTGTTCGCCGAGAGAACAGTTTATGGTTCTCACCAACTCAATAGTCTTAGGTGGATCTTTTCTCAAAAGGATATGAACCTGAGATAGCGGTGATGTCTTGAGTTCCTCTAGGACTATGACATCGAGACAGTTTATACTCCAGAGGAGGGAAACGTTATAGCAGATGCTCTTAGTAGGAGATCGGGCATTCAGCTGTTAGGAGTGGCGAGAGAACAGCTGGCCGCGTTTTCCGATATTCTCTGTTGATAGTGTTGGAGTGAGTATGTGTAGAACCACAGATGGTTCAGGCTATGATGGAGAAGGTGAAGATCATCTAGGAGTGGATGAGGAATTCTCAGAGCCGATACAAGTCCTATGATGATAGGAGGCGGGGACCACTGGAGTTTGAGGATGGAGACAACATTTTTCTTACGGGTCTCACCTTGACATGGATTACGGAGATTTGTCAGGGGTGGAAAGTTATCTCCTCACTTCATCAGATCTTTCCAGGTTCTCAGAAGGATAGGTGAGGTGTCTTATCGTCTGGCTCTTCCAACTCAGTTGCACCGGGTGCACGACGTCTTCCACGTATCTCAACTGAGGAGATACGTGCATGACCCGACGCATATCATTGATCACGCAGAGCTGGACATCGATGACGGGGATACTTTTGCGGAGGTCCCAGTGGATATCAAGGATAGAAAGAAGCGAGACCTACGTGGATGGTCTATTCCTCTATTGTGCATCCGGTTGCTGCACGGGAACCTCCAGGAGAGCACAAGGGAGTGAGAGGCTTAGATGCGTGCACAGTACCCTAATTTTTTCTCCTAGTATGTGATGTATCTTAACGGGGACGTAAAGCCCTGAGGTGGGAGTAATGTAAAGACCCATAAATTTCAAGGAAATTTTTTTCTTAATTTCTTCGGGATTTTATGAGTACGCGTTTCTGACGGTACCTGATTCCGAGGCCCGGTGTGCCCGGAATCAATTTTTGAAGTTTAGATCAGGTACGTTCAGTGAACGAACGAGTGGGTATTTCAATATTTAGAACCGGTGGTTGGAATCAAAATCTAAGGGCACTGATGAAACTGCAGTGCCGGTAATTTATTAAGAAGACCATTGCTGGAGGTGCGTTTGCTCAGGAGGAGTTGTTAAAAATTTTAGGATTAAATGTGAAGAAAATAAAATTTCAGTACAATTTTATTTTCTACTTCTAAGTGGTTTAATCAAATGTGTAGGAGTTGGGGTGGGACCCACTAAATACTAACTCCTCTTGTTAGGATATTTGTGAGGTGGGGGCCCACACTATCCCCACCCCTTCAAATTACTTTAACTCCCTTAATCTTGGAAACTCCCCATTAATTTGTGACTCTTCCCTCTCTCCTCTTTAAGTATGACAAGTCATGTTAAATCAATGAAGTGAGTTATGTATTGAATTTTAAAAAATTAAATGTTGACATGAGTGAATAAAATAAGGAAAAGCCTTATTTTATTTTGATTGGATTTTTTTGTGGGAATAAAAGGGGAGAGAGCTCTCGAGTTATTTCTGAAGAACTTCATCTTCGTCGTTGAAGAACGCCAAGACTTCGATGAAGAACGCCGGCACTAAGGAGAGATGACGTGCCATTCTTTCCCTCTCCACAGGCAGTGTGAGATGACATCCCCTCCTTGGACATATGCCAACGCCGTCATCAAAACCTCACCACGCGACGTCGTCAACCGCGACACCGACATTTGTCATCATTGATGCAGTTGGGATTTTTTTCGATCAAGTTTTGTTCATAATCTTCGTCATTTAAAATTAAGACTGCTTGTTATCATTATAACGGGAGGAGGTCGGACTGCACAAACATGGCCGATCCTCCTCCCCTTTTCTTCTTGGTCTTCATGGATCGTTGTGGCAAAGACCATGCGGTGTCGTTGCACCACGTGGGAACACGAGAACCGCTGTCGGAGCGGGCTGCGGCGGAGGTACGCGGTGCCGTCGCGCCGCACCGTTGAAGCCGAAGGAACCGCGGCCGGAGTGGGCCATGGAGGTGGTGCGCAGTGCTGTCGCGCCGCGCCGGAGGACCCAAGGGAGTTTGCGGCCGGATAGGGATGTGTCGGATGGGCGCCGTGCCGTTACGCCCCGCCGGTCAGGGAAAAGCCGCGGCCTTTGGCCCCGACAGTTCAACAGAAGGTGGCCAGCCAAGCCGGCTGCCAGCACTGAAGGAGCCGGGACCCCCCCCCCCCCCCCCCGGCGGGTCCCGTGTGGCACACCGGCCAGCCATAATGGTCTTCCCTTACCAGGAAGGCCGGGGGTTTTAAACCCCCGGCCAGCTCAGCTAGGGTGGACCCCATGTGTCCGTCGTTTCATTAATCAAGGGGGGCAGCCCACCCCCCCCCCCCCCCCCGCGTCCCTCTCGGCCAAGAGACGAGCCACCGGCCACGTAGGTCGGTCCGCCAGTGCCTGGCCCGCCGCTCCGGGTTGGGCCGCTCTAGCCGGGACGAGCCATGCCGGGCCGGGCCGACCCAGGGGGTATTGGGCCGGGTCAGACCGGGCCTAAACCCCCTATTTCCAGGTAGTTTCGTTCAAACGCCCATAACATGGGCTACGGACCTCCGATTGACGCACCATTAGTTGTGTTGGAGTCTTTGGATCGAGACTGTCATTTCGGTATATTAAACTCAAGGTTTTGGAGAACTTTGGGAATGGCCGGGTTGGTTCGAACATGAAACCAACCAGGCTATCGGAGCAGAAACGCTTATACCTTGTGCTCCAGATGTCCTATTGACGTGTTGTAAACATTGTTGGATTATTCTTAGTGAGACGGTTCCTTTGGATTACTTCACTCGAGGTTTGGATGTAGCTGGAGTATGTTCGGGTTGTTTTTAGCTTAAAAAAAACCGGTCCCCTGGAAGGAAAATTCCAATATCTCTTAGACCGAACGTTTGATCGACGTTCCATCTGTCGAGTTGAGTTCTTGTTGAAGAGACGGAACTTTTTGATACATCAACTCTGGAATTCATGACAGTTTATGTATGGAACCCTTGGCTCGTGGAGCGGACCCTCCCGAAATCATGCGTGCTGTGTGCGGGAACCCTAGATCTAGCTGCGACGAAGATGAGGAATTACGTACAAGGATCCTCAGTGGGTTCAACGAGGACAACTTCTGTACAAGGATCCTCAGTGGGTTCAATTAGGAGGACTACCGTACTGGGATTCTCCATGGGTTCAAAAATGACGTCTACCGTACCGAGATCCTTCATGGGTTCGACGACGACGTCTACCGTGCTGGGATCCTCCGTGGGTTTGACAACGATGACTTCTGTACTTGGATCCTTCATGGGTTCGGCAGCGAGGACTACTATACTTGGATCCTCTGTGGGTTCGGCAACGACGACATCTGTACTTGGATCCTATGAGGGTTCGGCTGAGGAGATGATTCAGAGGCTACATCAATCATCTCCACCTCTCTTTGTGAATAGTATACATGTGTGAGCTAAGTCTTGACTTTCAATCATTATCTTCGATATGATTGACTTGCTTTCCTGTGTGGATTGGGTTGTGCTTTCCTATGTGGATTGGGTTGTATCTTCCTGTGTGGACTGGGTTGAACTTGGGCTCGGAAGTTGGAGCCGAACTGGAATTGATGACTTAGGTATATGTATGGTCATATAACTAAGTAGTGTTGGTTGATAAAGCGTATTTCTATCTTTCCTTTGTGGCTTATCCTTGGTGGATTCAGGGAGACCTTCGGGAGTCTCAGTGTCCCTACTGAGTATCGTATACTCACCCCTGCATGGGCTATGCCCGCACTACGTTGTGTTGGTTGCAGATGACGGATAGCGCTGATCATGGATGAGGCTTGTGGAGCAGGACGATACTTGAAGGTGGAATATCAGGTGAGATGTACACAGAGTGGATGGACGGACTCGTGGAGCCGATGAGACTATCTATACTCACTCTTCAAGTGGTAGTTCTGAAGGATGTCTTGGTGGTTGTTGCTCAACTTTTCAGCTGTTGTACGTTCTTTTCTCAGTTGTATTGTACCTTCAGTTGGGTTTGTATACTGGCCCATTTACTTTTCATCCCTTACTTTTGTACTCAGTTTACTTAGTGTTTACTTAAGTTTGTACTTTGTGGTGTTTTTTAACTTATTTAAAGACAATTCCTTCCCTTTTATCGGTATTTACATCCTTGGTGCTAGTCGCCAGCCCCTGACCTATGGAAGGTAGGCTTGGGGTAGTCACGGCACGTGCCCTGAGGATGGGTCGTGACAATTTTACCAACTCCAAATGACATGGAAGAGAAACCATTGGAAATAGTGTTAGAATGTTTGTAGACATCATGAAGTTGTTTCCCATCATTAATTATGGAATTTATTTTAGTTATATGTCATTATAGTTTTTTATATGACCTCAAATACTGAATGGATTGAAAAATTAAATTAATAATGTTGAATAAAATATGGTAAAATAATCATGTGGGTTCTAGATTATCAATAAATATATAAATTTTTTTATCAAATGTAGACACAACACTAAGTAAATTTTTTTTTGTATAAATTTTTTTTTTAATTTTAATTATCATCATCAATGATAATTAATGTGATAAATGAATATTTTCATATATAAATGAAACCAATTCACTTGGTGTGGTGGTTGTAGTTCATAAAAAACTTCCAGCTAGTTATTGTAAATATCATACCTACAATATGGGTTTATAGTCTCTATTAAAAAAATTTATATGAGTTCTGTTAACACAAAAAGGTTCTGATTATTGATTTATTGTTATAATTACAATTTTAATGGTGTGTTTTTTATTTTAGGTTTTATATAATAATTATACAACCACTTGATAACTTAATATTTTTCTTAAAATTTTTAAGTCCCTGTATTAATTACTAAAATTATATCATTATTTAATTTTTTATTTAATCCATCTGTTCAAATAAATTTTTTCAAATTAAAATTGAAATTTTAGTCCAAAACATACATCACATAGTGAAAACAGGGAAAACACACTAATATTTTTATCATAAATTATAAAATATATACTTTTCATTTTTGATTTGTAAGAACTATGTATAGATAAATATAACAATAGTGTAGACGGAATGACTAAAAGAATATTTTTATTTATCAAAAATAGTATTTTTAGCTCAGAACATATTCTGCATACTCAGATCCCAGAAATAATGACTTGATTATTGTGATACTTTAGGATAATGATACATGATTCATTTATATTTTGTGTCAGCTAAAATCATTTAAATCTAACACAATGTATGTATAATATGATTTAAAGTGTGTTTTTTCAATTAAAAAGTCACATTTTAGTTCTAAACATGAACCACATACTAAAAACCAAGTAAATTAACTCCAAATTCCATGATAATTTATGAAAATGACTTTTTGTTCAATTTTTAAATGTAAAAATTAATCACAAATCATCCTAAAAAGGTGTGATCGGTATGACTAAAGATTCATGTTTTCAGTTTAAAAGTGAATTTTTAATTTAAAACATATACCACATAATTACAATAAATAAAACATTCTTAGATTTTTATGATACTTTAAGAAAATTATTTAAGGTCTATTTAAGACCAATAATAATTACCCAAAAAACAATCTAACACACAATGTATAAAAAGGAACTTTGATTGTCATTAAACTTTTGAAAAATGATCCATGATTCATTTTTTGTTGGTAGGAATTAACCTCACATCAATGTGACAAATGGTGTGGCTATAATGAATGAAAGAATGTGTTTTTATAAATCCATGATTTTATTAAACTCTTCAGTAGAGTTTATTAGGTGATGAGGGAGTTTAGGGAGTGATTGGTTGTATCCTTGAGTATAAGGAAAGAAGGATATGTGAGATTTTTATTTTACTTCTGGATGAATGAGATGTGATGTGGCCTTGTGAGTTGTGACATGAAGGGATGACTGAGTAAGATAGTGGTTCTAGAGTTTGGAAATGTTGTTTCATGTAAGTTTAATTCATAGTATGGGTTTGGGGTTTCACCATTATGCATGAGTGTCCCGATTTGAATGATTCTTGGGTGTTTTAGTTGAGTATGAACCCAATACTAGAAAACTAACTTATACCCATAGTTTGAAACCATAGCTATGGCCCCTAGAACTGTGGGTATAGCTTATACCTAAGGTTCTATGAACCATGGGCTACTAAGGCATTGGTATACAGCTATACCTATGGTTCTATAGAATTTTGGGTATAGCGCTGAAAAAAATTCATAATACCCATAGTTCTTAATAAACGTAGGTGTATAGCTATACCCATGATTTTGTAAACTGTGGGTATAGCTTATCAAGTTATGAATAATATACCTATGGTTCTTAATAAACTATAGGTATATTTTTATAGTCATGGTTCTATAAACTGTAGGTATAGCTTATCATAATAGATATATTACCCACGGTTCAATGAACCGTGGGTATAGATACTTATCCAAACCTACCATCCTTCAGCTATAAGAAAATAAAAACAAAAAAATGCAAGAAAAATGATAAAAGGGTTGAATATAGAAAACATTTTACTAACCATAAACAAACCGGTTAAACCACAAAGATAAAGATGAAATGGATAATTCAAAAAATGATTGAATTGGATCATATTCAGAACAAGTTACGAGAAATCCAATCTAAGAAAGTCAAAGGGATCAATATTAATGCCTCGAGGAAAACTAGTTATAGGGAATAAAATCTATTTAGTATCATATACCTAAAACTCATTAATCCATGCTTGTCCTTTCCACATGCTATCTAAGTCCAATTTGAATGGTCCATCCCCTTCAGGTTCACTGATTTTAGCCTAAAATGTTCATTTCAATTATAAAAATATAATCATCTTTTCAATAGAAGTTGAGATTTTTTGTCACATAAATTTCTCTAATTACTTTATACTAGGTTAGTTGATATAATTTCTATACTACCATGGAATCATATATCTAGTTCAAAGAAAAATCACCATCTACAGAAGCTTGGTTCATGGCCTCTCTATTCAGTATAACCTACTTGAAGAATCTTTAGTGAAGTATCGAATTGATGAGACAATAGAAAACTTGTAAAACCAATTTCTACCAAGACCTCTTATGTCCTTTTCTTTGAAGACAAATCCATATTTCTTTTTCAAATTCCATGCAACAAAACTAGACTCGTGACGCCTAAACTCCACATCTCAAAATGGATACCACTATTCTGAAATAGCATGGAACAATAGTATCTGAATAAACAATATTTAAAACCACTCAATAGTTACATTCTCTCATTTTCTATTTCCTCTATCAAAATGACTAAGCCAATACCAGTACGTTTTTTATGAAATGGAATAAAAGTCATTAATAAAACAAAATTAAATGAAATTTAAATCCATGTTTCATTCCATTTTTTGGAGCTTTAATCAAGAAAATAAATGAATTCAATAGCATGGGTACATTCAATCCTTAAAATCCCAAATCAAGGAATCAAAAGATTTTGGGACTATTGTGACTTCGAATGAAGGGGCAGTCTTCAAAGTCCATATCTCATCACTCTATTTCATTTCAATCAAGAAAATTATTCCAAATAAATACCCACCCCTTAAGTTATTCATCCTATTTCATTTTTTCCAAAAAATATTTTATCAATATCAAAAGTATTGGGAACCCTGTATCTATTAAAACCATAAGAAAAATTAGCTTCTAATCTGATCAATTTATACAAGGTCATATTAAATATATTTTCAATTATACTTAGAAATAGGATAATAAAATCTAATAATGTCTCATCAGGTACCACATAATTTGAACCCAAAAAAATAGAAATACAATAGCGTTGAGAAAATATATGTAATTGAAAAGTACATCATCAGTCCACCATTTAATAAAATATAATTCTACCATAATTTTTTTAGTTTTCAATTTGAAATTTCTAAAATATTAATATATTTATAGTTGTTTTGGGAAAAATATATATCCTGATTTTTAAAGGAGTTGAAAATTTTTGTTCGTGATTTTAAAAATTCATGAAACATACATTTTATTATCAAACGCAAGTCTGGATATTTTAGGAACCATTTTCCATGGAATAATAAGCATGGGATATTACATTATATAAAATAATTTTAGGTGAAAAAATTCTCATAAATAGGAATAGTGATTAAATTTTGAACAAAAGTTAAATTGTACTAATAATAATAATTCTCTTCTACCATCACTGACCATTAAAATTTTACTTAGATCATGAACCTCCAAAACAATCAATGAACTTCCACCAAAAAAATTCATAAATATAAATAAAGATTAATGGAAATAAAATGTCATTATAAAATATACCACTCCGTAATAAAATGAAAACAAAAAAAATATTCAAACCAAGTTAACTAGAATCAAAAAGAAAGGGAAATACAAACACAAACAAAAAAATGAAATAAGGAACAAATAAAAAATGAGGCCTTACATGTAGTCTAGTAGTCATGCTGGGAAATTCTATTCTATTTGTTCCATCATAAAGGTTAACCTTCCCAACAAACAATAATCATGTATTTTTAGCATTACCTAAAGTAGATTCTTCATAGTGGAAATATCAAATTCAGGGAAAACAAAATCATTCACATCCTACCTTATTTGAAAATAAATAATTTCAGTAAATTATTCAAAAATTTCCATTTATAAATAAAATAAAAGCATGTCCAGTTGACTCAACTTTAAGTGCAGGATATTCACCTCCATTCAATAACTCTTCACGTGAATTGATATCAACACAACAATTATGTTGTGAAGTGAATATTACTTTCATAAACACATTTTATTGATTGATTTATAACAGTCTGTATATCCATCCTTCACTTGCAAAAAAATATCGAACAGTTACAAAAACTAAAAAAAATAGAAGAAAAAATGGTTTCAAAAATTCACAATCCAATTGCAAATAAACACAATAGTCAACATCAATAACAAAAATGGTTTCAACAATTCTACAGTCATAAAAGGTAAAAGATGCATACCATAATACAAATGGTAGAATGAGTACAATGTTTCCAAGAAAAACAATGACAATGATCCGTATCATGTCCCAACTAAAAAAACCAAATAAAAATCATGGATTTGAAAGATAAAAGGAAATAATGACCTAAAAAAGCATAAATAACATGAGAAATCAGTGTTTGAGGATCGTATCTGTTGTTGTCTAGACCCATCTAAGCTCAAATCGAATATAATATTCATAATATTCTTATATATTCCAAAGAAAATACCATACCAGTATAAAATCCGTATCAAAATGAAATTTTTATTAGAAATAAGAAACTTTGGAGGAAGAAATTTCTATTTCAGCCCATAGCTGAGAGACTGATGGCCCAAATAATCATTCTCTAATTTCATTTCACAAAAAAATTATTTTTAGACAAGTAATGGAATAAAGGCCTCTTACCTTTACATTACACAACGTGCATATGATTTTTATACAAAAAAAGTGTCTACATAAAGGAAGGGATAATATAACACTCCGTAAAAACCAATTAAATCCCTTCAATCACAGAATCACGTCATCTATTATGTTAAACACATGTCATAAAATAATGTTTTTGGTCTAACCCAGGGATAATGCAAACACATATCTCTCAAATCAATGTCCCATATATCATCCTAACTCAAGGATCCATGAAATTAGATAGGTACATAGTAGTTTCACAGTCATAAAAGTATTAGTGAAAGTCATATCAAGCATCATTTAATTTTCAACACAAAATATAAAATTTAGATGCAATTTATTCCACCCAAATAAACCAAATAATTCATTTTCACATAAAAATGACAATTATCAAAAAGGCACAATCCATCTTAAGAAATTTAATTTCAAAAAAAAATTTACTTATAGAAACACCCATTTTTAACTACTTTAACCAATTACATAATCAAACTACATTCACAAATCATTTATCCATTTTTTTCACATTAAATAACTTTGAATTTAATTTTCCACTTGCATTTACCCCATAACATCCCTCATTTTTCAAATTGAAATCTAACATAATACTCAAAAAATCTTATAATTTTTTTATTATGTTTATCCCACTCTACTCAATTATTTTAACCTATTTACATCACATTTATTGAAAAAAAAACTTCTCCTAAACAAGTATAACATCAAACAAAAAATTCTTGGAAACATATTGAAATTTATCTAAGAAATAAAGAATTAATGTATTAATAAATTTTACTTAATACATCAAAAACAGCATGAAAACAAAAATTACAGATCATTATTTTATATATTTAATTATTTCTTTAATTATTACATAAATTACACATTAAAAAACAAATAAAAATTATTAAACCACCTTTTTACCAATTAATTCCCCCAATTCCATTACTTTAACACATTACTGAAACTCAAAAATCCCTAAAAAATACTAGAAATTTTATTTTTTAGTCATAAAACTAAAATTAAATGCTAAATAACCCTCATGGAATCATTAAATAATAAAAAAAATTACTAATCATATATAATCCCAAGTTAAAAATCCAAAAAAGAAACAATTCACCTACCATCCACTAATATCCCACCTAGGGAAACCCCTCCCCCTCCCTCAACCCAGCACACACCCTATCCCCAGCCACCTACAGCCTAATTGGGGAACCCCCCTCTCCCTAGCCACCTACAGTTTTCCTCGGGAACCCCCACCCCCACCCCCCTCCTCTCCCCATCCACCTACATCCCCTCTAGGGTAGCCCCTCCACCATCCCTCCACCAACCCCCCCCCCCCCCAGCAACCCTCGCCCCTCCTCTCCCCACCCTCCTGCATCCCCCCACTCCTTCCACCCAGCACCCCCCTAGCCACCTTCATCCCCCCTGGGGAGGCCCCTCCCTATTGAGCCTCCTACATCCCCCCCCCCCCCCACCTAATCACGGCCAAGGACAACCCCATGGTCTATATGTCATATCATTCAAACCAAAACTTCAATAATATTATGATCTAATTAGGGATTGGCTTATATGAAATTATCAATTTCTACCTTTAGAAAATTCACAAGTGGTCATATTATGAAATGGTTACTATAAAAAAATAAAATAAATAGAAATAAGCCCATTAATTAAAATAATAAACATAAATTAGAATCATAAAGTTCCAATGAAAATATTCATGAAAATCATGAGAAAGAATTTAAGAGGGAAGATACAATAAAAAAATACACTTTTGAAGGTTAAGATAAACCTTTTAGATATATATATATATATATATAATGTAGGAATAATATGTATAGTATAATCCCACCAACGGTCCAATGACAACCTTTCTTATGTAACCTTCAAACCAAAGTTAAATTAACCATTCTCATCCATACAATAATTCAATTCAAGTTCTTAAATTACTTTCAAAAGTCTCCCTGTAAGTCAAAAATGGAGGGGATTATTATCCCACCATCACCAATATCCCCATACCCATCCCCTTTCCCATCATCATTATCATCAGCAACATCATCAATGATAGAAGCATCAACGACATCCTCACCACCAAAATCTATATCCCCACCACCTTCATCACCACCATGACCTTCATTAGCATCACCCAGTTCATCATTTAAAAATAGCATTGATGTTAAACCTAATTGAAAAGTAGAAGCAACCTCTTTTGGAAGTGACTGAATCAAAACTACAATAGCTTTCAGGAAATTTTATGTCACCAACTTACTTCAATTTCATTTATATAAATCTATTTTCTTTTCCTCAGCTGATTCTCCATGAGATATTTCCTTCTTGGAGGTCTAAGAGGCTTTAGATGAGCTTGATGAGGACCAATACCTATAGGGGATTATTTTTTCCCTAGTCTACATTGTAATCTCCTCGGGTCCTCCTCACCTAATACCTAACTTAAATGATCATGGGGACTAGAGTTTTCGTATTACTTATCATATAAGGCCTCCAAGGAAGACTTTTGAAATTATAAACATATTAAATTAGGAATTTTTTATAAATATTTCAAATATAAATAAAAACCTTACAACTTTATCTTGTGTATTTATATTTACTACACTTCCATACATTTTCTTTCTACTGGAGAAAAATTATTTTCCATGAGGTACATGCCCTTAGATTCCCAATACGGCTTGATGCAAATGAGAAAATCAAAAATATGGATTAAACTATATATAGGAAATGAAAAAATATGTCCTATGTCTATTAAATAATATTTTCTGTAGAAAATCTTCTATAACATCACAATACCTAATTAATGTACCTAGAGCTTCTTATACATGGGCATTATAGTGCAGCCTAATGTCTAAAGATAAGTCGTTGAATCTTTTTTCTTTATGCTTTTCTCTGACAATTCCTAAAAAACTCTAATACAAGTAATAAGAATAAAATTTTATATGTAAATAATTTAATATTGGGATTACCCTAAACTCATAATTCTTCTAATGTTCAATCATTTTTTTATATTGAATTTTTCGATAGTTGGGGAATGTGGGTACACCCTCTAAGTTAGTTCTAACTCTTCTCTTCCGACCAATATACAAAGAATGCTTGTATACGCGCCATAACTCCCCAAAACCCATTAACCTTGCAGTATTAGTAACTTATCCATCTAGAATGTACAACTGAATCTAAAATGAACATGTTATTTCATTTAAATAAAAAATAATATAGATATAAATTTATAAAATGTTCTCACCCATGTTTGATCCCATGATTTGTCCTTGATCTATTTGTTGATATTTCTTCATGAAACTTGTTCCACTGGAATGATATCATGATACATCATCAAAGTGTCCATGAAAATTTTAAATTACCTTGCAGATTGACTTAACATCTGATTTTCTAGATTTTAATCCACCATTAGCGGTGTCTAGATATTCCAGACTTCCTTCATTAGAGTGCTCAAACTTCACTTAATATAAGATCCCACTGAATAAGAAAAATATGGGGAACAAACAATCCGGTCATGCTAAAACATGAAAAAATAAAGTGATATAATTTGAAGTAGTTATAATTAAAAAAAAATTCTACGGGCTTCTAAATAGACCGTGATGGATCGGTTGGTTATCCTAGATCAGCAGCCTCTAAAGGAAGTGTTTAGACCAGTGCATTCTCCAGGTGGCCCTCATACAATAGAGTGGAAGCTAAAGGAACAGACTCATCAAATGCTATTTTTATGGTAGAAATTAAAGGTTGTGTCAAAATGGTTGAATATGGATATTAGGATAGGGGATACATCATCAGATATGGATATGGTAAAGTTAGTAACATCTATAGGGGAGGTTTAGTCATGGTATGGGAAGAAGAAGAAAAATGAGATAATGGAGGCATCAGTGGGATCATCCCTAATGGTGGAAAGGACATGGAATGTAATTTAGAGGGTAGTTGATATGATGATGGAGGCATGGATAAGAACATCCCTATAGACTCAAGCAGAGGATGGAAAGGTGTGGTAGAAGTGGTGCCCACTGGTGGGTCATTGTGGGAATTGGTATTATCGGTGCTATGTCTAGGTCTAGGAGAAACCCCACTCAGAACCATTCTATAAGGATTAGTCAAATCTATTGGAACAGAATGCCCCTAAAAAATTTTGATAAAGGATATTAACATGAAATTATATGTAATACAGATGAAAAACATTAAAATTATTATACTCACTATTGAATTAAAAGGAGGCAATGCACTCTCACTCTCTAGTTGATCGAGATCAAATAACCACTTCCTTCGACCATCTATTGTATTTGGCATAAAATTTGTAATAATGAAAAATAATTTTTTTAGAAATATTTTTTACAAATCATGCAAACAATTTATATCTATCAGCAATTCATGATAGAGACTAATTTGACTTCTTTTAATTACTAATTGTAAAAATGATTACAATGAAATGACTATCACAATTATTAAAATTACATTACCAAGTTATACATCTATTGAAAAGAATATTTCAAGTTTTTTATATTAAAATAAATCTAATTTAATGAAATGACACCATAAAATCCAAAAAAAACATAACATTCCAAACTGAAAAATAATTACTGTAATTATAGTAATATTAACCTGAGGAACTCATGTTAATGTAAACTAAATGAATAGTGAACATATATGGTTGCTCTTATATATTATCCACCACTACTTTGGGTTCAACATAAAATATCACAGTGGGAAAATTTGATTTATCAAATTCAATATTTTGGGAAGCACCAATGGGGGCGTCAATGGTGTAAATATCATCACCTGTATTAGGAAAAATATGTCTTGGGATTATTTCATTAATGATTCTATAATCGAGTCTCTGACGATCTTTCACTAAAAACATATGTATAGACATAGATGTCTAAATTTATGGTTCATCAGTACGAAACAATTGAATCATGTCAAAAACTCTAAATCCACAGTCATTAATAAATATACCTTGTCCTCTCATTGAATCAAACCATTTAAATTTCATAATAGTGACTCTACCATGAGAGTAGTAATCCAATAAAAATATTTTGTCAAGAATTCCATAATAATACACATCTTCATATAAATTTTGGCTATTTGATACACTATCATAACAATCCTTTGTATAATTTAACATAATTCCATCATGTTGTGTTCTCATTTTCACTACTCAATCACTTGTAACAAATTTATACCGATTAATTATTAAAGATTTACATTCACAAACCAAATAATTAGGACCAAAATAAATTTCTCTAAATACTTGATAAATGTAGTCAAAAGGTAAAATCAAAACATAAAATATATATTAATAATAAAATTAAATGTATATCTATATTTTAATCTAATTAAAGTAATGTTAATACCTTTGGTTTCATCAAAACAAGAAACTCTAGGCCATGTGAAGCCTCTCTCCTTCTCAAAGGAAAAAACAATGAGTTCTACCTATACTTTTTTTATGTTCCCTATATAAAATGATAATAAAAGAGTAAGGCATTTTTGAAATATCATAATGTGAGATAACATATAAATATTTGAATTACTTACTTGATATATTCATCGAACAAACCACATTTGAAAAAGATTGTGTGATATGCCATCTCCTTCTCTTCAAGGTTCAATGTAGCCAATGTATAAGACCCAAAAATTCCTCCTATTTGGGGAAGAGATGGAAACAAGGGATCAATTTTCACATACTGGTCATATTCGTTTCTCATTTCCTAGTTATTTCTTATTCTCACATCATAAAAACACATTGAGCAAAAATACATACATTCTTGAACCAGATAACCCCTCATAATCAAACCTTTAGGATAATTCTTATTTCGAACATATGATTTCATTTTGCACATATTTATTTCAGTAGGATACATCGACTAAACAAAACGGTCCCCCAAAAGGTGCTTTAGTTTGAAGTTGAACTGTTAAATGAAACATGCAAGTGAAAGTGGAACGGGGAAAAATTCTAACTCATTAAGAATTAACGGTGCTTCTTACTGCATTATTATCAATAATAACTTGGTTAACCTTTTAGCAGAAAGGTCGATAAAAAATAGAACAACTGAATCACTATCACCCTAACCATATTGGATTGAAAATGATGAATTTCTATTGGAATTAATTAATGAAGAGGGATGTGATAATCATGAGTTTATAGGGATTTTTGTTTCACATCTCTTCTTTTGAATTGTTTATATATGTTTATGGAATTTCCATTAGGAACCTTGATATTCTCCAATAATTCCATAAATTTATCATTATCTCATGGTTTCATTACATAATAATCAAAAGGAACTTTTAATTTGTTTTCACAGATACACAAAGGATAAAAATCAGGTGAATTACCCCAATCCAACAAGTCCCAACAAGATCAGAAGTCATCTTTGGTCTTCCCCTTTATATTCAGAAGAATTAAAAGAAGAATTTCCCATATATTTTTCTCAATATTCATAACATATAAAAAATGATGTAACAAATTGTTAGACCAATATGGAAACTCAAAAAAAATATTCTCTTTTTTCAATTGTAAGTGCCTTTTGTGTCAATATTCTTCCATATTTTATATTTAACCTAACCTTTCCCTAATGAAAAACTTAAATTTTTCAATCAATTAATCACATTACTTCCTAAAATACATTGAGGTGTTTGTTTATTTTCCACGATATTATCGAACCTTAGATTATTCTTCTTGTATTGATGATCCATTAGAAAGAATCATGAATACCCTATGAGATGGAAACTACGTTGATATTTAATCCTTCCTGATCAGATATTCTTCATAAAAATGCGACATAATAGTTTTCCCTTTATGCTCCACTAAGACATCATTTAATAAGTGGGTAAATAACTGTGTGTCCATAGAAGGGAAGAACACATTTAAAATGTATTCTTTGAAGAAGTATTAAATGTTTGCACAACTAAATCTCAATGTTTTTTCAACTCTATTATCAAATGTTACAAGTTCACAACTATATCATTACCAAAATTATAAGGTCCAGATATCAGTATACTCAATAAATTGTAAGTATTTTTAATACATATCCACATAGGAATATTATAAACATGAATAAAAACTATCCACTTGCTATGAGAAGTAAGAATCTGACCAAATGGATTAAAACGATCACAGGATAGACCAAACCTGACATTATGCACCTCAGTTGCAAAATCAGGATGTTCTTCAGAAAATTCCATCCATGCTAATCCATATACAGGATGAACCAACTCATCTTTACCTTTAATTCTCTTAGCATCATTCCATCGCATATTGGATGATATTTCAACTATCATGAATATATTCTGATGTCTGGGAATCAATAGAAAGTTCTACATGACTTTATATGGCACACGAGATGGTGTTCCAAATGAATTTGTCTTCCATCAAGATGTACCAAATTCTTTACATTTATTATGGTTATTTCTTTCCTCACAAAATAAACTGTAATATTTTATATGAGCACGGAATATATTTGTATCAAATCCGGGAAACTTAATTAACTTTCATTCCATGTAATTATTTGATGTAATATTTGAACCATCTATAAGTAATTCTTTAAAAAATATAAGAATATATCAATGGAAATATTATTAATTCCATACATGATTTTTTTATGATATAACCACATTAAAAAATCCAACTTGGTAATTTTAGTACATTCCTGATATACTAGAGTTCTAACATCATCCAATAAATTTTTCACTCTCTCAACATCAACATCTTTAGTATTTTCCTCATGTGTACTAATATCATTGTCTTCTTCCACTAGAATATTATCTCTGTCTGGATGATACACAAATGGAAACCAAGAAAATAAAAAATTCCCTATGAAACTTCAATCATTTTGTTCATGAATAGTAGAACATAGTCCCATCTCTCTATGGTGATACTATCCATAATTGTTTTGTTGAAATCAAAATTTTTTATATGTTATCTAACCTATTAATGGATTAACCATGGTCTTACAACACATTTATAAAATGGACATAGTATAAAAACTCCATATGAAACATTATTAAATTCAAAATCTAAAAAATTATCCAAATTATTTTGAAACTTAGTTGAAATATGATCAGTAAGATACATCCATCTTCTATCCATTATATAATAAGGAAAAAAGTTATCTTCAAATGAAAAATTTAAAACAAAATTAAAAAGTTCACTACAATCAATGTTATTATTAAATTAATCTAAGTATACTAGTATGTAGATAAATAATGAATAAAAGAAATAACATATTCTATAAGCAATGAAAAGTATCTATTTTTAGTACTAGATTCAAAATTGTAAGATTGGGTAGTCATATTTAATAATTAAATGGATTGATTTAAAAGAGGCTATATTAGTTTATTTCTTTTAATTATGCATTTATCATCATTCATAATCTCATTATTTAAATATCATATTTCTCAATTAATTATTTTCAAAAAATACACAATACATGTATAAAGGAATAAATATTTCTTACAAAGACCCACACTAAAAAATGAAATCCACATAGGTTATACATGAATTAAAAATTTATTCATGTTAAGATAAGAAATTTATATAAAATAGTCATGTGTAATGGATATATTTTCATGAAAATATATAACTTAATCATTAGGGTTCTTAATGGTTGGTGGTTCTTACTTATATAGTTTTATTTCTATTTTTAAGGGTAGAATTTACCATTCAGCTATCTCCTTCATGACAACTTCAAAAAGACATGAAAATGTCCAAAATTTTCATTTATAATTTTATATATTCTAATTTTAATAGATCAAACTTTTTGGGGTGATTTTTAGGAACTAAAAAGGTGGTTAACAAATTATATTGAAGTGTGTGATGAAGCTAAGAGAATTTCAACTACATAGAGAAAATTTCTCCAAGCATTAAATTAATATCTTAGACCTAGATAAGTGGGTTTTCTCTTTAAAATTGATTTATTATTAAACTATTTATGTATCGTATAGGGTTTTGGTTGGTCAAATGGTTTAAATAATGGTTGGATATTGTTTCATAGAATTGATCTATAAGATGGTTATTCTACATAGTTGAAGTAATCTTTCTAGAAGTATAGTTAGATTCCATCAATCATCCAATGGGGTTGGAAAGTGAAACTACCTCCATTATCAAAACATTGGATAGTTTCACCAATGTTACTTTTTAGACATAAATAGTTTTCTATTGTGAAAAATTTAACTTTTAAATTTAAAAATTATAATTACAAATTTTAAACCCATTAATATTGTTTTATTAATCATTCACACTCATTGAGATCTATCTCATTTCCTCCATCTCCTTTCAACCACTATAAATATATCTCTTAATGAAACTTTTTGTTCTGTTCTATGTTTCTTCATGAGGGTGATTCTTTTCTAGACAAGGACACATAATTCCTCTAATTCCCTTATTTTATTTGTTTTTCACAGTAAGTGGTATAAACTCCTATTTAAAAAAAATGGTTGTTTTTATCATTCTATTCATTAAATTTCCATCTGATGTGGTTGGTGTGGGAGGTTATCTTTCACAATTTCATGGTATTAACATGATTTTAAACTTTTATTCCATATTTAATGCTAATAATGTTATAATAACTAATTCTACAATCAAAATGGGATAATATTAATATTTCTATGGGGTTTTAATCTTCATTAATGGATAGTAGGAAACTCATTTCTGATTTAATTTTTGAAAACCACTTCTTTCTCTTATTTTCATTAAGGTTTGTATTGTAAATTTTTGTTCAAAAACATAGTAAGATCACTAAGTGGGGGGCGATTAGTGATCCCATAAATTGATAAATTATTCTTCTAAATTCAACCTATGTGAATTTTTTTGATCTTTATCATCTCAATATGTGTTTTTCAACTTAAAATGAGTATTATATAATGTAAATGATAGAAAACAAAATTATTTTTATAATATTCATATTGAATGATATATCCTACACTTTATTGGGATTGTTTAAACCCCAAATCATGTATTCTATACTATAAAAACAAGTGATTAAACTAATGATATTCTTGATTGTTTCATCATAGAGTCACACTATTCTCTAGAGTCACATAATAAAATGATATCTTCTTTCTACCCACTAAAAAATTTTCTAGAAAAAACAATAAAGTTATTTTTATCTCATCGTTTATTCTACACCACTTTATATATATCTTATTGCATAAGACACTAAGATAAATTTGTACTATAAGTAATTACTTCTAAAATAATTTTGAATATTGATAATTAACATCACAGTATCCAAGTATTTCACACTCTCTTTAGATCATTATTGGTTTTATTCTTCCTCAAATACTCAAATTTTCAATAACTACATCTCTTCCCCTCTATTAAAATATCCCCATTTTTGTCTATTAGTTATAGTCAATATTGTTTCATTGATATTTTTTAGGTTTCTCTAAAACATAGATGTGTTGAAATGAATCTAAAAATTAATTATTCATTCCCATACACATTTATATTCATGAAATATTATGGGAATAATTTTATTTTTATTTCAATATTTTAAATACGAATACTCCCCCAAATCCTGATGGCATAAAATATATTCTTTCAAATTGATGCATATTTTTTAGTTTGAATTTTAAAAAAATCTCATTTGAATTCCCCTTACATCTTTTATTCAAATCACGAAAATATTTGGCTTATTTCCATTTTAAAATATCAATGAAAATATCTTCATTAATTTTTTTAACTCCACCACATGTGCATGAAAATCATAAATGTTGTAGGAGTGTTTCTTATGGCCTAAAACAATTCTCGACTTGAATTTGGGTCATCTCGAATAATCATTAAATTTTAATCTTTGATGATTACCCTATATAATCATATAATTTAATTCTGAAGAATATTTCATTCTATAATTTCTTAGAATCTCATATTATGTTGATCTTATTATGGTATCAACCCTATGATGATAAACTATATGAAGATTAACCATATAAAGGATGAATAGTATGAACTCTCAATAAACTCTATTAACATTATGAAATCCAAAAAGACTATATTTTAACTTTATATTTTCTTTAACTTACTCAACATAACCATAATGAACCTGATAATGTTCATTATACAATTCATGAATTTAAAAATATCATAAATCTACCCAGTCATGAACTCAATGATGTGAATATGAACACAACGCAGTATGAAAACCTTAAAATGTTTGAAGGGTTAAAGTCTTTTCCAGACTTATTTTCAATAACTCAATCCATTAATTGATTAATTTAAAATTATGGTATATTGGGGACTTATACATTAACTAAAATAAAATCATAATCATCATAAAAAACATCAAAATCATCATCTAAATATTTTGATTGCATGTATAATCACTCAAAACATCCTAATGATTCAAATAAAATTTTATTCCTTAATATTATTACTTCATTTTTATAACCAACTTTCTTTCATCAAATATTAATTCAAAATATTATAGATATTGTTCCTTCATAATCACATGTAATTAAATTTAATAATTAACCACTACTCATAAAATTTAAAGAATTGTATCCTAGAACCTTTCCATATTAACTGTTGCTTTCCAACTAAAAGTAGCCTCATATTTTGAAATATCACAATAAGTATCAATACATATTCTATGCACGATACATACTTTCCTCCATTGTATGAGTAGAAAATCATAATCATACATTGAAATTTAAATATGATCAAATCATGTATACTAAATCAAACTGTGTTAAATATTTCCCATATGTATAAATCCAAAACAAATCATATATCAAAGATAAATAAAACAAGATGAAATGTTATAAATAAAATCATAAAAACAAAAAATAAACTAAAATAATTTAACCACAGTAGAATAAGTATTAGGGGCTGACTATCAAATAAAACCAAAATTAGAAGAAGGAAAACCCAATAGTATAAGAGGATTCTCGACCTGAGGGAATGCTCGACGTAGGGGGGGGGATGTGCATCGGCTCGACCAGAGGGGTTTCTCGACCAAGAAGAAGGGGATGCTAGACCTAGGGGGTGTGTCGGATTGAACTAGGTGGGATTGTGTGACCTATGGTATGAACGAACAGAGGACGAGGGGATTTACATCCCTCGAAGGATGATGATAAGTGTGGATCTGCATTGACCAGAGGAGGATAAGGGGCATCAGGTGAGGAAAACATAGGGGAGGGAAATGGAGCTGTAGGTGGGGGGGTCTAGCCTGGAGAGTGAGGGAGGGAGTGTGGGTGAAGCATAAAATTTATCCCCTCTATACCAAATATTTACTTAAAACCATTGGTATAGATATTCTATACCCATCGTTTATTTAAAACTACAGGAATAGATAATCCCTACTCAGGATGTGCCCACATTTCATAAAACCATGGGTATAACTCCATGGGGTTAGCCCCACTTTCCTGTATTCAACCTTATACAATCAAGGAAAACATCATGTATTTGGGGGATAATGGTATTTACAGATTAAAAATCCTATATATTACCTTTTCAATTTTTTTGGTCAATGTGTGTTGTGTTTGGTCGTGGTTTAAACTCATTTCGGGGATTTTTTTTATTATTTTCAAAGATGGGATTCATGGATTGATCATAATGTAATACTCAATGAAGACCTAAGAAATGAGTTTTGAGGCTTTCTCTCTCAGATTTTCATCACACAATGGTTCTTTAGTCATTGAGTTAAATTTCCTAAATTGTATTAGTTTAAAATATTTAATGTGTTTTAAATGGATAGAGATATTATAACAACAAAAAAATTTATCAATAGAATTCCCCATCATTTAATTATGTCATAAAATATATACAAAAAATAAATAAAACAAAAACTATATTTCCATAAATGATACATTAGTTATAAAAACCCAATAATAATGTAAAATTTTACAGTAGGGAAACAAAATATAAAATTAGATCATAAGAATGGGAAAATTTGGAACCTGTCGAACAACTAGAAAGACTGCACTCACAAAAAAGGATATCAAAATAAAACATAATATCAATAATATAATATTTATTTTTAAGATTAATACATATATATATATATATAACAATGAGAGAAAATATAAGTTAACTAATAATGATTGAAATAAGAGGTATTTATAATAATAAAGGAACCTATACCGTTGGAACCGTGATCGGGCCGTCGTAATAGAAATATGACTGTTAGGAATAGTATTAGGCTATTAGAATATTAACCTCGCCTATAAAACTATAAATAATATTTATTTAATTTTATAAATGAGAATATGATATAATTATATCTTGGTATAATTAAATAAATATATTAAAAATAATTAATTAAGTGTTGGTATTTTAGTGAAATGTAAATGTTTGTTTACAATTTTTAATTAATATAATTATTAAAAAGAAAAATTGTTTTTGTAAAATTGATTCATAAATTAATATTATGTTTTATTGTAATTATAAGTTAATTTTATGAGGCCTTAATAAATTTTTCAAAGGTTCATAAAATCAATTATAATAATAAAATCAGTTTTGTTCAAATAAATGATTATTTAATTTAAAAATTAAATTTATCATATTTAGAAAATAATTTTAATAAATAGGAGTCCATTTTTGAAATCTAAACATAAAGAAATGGTGAGGTATAATTTTTGGAATTTTTTTAAAATATTTGATTTTTTCATAATTTTCGAATACGGTAATTATGGTACTTTACATTATAAGACAAAATACATGCATTTTTTAGTCATTTCACTTATTTAATTTTTCAATAACATCCATAATTATATACAATTGAACCGATCATGAAAACCATAAAAACAGACACTCCTAAAATGAAGAAATTTAACTCTATAACTCATTGAGATAGACATAAATAAACTTAGAAAAATTATAATAAATAAAAAACATGTATAATAGGTTATAGATTTAGTAATTAATAAATATAAATTGATTATATAATATATTAACTACAAGTGGAAAATGAATTCATTCATAAGTTAAATGGATTCTCAAACCCAACTCCTTTTTTTGGGTTATTCCTATTCCATGAAATCTTTGGTATGAGTAATCCTATAATGTTCCATAAATATCATTTCATTATTATTAATTTTTATTTATAAGGATATCCATGATTCAAAATTTTATTTTATGAAAAATATAAATATTTTCTAAAATAACTCTTCCTTCCAAAACATATCTTTATTTCTCTTGAGTTTTTTCTTATTCACTCAAGAGTGATGATTTATAAAAAATATATGTTTTAACTTATTAATTTGGTAGCACCGTGTTTATTAATTAAATCTTGATTGATTAAATTCTTATGAAACCAATTCCTTTCAATGGGTTAATTCATGATTATGAATATAATATGTTCTATGTGGAATGTATGATTATATAAATATTATAATGTGTCAGGTGTGACCAGAAATATATATCCCTTTAATTTATTAGGTAATGTGATGTATCCCATGAGATAATGAGTAATATGTGTGAAAATGATGTTATATTTTTTCACAATTATGATCTAATGGTTATGCACATATGTTATGCATGAACATGATCCTAGCTTTGCTCACAACTATGTGTGGTATTTGACCACATGACATGATGTTTCTTTTTTATGTATTTCCATATTCCTTGACTTTATCCATTATTTCCCTTATGATATTGATGATGATCCTATACTAATTTTATAATTATGGTGATTATTCTCACTCATTTAATGTTGATTTATGTCCTTTATTCATCCTCTTAATGACATTTTAGCTCACTCATTTATTTGATTTATATCCTCGGGTGAATACATGTGCTAAGAAGAATATGGGATTTAGAAGGATAAATAAGAGAATATTAAATTAATATTTATTTTTTATTTTTCATAAGTGATGTATGGTCCTAATTTTCACAAGATATTATACCTTTGGATCGTGGATTGTAACGATTTTTTATTATTAATCTAAAAATGATGTAACAGACATGTATGAAAATTTAGTGTCATTATAGATATAGGACATCATGATGAGGATAATAGGATCATAATAAAGATAAACTCATCGTGGAATGACCATTACATGTCACATCATGACGCCTTAAATTTTCAACACATATATAAATTTAAAATCCCATTTTAATTCCTCTTACTTCTTACATTTATCCTTAACACTTATGTAATAAAAGGAAGTTATTTAGATAAACATGAGGACCATTAAGAAAATTTTTATTCTTGGCTTCAATAAATTGACAATTAGGGATCTAAAGTATGTTTCTCCACTTTTCTATTGAGTTTTCTTCATATCCTTCCCCCTAGTGGAATCATGAAAACAAATGAATATCAGTTTTTTTAGACTTGGAATGAGGATTTGATTATTATATCATTATATTATAGGTTGATATATATTTATTTATGTAACCTTGGTGTTTTTGAAAATAATCTTCAATTTTTTCTTCTACAACAGTTGTGAAGCTTCTGTTAAGGTATGGGATTTATAAGCTACTATTTATTTTATGTGTTTATGTAAGATATTCATGCCTATGATTCTATAAATGGTGAAATTGACCAAATGAAGATAATAATGTATATGTTTAACAATTTTAATATAATTGAATAAAATGGTGTTGTGATTCCCATGTGATTACTCTTTTTTTCATAATGATTGCTTCATGTGATTTTCTTGATAATTTTAAGGATTTATTATGTGATTATATATGTTTCCCCTTGAAAAATGACATGCTTAAAATATAGATAATAATGTAAATATGGAAAGATAAATATGATAATAAATGGGTCATATAAATTTATTTTACCCTTGTGTTTAAAAATACACGATTAAATTATTCTTGAAAATATTGTTTTGATGGTTGAGTTTCTTACAAAAAAAATTACTAAACAAATTAATAAGGAAAGATAGTAAGGTATATATGGATTATTATAATTAATAATTAGAAACTAAAAGTGTTGGTCCCTTGTTGTTATAGTATTGTATTATTTTATGATATATCATTGATTTATCCTTGAGTTTATTATGCTAAAAATATAAATTTCTATAATTTATATGTTTGATTGATATATCAATTATTGTGAATTAATATGAAGACTTATATGGTTTTTATACAGGTAATGGTTTGGTTGTTTTTCCCTAGTTCTGGTATCTTGATCTTAAGAGTGGTGGGATAGAATGGATGGTGTGTAAGGTTTTCAGGGATAAAATCCAGATGATTGGATTATAATTGGAGATTTTCATAGTGGTTTTCTTCTTATTGATTAGTTTTTGTGTTTTTTATACTTACTACAAATTTTTTATTTCATTAGTGGTATTCCTTTCTCAAAATGGGACTAACTAGATCGTAGAATACACAAAATTATGGAATGGTAATGAACTATAAATGAACTCATTATAAATAGTGTTGATGAAGGTAATGGTGTATTAAATAGAAAATTGAAATGGTATTGGTAAGGGATTAAAGGTTCATGGTCATAAAATCTAGAATATAAAGGTTCAATATAAATACACTTTGACATTAGATGGTTAAACTAGAATTGATGATAAGGTTTTATAAATTTAATGGTAATTATAAGACTACTTAATGATTAATAATTTGGAATAATTAATGTTTTTTCAGCTAAAATGAAATTAACTTTCTAGTCTTATTGATGATAGCTGGGTTTTCATGTGGAACATTATTTGTAGTTACAGTCCAGGTAGGGTAGTTTCCCTTAAATTGACTATGTGTAATTTTATCATTGTGTTCTATTAAATATTATGCTTCAACACATAAGTGGGTAGGAGAAGATAATTCCTATATTGGCCTTGGGTTTTGGGTGTCATCCAAAAATCTAGGATGTCAAGGATAAGGATAGTTGACTACTCTCCTATCATGCACTCTCTTCTAGATGTGAATATGGTATGTAGTAATAACTTGGATGTGACACCCCCATGTCACTATAGAGTTTATTTTATGTTTTTTGTGGTTTTTTTAAGTTTCTAGGGATGTTTAACCTAAAACATAGAAATTTTGGTTTTCTTAGTATGGTGCAAGGTTTAAATGCATGGTTTATAGGAAACCATGTTGTTACGCTTACATGGTAGACTTTATAGTTCATTTTGTTCTATGAATGGTTGTTCTTCCTGAGTGGTGAATAGTTGACTCTAAAATAAGACAATATTAGAGGAAACTATGTGGGATTTCTTGTATGTAACTATTATGGTTCACATCTTGTTCATAGTTTGGTACATGTTGTGAAAAGTGTACAAATGGCCTATATATTTTGATAATGTCATTTTACAAGATTGGAGAACAATTTTTACAACCGTGTGAGGCCCTAAGTAAACCATGAAAGTGACTTTGTTTCTAGGTATTATCATGTTCATGGTTAGTGCAAGGTTTGGAGAACCATATAGACAAACCATACAGCCGAACCTAGTTCATTAAAAGTGTACTTTCCACTTTTTCCCTTCATCAATTTCTATTCCCTTAGAGTATTTCCCACCTTCCCTCTCATTAAAATAAACCAAGTGTCTATGGGGGGATTCCATTCCCCTTTCTACTCTTCATTTTTATGGATTTATATCTTGAATTGAATTGGTTTTCTCTAATTTAAACCCTTCAAAACCAATTTATCATATCTATTTATTCTTTTCCCCTTGATTTATCCCTTCCCAAGAACCCTAATCTTGTTGTTGGTAGAATTTAGGGATGGGGTTAGTCAAAATCATGGGGGTTTTTACATGTAAGGCTTGAATAGTGAAACGACCATACTTTTCTCAAATATACTAATCATTTTTTTAGTCTAAATTATTTAATATTTCAGTTGAAATTTTACCTAATGCATTTATGGAATACATGAGGGTGTTTTGGTCTTCTTGGGAGCCCAAAACACCTAATGAGAGAAAGAAAACCTGGACACATGGTCAGTAGACACTCTTCCACTTAGCCCACATAGTCTCTCTTAATTGTGTGGGGTGTGATAGCAGAGAGAAGGGGGCCACACAAATTTTTTGAAACTATAGGATCCTAGGTACATGCTCTTGTGATCCACCTATAGATTTTAGGATAGGTTTTTTTGCAAGGTTTTCACATATTTAGGGAAACTTCATGCCTTGATAAAGTGATTTCTTCCCATTTATGGTAAGGGGAGCACATTTTTTGAATGGTATGTCCAAATCATGTGGCCAAACTATGCACCCCTATATTTGAGGGTGAAATTAAGGTTTCATCATTAATGAACCTAATTAAATCATCCTTTATTTACCTCTCCAATTTCCATCATGAAGTTGGTCTTCCTTATCCTGTGACCTCCCAATATTCTCCCACCTAGGTTCCTTGATTTCACCTTCATTCAGACATTGAATCAATACCCTTCAAAGAAGTTGGATATCTTGAGGTATGATCTAAATTTCTCTTCCTTCCATTCTAATTTATTTTCAAATCTGTTGTGCTATTTTGGTAAAATCTATTTTTCACTATTTTAAGGGTGTTGGAATATTTATTCTATTTTTACCAATATACATAAAATATCAAGATTCCATCAGAAAAGGATTCATTGAAGTCCCAAATGTAGGAGGTCTCATCATTTCCCCAAAAAAATAGTGCTTTCATAGTCGTTTTGTTGTGCTTCATTCCTACATTTACTATGTGTTTCCTTAAAATTTATTTTTTCATTCTAAATGGTTATACATGCCTTAATAAACTCCCAAGGATCATTTTTAGTAAATTATAGGATTTTAACCTCTATTTGGGACACCCATTGGGTGTTCCATATTTAAATTCCATTTATAATTAATGGATTAAATTTCTAGAACACCTCATTTTCTATCAACATGGATTGTGAATGGAATTAACTATTGTCATATAAATATTTATTGAACCATAGCATCACTTAAAATCTTGTCTAGTATTATAGAAGTAATTTACCTTGTAGGTAGTTTCCCAATTGCCAATGAAACCTTCTAAGTGCTTTATTTATCCTTGAAAAATGAATTTCAATGTTTTGGTTCATTAAATGGTATCATTAAATGGAATATATTTCATCATGGTGGTTTTCTACCTTAAATGAATTAAAAGGATTGATAGAAATGGTTTATCAAGGGTGTAATGGACAAGTTGATCATTACATTCTTTATTAAATGATTTATTTTAATTATAATGACTTGGTGATATTTGGGATTCATTAATATAATCCATGAGAGGTAATTCCTCATGGATATTGTTATAAATATGATTACGCCTTCAATATATGATATGGAATAATGGTTTAGGGTTCGGTTGGGCATGATGTTTTTTGATCCCTTACATTGGGTGTTGAGCATGAGGTCTCACACCATTGACACTATTTGGATTTTGGTCATGATGCACCACATCCCTTGTTTCGGGTGATGGCATGATGACACACATGTCATCTCGAGTGTTGAGCATTTTATCTCTCACTAATCATGAGATATAGGGAATGTACCCTTTATATTAAGCACATAGACTCTGTCACACTGGTCATGGATGACTGAGTTGCATCTTAGTCCATCCATCACCTAGTATTCTAAGTATATGGCTACTTACATATTTATGTACATAGTCCATATAGGCTGATGCAATTTATAAATATACTATATGTATTATCATTGTATATATAGTTTGGATTAAATCATCATTGCAACCGTGATCCATAAAAGATAGAGCCTCAAGGTGCGTTTTAGGAACCTGAGATGGCTAGTTATTATTTTTTCAGCATTGTTGATTATTTTATTTATAACAATACACTATTGTCACTGTTCCCACTTCTTGGATTACTTATAGACACCATTGGTGGTGGACTACTAGGATTTTATCTCAAACCTTTATCGGGAAGACTTTGGTACCTAAGTATATCACTTATCTATAGGCATGTATAAGGGAAATCACCCAACAACAAGTTCTTGATATACTTTAACTACGGTTGGAGTATAGGATAAGAGGTCCAATAATATGCTCTAGATTCTAATGGATCGCCATTTTTTTTATATATATTTTTATAGAAAGTTGTAATTGCATTTCCCTTGTTTCCCTTTTGTATATTTTCATTTCATGCATCCATATATATGACACTAACTAGTGGATTTTGATATTATTATTCAATTTCTCAGTTATTTATTCTTCTGCTACTTAGTTATTATATCTTTTTTCTGTGTTTCTAAAATAGTGGGTTACTAGTCTAGTAAATTAGTGTCTATTTATATTATTTTTCTATTATTGTATGATTAGTTTTGTTATTTGTTGTTCTGCTCTAATATTAGGGTATAATCTCCCCATTTTACTACCTTTATACCCTGGCTTCCAATGGGCATCCTCTGGTGTACGGGGAGGCACACTTAAGGCCTTATGACCGATCAACTCGGGGCCCATGTTAACTAGATTCGGGTTTGAGAAATTAAAAAGTGGTTTCAATGATTTTTTTCTATTATCTTGCTATTAGAGAATTATATAGAAGACTGGGAGTAAATGGGATTTGGAAATGATCATCTGCCATTATGTAGCTAACCCACAAATAGGGGAAGCCCAAATTACCTGGGATGGGAAATTTCCATTATTTATTGTGTTTTTTATTATTGATATAAATTCACTATTGGGTGACACACATGTCTTATAATGTTACTGATATTGGTATTGTTGAAATGAGAATTTCCATTTCCTAGGACCAATGAAATGAGGTTGTTGCATTACACACATCATTATAGGTATAATTTAACTAATATGCCATTAATTTTTTCATACCATTTATATTTTTAGTGTACACTTTCCGATTGATTATTTTGACTACTTTCTTATATGGAGAATTATGTTGACATTCCATACACGGAAGAGAAAACATGATATCCACTTAAAGTGCATGCCTCAACCTAATAGTTCTTTCCTGCATTGGTTAAACTAGACACCTAAAGCTGTCAATCATGGCACATTGAGCCATGGACCATTGGTTGCATGGGATGGAATGTGTTATTGTGTGAATTAATTGAACACCATATTTTGGTTCATGAGGATTATGGTAACTTATGGATTAGAAATGGTGATATATCTAATTTGTGCATTTAAATAGATTTTAATGTTTGAATAAGAACGAAATTAAAATTAATGTGACTTTTAAAGTGAAAATAGTCATCTTATACGCATGAAACAGGGACCTAGACCCAAACCAAGACTTACTAGTGAGTATTTTGTGTGTCTCTTACATTATTATGGTTTAATATGGTCTTTTATTTTCTTGCTAGACCTAGATTTTGAACTACGAAGAGTGGTGTAATCTATTCATACGAATCCTATGCAGTTGTACTAGTTTCCTATCTGTAATCTTTTAAACTGTTAAAATATCTTCTGAGGCATCAGTTTGTAATTGTAACATCATGGCTTTGTGATGTCCTCCAGTATATATGAACATGGGTTTTTATATGAGGAACATATCCTTTTTTATTTTGGTTCAAATGCTTTATTACGGTCTAATGTGAATACCCAATTTGACTATGGGTGTTTCGAGGGCTTTAGGGGGTTTTTTTAGAGCTTGGAACCCAAATTTTAGGGTGAAATTGACCTATCAGACAGCTATTAGAAACCATGTAGGGCAGTTCGCATGGTTAATTCTAACTTTATAAGGCTGGATAATGGATTCTTATCATCCATATGGTTAGAAAAAACATGTGATTTGAGGCACACACCTATGAAAAACCCTCTATTGTTTTCTACATTGGTTTGAGACATAGTTTGAACATAGTTAGTCAAACCATTCATAAACTCCATGTGAGATGACCCATACTATTGTAGTGGGCACATTGTTGGAACACGGTTTATCTAATCATGTGGAAAAACTGTATGACCCATGGATTTTTGGGAAATTACATTTATCCTCTTAAAATTTTCTTTAAACCAATCCCTATTTTCTAATTTCATCTTTCATTGGATAGTAGAAACTTTGGATCTTCTTTTTGGGCCTCTGGGTAGAACTTATTCTCATTCCACCATCTGATCTTGGATTTGAGTATTGATTATCTCATAGGATATGCAACAATTAGTTATCAATTCCTTTCATGTTTCTCATCATTCTTCTTAATATCAGTTGTGATATTTAGGTGCAAACTAATATTCCCTATTGTTAGTTTCTTTATCCATTCTTTGATTTTCTTCTGATCTGAATCTTATCAGGAGATGATACTAGATTAGCACTCTACTACTAACATATGATAGTTGGTCACCCATGGGGTGTTCTTTTGAGATTTCCCCTTGTTATACCACCCATGGGGTGTGTATATGAGATTTCCTAGTTAGAGGAGGCCCTTTTATAAATGAATTGAACTAGATTGATTAATTATGAGAGGGATTACTTAATTTTCCATGATTTGACCTTTTATGCCTTTCTTGAAACAAATAAATGGATTATACTGAATTTTTATGAGTGGGTATACTCATTGATTATATTTGAATGTAAATTATTATATGTGTGGTTATAATCAAGAGACATGGTTGTGTATCACCCTATCCCAAAAAACCTAGAGTTGGGGTATTAATTTATTACATTAAAATAGATACAAGTAAGGCATATCCTAATGGACAGAACTGTTTATTAGTTTTAGAAGACTACATTACATACATGATACCCATAATACATTGGGAAAAGAAGATAAAGCATAATGAAATAAAATATCATCCACTATGAAACTCATTCAAAGGATTCCTCTTAATAACATGGGGAAAGAAAACATAATAAGGTGATCTCAAATGATCAGTAAGGGTAAGTACAGAATAAGAAAGCAAATAAGCCTCAGCCCTGTAGGTGAGGACTCTGCAAGTTCATACAAGATACCCAGTATCAAATTAGAGTAGAGACATATTTCAGGGAATTGTAGTAGTATTGTAGTAGGTATTGTAGAAATCATTGTAGCAGGTACTATTCGGTATTGTAACAGCCAGAACTATTCATCTATTTGGGCCTTCGAGCCACCGGTTTGGTCCCTGGGTCTTGCAAGGCTTTCGGTCCACCCAAGGCCTTTAGACTAGTTATATCTCAAGGCCTTCAGGCCACCTTATGGCATTCAATTCACCATAAGGCCTTCGAGCCATATGAAATATACTTATGTACCAGTCATATTACAAAGGAAAAAGGATCTTGATGAGGATTCAGAGCAGGCACATTCACCGGAGAAGAGCTAAACAAAATTGGAATATTGAGAGGGTATGTCATTTCAATCCATACCAGGATTTTTCAGCTCTACATAGGACAACTATTTGACTATCCTTGTGAAGGTGGAGTTCGGATTTTATGACATTTGTTGGGGTGGAGCAGTTCCAAGTTGTCTTGTCTGGGTGATTCCCTTAAGACCAACAGGTTAGGTGATTCTCTCTTAAGCGTTCAGGCCATGTATGGGTTCCACATATCCACTTAAAAGGTGGATTATCAATAATAATAATAATAATGAAGTCCTTCAAACCATTCAGGCGGGTAGAATAAGCAATAATGAATCAATGAGGATAAATAAATATGGAAAGGTAAATAACTGAGTAAACACACCATTTAAATAACTATATAAGGTATAATCAATATGGAAAGGTAATTAACTAAAATCACATGTCATTTTATCAATAAACTAATAATTTATACAACTATATATTTTATTATATGAAAACAGAGTGGATAACAGTAATGATAATTGAAATATCTATAAAAGAAAAGCTTAATTATTGGATGTCATGTCTGAGGGAAATGAAAACCTATATCATTAAGAACTTTTAAAATATGGTTTAAAACCACATGTAGAAACCCAATTAATTTTTTCAACTTGTTTGTCTCGTGATAACCTATTGATGCATCGAGGGGACATATCAAGATTGGTCCCCACCCATCCCTGCCAGTCCAAACCTTTCACCAAATTGAGTAATCGATTTAATTAATAATTAATATGCCTTATCAAAAATCTGTATTGAATAAATAATACTTATTTATCAATAATTCCATAGTGGAAGGTAAGTAACAATAAGGGTTTTGATGTTTATTAATGGAATTACTATTGAAATATAATTAAAAACATTCTTGAGAAAAATAATATCTAAACATTCCAAAGTTTCCCATACCATTTGGAAAAATTTGAATCAAAATTTAACATGAGGAAATAATATTAAATGATACTTATAATATCATGAAAATAAGGAGATTCATGATATAACATGTTAAAGGTAAGTATGTACACCAAATAAAAGAAACTGGTTGCATAACACATCAATATGCCTTAATGAAATGAAATTGACATGAAATCACATTCCACTTTGTAATAATTTACTTAAAAGTCCACTCATTTATAAAAGAAAATATTTTCTATGAAAATAATATTGTGAACATGTACAGGAATATTAAGAACATTAGGGAATCATTGCAACAATAAATTCTACTTATTCCATATAAGTTAAAAACATTCCTTTTACTTTTGTAAGAAATGTAATAAAGTACATTGTTTGGAAAATGATAATAATATTGCTTTCAGACCATTTTATAAAAATTCAAACATGGGTAAAAAATATTTTAAAAATTTTTAGGACAATATTAAAAACCATTATGAAAACATTTTTTACAAAACATGGACATGGAATAAAAATGTTCTCTAGTGGACACTTAAACTTAAATAATCTTGGATAATAATGAGATTGTGAAATATCCCTTGTCACTTTATAATAAGTAGAATCATATTCCATGTGAAAGAAAGAAATATATATGTATAGGAAAATACCATAACATTCATAATAATACTCATAAAAGACATTCATCAACTATTAATACACCACACAAAATAATCATGTATTGTATAAGGCATGTGTCCCACAGAACTAAAAATGAGACAAAAACATCTTACCTATAACTTCCTTTTGATTTAATATCATTTAACCTCATGTATAATTGTTTTAATAATTTTATTATCTTAATATAGAACTATAATTATATTTATAATATCAAATATTAACTTCTTATAATATCTCATTACCTATTTGTAAACAATATTCCATTATTTTCACTATTTTGGGTGTTAATTGCCTAGTTTTTATATTATGTTTTGACTTTTACTTATTGTTACTATTACATAGATCATGATTTATTAATATAAATAATTTAAAAAATTGTTTAAATGGTATATATATTCATTATATTTGGTTTTATGATAATCCATAAATTTTTGAGATAGGAAATCAAATGCACTATTCATAGAGACGGTAGGTCGTATGTATTCATGAACGATACTTCTAGTTATTTTATTATAAAAATAGTGAAAATTGTGTATTATAATTATAGTGTAATATTTATTTAATATATCTCACTTATTTTTATAAAAAAACATCTTTAAAACATTCCATTTGTAGAGTGAATGAATCACATCGCTTCAAGGATGCGGTAGTCCACATGTCCACAAAAGATGTTATTATATTCCCACATTTAGAGTGAATAAAGGTATGTGTTGTATAAAAATTAAATAAGTTTAAATATCTTATAAATACTATATATATCATATATAAACCATAAATATATCATTATTTCAACCATTAAAGTTGGTATATGGAGTAATGAATTACATCGGTTCGAGAGGCGGTAGTCTGGGTACACACGAACGATGATTATGTATACCATTTTATAGATGTGTGTCAAATTATAAATACAAATATTATAATGACAACATATATTTATATTAAATATAATAAATTTATTATATAATAATGTATTAATAATAATTTAATGGTTTTAAAAAATAAATAAAACTAATATAATAGTTGAAGAATGTTACCTAGTTTTCAGGTAATACATTCTGGTTTATACCAAACGACTTTTTTGGTTATATTTATAACCAAATGAAGGATTATAGGATTAGGTTAGGGATTTTGGGAGATTATTTGGGCAGGATTTTCTCTATCTATAAAAATTAATGTGGTTTTAGGAAGTGAGGGAGGAGGTTCCCTTTTAAAATTGAGGTTTGGGGTACTTTAGGAAACTCTCAAAATATTAAATTAATATAAATTAATTTAAAATTTAAAATTGATATAAAGTGAGTTATTTAGAATATAATATTATTACGGGTAATAATCCTCTCAAAAAAATAATTTTTATTCAATTTTAGGTCAAATTATTACCCTTATCTTTTTGCATTAACCCTTAGTTGAACCCTTTAACTCTTATCGTGACAACTTTGTTTTTTACCCTTTGAGAGTTAGTATAGTTAAAATAAGATTCCAAATGTACCCTAAATGAGTCATTGATAAAATTTTAATCCTTATCACAATTATTTGGATGAATTTTATATTTTATGAATTTTATATCATTTAATAAAATTTGATTTATTTTAAAATATCATTAATATAAATTTGGACACTTCATTTCTTGACTTTTTAAAGAATATCAACACATAATATAACTTATAAAAAACCTTTTATACATACGTAATATGTCTATTTAATATATAAAATTATTTTATGCCATTAATTATATAAAATTATATTTATTTTAATATTTTTAATAACCCTTATTTGATATGTAAATTAATTAAACAATTGGAGTATCATCGTTGTACAAGCCTTTAAATTATGTATTTATTTCCTCAAAATTAAAAATAAATTATCATGATGAATATAAAAACTTTATATTTCAAATTAATATTTATATTCAAATTTATATTCTGAAAATTGTATATAAAAAATGTATCTCTTATCAGAACATGAGTATGATATATTTGACTTTCCTTAAAATAAAATACTATAAAAGCATTAAAGTCATCCAACTACCTTTAGGAGGCCATAAAATTGTCCAAATTATTATTTCTGTCTACAATAACTCATCAAATAAAATTATCTCAAGTGTTAGGGTAATTTTTTTATACTTATAATATTAGTTTTAACATTTATTACCTGATTTACCAATAACCGTGGTAATTAAAAAAAATAGTAAAGTTAATATTAATATTGTCCAAAAATAAAAGGGTTCTATTTACTAAATTTAGACCTTATGATTAGAAATACGGAATCAAATTTTTAAAAATATAAAACACATATTTGGATAAAATTAACTTAAAATTAATCTCATTGATAGAACGAAAGAATGGGTTTTTAAAGTGAAAACATTAAAAAAGATTGAAATGTTTTTATAACATAATTCAATGTTAAATTTAACCCAATGACCTAAATTATATTAAATGATCTAATTATGATCTAATTATACTTTAAAAACAATTAAAAATATAATTTAACACTATAAATTATTTAGATTAAACAGTTTTTTTCAATTAAAATGAAATATTTTATCATTATTCATCAAAACATGAAACCTATCGAAAAAATACCAAAAGTTCAACAAAAGTAAATTTTTTATAATAAAATTTTAAATAATAAGATTATTTTAAAAAATTAAATATACAAAATTATTAAATTTTTGATTTCAAATAGGTATTCCATGTAACACCTTGAAGTTATGAAGTAAGAACGTTGTATTTGATAGCATATATCACATGCATCACCAAGCATGTGAGATAATATAATAAACCAAGAATTTAAAGTGTATTTGTTATTTTAACTAGATTCAATATATTATACATATTTAAATTTAATCAACAATATGTTAGTTTACATTACTTTCAAGAGTGACATTCTTCAAAATCTTGCATTACACGCAAGGCCAAGTTTTATTGAACAAATATATAATATTAAAATTTTATTATTTAATAAAATTAGACATATCAAAGACATTAAAATATTAAATATTGAAATTATTAACTAACTTATTAAAATCTATTTTTTATGCATATATATAATTAATCCATTTTATACAAGTTAATTATAAATGAATATGGAAACCAATTGAATATAATAAAAAATATTATTATATTTATGCCCACAAAACTATTATTCCCTAATAAAATAAATTAATAAAAATTATTAAGTGTTGTTAATACGATATATATATAGATATATTATATTCAATAAAATATTTTTTATATTCATCTAATATATTTTATAGGCTTCAGATTAAAAAACCCAATTGTATGCATAAAATACTATATTTTTATTAAGGTATTTTTACCATATTTTAATGGAGAAACTATTTTAAATAAATGTTTTTGAAATTTTATGGATTTTATATGTCATAATAAAATTCATATTCTAAATATAAACATAAAATTTAGTTTATGGTAAATTGCCTTTTTTGGGAAGTTTCATTTTTTAATGAATAGTGAAAATACAGAAATTTAATTCCAAACTACTTTTTTATCTAACTTATTGACAAGGATTAATTATATTTTAGATTAGTTTTAAAATTTTACTAGATAATATTTTTTCAGTTAATTCAATTTAGTTCATTGGAATCAATTTTACTTTCAATTTGACTACAAAAATGTTTCTATCTTCTGGATGTTTTTACTTTAAAACTCGCATTGTCATCCAACTCTCATGATGATTTTTAAATTATTTTATGCCAATTATTTGGAATTTGTAAAAATGTATTAAATATTTTAATCATAATAATTTAAAATTTCTAATAAGTTCAACATAGTTTTTTACCAAAAATATTAGTGGAAGTGATTGAAATTAAATACAATGATTAAGAGACAATTAAGCATAATAAAGGACTAAACCTTAAAATTAAAACCTAAAATGAACAATAAAATTGTCAAAAATCAATTTTATAGAAATAATTATAACATATAATTAATTTTCTTGAATTGGGTTCATTATTGGGTCCACTTGAAACATGAAAACGCGGGAAGAATTCCTTTGATAAAATATTATAAGGGTGTCACTCCTCCACTATGAAAGGCCACAAATTCTCCCCATTCCTCACACCTATTAAACAACTTATGTTTGGAAAATATATACAGAAATAGATTCCTAAAAACCATACCCTTGACCTTGAATCATATATTTGGTTATAAATCTTTCCAAGTAAGCCCTTTGGTATAAACCAAAATGAGTTACCCGATTTTAAGGTAATGTTTTCCAACTAACTCTTTTCATTAATTTGATTCTTGACTCCCTATACTCTTCTTATTAAATGATTACATAAAATCAATAGTATTATAAAAATACTCGGATGTTTTTATGTTATTATTTATACCTATACTTATACACACCTCCATCTAATGGGTAACTAATATACTATTTCTGTGTACGAAAAAATATTGCCTCACAAAACAATGATTGATCATTTTTTCTTTACAACCTCTAATTGTGAACATTATGATAGAAAATAAATTTATATATGATATATATGATATTTATAATTTCTTTATAATTATCTAATTTTTTTAGAACATACCTTTATACTTTCCATCTTTGGTAAATACGTTAATTTTGTGTGAGGAAGTGTGGACTACCGCCCCCTCAAAGAGATGTGACTTGTTCATGCCATACATGGAATGTATAAAGGATTGTATTAAAAAAAATTATGTAACATATATGTGATACTGGAATTATAATACAAATATATCATTTAATTTTAATTCTTTTAATACAACCAAAAAATGAATGTAGCATTCTTTCGTATGTAAGGCCTACCATGAGGTGGGTGGCTCAAAATAGAGAGAGGTGTACTGGCACCTATAATCTGGTCCTTCTTTATATTATTAGTATTCTAGGGTTTCTATGCCTCATTATGTTGCCATCATAACATAATTTATTGGTTGGGGTGGTTCTTATCTTTTACTGACTCATCTGTTTCATTTTCTAGTTGGGGGTGATGATACCTGCCCTATTTTCTTATCCTGTCTTCTGTCATTTATTTGATGCACTATTCCCTTTTTATCATAGGTTTTCTTATTAGTAGAATTTTTTCATTGTGATTGTTATGGGTTCCCTCTTCACTCATTTGTTAAAAGAGGTTTTATTTTTATTAAAGTGGGATTAAACCAAAACCCGTTAAAAAGTCATGGTTTAGGTTATTTTTATGATAAAATCATGATCTAATTAACAGGAACAAAAATTGACAAGTAAAAAACTTGAGAAAAATTTGCAATTAACACCCTAAATAGTTAAAATAATGAATGGGAATTAAGAAACAGGTAATAAAATATTATAATAAGTCAATATGTAATATTATAAAAATTAGTATGGTTATGCTATAAGTTATTAAAAAAATTAAAGAACTATACATGAGGATAAATACCACACTAACAATGTAATGTTAATGTAAGGTAATTTCATCCCAATTTACATTTCATTGTGACTTATTTGTCATCATGCACCAAGTCACTTTTATCTGGTGTATATAATGTATTTTTAATGGTATATCATGAATCCAATTATTCTAATGAAATTATAAGTTTCATTTAATTTCATACCATTTTAAATATTATGATCTAAATTTTTCAAAGTGGTATGGGACACTTTGGAATGTTTAAAGATTATTCTTCTAAATATTGTTCATAATTATTATATTTTCGATCCCACTTCCTTTTGTTATTGTTAAAATTATCTTAAAATAATCACATTATTTTAATTATTTTTAGTTGGAATTTTAATTTAATATCCATATTATAATATAGTGGATATTATTATTCCCAAAACTATATATCATTTTACATATGATGGATACTTTAAAAATTATTTAATTATTTGGGGAAATATTGATAATTTTGTATTCTTTTTGAAATACAGATAATTGCTCAAGAATATTATTTATTTTGATTATTATATATAAGAAGTTTTTTATAATGGTAATGATAGGTAGAGGATAGAATTTATATATCTCTTCGATGCATTGACAAGTACTCATGAAATAAATAAATTTTTCAAGTTAAACAGGTTTCCATATGTAGTTTTAAACCATATTCTGAAAGGTCTTGATGGTATAGGTTTCTATGTTCCTCGTACATGACATCAATTAATAAATCATTTCCCTCATTTATTTTTATTTTTAATTCATCCATGAGATTTTGTGTTGACATATCAATGGTTATATTTCATTTTCAGTTTTTTGAGTAAATGGCATGTGTTTATGTTTCTTATGTTTCCATATTGATTTTTCTTATCTAGTTATTTTAATGGCCTTTGTTTTCAATTATTTACCTTTAAATGTTAATTTATTCTCATTGATTCATTATTACTTCTGCCTTAATTACCCTTCCTGAGCATTAGATCTCACCCTTATTATGTTTCATTTCCCGATTTTATAAAGATGAAATATTTGAATAAGCTTTCAAGGATGAATTTTATTTCATTTTATTATGTATCATATTTGTAATTTCTATTTTCCAATGTATTATGGGTGTCATGTATGTCATATTATTTTCCAATACTACTAAACTGATCAGTCCTTTGGAATTTTATTACTTCTAATAATGAATATGTAATAAAATAATGTATCAACTCTGCGCTTCTGGGGTCGGTTCATTATAGTTGGAATCAATTTAAAAAATCCTTGGAAAATATATTTAGAAAATGTAGATTAGGAAACATAATCGTAAGATATAATTTGAGGATGAGTATAGAAAAACATAATGGAATTTTGGTAAGGTAGATATTATATGGGTATTTCTTAAAATACATCCTAGTTTGGATACTACAAGTGTATGTGGTTTTTAGAATAGATTTACCTTGGAGAAATAAATCTAAAAAGGTGTTCCAGGACTGGCTCGAGGAAACCAAGTTCACGACAATAGTAATTACTATATACCTAATTTGACACTCCTAAGGGATATTCTTTGGATAATTCACATTTTATTTACCTACCATTATGAAGGATTTAAAATTAAATATTCCCCCAATGTAACCAATTTTTATAAATCTAGGATTCACTATGCATAAATTTATATTAATGTGATCTTCCATATTTAGAGTTATAAAAAAGTTTGAAACTTGATTATAAAATCTAGTATATGCTATTTTTAGAAATAGAGACAAGAATGACTAATGGTGTTAATATTCACAGAAAATTTAGAGATTACCCTATTGAGGAAACTATTACATATGTATTGGAATAAGGAAAAAAAATTCAAGACTAGGATGACTTAATTAGGTTATGACAAATAACCTCACTCAAATGGAGAAACTAGTTTCACAATAATAATCTCATATGATGGATTACTTTATGCACCATAATCCCCCATCATTTAGTGGGTCTACTAATCTAATTATATCTGAGCAATAGATTAAATCCATGGAGAAGATATTTACGGCCTTGGGATGTAGTGAAATGGAAAATGTTACACTTGCAGTCTATTGTCTCCAAGGTGACTATGATCAGTTGTGGTCCTTGATCAAGAATAGTAGGGAGGAAGAATAAATTGAACTCATGGAATAGAGAAATTTTAAGGATACATTATTTGAAAAATACTTTCCTCATGAACAAAAAATTAAGATAAAGAAGAAGTTACTTATTTTATAGAAAAAGAAGGAAGAAGGTGTTGTGGAGTATGAAGAAACTGTTACCAGGTTAGCAAGGTATGCTACAGATTTCATATGTAACCTAGAATATAATCTTGATCATTTTTTTGAAGGAATTAATCAAAATCTCAAAAAGGAACTAGTTTCTTAGAATTTTTCATTATACGATGAAATAGTTTTATATGCTTTCAAGATAAATAAATAATTATCTAACTCCTTTGGCTTCAAGGGAAACTAAGAGAAGAATAGGTCTTATGAACACCATGAAAAAAATAACTCAAAGGATATTAAGGGAAAGATGGATTTTACAACAAGTGATAACTATGGAAATAGTCACCCCGGTAAATGCTTGAAATGATTGGGAGTTTTTTATAAGTGTAAGGAAAAGGGTCACCCAGAAAAACAATGTAAAGGGAAAAAGGGGAACACTTCTATTTGTTGTTACAACTGTAAAAATATTGATCACTATAAAAATTGATGCCCCAAGAATCAAGGCAATATACCTCCAATGAATATAACAGATCAAGGTCAAGCATATGTTATTAACACATCCAAAGCAGAATGATTAATATGCCTTTATATTTGGGATCTAAGAAATATGTTTTAAATTTTTTTTATTTATGAACAGATGATTTATAAAATATATGAGGATTGCACTACAGTAATTTTTCAATAAATATTTGAGATCATTTTCTAAATGGTACCAAGAAATGTTTTTTAGTAGAAAGTTGAACTTTTCAAAAAATACATGATTGCGGGGAACAGAACCCTTAATATTTTCATAATGTTTAAATAATGGTGAAGATATCATTGATTTGGAAAAGTGCAGACTTCCTTGGAATTAATTAATGAATTTTGGACAAGTGATCTAGTCCATCACTGATGAATTTTACACCAATTTTTTATTTGAGTAATATATCCAATAACATGTGTATTACATAAGAAATAAATAATACTTCATGTTTCCAACAATTTTTTTTGGTAATTTTATTAATTACTATATTTTTAGAGGATACATGATAAAGTTATTCACATGTTTGGGATTTGAAAATTTTGAGATGATTCATATTGATTAAATTCTAATGATAAGTTTATTTTATAAATTCATTTACCAACTTTCTAAAGTGTTGTATCCTAATCTATTGGAATGGTTAACCATTTTTTAAATGATTTAATTTTTATATTGGATTTAGATTAAGGGATTGATATGTTACACCACTATGTGATGAATCTTATTCTATGATATATTGTCAAAATAGTTCAAGGAAACACCAAAATCTAAGATTGTTCTTATAGAAACATACCAATTAAGTATATTTTATTTTTTTATAGAGTTAAAGAATTACTCAACTCCAAAAAAATGATCTTGAAACCAAAAATGTTGTCTTATTAGATTCATTTTTGATGAATCAAATAACCCTTATATCATCATAGATTTTGGGATTTTTGATTGTTAACTTTCCCCTAAACATGTTCTCTAGCACTCTCCCTCAGAACATGGTTGTTATATTTTTCTTTTGTATCCATGTTTTAAATTACCACCCATGTTCTCTTACTACATTACTATGTTTTTTGATCATGGTACATTCCTTTCTCTTTTATTATGAATATGTGATATTAACCCTTTTGCGATATTATTTTTTCAATAATAGTTTATTTAAAATCCTTCTATTACTGATGTGAAGTTTAAATTTTGATGATGCAATTTAATTAAGGTGCGTAGAATGTAACACCCTAAGATTATAAATTATGAACATTGTATTTGATAGAATGTATCACACGCATCACCAAATGCATGATAGAATATAATATACTAATAATTACAATTTATTTATTATTTTATATAGATGCAATATATTTTATATATTTCAATTCACTCAACACTGAGTTATATTTAATTTCACATAAGAGAGACTTTCCTTGAAAGTTGACATTACACGCAAGACTAGATTTTAATGAAAAAACTATATTATTAAAATATTATTATCTAATTTAATATGACTTCACCTAGATGTTAAATTAGTGGTTATAAATTGTATTAAATAACTTTTTAAAATCTTTGTTTTACACATATATAAAATTAATCCATTGGATAAAAGTTAATTAGAAATGAATATGGAAACTGATTAAATATAAAGAAAAATATTATAATATTTATTCTCAAAAAGATATTATTACCTAAGAAATTATATTAATAAAAATTAGTTAGTTATATTAATATGAGATATATATTATATATTCAATCAAATATTTTTTATATCGATCCAATGGATTTGACAGGCTTAAGATAAAAACAAACCTAATTTTATGCATAAAATACTATATTTTTATTAAGATATTTTTACCGCCTTTTAATAGATAACCTATTTTAAATCCAATTTTTTGAAATTATATAGATTATAATTTTCCAAATAAACTTCATATTTTAAATAGAGACATAAAATTAGGTTAGGGTAAATTTTTGGCATTTTTCTATGAAGTTTCATTTTTTTAATGAATAGTGAAAATACTGAAATTTAATTCAAAACTTATTTTTCATATAATTTATTTATGAGGATAAATTATATTTTAGAATGGTTTAAAAGTTCAATTGGACCATATTTTTATCAATTAAACCAATTTAGTTTATGTGAATTAATTTCACTTTGATATTGACTACAAAAATTTATCAATCTTTTGGACGCTTTTACTTTAAAACCCTGAATTGTCGTCCTACTGGAAGGATGATTTTTAAATTAATTTATAAAAATTATATGATTATAATTTAGAATAATGGATTAAATATTTTTAACTCTAATATTTTCTAATTTTTAATAAGGTCAAATTATGTTTTTACAAAAAAATATTAGTGAAAGTGATTAAAATTAATTTCAAAGATTAAGAGAAAATTAAGATTAATAAATGATTAAATGTTAATATTAAGGCCTAAATGATGAATAAACTTATACAAAATTCATTTTATAGACATATTTTGACTCTATCATCCCTATTCTTGTATTGGGTCCATTCCTGGATCCCCTGGATACATGAAAAATGTAGAAAGAATTCCATTGTCAAAATATTACCATAGTTCCACTCCCCCCCCCCCCACTTTAAAAGGACACCACTTCTCCCCATTCCTAAATCCTCTCAAACCAATTAATTTCATACAATATATTCCCAAATATATTCCCAAAACCAATACCCTCTACCTTTAATCCTCCCTTTGGACTGAAATCCTTCCAAGGAATCCCTTTGGTATAAACTAAAAGGAGTTACCGGATTTTAAGGTAAACTTTTCCAATGATCTATTTTATTTAATTTTATTCTCCACCACCTATACTATTATTATTCCATGTTTACATAACTACACCATTATCCTAAATATACTTGTATTTTGTTATGTTATGATTTCTACCAACAATTACACACACCTCACGAAACGATGATTGTTTATTTTTTCTTTACCACCTATCATGGTGGCCATTATGATGGAAACTATATTTATATATGAAATTTATAATGTCTTTGTGAATTTGAAATTTTTATTTATAACATACCATTATTATTTCCATATTTTGTGAAAATGATAATTTCTTTTGATAATGTGTGGACTATCACCCCCTCAAAGCTATGTGACTTTTTTATGCCATACATAGAATGTATAAAGGATTGTATTAATAAACCTATGTAACATATATAACATAGATTTAATACTATAATTATAATATAAATATATAATTTACTTTTAATATTTTAATACAATAAATAAATTAAAGTATCATTCATGTATATGTACAGCCTACCATCTCCATGAACGATAAATTTCATTTCTTATCTCCAAACATTATAGATTATTATAAATACATACATACTGAATATATATGATAATTAATTTATGTTTCAAATTATATAGATTATTAAATCTTGATATAATAAATAGGAATAACAATTGACAAGTCATAAACATACTTTAGAAAACATGGAAATTAACACCCAAAAACGTTAAAATCATAAGAGTGTCAATAAACGGGTAATAAAATATTATAAGAAGGAAATATATGATATTATAATCATTATTATGGTTATGGTATAAGTTATTAACACATTTGAAACCACTATACATGAGGATAAATATCACACAATAAAATAAAGGTTAAGTTTAGGGAATTTCATTTCAATTTACAATCCCTTGAGAATTATTTGTTATTGTTTATCAATTCAATTTTATTTGGTGTATATACTATATTTTTCATGTAATATCATGAATCCACTTATTCACATCATATTATCAGTTTCATTTAATGTGATACCATTCTGTATATTATTATACAAATGTTTAAAAGTGTTATGGGATGATTTGGAAGGTTTAATGATTATTATCTTAAAAAAATTTCTTAATTATTATCTTTTCGGTCTCACTTCATGTAGTGATTAATAACATTATCTTAAAACAATAACATTATATTAATAAATTTTCATTGTAAGTTTACTTAAAAATCCATATTCTCATATAATGGATATTAGTATTGACTAACCCATATATCATTTTGCATATGGTGTCTAATTTGACAGTCATTTTATTATTTGGGGTAATATTGATAATTTTTATTCTTTATTCAATACAATTATTTGATAAAGAATATTATTTATTTTTATTATTCGATATGAGGAATTATTTGGACTGGTAATTACAATTGGATCCCAGACATTATATCACTCTTCGATTAAATGATATATTCTTATGAGAAAAACAATTTTTCCAAATTAAATGGGTTTTATCTAAAGTTTTAATCCATATTGTGAAAGGGATTGATGGTATAGGTTTTCATGTTCCCCAAACATGACATCCATTAATAAAGGATATCCCTTGTTTAATTTTAGTTACTATTCATTAATAATATTTTATGTGGACATGTATATGGATACATTTCATTCTCAGTTCACTGATTAAATGGCATGTGTTTTAGTTTCTTACCTTTTCATATTGATTTTTCCTTATCTAGTTATTTGAATGACACGTGTTATCAGTTATTTACCTTTAAATTTTAATCTATTCTCATTGATTTATTATTTATTCCTCTTTACTTACCCTTATTAATCAATTTATTTCACCCATATTATGTTTCATTTCCCCTACTTATGAAGTAGAAATATTTGAATAATCTTTTGAGGATGAATTTTATTTCATTCCATTATGTAACATGTCTTTAATTTATATTACCTAATGTATTATGGGTATCATGTATGTAATATTGATTCCCTAGATTGTTAAACTTATTGGTCCTTTAGTATTTCATTCCTTGTAATAATTCCATTGAAAAAAAATAATGTGCCGACTCTCGACTTATGGGTTCGGGGTGTTACAGTTGGTATCAAATGGAGGTAAAACTTCCTTTAGAAGAATATAGTGTTCTGAAGCCTAAAATTTGATTAATTTTTATATAATGTCTAGAAAATAAATTGGATGAATTCTAAACATCATATTGAATATATTACATATAAATTTCAGTAATATAGTCTAATAAGAGTGATTTGTTTATTTATTGGTATATAATAAGCTTGTTCACATTTAAATAGTTTTTTAGAAAAACATTTCTTTTAATTTTAAAAATGTTTTTACATTAATTTATAATTAATTAGTAAAAGAATTATTTATACATGTGTAAAATATATTTTCATAATTTATTTAATGCTATTAACAACCACCATCTTAATAGACAATGTTAAAATAATAATATTTAATAGTATATTGGGGTTCTATTAAGATTGGTGTTTCATTCAACATAATCTATCGAATATATTAAATTTAAAAAGATACATACCATAAAATATTAGGGTGTTACATTATCCCCTCCTTCAAAAAAAATTTCCTCTCAATTTGAAATTGAACTTAAAAATTCCTAAGATGACACATGAAAATTCTTTTGTGGGAAACCCATATCTAAAATAGGTTTAATAAAACATCCTCTTAATAAATGCGAAAGGAAATATGAAGGTTACCATAAAATTAGGCATTTAATAGGAAATAATTAGTGCAAAGTGAATACTGGTGCATAGAAGATAGATCTAACCATCAAGTTCTAATGTAGAGTGTTAAATAACATGGTCATCTAAAAGTTTACCATCAAAAAACCATAAATATATGATTCGTTAAAGAGGCAATTGATTTCTCGATAAGAAAATTAAAACAATATTATTTTTATTCCAAATTATTTTCCTATAGTTTAGGTATTATTTTACTATCTAGAAAAGAACTTTATAAAATAATGTTACTTGATTTCATTCCATGTTACAAGAATGATCTTATGCATTGGTTCTGCTTTAAAATATTTTCACTTCATCTCTTATTCCAAGAAATGGATGTTCAAGTTCAATTTTTCATACCTGAATCACTTTAATTAATCATAAGATCCACAAGTCATTCCTTAATCCTTTAAATTTTTACTAAAAACAAAATGGATAAAAAAAATTATCAAATAAATCATAATTTAACCTTAATCAGAAAATATAATTTTCAACATAATCCATTCCAACCTTAAGACTCATCAAAAATAATTCTTTCCAAATTATTAGTCTAAATAGGTCTCTAAATTTAAAAAATCAATTTTAAAATCGTATTCCCCCAAAAATAATAATCCTTTGTATGATGAAAAATAACATTAAAATCCAAAATTAAAAAATATTACACAAACATCTATATAGATTATTTATAAAACAGTTATCTTTCCTCAAAAATATTATAGACTAAGATTGAGACCCAAAAATTTGAAGGATTTGATCATATGGTCTTCAAGATAACATTTAATCACTCTTAATGACTTACACGAAAAAAAATTAATTTTCTAAATTACATAATTTATAATATATTTCTACAAATAACAAATATCACCATAATTCCACAATAAAATCATATTTGAATCCGACATATAATTTAGCTTTTATTCTTCAAAATATTTTGTTTACCATAATCTTATTGGATTCCCAAAATAGAGAATGTCTTCCGAAATTACTTAATTACCAAATCATTTTCCAATTATAACGTTATCTATTTGATAAACCAAATTTCCATAAAATTAAAATCAACTTTCTCTGATATATATTTTAACTAAAAAAGTTCATGCTAACTAGTATTTGTATAGGCTAGTGGTAGGCACTTCACCCTTATTGAACATCGGTTGTGGGTTCAAACCCCATGGCCTTTCCAGACATGATGATTTGTCACCCATCCTGTGGGTTGTTTTTTATGTAAAACCATATTAATATAACTTCGAAAATAAATATGATGGACATTTTTGAAATCAGGTAAATCACTAAACATCCTTTTATCTATGGTTTTCAATACAACCCCAATACATAAATACTTCATCCAACTATTTCTAAATTGTTCCTTTCATGGTCTAGATTTTACCCTATATAATAGTGAATTGAATCAAGTAATTTATAGGTTCCCCACATTTAAAGAAAATTACCTACAAATTGGTTCTTGGGATATATTTTATTTCCATCCATTCTACTCTTCATTTTTCATTAGCAATTCTTTTCTCTATGTCTCTATTTCCAAAACATAAATCATTTCACCATTCTGTTTAGACACTTTCCTGAGTATCTTCTTCTATATTTCCTCCATGATGGAAATAGAGCCTTATTTTCTCCATGGTCTCCACCACTAGAGCACTTTGAAAACTACATCTTCTTCTTCTTTGATGAGTTCAGGAGTTGGTTAAGGTATATATTGTTAATCATATTTCTAGAAAACTGATTAGGCATGAACATTATATATTTCACTCCTATCAACATCCCATTCGGTTTCTCATTGCCACCACATTGTCCATATTGTTCAATGTTAATGTGACACTTTCAGGTTATAGTCATTGACTATAATTAGAATAAATATTGTGATTAATAATATTTATATTGAGAAAAATGTATTATCATTTATATAATATCATGATACCTTGTTTTCAACCTAAAAAACCTTAGGTTAAACCTAGGTTATTAATTTTCATTATATATTCAAATACTTTATAATAGTTTGTAAATTATATATGAATTATCCTAAACATATCCCTCAGTAGTGAAAACTAGGTGCAGGTAAGGCCCATTGTCATGTACTAGGATATGCTCGAGTCAGGTCTAATACAACTTTTTGGAGTTTTTACCACTAGTTATATATACTGCAAAACCATTTCAACTTATAGTATTCATATATGGATGTATTTCTATGAAAACTTCACAATATCTATCTAATTGATACTTTATTATGTTCTTCTATACTTATCCTCAAATTTTACCTTTGGGATATATTCCCGAATCTTAGTTTTTTAAATCTATTTTTCAAGGTTTCTACTAAAAATTCTTTGATAAAAACTGTAATGTTATGACCCTAAAATCTTAGATTCAATGAAGTGATGTATTACATTAGCATAGATACTCATAAATCACATCCTAAGGGACCAAATAGTTTTGTAGTTTTGGAAGACCAGATTACATACATGATACCCATTATACATTGGGAAGAGAAAATAAATCACAATGAAAATAAAATATCATCATCCATGAAACTCATTCAAAGGATTTATCTAAATAACTTTGGGAAAGGAAACAGAATAAGGGTGATCTCAAATGATCAGTAAGGGTAAGTATGGTAGAATCAATAATGAATCAATAAGAAGAAATCTATATGTCAAGGTAAATAACTCATCACACACACCACTTAAATAAATAGATGAAGAATAATCAATATGTAAAGTTAACTAACTAAAAAAACATTCCATTTAATTAATAAATTGATAATGAAATGCATATATCAATATTATCATATAAAACCATCATAGATAATAATAATTATAACTAAAATATCTATGAAGGAAATTCATAATTATCAGATGTCATGTATAAGGCACATGAAAACATATACAATAAAGACCTTACACAAGATGGTTTAAAACCATAGGTAAAAAAACATTTAATTTTGACAACTTATTTTTCTCATGAGAAAATGTCGATTCATCGAGCGGCTATATAGAGACTAGGCCCCACTTGTCACTACCTTCCCAGATCATTCTTCTTATCAAGTAATCTATTTAATTAATAATTAACATGCCTTAACAAATACCCATGTTGAATAAACAATCTTGATTTATTAATAATTAACTAGTGTTGGATAATTACCAATAAGATTTATTGAGTTTGATGAACCGAATTACTACTAAAATATCATTAAAATCATTCTTGAGAAAAGTAATCTTTAAACAATCCAAAGTATCTCATACCTCTTTGAAACATTTGAATCATAATTCCCAATGAAGAAATAACATTAAATGAAAATTTTAATATCATTAAAATAAATAAATTCATGATATATGATGTCAAAAGGGAATTATATACACCAAATAAAAGAAACTAGGTGCATAACATTACAATATTCCCTAATAAAAAAAATTTAGACAGAATACCTTACCACATTGTAATAATTTTTTTAAAAGATTGTTCATTTTTAAAAGAAACTTTTTTCTTTGAAAAGAACCTTTTAAACTTGTAAAATAAGATTAGAAACATTATAATGTCATGAAGGATTGAAATTTTATTCATTCTGTATAAGTTAAAAATCATTCTTTTTTACTTTTAAAAGAAAAGTCATAAAGTATCTTGTTTGGAAAATAAAAATAAAAATTCTTTTCAAAACAATTTATAAAAAATATAAAATTGGTAAAAAATATTTTTAAATTTTTTAGTAAATTAGTAAAACCATTTTAAAAACATTTTTTATAAAATAGGGACATGGAAGAAAATTTTTCCCAAGTGGAGACTTAAATTTAAGCAATCTTGAATAATGATGACATTGTGAAATACACCTTGTCACTTTATAATCAGTAGAGTCACACACCCCATGAAAGAATGGAAATTATGTGGATATAAAAATAATATAATCTTTAAAATAATACTAATAAAATACATTCATGAATAGTTTATACACTACACAAAAGAGTTAAGTAGTGTATAAGGCATGTGTCCCACAGAAATAAACGTGAGACAAAAATATCTTACCTTGCATTTCTTTTTCTGTGAACATCCTTTAACCTCACTTATAATATTTTTAATAAAGTTATTAAATTATACCATAATCATAATCATATTTTTAATATCATATCTTAACTTCTTATCTTATCTCATTATCTGTTTCTTAACAATCTTCCCTTATTTTCAATATTTTGGGTTTTAATTGCCTAGTTCTTCAAGTATGTCTTAACTTGTTACTTGTTTTTAATATTAATAAAAAAATTATTTAAACATATACATAATTTAATACATTATTTAAATATCATATATATTAAATATATATAAATTTAGTGTAATTAATAAAATTTTGAGTTTGGAACTGAAATGCATCATTCATGTAGATGGTAGGTCATACATATGCATGAACACTACATCAATTTATTTATATTGTTAAAATAATTAAATTTTTATATTAAAATTATATAATAATATTTATTCCATATATGTAACAAATTTTTATTTAAAAAATACCTTAATACATTCCATGTGTATTATGAATGAATCGTGTCGCTTTAAGGAGTCGGTAGTCCACACATCCACAAATAATGTTGTTGCATTCCCATAAATGGAGGGAATAAATGTATGTGTTATATAAAAATTAAATAAGTATAAATATATTAAAAAACTTTATATATCATATATAAACTGTAAATTTACCATTATTCCAACTTTGAAAGGTGGTAAATGTAAGAACAAACAACATCGGTTTGTGGGGCGGTAGTATATCGTACACATAAATGATGATTGAATATCCCATTTTATATATGTGTGAGAAAGTGTAGATAGAACTATTATTATAAAAAAATATTTGTATATTTAGGATACATAGGATATTATATAATCATGTAATAATAGGAATTTAATGGTTTGAGAAATAAATAAAACGAAGGTGGTCACTGAAAAATATTACATCATTTTCTGGAAACTCTTTTTGGTTTATGCAGAAAGACTTCCATGGTTGGATTTATACTCAAATAGAGGCTTTCGGTATTAGGGAGGTAATATTTGAGCTTATTTAGACTGGTTTTTGTCAATCTAGAAGGCTCAATGTGGTGTGAGAAGGTGAGGGAGGAGGTTCCCAATTATAATTAAGGTTAGGGGTACTTTTGGAAACCCTCAAACTATAAAATAAATATAAATAAATTTTAAATCCCAAATATATTAAAAGTGAGTTATTTAGATTATAAGATGGAGATGGTTTGAAATAATCTTAGAAAATAATTTTTAAACAAGTTTACATTACATTCTCACCATTTTCCTTTGGCTTTAACCCTTAGTTAAACCCTTTAACTCTTACTGTGACAACTTTCTTTTGTACTCTTTAAGGGTTAATATAGTTACGATAAGATGCCAGTCGGACTTTAAATGTGTCATGGATGAAATTTTAAACTTTATCCCAATAATTTGGTAAATTTTCAGGTTTTTATGAACTTTATATCATTTATTGAAATATTATTTATTTTAAAATATCAATAATATCAATTTTGAGACTATTCATTTCATTAATTTTAAATAAATATCAATTCATAAGATAAATTCAAAATAAAACTTTTAATACATACCTAATATGATTAGTTAATATAATAAATTGATATAGTACATTTATTGTATCAAATTATATTTATTTTAAAAAAATTAATGACATTTATTTAATATGTCCCTTAATTAAATAATTATTGAACCATCATTGGGAACGATGTTAATTTAATTATTTATTTCGTAAAAATTAAAAAGAAATTATCATGATAAATAAAAATATTTTATCTTTCAAATTACTATTCATAGTTGAAGTTATCTTTTGAATGACCCTATATAAAAAATTTAACATTTATTAAAACATGAGAATGATATATTTGACATTCCTTAGAATCAAATACTATAAAATCCTTAAAGTCATCCAATTGGATAAAAGAGGATATAAAATTTGAAAAAGGATTATTTTTTCGACACTAAATTGTCCAATAAAATTATTCCAAGTGTAAGGGTCATTTTATAATATTTATAATATTATTTTTATCATTAATTACTCGATTTACCCTTAATCATGGTAATGAAAAAACACTAAAGCTACTATTAATATTTTCCAAAAATAAAATAGACCACTTTTTAAAATTTTGATCATATGATTAAAAAAATTTAATCTATTTTTAAAAATTCAAAACAAATAATTAAATAAAATTAATTAAGAAATAATCTCATTGGCGAAACGAGAGAATGAGTTTTTAAAGTGAAAATATTCAAAATAATAAAATGTTTTTATGACAAAATTAAATCTTAAAATAATCCCAACAACCGAAATTAAATTAAATGATAAAAGAATTTATCTAATTTACTTTAAAAAAAATTAAAATATAATCTAATTCAATAAATTATTTAAATTAAAAATAATTTTTCAATTAAAATGAAACATTTTATCATTATTCATAATAACAAGAAAATTATCATAAAAATTACAAAAAATTAAATCAAAGTAAAAAAAATTATTCCAATTTAAAAATAGAAATTTATTTTGTCAAATAAATTATATTAAGGTGTCGAATTAGATTAAAATAGGTGTGTCATCAAAAGAAGGTACAACTACATTTTGAAAAATAGCCTTTTAATGCATAAATTTTGATTTATTTTTTTATCATGCCTTGAAAATATATAGGATGAATTAAAAAATTATCTTGAATATAATATATATTAATTTAACTAATATAGTCCAATAATATTTATTTGTTTATTTATTGGTATAAAACACACTTGTGCACATTTAAATAGTTTTAGAAGAAAACATTTCCATTTATTTTAAAAAGGGGTTCAAATTCATTTATAATTAATTGGTAAAATAATTATATAAAAATTTGTAAACTATATTTTCATAATTTAATTAATCATATTTACAACCTCTAACTTAATGAATAGTTTTAAAATAATAATATTAAATAATATTTCATGGTTCATTTAAGCTCAGTGTTGTGTGCAACACAAGCTATCAAAGAGATTAAATTTATAAAGATATATAACATAAAATATTGGGGTGTTAAATATTTCGTATAATTAATGGATGAATTTTTAAATTGAAGTTTAGTGGATTCCTTGATTGGTATACCATGTATCCTGATTCCATTTAGATCCCATGGTCGCTTCACCCATAGATATTTTTTTACAGTATAAGATGCCTTGGAACTGTATTCTCCTTAGATCCTTATTTAATAGGATCCTAAGATAATTTATACCCCTTGGATTCATCTTGTTGAACTCGCATTGGACATCCTATGTTGAGATAATACTTGGACTCCATTAGTTCCATTATTTGGTTTTGATCTAGATGTTAATGGGACTCAATGAGGATGTCAAGGTATTATATACCTTTTTATCTGACCCTGAGGGGTCTCACACTTGATTGAATGGAATGTCCATTATAGATGTGATATGTTTGGTTATACAGTGTGGTCAGGATGGAAATAAAACATGATTATACAGAAATTCCATGGTTGAAACGATATGTATGGATGTACGATGAGGCCATGTTAGTTATTTCTATTTGTTATAGCTACCTTGTTATATGAGCTGACCCATGATTTATTGACAGCCTTTTTGGGATATACTGGATCACTATAAAATTTAGGGGAGACGGGTTTTTTAATAATTAAAATGGGTTCCTAATTTTCTGTATTTAGAAAATGGGGATGTCTAGCACCACTTAAAATGGAACTAATGGGTTAAATCTCCATAGCGCCACTTGAAGTGGCGCTAGGCTAATTCCACCAAATTAGGTATCAGCACCACTTGAAGTGGAGCTGACCTCCTTCCCTGCTTATAAATACCCATCCCCCCACACTTCTACTCATTCCTCTCCACTTCCTAATCTCTCTCCCTCCTTCCCAATTCCTCCTTCCCTTTCTCTTTGTTTTTTTCCTCTCTAACATTGGAGTTCCACTTTCTGGTTGTGCAGCTGCCGCATAGCTACCTTCCCCCAAATTTGAGGTAAGTTTTCATTTACATTTATGTAATATTTTTAATTGTTTATTTAATTGTTTTGTTAATCTAATTAGTTAGTTAATTAATTCTAATTAGTTAATTAATGTATTTTAATTAGTTAATTAATTGTAATTAGATAATTAATTAATTCAAAGTAGTGAAGTTAATTGATTCAAATTAAGTAGTTAATTAATTGTAATTATTTACTTAATTAATTGTAATTATTTAACTAAATAATTTTAATAAGTTAATTGATTAATTATAATTAGTTAATTTTGTGATTCTAATTAGTTAGTTAATTAATTGTAATTAGTTAATTAATCAATTCTAATTAGTTAAGTAATTAATTCTAATTAGGTAGTTAATTAATTGTAATTAGTTAATTAATTGCAATTAGTTGATTAATTATAATTAGTTAATTAATCAATTCAAATTAGTTAAGTTAATTAATTCAAATTAGGTAGTTTATTAATTTTAATTAGTTACTTTTTAATTCAAATTAGTTAATTAATTAATTCTAATTAGTTAACTTATTAATTCTAATTAGTTAAGTAAGTAATTATAATTAGCAAATTAATTAAATCTAATTTGTTAATTAGTGAATTCTAATTGGTTAATTAATGAATTATAATTATTTAATTAATCAATTCTAATTACTTAAGTAATTAATTATAATTAGTTAATTAATTGTAATTAGTTAATTAATTGTTATTAGTTAATTAATTGTAATTAGTTAATTAATTGTAATTAGTTAATTAATTATAATTAGTTAATTAATCAATTCAAATTAATTAAGTTAATAAATTAAAATTAAGCAGTCAATTAATTGTAATTAAGGAAGTTAATTAATTAAAATTAGTTAAGTAATTATAATTAGTTAATTAATTAATTCTAATCAATTAATTAATTAATTATAATCAATTAATTAATTATTTATAATTAGTTAATAAATTAATTCTAATTAGTTAAGTAATTAATTTTAATTAGTTAATTAATTTTAGTTAGTTAATTAATTGTAATTAGTTAATTAATCAATTCAAATTAGTTAAGTTAATTAATTCAAATTAGGTAGTTAATTAATTGTAATTAGTGATGTTAATTAATTCAAATTAGTTATGTAATTAATTCAAATTAGTTAAGTATGTAATTCTAATTAGTTATTTAATTAATTCTAATCAATTAATTAATTGTAATTAGTTAATTAATTATAATAAGTTAATTAATTGTAATTAGTTAATTAATTGTAATTGGTTAATTAATTTTAATTAGTTAATTAATCAATTCAAATTAGTTAAGTTAATTAATTCAAATTGGGTAGTTAATTAATTGTAATTAGTTACTTAATTAATTAAAATTAGGGAAGTTAATTAAGTCAAACTAGGTAGTTAATTAATTATAATTATTTACTTAATTAGTTGTAATTAGTTAATTAATTTTAATTAGTTAGTTTATTGATTTTAATTAGTTATCTAATTAATACTATTTAGGTAGTTAATCTATTAAAATTAGTTAATTTGATTAATTAAAACTAATTAGGTAATCTAATTAGGTAGTTAATTAAATCTAATTAGGTAATTAATTAAGTTACGTAATTCTAATTAGGTAGTTAATTAAATGTAATTATGTAGTTAATGATGTCTAATTAGGTAGTTAATGAAGTCTAATTAGGTACTTAATGAAGTCTAAATGTGTAATTAATAATGTCTAATTATCGAAGTAGTAATAGTAATTAGCGAAGTAGTTACTGTAATTAGCGAAGTAGTTATAGTAATTAGAGAAGTAGTTACAGAAATTATCTAAGTAGTTACAGTAATTAGAGAAGTAGATATTGTAATTAGTGAAGTATTTACTGTATTTAGCGAAGTAGTAACAGTATTTAGCGAAGTAGTTATAGTAATTAGCTAAGTAGTTATAGTATTTAGCGAAGTAGTTACTGTAATTAGAGAAATAGTTACAGTAATTAGAGAAGTAGTTATATTATGAATTATTTATATAATATATTTTTTCATTACATTCTATGTATGACAATGAATTTAGTTTTTCATTTACCTTGACCTCAGTTTGTAATTGTAGTTCTCAACATGAATTTAGTAATTGAATATATTTTTTGCATATTAAGTGTTAGAGTTGTCATGAACTAAAATTATTGCTTGAGTAAAGTATCCCCAGATAGAGGGGATTTAGGTCGGACCACCTACTTTCATAGAGGCTTTCATTGTCTAGAAAAGTGAATGGGGTAGGCTATCTGTCGTTTCGGGCTTATTCATGTTGAGTTTTTCAATTTCATATAACTATATTATTATAAATGAAGTATTCATGTACCTGATGCATATGATTCATATGGATATGTATAAATATGTTTGACTTACTAGTTTTGGGTAAATAACACAAACTTGTGGGTTGTGTAGAGAGAGTTACACATCAATATGGTTTGAACATATTGATTTGGTGGAGGGACTAGGATTCCAACATTAATTCTAGAATCATGCAGACATAAATTGATTGTTTGATCATATGTGATTATTAACAAGGTATTATTTTAGATAAAAATATGGAAGATTCAATTTATTGCAATGGAAAAATAATTGAGATAGAACAAAGATGTTGTTGTAGTATACAGTCAGAAGTTGTTTTAATGCTTGGAGGTTGTACAACATTGGGAGCTCTACAAAGGAAAATTCATCAAAAGTTGAGACTGACGAGCAACCAAGTGATAGAATCTATCACATACAGAAATATACAATATGTTGATAGGTTTTGAAATTTGGCCTATCCAATAACTAATGATAAAAAATGGGAATACATACTATCATTGGTTAAGTTTCTACCTTCCAATCAAATGATGGAGTTGTATTTGACCATAACTACAACGAAGATTCCATCAACATTGGAAGTTGGGTCATCACAATGTCAGGAGACTATGTCATATGCTCCTGTTAGAACACATCAAGATGTTCCATCAGTAATGGTACCATCATTTCCCTTAGCTAAAATTTCAATGGATAGTCCCCCACATATTGTAGATGTATTGGTTGATGATTTTGAGGATGATGACAATTTAGAAGAAGAAGATGAAGAGGAAGATGAAGATCAAGAGGAAGTGCATGCAGAAGAATAGTCAGTTCCCACTCATGTGAGGTTTAACCGACTGTTGAACTATCCCCCACCATTGAGTTCATGGTCAACGGAAGGCATGTATTGCTTGATAGAATTCGATTGGCCAATTATTACTCCTACTTCAGAATTTCCAGGAATCATTGGGGGCACAGATCAAGTGTCACATAAAGGTGTAATGTATATTGGGAGAGCTTTTGAGAGTAAATATGCAATGAAAAATGTGATAAAACAATATCACATTGAATGATATTACTCTTATGTTGTAGAAGAGTCAAAAAGGTATTATTATTTGATCCATTGTGACAAATATGATTTGAACTGTCAAATGCGTTTGCAAGCTGTAATTGATAACATCTTTCATAATTGGCACATCACAATATTTACTCCACACACATGTGTGAACCCAATCTTGTCACAGGAGCACTCTTCATTAGATTTTGAATTTGTTTCAACATTTATTGTTGAAATGATTAGATCATGTCATGATGTTCCTGTTTTTCTAGTGATGGAGTGAATCAAACAACTTTTTGGGTATCAGATCTCATATTGTAAGGCATGGGAAGCAAGAAAAAAGGTTATTGGGAAAGTGTATGGTGATTGGGATGACTCTTATTGAGTTTTACCACAAATTTTGGATCTTTTATGCTACAATAATCAAGTGATATATCGGTTGCATACTACAGAATATGTTAACAAATAAAACCAAGTTGATCAGTCAATGGTTGTTTTTGATAGACTATTTTGGACATTTTTACCATGTGTGGAGGATTTTAGACATTTCAAGTAGTTTATACAAATAGATGTCACATTTCTGTATGGAAATTATATAGGAACTTTATTGATTGCTGCCACACAAGATGGAAATCAAGCCCATCTACCTTTGGCATTTGTAATTGTGGAGAAACAGAACTTCTCATCATGGATTTGGTTTCTAGCATGTCTTCAAGGGTTTTTTATAGGTGAGGAAGTGATTTTCTTTATCTCATATAATCATTGTGCACTCAAGGAGGTAGTACTGTCTGAGGGACTTTCATGGAGACCACCCTATTCCCATCATTGAAACTGTATTCGACACATTTCTAGCAATTTACAAAAGAGATTCAAGAATGATTTGATGAAGAAAGCAATCTTAAAAATTGGTATGAATATACTTTTTCCAATTAAAAATTACTGTCATAGTTATGATCATATCTGTTCAGATTATTTCTTATATGATAGCATACAAGCCTCAACAGAAAATAATGGAGGAGTGTCTTCAACATATTCATAGAGTTAATTCAGAATTTTATGATTACATTATGCAAATTCCAAAACCAAAATGGTTGTTGGCATATGATCATGGGAGGAGATATGGTCATATGATGACCAACATCGTAGAATGAATAAATGGAGTTTTCAAGGGAGTTCAAAAATTACCAATCACAGGTAAATATGAATATTTAATTATATGTAGCTCAAAAAAGCAGAATTATAATATACTATTAGTATAATGACTTAAATTTGTATTATAGGTTTGGTACAAGAGACCTTCTATCATAGTGTCAAGTATTTTTTAGAACATGGACAGCAAGATGAAGATTTCATGAACAGAGGGATGCACTATGGACACCATTTCCAGCACGATCTAGGTACAGTTCTTTAAGAAGATGCAACTTATCGTGTCACCGCATTTAATCGTCCGAAGCAATGATTTATGGACACCGAGCCCGGTGATGTTTTGGATTGTAGCAATGGTTGTATCTGAGTTGTTTTATTAGATAAGTGCTACTGTGAATGTGGAAAGTTTAAATCATTAAGATGTCCTTATGGACATGTGATTGTAGCATGTGGTTATGTACACGTATCTTGGGAGTAGTTTATTGATCCAGTTTATTGAATCGATAGTATCAACTCCTGCTACAATACTCTATGGATGCCAATTAGAGAATATCATAATTTTCAACTCTCTGATGACACACCCACGCTTCTATCGAACAACAGTAGACTTTGACCTAAAGGGAAGCCAAAGTTGACTCATATTCAGAATGAAATGGATTGGCCTAGTGAACAGGCACCTGGATGATGGTGCAATATATGCCACCCGGAGGGCATACAAAGACATGTTTCCCTAGACATATAGGTAAATCATCTAATGGTTAAAATAAATTTTGTACTCCATTAGTTACTATAAACTCATTATACGTTTAATCAATATTTGTCCATCAATGGGTTTTCAAAGCACTCCTAGTGAATATATATCATCAACATTTAAATAAGTAGTTGTTGTTTTAGAAAAATAACAAGAAATTTAAAAATATAGAAATTTTAAGATCGAGGATTTTACAAAATCTGAGAATTGTCTAGAGTGAATACTAGTGAAGAATAAATTAAGGACATAACAGAATCTAAGAATACTAGCCTAAAAATGACATGTAAAGAAATCAGTACAAAGCTAAATTTGTGGAGAAGCTGAGCAATCAACCTATATTAAACATTATGCCCCTCTTATCTTTTTCTTTAAAAGTGTTAAATAGATTAATGAACATAAATAATTGATATTCTTGAAAATGATTTAAACCTTTAGCATTGATATGTTGGTTTTGCAAGACTTGGAAAAAATTTGATCATATTCCAAATTTATCAAGTGGTTTTTAGATAATAATGAATATTGGAAAAATTTAGATACCATCAATCTTAATGAGTGTAGTTTTTCTCTTTTAATGAAGCTACCACTAACTTTTAAGCACCCTGTAACTTTTTTTATTTAACATCGAATAGAAGAAATTGAGAAAATGAAATTTTTATGTGATTTGGGAGAAAATATTAATTTGATACCCTAATACTTGTTCAAAAAGTTGGGTCTTAGGTAATTGAAACTGACATATGTATGACATAAACTTGTTGATAGGTCACTAACACACCCCTAAATTACATTATTTAACTCATTACACGCTTCTTTTATACATTTCATGATAAATTTTATACCTTAAATGATAAATGTGATGTCTAACATGAAATTAATGTTTTTATATTTGTAAATTCAGATGGAGTAGCCACTATTATTTGGCCAGGAGATGCATGTGTTGCTTCTTGTGTTGGCGTGACGACCTATTCGACAGCTTGCTATTCGAAGAGCACATCATTATCATTGTGATGCGCACTCGGCAACTATTTTTCCATACCTTAGATGTGCGGGATTTTCTGGAGTCGTTATGTGTGACTTCAAGACTATTGACTATCATTTGATTACAGCCTTGGTTGAGAGATGGTGGCTGGAGACACACACTTTTCATCTCCCAGAGGGGTATATGACCATTACTTTAGAGGATGTCTCCTACATGCTTGGTTTTCCCATCCATGGACAGGCAGTTATGGGTGCCACTAGTGGCAACTGGGATGTTTTCATGCAGCAACTATTAGGCATTGATGTTGTTGGCATATGAGGTGTCCTCGTGGGTTCACGATTGCACATGACATGGCTTGATGAGCATTTCTCTTTCATTCCTAATGACGCAGACAAGGAGACGCTTATTAGGCACACACATGCATACATTCTATGACTGCTCGGAGGCATGTTATGCATCGACTACTCCACCCTTTTGGTGGAAATGATGTACCACCCATTACTTGAGGATCTTCATCAGATAGCTACATATAGTTGGGGATCTATTGTATTACAACATCTATGCATATACCATTGTACCAGTTGTCAGGAATATGCACAGCAGATTGCAGGTTGTATGGCTTTAGTATAGATGTGGGCCTAGGAGTGTTTTCCACACATCACTCCTCGAGCTATCGCACCACTTTCAGTAGAGCTATTTTAGGATTTTCCTCGGGGATGATGGTTTGTTTACTTCATTACATTAATTTATTTAGTATTTATATTTTTTTATAAACTTACTATATATTACTCTATTGTAACCGGGTGTAGTTAGTCTCAGAAGAATGCACACTCACCGAGACATAGTGTGCATAGCTTTAAATAGATATTCAATGCATTATTGCCAACTGATGTAAGTCGAGCAATACTTTTTTATAGAACAATATGTTTTGTTATCACTATTTTATGTTATTTCAATGTCATATTACTAGAATTATCTTTCTAATATGTCACTTACATTTTGATCTTACATTTCAGGTTTCATGGACTCCATATACAGGTTATGTCTATGCATAAATTCCACCGTACTACACAGCTATGATCGTAGATTGTTCGATAGTGGTGCCACTCATCCACTTCCATGTCATTAAGTAGCACCAACTATCCCAGTTCATGCACCAGTTCAGTTAAATACATCATATCTCGATGGCACCAGGACATCCTGATGGGTTGCATTCGATTGTACTAACTGGTAGACAGTTGACGAACTAGTGACAGTTTCATGAATCTTATATTGAGTTGTGGGATGTGTGTGAATGGTATGGTATTTCTAGATATGAATATCCCACAGCATAGTATCAGTTATCTGCCCAGGGGGATTATGCAGACTGGTATCAATATCATACCATCATGCATCTTACACATCAGAAGATTGGCATTCAGTATATGGTATGTCTATTGTGGTATATTATATTTGTTTAACTCTTTTGTGGTATAAATTTGAATGTCATTTCATTTGCAGACAAACAGCATTGATCATCTTGCACATATCACACATCCTTAAGAGGAGGCATATATTAGACTGGACGTAGTTCATCAAGATCTGTTGGCTCTCTACGACCATCTCCAGATGATACGTGAGAGTTGTTATGATGAGAATCCACAGGTATATCCTGATCCATATCCTCCATCTAGATCTCCAGAGGGTGATAATGTCCCTTCTATGCATGCTGATAAAAATGCACCACCACCACCGCCGCCAGCTAGGATACGGAGATGAGTACCTCAGGAGGGGCAGAGGCGGCGAGATAGACATCCGAGAGCACCTCCTGTAGATGTGGCATCACCACATAGAGATGATCCTACCCAGTTTATTGATGATCTTGCACAGTAGGTATATTCTTATATACCAAATATTTTGTCTCTGAAGACTACTATGGACTATGATCTAGATCAGGTGACACAGCTTGTGGTGGCCCCCTCTCCTCCCGAAAAGGACTTCTTCTGAATTTCATTTCTACGATTTTTAGTATCCCCAGGACCCTATGTCTCCACACATGATCTTGGGATATCATCCATATATGATTTTGGGCCATCATCTACACATGATTTTGGTCATCCCTCTATACAGCATCATGAGGAGGCACCAGATGTACCAGAAGCATAGGATCCCACTGCTAGGACACTAAAGCGATGCATACATCGGACGCGGGGAGGACATGAGATTCAGATGCCACGTTGTGGAACCAAGTTTCATAGACATTTATTTATTTATATGACATGATATATATGTTTAAAACCATATTTATTTAGATAAATTATTTTTATATGGAAAATTTATTAGAAAATAAAATATATAGTTGTTTCCTCTAAAAATGTGGATGACCATGTTTGTTTAAGTTTCAAACTTTCCAATCGGTTTCTAACGGGTTTATTCATAGAACCAGAAACACCCAATGATTCTATATCTTATTGGACCTAATTTACAAAGGTAGGTGCTCCCTAGTTGTGGACTAATGAGACTTAATAATTTCCATTGGTCGAGAGGATGGGAGGTCGGACTCATCACACCTTTTTGGGGGGAATTATTGTCTACTCTGGGACTCTCTTATAGATTTCAGTTATGTTTGTGAATCCTTATTAAATTACCAAGCATGAAAATGAGTTCTTCCTTTAGATCTTGCAATCAATGATTGATATGCATGACATTTAGAGAATCTTTTATATTAATTTGAGGTTCTTCATCGATATAGAATCATCCATATTTATTGGAGATTCTTAGTCAATGTTATCATTCAATATATTATATAGAAATATCTTGGTTATGATAATAAACATACTGGTTTTAAATCCACTCAATGGGGCACTTGAAGTTTATTGTCGTTCAGAAGGACATGGATTATTTTAGAGTTGGGATCGTACTCGCGGATGTGCTACCTATGTATCCTTGTTTAAAAAAAGGAATCAGAACCCACGTAGTTCGGGAATTAAGATATAGTTTAATGGAATATGGGATATATGAGAATTAATGGGTGATGGGATTGAACCTTAGAAAGTATTCTTATGTACTCTAATTTTAAGGAAGATATCAAATTTCACATAGTTCGAGATAGAAGTGTGAGTTTTATGCATGATTAATGGCTCAAAAAGAGATGTCCAAATTACTTTTTCACTCTAAGCTCACGTGAGTCATGCTCGGTGTGAGAAACAAGAGGTATTAGTAAAACCAGAAGTTTATTCCATTAAAGATGCAATCATATGGAATGATGTGGGGCTTATGTATGCATGATTTCCCAAATAGATAATGATTGAGACTTACTTTAGAGAAGATGCCCGAGAACAGGGTCTATAATGTTATATGTGCACATAGTGATTTGGATACTCTAACTTGGGGATTACTCCTAAAGAAGATGCCCGAAATAGGAAGGGACTTTTGATTGGGTTTTATTCTGGAAAAGGAAGCCCAAATCAAAAAGGGATTAAGATTGGGGCTTACTCCTAAAGAGGAGGCCCAGTTTAGAAGAAAATTATGATTGGGGCTTACTCCTGAGGAGGATGCCAATATTAAGGGGACTTGGACTGGGGATTACTAGTGAAAACGAGGCCTAGATTAAAGATATTCTTATCTTAAGGAATGAGGTTGAATGAATGAAATCTCTAACCTTAGTGACATAAAGATATGTAAATCACTAGGTTTTGAGAGATTTTCCACAGAAATACTTTCAGATAAGGAATCCAACAAAGGAACCATGCCAAAAATGGCTTTAAAGAAGGATTTAAAAGATTAAACTTGAATAGGAAAGGTGGATTGAAGAAAATAATTGAATAAACAGGAGGGGCACCCAAAAAGAGGTAGGTGTGCAAGTCCTGTTGGGGCGCGCAAGTACTAGTCGTGCAGGTATACATCCACGACACATGTATACTTGCACGATGGTTAACCCATAAGGTAACACTTGGGCGAGGCTTGGATTAATCCCTTAGTGTTATCCCTAAAAGCTTACAAAAGGGTGTCATTCAAGTTTTGTTAAAGGGATAAGGTGGTGCGCAAGTTTCTTCATTTCCTTTATGGGTTTGACACTTAGGCACACAAGTGTTGACGAATTTCAACACTTAGGCCTTATTCCCTCTCTTTAGATCTTCCATTATTGGTAATAAATTACCTTAGAAGTGTTTAGAGGACTTCAAGTGGAGACTAGGGTGCCGAGAGCTTGAATCTGACTTTTATAATTTTTCATCCCTAAAATGGGGGGCCCGTAAGGGGTATTTATAGGCTACTGAAGACCCTAGGATAAAATCAAATAGGGCACTCAAGTCACCTACGCACCCAATATATGTCACACAAGTATACTTGCGCGACCATGATGAAACTTGCACGACCCTTGCTTAAAGGAATCCTTGTTCATGCCTTTTTCAATTTTTGATGTTTCTTCAAAGGATGAATCTCTTCATGATAAGGTATTCCCCCTTTTTCAGTCATTAGACTCTGTGAGAAAAAGAAAAATCAACAAAAGTCCCCCTCAGAGTTGGATCCGAATGGAAGGAGGATTTGACTCTGAGGTAAAGGAGAAAACCAAAGGAACTGTGGCGTGCAAGTTTTGAGCACGCAAGTAGAGGTGCGCAGGTGAGAGTCATGCAAGCTTCGGCATATAGGGGTGCTACCTTGCCTATAAATATGCGCCATATTCTCACGCAGAGCACCCGGATTTGAATGCTTCTGAACTCTCATAGTGCAGGTTTCTCTCATCATGCAAGTATACTGATTTTCCACGGTTTCATTGCTTCTATTCATGTCATGCTTCTGCAGAGGTATTTTTACTTGCACTCCAAAACCTGTGCGACACAGTTATACTTGCATGCCAACATTGGACTTTCGCGCCATAATTCCTTAGCCATTTTTTCATTTTTCTTCACAAATTTTATGAAAAACTAACCTACTTAAGAGTTAATTATTCGAACTTTGTGCATATTAAATGACTCCTAGAAGAATTGGAACGGATGATGAACTGGATAGCAAGAGAATTGATGATATGATGAACATTGTTGGCCATGATTACTATAATGTCTGCAACAGCACTCTCCCAGATCTGGAAAAGTACTTAAAGAAGTATCATCTTAATTTCCCCCAAAGCATCTACCTGCCTTTGTATGGGCATGGTCATCTACAAGAAGTCAACATTCAAGAGGAAAAGAATTATCATCCTCATTCTTGGTTTCAGAGTTATACCAATTTTTCTTCAGCAAATATCTCAATTGGAGGATCATTTGTTAGTAATGGAATAGTGGATAAGGCCTACATAATGCATCATATCCCCTGTGCCCCAAATCTGAAACCTCACAAGCCTGAGTTGCAACCACATTGTTATCCTTAAATTTTCCAAAATTATCAGATCGATCAATTCAAAGGCTGGAAGAAGAGTTGGGACTTCAATCATAGAGGAGGTTTGAAGACAACATGGATATGGGAATATTGGGTGTGACAAACCTGTGCAGAGTTTATCTAGTATTTGAAAGGAGCTGCAATATATGAAGTCGTATGGGCTGGGCAAACATATGTCTACAGGAATGATGACTTTGTGCCAGAGATAATCAGTCATTGGAGCCCAGAAACCAATTCTTTCCATCTAACTCATGGAGAAGTAGGCATCAATTTGTGGGATTTCTACAAGATCTCAGGGGATCCAATTTTGGGCTATATGTATGATAAATTCAAATCTCCCAAGGTGACATGTAATGATTCGGATAAGACTCTGGCTTTGGCTCGGGAATTATTGAAAAATTTCTACAAGCTCAAGAATTCCAAGACCTCACAAACTCATTCTAGAAAGGATATTCATCTGGAGGATTGGATGGATATGTTTCTTACTAGGAATGAGGTGAAGCGTCCTACCTGTACTCGTCCTACTACATGCCCCAGAATAGAGAATAGGGGTGTTTATGGCACATTCTGGCCGACTCTAGAAGTGGGTGAATTTGAGAAGTGGGGGTACGAAGTGAATTATAGAATCCCAAAAAAATACCCTTCTGGCGGGCTTCTTAGCCTTGTGGCTCAGTGTTTATCTTCTTCCAGTCAGGGATTCGAAGTGAGGCGTCAGGCCAGGGACCTTCGTTTTGGAATCCAAATTGGCTGAGAAGAAAATGGTTGGGTTGGCCACCCCCATTTTGGAAAATATTCACAAGAGTGTACTCCATGTCTTTATGGGTAATTCTCCTTTGAAAATAGTAAGACCATTCCATGTTTTTTAGGGATGGATCGCCACTCATTTCAAGAAATATTCCATATAGAACGGAGTACAGATTCTTGGAAGTTCTTTCAGGACATCAGTGCAGGAATATTCTGGAATTGCTCCATTAGATCTCAATATATATGATATTAAGGTGAGGTTGAGCATGTTCAAAGAATTAAATTTCTTTCCTTATGGAAACCTGCCAACCGGGTGGTTTGTTGATGATGGAACAGTCAGTCTGGAATTGAGGTCATACATGCTAGCTTGCAGAGATGGTGTATTGGCCACCCAGATTGACGAGGAAATTATATGCGAGGCCTATCCTCCATATAGATTTGTATGCCAATTCAAGTGTCTACAGCAGACTGTTGTATCCCCTCTTGTGCATGTTAGGTCAGAGTAGCATCTGATGGTTGCCCAACAACTATGGTTGCTGACATCTATGGAGAATACCGGGGCAGTGTTTGATCTACTGGTTGCTCAAGCGGTGAGTAACTTGACTACATGGTATGCCGAGAACTGGATAGCATCGTACCCTGAAGGGGTATTGAATCGTCTAGTTCATTAGGTGGGTAAAAAGAATATAATTGTAGAGAAATAAACCCTTCATCTGGAAGGTGACTCATCCCCACCTAGAGCTAATTCACCAGGTTCTTCACCTAGGGATGACTCGCCTGATTCCTAATATGGGGATGATGAGGCACAACATGCAGAAAAGCGGCCTTGTGCCATATATATTCCTCCTGTCAGAATCATGAGACCCAGTCCATCAACTCCTAGTGAGTTACTTCATTAAGGAAATTTAATCCCCATTACATTAAGGCCAACAAGTTTCATTTTATTACTCTCTATCTGTGATTGTAGGAGCTGGGAAGAATCTTAAGTCCAAGATTGTAGGACCCTTATCGCAGCAATCTGGTACACATGTTGAATATCTATGACTAGAGGTTGTCCAGACATGGCAGAGTTTATATTTCGATGTTAAAACTGCCTGGCTGGACCTATGTGAGGGGTTACACATCCCTATAATAGGGAATCTTCGGGCTTCTACAAATATCTGTTTCAAGGATAACCCCAATGAAGTGCAGGCTTACATCAGAGATCTAGAAATGCTCATATATTCCACTTAGGATTCCATTCCTGTCACCAAGCAGATGAAGGAAATGATAAATCGTGGCACCACTGAGGGGACTGGTTCTTTCGGATATGAGGAGTGGCTCGATTACATGGCTCCTAAAGATGAAATTATCTTTCCTTATTTTCTTGGTAACTTGATTCTAGTTAATGCTTTTTTACTCAAGGAAATTACTTTCTTTATCCTGTAGCTTGAAAATAAAGGAACTGATGAGGTTCCTTCACCACAGTATATCCCTGGTGGTACTACCATCAGAGCTAATGAATCTCCTCATGAGCTAGGCAGGGTATCTCTGGGCCAGCAAGCCATGGGTGAGGAGTTGGACATGGATTTTCATTCTCTAATTCCAGTATTTGGAGATGATGATGTCAAAACTCCCAAAAAACCAAAGAAGCAAACATATCGATGGAAGAAGTCCACAGTTAAATGTTTCATTCATAGTGGTAAGTCCTTCAGATAGTCATGAGTCTTAAACCCTGAAAATATTGCTCATATTTATTGGGATTGCATGGGATTATTCAATTTCCACTTTGAGGGAGTGGATTGACCCTCCTCTGAGAATGACAGAGGGTGCTGGTGAACAATTACAAGTTCATGTTGACTTGGATGCTCCAGAAGAAGAGCCAAAGTTTGTTCCCAGTACGGCTCTTGCTACTGTTTCAAGAAGAGAAGAGCTTTCTTTTGGTAATTTAACAACGCTTCATAAAATGTTGGATGAAAACATCAACTGACTTCCATTCTGTGATACTTTTAGTTTCAACACCTTCACTAGATCATTTGGCGGCCACTGCAACTGCCTCTGCAATTTCATCTGAAGAAGCTGTCCAGGGTCAGATGCTGCAGGAAGAGGGTCTCCAAGAAGATACATCGAATGCTTTCACTTGTGAGACTAACCAGAAATTTGAGATATCTTTGGATGAATTCATGAAACTTGGCACATCTTTTGAAGACATTTTAGATCATGTTAAATTACCATGTAATTTAGAAGATCTTGGACTTGAGAGTTATCCTTCGTCCTGTTAAAAATAATACTTATTACATCTCTGACCATGATTGGTTGAAATGTTTAGTCCCATCTGAGCAAGATACTGAATTTCCAATGCCTGAAGGGGGAATGGACAACCCTACTATTACAGAGACACTAGCTCAAGTGGAGCTGAACCCGTTATAGCTTCTTGAAACTCATCCTGAAAATCCTGTTGAATATAGGAAAGGCAGGGAGGAGCCTTCTCTTGCTATTGATATACCATTGGGTAAGAGATAACAATATTTGTGTCTATACTTAATTTGCAAGAAAACTTAATCAACTTTTTTTATCCTTTGAAACTAACCAAAACATTCAATTGACTATGCAGGGCCGTCAATTTTAGTGGTTAGATCTGGAGGTGAAGCCTCCACCTCTACCCCAATGGAAATAGAAAGTGAAGTAACATGGGTCAGGGGGGAAGGAGCAGAACAGGGAAATTCTCTAAGTGCATTAATCCCGGATTCTATTCCCCCCTGTGACAGTGATGCTGAGTCAGACCCAGAAGTACAAAAGGTGCTCCAATTTTCAAGACGCAATGCATGGAAGAACATATGGAAAATCATATCTGAGTTGCCTCTTGAAGAGCTGTCTTTGAAGATCTCGTGACTGTCATCCATGTTTTTCATGTTGGGACTTGGCAGTTTTGGATTTCAAAAGATCCATGTCGCGGTGAAACATGTCATCTTAAGGAGGGAGTAGGAGCAAAATTGTCATCAAGACTTGATTAGAGTGAGTCTGTTAACCAATATCAGCGAGTTCGAGGCTGCCTTGTCCTGAGCTGAGGCTGATAATGATGCCAAATTGAAGGAGATGAATCATAAGATAAAGGAGAAAGTTGTCCAGTAGATGCACCTTTATCAATAGTTATATGTTGTTACTGGGGAAATTGACCAGCTTAACAATTAAATGGAATTAGTTCAAACAGACGGTATGAAAGCCATCATAGATTCCAAAAAATCACTCCATCAAGCTGAAAAGGGTGAAGCTGGTCGAGTGAAAGAGCTTCAAGTGGCTCATGATGAATCTTGGGATGTCGTAAATCAAATAAAGAGTTATGTTGATAGCCTCTTGTAATTCTTGGAAAATAGAAGAGAATCTAATCTGTGGATGACCTTCTAACTCTTGTGCATCAATGAAAAACACTTTCATCATCAATCATTTTTGATTGCATTGTTTTGCTACCTACTTAAAGTTTTCACCTATGTCAATGGTCTTAGTAAGAATAGTTTGATTTTTTTGCTAGTATTATGAGAAATAACCCTACAAACATTGAATCTTTTTATTTCTCAATATTACCTAAATCATACAAATTGTACGTTTAGTGAGCTGGGACTTGACTTTTGTTGAGAGTTCCCTTGTCTTTTGTGGGTAGTTTAAAGTCATGAATGTCGGACATAAAAAGGCTAATGTTTAAGGTCGAAATAGCTTTGACCGTATAGATTAAAATTGACCCAATTCCTTGATAATTTATTTGAAAACATATTACCATATTCAAGTATGTGGGTAAAAATGTAAACTATGACTTTAGAAATTTTAAATCTGAGGAATGATATGAAAAAAATGGCTAGAAGGCATTAGAATAAGTATTTCCCAATAATGAAGTTACCACTATTTAACAAACCCATTAGGGGGTTGAATTATGTAGGTCCACTTAAGGGAATTGGCTGCATAGTCAAATAATAGTATATTTTGGCTGGCATGTCCGTTATATTGACAACTTATACAAGGCCGCCTAAGGGCACGTACTGCATAGTTAGGAAAAAGAAATCTCAGAAATTTTACTTTTCTATTACTATAAAACTAGTGAATGTTTATGGAGATTCAAATTTTTTGAAGCATAGAGTCTGCTCTATAGAGAGAAGTACTTGAATATGACGAGGATATTTCCAATAAATATTATCAAATAATCGGATGAATGTCACTCCTGTGAAGGTCTATCCTAAACGTAGGGAACGGAAATATAAACCATAGACTTGAATACTTTCATATCATGAAAAAGAGTACGGGAAAAATATGTTAAGGATGGATATTTTTGCAAATACCTACATATCGTCGTTAAGACAAACAAGGACAAAAGATGCTTTCCTCCCAAGAATGAGATTACTATTATTTAACAAACCCGTTAGGGGGTTGAATTATGCAGGGCCACTTAAGGGCATTGGCTGCATAGTCAAATAATAGCATCTTTTGGCTGATAGATCCGTTATATAGACTGTTTATGCATGGCCACCTAAGGGCACGTATTTCATGGTCAAGAAAAAGAACTCTTAGGTATTAGACCTTTTGTGACCAGAAGTCAAGAAAAGGGTTATAGAGATCTGGAGGTATTTATGTTTAGGAGTATGACACATGAAAAATGGGTATTGTCCAATGCATGAAAGAAATACATAGACCAATGCTGACCATAATCATGTTGTGGCTGGGTCCTAAATTGAGGTGTTGGACATCACTACGTATCCCATAAGGATGGGAATCAAGCCATATGTAGTTTTTAAAATACAGTTTAACGTCATGTGGGATGAGAGTGTAGGAGATCTTAGTTTAGGGTCTTAGAGCTCAGACCATAATAAGGAATACATAGTGTGTGTTTTATAAACCTGGTGTGAATGAAGACCAGGGTTTTCATACCACATTCATGTTTTGAAAGGGGGACTTTTCAGCCAAGGGACTGAAAGTAGAATTTGGGGTTAGGCCCAATGACTTGGGGCTGGATTCGAGGGATGCTCGAATGTTCCTACGTATCCCATAAGGATGGGAATCAAGCTGCACATAGTTCTTGAAATACCCTCTATACAGATTTGGTTCTTACAAGTGAAGGGTGAAAGGGGACTTTAGTGCAATGATGGTTTGACCGAAGACTAAATTTTCAGAAATTTCAATGTATGCACGTAGTCTTTAGAATACGACATGATTGGATATAAATGTCAATGATGATTCCCTCTTAGGAAAGGTACAAAGAATGTTTTAATTTATTGTCATACAAGACAAATGTGGGAATAGTTTAAGGTCATATGCATGGACCGTGGTGAACCAATGTAAAAATATTGGTTATGGTGGTTGCTTCACGGATCATTATCATATGAGACGGAGGTGAACCAACGTGAAGAGATTGGTGTTGGGATTGAGCCATGAGTGGTTTCCTATGTACCCAGCCTAGAAGGTGAGGATCAAAGTCCATGTAGTTCGCTTAAGAATGAATTGGTGATCAATTTTTACTTGAGTAAAACCCAAAGATGGTGGTGGTACTTACACGTGATTAACGGCCTAAAGAGGGTGTTATGGTTGAAGTTTACTCTAAGCTCGCGTGAGTCATACTCAGTCTGAGAAACAAGATGTAGCAACAACCTTAATGATGCATAGTTTAATTTAATGTAGGACATAAGGAATAGGACACAGTTTAACGTCATGTTGGATGAAAGAGGGACTGTGCAGTTTAAAGTCTTACAATAAGGACTTAGGGGGGAGGACTATGCAGTTTAAAGTCTTGCAGGGAGGACTAATGGTGCTGCACAGTTTAGTGTCATGTTGCAGGGAAAAAATATAGTTAAACATCATTTAGGACGTATTGAGGGACTTTTTCATAGTTTAACGTCATGTAGGATGACAAAGGGAACACAGTTTAACATCATGTTGGACGACACATTTTAACGTCATGTTGGACGTAAGGGTGTTGTACAATTAAGCGTCATGTAGCTTGGACGTATTAGGGACTTTTACAGTTTAATGTCATGTAGGATGAAGAAAGGGACATTTACAGTTTAACTTTATGTAGGACAAAAAAAGAGGACTTTACAGTTTAACTTCATGTAGGACAAAAGAAAGGTGCTTTTACAGTTTAATGTCATGTAGGATGAAAGAAAGGGACTTTTACAGTTTAATGTCATGTAGGACGAAATAATGGGACTTTTACAGTTTAATGTCATGTAGGATGAAAGAAGAGGACTATTATAGTTTAATGTCATGTAGGACAAAAGAAAGGTACTTTTACAATTTAACGTCATGTAGGACGAAGATGTATTGGTGTTACACAAAATACTTCTTCAGAAATATGGCATTGGTTGGAGTCTTGATGAGTTCTCCATCCATTGAGATTAATGAATAAGCTCCATTGGAGTAGACCTTATATATTGAGTAAGGTCCTTCCCACTTTGGTTCAAGCTTAGGAGTTTTCTTTCTTGGTATCATTGGAGTTCTGAGAACCAATACCAATTCTACTTGAATGAATGAACGAAGACGAACTTTTTTATCGAAAGCTTGGGCTATTTGATTCTGATAGACTTCCAAGTGGTGCAAGGTGCACAATATTTTCTCATCTAATCATTCCAATTCATACAATCACTTTTGAGATTATTCATTTGTAGATGACTGGTCACAAATGGCCACTATGAGCGAAGGTAATTGAACTTTAATGGGAAGGGCTGCTTCTGTTCCATATACCAATGAATATGGAGTTGACCACATTGCAGTGCGGGTGGTGTTCCGATAATCCCATAAAGCATGAAAATTTTTACCAGGCCATGATTTCATATCTTTATCTACCATATTTTGTAGTATGTTTGAAAGAGTCTTGTTGAAATCTTCTATTTGGTTATTGGCCGCTGCAAGATACCGATATGAATGGTTGGATTTGATGTTGTATTCATGATACAACTTCCATACCTCGGATGAACAGAAGTTGGTGCCATTGTCCATCAATATGGTATGAGGGATGCCAAATCTAGTAATTATGTTAGGCTTGATGAAGCTAACAATGCTTTTAGAACAAACTTCTTTTAGAGGTATTGCCTCTACCCATTTGGAAAAGAAGTCAGTAGTAGTAAGAATATACTTAAACTATTTGGATGGAGACAAAGGGTAAGGTCCCACTATATCTATTCCCCTTGTGGTAAATGGCCATGAGTATTTAGCTGTATGAAGCAACTTTGGGGGTTGATGAATGAAGTTGGCACATAATTGGCCTGAAGGCACTTCTTCATGAAATCAACACAATCTTATATCATTAAAGGCCAAAAGTATCCAATCCTTTGAATTTGATCAGACAGTCTATGTCCAGACTGGTGCGCACCACAGACTCCTGCAAGTACTTATTTCATGAAAACCATTGTCTCTTCACCATCAATGCATCTGAAGAGAATTCCATCAAAACCTCTTTTGTAGAGAATTTTTTCTAGGTGATCTGGGCTATCATAAAGAGTAAAATTGACCACATGTCATCAGACTTGTTCTTTCCTAGCTCTATCAGGTGGGAGTATTCTATTTTTAAGGTAATCCCTGATAGATGTCATCCATTCTATAGTATGACCATATGGTTCAGAAATGGGACTAATTTCATTGATTTTCTCTGTTCTGATTTGAACATAAGGTGAAATTGCACGACGGTGGGCAATACTGATGATTGTCTTATCCCAATTTGGATCTTCCAGAGCTATAGAAATATTATCCAATGCATCAGCTTGAGTATTTTGTAATTGAGGGATATAAGAAAATGTTGGTTCTGAAGGAAATTACACCATTAACTCTCTGACATAATCATACAAAGGGATTAAATCTTCTTTTCTGATTACATAATCCCCATTGACTTGTTTGATTACCAGGTCTGAATCACCTTTCACTTTTAAGTGATTCACTTGTTCTTGAAGCGCCAACTCCAATCTTGTGATGAGAGCTTGATATTATGCTTAATTATTTGTACCGCCTTCCCTCAATAATAAGGAATAAGTTAGCACTTCCTTTTCTTGGAAAATAAGCCCAATTCCTAACCCAACTTTGTTGAATTTAGGATCTTCCATTTTCTTCCTTGTTGGACTTCTGGAAGCACTATCAAAGTAAATTTCCCATGTTTGAAGACTATCTTGAATAGAGAAGACTTCCATATCAGGAAGTTCAATATCTAAAGATGTATCTTCTACTGAAGGGTGTTCAGCACAGAAATTAGCCAGAGCGTGGCCCTTTATTGCCTTTTGAGACACATACTGGATATCAAATTGCTAAAAAATAACTGCCCACCTTGCTAGATGTCCTTTAAGCATTGGACAACTAAGGATGAATTTGAGCGGGTTATTGCGAGATACGAAGTGGACCTCATGATGTTGCAGATAGTGTCTCAATTTCTGAACTGCAAAGATTAATGCTAGGAAACACTTTTCAATACTTTAATATTGGGTTTCTTCTTCAAGCATAGTAAGACTGAGATAGTAAAGGCTATTTTCATTCCCAGCATCATTATTTTGGGCAAGGAAGGATCCCAATGATCACTCTTATGCTATCACATAAAGAATAAGTGGTCTTCTTTCAACAGGTGGAATTAATACCGGTGGACTCAAGAGATATTTCTTGAGAATATTGAATGCTTCTTGACATTCTTCAGTCCACTGGTAAGTGACTCCCTTCTTTATCAATTTGGTAAAGGGTAAACTTTTTCCTGCCAATTTGGCGATGAAACGCTGAATATAGGCCAAGTGTCCTTGAAGTCCTCTCAATTATTTCAAATTCTGAGGAGGTGACATACCAAGGATTGATTTTGTCTTCTCAGGATCGACTTCGATACCACGATGGAGTATAACAAAGCCAATAAATTTTCCTAACGTTACCCCAAAAGCACATTTCAATGGGTTCATATTCAAATTGTGTTGTCGAAGTTTGTGGAATATGATTTCCAAATTAGAAAAGTGATTAGAACGTTGTCTGGATTTAACCACCAAATATTCCACATAACATTCAACAAATTTCCCTAAAAAGGGTTTGAAGATACGGTGTATGGCACGTTGATATGTTGCACCTGCATTCTTCAATCCAAAGGGAATTACTCGATATCAAAACACACCCTGAGAGGCTCTGAAGGCTATAGATTCTTCATATTCTAGATCCATTCAGATTTAATTATATCCAGAATATCCATCCATGAAGGAAATAGCATCATAGATAGTTGTTTCATCAATTAAAAGTTATGTAATCGGGACTGGAAAATCATCTTTGAGACAATGCCGATTATGATCTATAAAATCAATGCAAACTCTAATTTGTCCATTCTTATTTTTCACAGGGACAATATTATCCAAACATTTGGAATTTTGAACTTCTCTGATGAATTTAGCTTTGATAATCTTATCCACTTCAATTTCAATTTTTGAATCATAAGTTGGGTGTGTTCTTCTTGCAGCTTGTTTGGATCCTCGATGTTCTTCTGGAAAACCCAAACGATGAGTAGAAACATCAATATCAAGTGTTGGAATTTCTGTATAATTCCAAGAAAATATATCTCGATTTTTCTTTAAAAATGAAATATACATTTCTTTCTATTAAAGAGTCATGACCACACTAATTAAAGTTCAGCATGGATCTTCTTTTGTAACCAGATTTATTTCTTTGAGTTCATCCACAGTAGTAGAGAAACCCTCTTCAAATGTTGGAGGATCATCCCTAAGATCTTCCTCTTCTTCTTCAAAATGTGTTATTTCTTCTATTTCTACTTGCATAGTAGATGATGAGGCAGAATTTCCATGATCATGAGAGATGTTAAAATTTGAACATCTTGAACAAAGAGGCTTCCATTTATGAACCTATTGATGATGAAGGGTCTTCCTTGGGTAATAAAGAGTAGATGATGGATTGAGAGTCGACATCATCGTTCACCTCTGACATTGCTATAACTTCTTTTGGCCTGGTTGGAAAAGTATAATGTTTCTGGATTTCAGCGGATGAAATGAAGACATCTCTATTTGAGCTTTCATTATTTCTTTGTGAATCACCCATTTATCCCATGTTGTCTGGCTTGATTGTCGTAATTTACATTATGGAAGTTTCCATAAGAGTACATGGATTTGGGTCTATCCTGTCAATTTGACAAATAGGTAATACATAATCTATACTCACATGTATGAATGGGTTTAGTGGAATCTTTTCCAAACCATATGGAGCATTAACTTTGGTAACCTCTATTGTTGTGGATATCTCCTTACCCTCCATGTGCTAGAATTCTGCCTCAATGTATTGAGATTCACTTGCTTTTAATGGGTCTTTATCACCATACAATGTCCCAATTTGACCATTGAAACAATATTTGAGACATTGAAGGTATAATGAAGGGATTGCTGCATGTTTATGTAGCCAAGGTCTTCCAAGAAAAACGTTAAAGGCTGTATCGTGATCAAAAACCATGAAATCTGAAATGGATACAAGGTCTCTAAACTGAGTTCTAAGTGTAGTCTCACCTAGTGTTTCTTATTCATTTTTAACATATCCTTTCAACATCAAAGTAGAATAAGATAAATCAGATTTGGTGAGGCCCAATCGATGAAGTGTACGAATGGGGATGAGGTTGACTCCTGAACCATTTTCATTGAAAGCTCTTTGGATCTCTACACAATTGACCTCTCCAGATAAATACAAAGGTCTAATATGTCCATGCACAACATCATCTTCATCTCCATATATAAAAGATATCATTGCATGGCATTCTGAAGGACCATTATCTACATGGTAGACTTCAGCTATAGCAATTTCAGTTTTGAATTCCTGAGGACTTGACAAACCCTCAATGAGTGCCTCCCAAAGATCCTTTGATAGATTCAAGGCATCCAGAATTGATAACTTGGTTGGTACTTGGGTCAAATGTTTCAAGACATCATATTTTTTGTCCAAAGGTATGTGTTTCCCAATAGGAACATTTGGTTTTGCAGGTGCCTTAGAAGTTGATTCTTTGGAAGTAGATGCATCTTGTATTGGGGTAGGAGTTTAAAATACTCTTGGCTTTGGAAGATTAGACTGAATAGGTCTATTGGTTTTCTGTGAGGAAGAAGGTGTAACTTATAACTGATCTTCCAAAATAACTGTTCTAGGACTTAATCTGCTATTGGTGGAAGAATTTGCATGTTCTTGTTGAGCCCGCTGAAGGGCTCTACCACGAGTTTCTGCTGCACATACAGTTCTAGTAGGGGTAGGAATGAAATAGTGGTTTCTTGAATATCCACATCTTCCTCTGTATCCTAGTCCTCTGTAAATCCCTATAATTCATCTGTTTGATACAGGGAACTCAAGCTCATCAGGATCGAAACTGTGAATTGCATAAGGATATGTTAAATGAATCATGTTAACAAAACCAAAGATCAGCTCTTCATCTGAGGAAGACTCTACCGGATTATCAAGTTTAGGTTGTGTCGTTTGGTGGGGTGGTGCCCATGGCTTTGAAGTAGATGGCATAAAATCTTCCAGAGTCAAAGATAACTTGGGCTTTGACATGATCTCATCTTCTTTTGACTTCTCTTCTTTCTTCGAATTATGTCGCTTCTTTTAGTATTTTTCCTCTGATGAAGAGGGGTTTGTTGTGTCATTCATGGTAGAAGACACAATTGGTTTCTTTAATTGCATTTGTAAAATGTCATGAGTTCGGTTGATTGTTTTCTTGACCATCTAACCATCATATTTCTGCACATTTTTTCTTTTGACTTCTTGACATCCGCCTTCTTCCTCTGGATCTATAGCAGTAACATATGCTACTTGGGATGAAGAACCTTTCAGTTTTACCTGTCCTGAGTCCACCATTTTTGCATATGGTCTTTGAAGACAAAACACTCTTGAATGGGATGCCCTAAAAATCTGATGAAATGGGAAATAGTTGGGAAGGTCCTCATCTCCTTCCTTGTTAGGATTTTTTGGCCTTTGCAACTTAACCAAATTATTTTTCTCAGCCGAAATGAAGTAACTAGGAACTTTTTCATTTTGGAAAGAATAAAATTTGTTCTTAAACTCCTCAAATTGTTTCCATCTTTGATCTCTTTGATCATCTTGATGAAACGACATCTGTTTTTGATGCTCAGGAAGCGGAGCCCTTCGATAAGATGAAGTCTTCGAAGTAGAAGTAGGTACAGGAACTTGTTTAATTGTGACTATACCAGTCTTTGATTTACCCATTCTTCTTCCTATAGCTGATAGAATTACACAAGTTTTATCATTAGTCTTTACAAGAGAATATTCAATCTGTTGAGTGATTGAAGTAAAGTCTCAAAACCCACCAGTGTATTTCATAGGGATCAAAGGTGTGCGTAATTCATCACACAAATTTTCCACACATATTAGTAACAACTCTTCTTGAGAGAGTGCTAAGCTTAAGGAATATGTTAATCCCTTTCAGGGAGCAATGAAATATGAAACTCTTGCATTCTCCCTTTTCTTACAATTTGTAAGATCAAAAACTATTGTCTTTGGCAATGTTGAGCTGAATTGAAGAATGAATCACTGACAGAGGTCCTCCCACCCAGTAATTGACCGGGATTGCAAAATTATATACCATACAAAAGAGGGACTTGTAAGGATTGTACAAAACACCTAAGCCTAACTGATTCTTGTTTTCGAGGAGCTCACATCATAGGATCACAACGAGAAAAAAAATGTGTTAAGTATTTCTCTGGGTTTCCTGAACCATTAATGATTGGGAATGTGGTACTTTCAAAATTTGATGGGGGAGGAATTGCATCAACCCATTCAGGGTAAGCTCTCTTTTCTTGTTGAATTTGTGCACATTTTCCCTCCATAGCTTCCAACAAGGCTATTAATGACTCAATAGTAGTTATTAACTTTTGAGAAACATTCGTTTGAGCCTGGACCGGAGTAGGTGCAATAACTGGAGCTCAGATAGGTATGGTGGTCGGTACTGCAACTGATGGTAGCACCACCGATAGTTGTTGCACATGACCCATTGGATTAGACCTATGAGGATTTACTGGTAAAGGAAGATATTCTTGATCCATCTTAGTAGCTGAAACAAATTCCCTTGGCTGACTAACTCTAGCACGCTTAGGAGGGAGACTACCTTAAAGTAGTTCTGCATTCAACCTCATTAATTCCTTCATTTCTTCCTCCTATTGTGTGAACCCTTTCTCTAGTGAGAGTTATTATCCTTTTACATAGGAAGGGTGGAATGTAACCAGAATTTTTTCCTTTCCATTTGTTGGAAGCCTTTCTGGGAGGGGAAAGTTGGTTATTTTAAGGAATACCTAGATTCTGGGTAAGCCTTTGATTTCATGTACACACACCTTCTTCATTTGCCTCTGTGTGCACAAAATATTGAGAAGGAACATCTTCATATGACCCCTATGAGTGAGTCGCATGTTCTGGAGGATCAGAAACAATGGTATTGATGACATTTATTGATGCATAACGCATTGCATCTCTTCTATCAGTATTTCCGTGATAATGTCTTTTTCCATTTCCTTGATGAGACACTACCTTCTGTTGAGTTGATCCCTCAGGAACTTTTTGATGAACCGTAATTTGGAGGGAATATCCTAATAATTCGGCTCTATGTTACTCTTGTGGCTTCTTCCTTAATCAATAAAAGGCTGACTTCCACTAAGGAAGAGATTGAGGATTTGAAAAAGTCCCCAGTTCGGTGGACTGGGGCTATTCCTGATGTTCCTGCTCAACTCCTCGAATCCTATTTGTTGATTCTGAGGGTTGGGTTAAAAGAGTCCACAGTCTGGCAAGCTGGGGTGGCTCTTGAGCTGCTACATCTAATAATTTCTTAAAATCTCTCCTGATCTTGCAGACTTTTGTTTTGAAATTGGCTGGATGCATTAACCTACATCCACTCAAATCACCTTGTTCAAATGATCATTGGATGATTTCTGGCACTTTTGTCACTTGATTATGTGCACGCTCTAAATGAGAGACATGTTCGATATTCTCATTTTCCTGATGCAAGAGTAGTTCGACAACTTTTTTTCTATAAGCTTGACTTTGAGAAGAACTAGTTGAGGCCTGTTCTTGGGAAAGCCTTTGATTGTCCACAAAATAAGCTAGATGTGGCCAATTCTGGGAAATAACATTGCATGAGACAACCTTTGGTGGGCTTTGTTGATTGGAGAGTACAGTGAAATGTAGTGCTCCATGAACACCCCATCCCCTGATATGAATATCCGATGGGTCATTGGCAATTAACTGGCGCAATCTTCTTAGTGCGCTAAGGCATGAATGTTGAAGGGCTCTCTGCTTCTTTTCAGCCTTTGTATATCAAGAAACTGAGAGAGATGCCAAATAAATTTGGCGTTGTAACCCTACTATTATCTTAACATGATTTTTATATTCATCATAAGATAATATTTTCTTTTTCAATTGACAAAAATGTTTTCCACATGTTGAGACAAATATCATGAATATAATCTTCCGCCAACATTTCTGGAATATCATATTGAGAGTCATCCAAAGGCCAAAACATGACTGGTACTTCACCTTTCACCAGTTGTTTTCTCATATTCAACATTTCCTCTTTATCATTTGATGAAGATTCTTCTACATTATTAGATCAAAGCTGGTGCTTCCTTGTTGCTTCATCAGATTCAACAAGATTGGTAGAGAATTAATTTATCAAAATAGAAGATGAATGACCCAGGGTTAGTTTGGAGAGTGACCTACACCCCAGGATATCATCTGGTTGAGAAAGTATTTCACCTACTAGTGGTAAAGCATCATACATGATTGGCTTCACATTTGTAAGTGCCTCAAGATAAGAGGGCTTTCTCGTCACTACATTGTCCTTTGAATAATTTTCCTGGAAATTCGAATTACTACTGTGGAGAAGACTTTCATAGCCAAATTCATCATCATAGGGAGGACTACCATGGTGGGTTACAAAAAAAGATGGAACATTCTGCTCCTTGGTCTTCTGGCCACGTAGAGGGTTATCGTGCATCTCATCTGAAGATGATACTTCGAGATCGACTGAACTATCATGATGCAAGCCTTCATGAGGAATTTTCTGATGAAGACGTTCGGGATTAATGTTCCCACTATTGGTAAATGAGAAAGTATAATCTTGAGTTGCAACAGATAATTTTCTGAGTGCATCAAGAACTCTATCATCGAGCAAGGCATTATTACAGATTGGCTCTTGATTTCTTGACTGTGATGGATGGGCCTTTTTCTTAGACACCTTCTTACTCATTTTGGGAACCACTTGTTGACAAAAGTGGTTATTATGGGCAGGTGTATGTTCCTAATCAGGATAAATAATCAGGTTAGGCTAATTATCTCCATTCAAATCAGGTGTATGTGCCTGACTTGATTGTCTATATGATATGGGGGAGTATGACCCACAACCCTCTTGGACTGAAATAGAGGTGTGTATTTGTTCCGGAGTGATATTTTGATGTTTCACTCCACTGGTAGGGATAGATTTACATTTCTTTCCCTGTGATGTTGTTGAAGCTATTATAATATCCCGATAGGCATCCAGAATATGAGCAGGAATTTTCTTCAGCTCTTTCACCATCTTCAGAATGTCCCTTGAAACTTCAGCTGCTAGAATGGGAATATACGTCCATTCCATTCTTGGAGTAGGTGTGTATTACTACTCCTATCCTCATTTTCCTATCAGTGAATTCTGACAGTACTCATGTGTAGGGGCAGAGAGTTGAGTCTGCACCAAATTTGTTGTTGGGGCTTTCTGACTGACTTCTTCGAGTGCTACTGTAACAGCCCAAGATTTTATAAAAAAATATTCTTTTTAATTTTATTAATGTCTTGTGTTGTACGCTACACCAAAAGGAGCTTGCACAACACGCATCCTTGACTTGCCTTGCATTACACGCAATCGCAACCTTCCTCGATAGCGTGTGTGATACGTAATACTGAGTTTCACGAAACAATGATATGCTATTAAAATATTATTGAAACTAGCCGTTATGAATAGTAATAACTACTTTTTAAATTTTAGAAATTTTAACTCTCAAAATGGACTTCATTTTTGGATTCGGAGTATCGAATTTAGCCTAAGGTGAAATTTTGGTACTTTTCGGATAACTTTCATATTCTGATGAATAGTGAAAATTACTAAATTATAATTAAAAACAACTTTTTTAATCGAAATAATTAATAGTGATAAATCATTAATTTGAGTGGTTTTAAAGTATATTTAGAATATATTTTTACAATTTAATACAATGTTGGTCATTGGATGTAATTTCACATTTAAACCAGTTATAAACAAGTGTCAATCTTTTGATAGTTATTATCTCTTAAAAATACGCTATTTGTTGTAACAGCAGAAATTAATTATAAAATTAATTAATGCAACTTATATGTTTGGAATTTTGTAAAATAGAAATCATTTTTGAATTCGGAAAATCAATTATAGCCTAGGGTGAAATTTTGGTACTTTTTTGAAAACTTTCAATTTTTGATGAATAGTGAAACCACTAAGTGGTAGGTTAAAAACTGAATTTTGCATAAAACTTAATTTTACCGCTTCTGTGAATGGAATTTCAAAAATCCGAGAGACACGGTTAATATCAAGGACTAAAATGTGGTTCAATGAGATGAAAATAATTTTTGGTGAATAGTAACTTTTTACTTTTTTTTACCGCGGTTAATAGTAAATAGGGTAACTAAGGGTAAATATGATATTAATATTACCCTAAAACATGTCCTAATTCTATTGGACAAGTGTAATTCAACCAAAAACAAACTTAGGAATAAAATATGACCATTTAGGCCCACTTGGATTAGATTATGACATTTATTATTAATTTATTTAAAGAAGGGTTAAAAAAGTTAAAATCAAAGTTTAATAAGTAAATCATTTTTAATATGGGGTTATACATAAGATATATTCGATTGTAAATATTCATTAGAAAGCTAAAACGATTTCCTACATGATGGTATTTTATTTATAATTTTTAGACGTTAAATAATTTAATTTATTTATGACACAATGATGATGCAGTAATTATCTTATTAATGAAATATTGACATAATTGATGTTATAAACACCCAAATAAATGTAATTTGAGACTTTTTATGAATTCCACTAATTTTCTAGGTTACTATGATATATTAATGTTGATTTAATCAACTTGGTTCGAACATATAATTCTGTTATGACTTTCACAAAAATCATATATCAAATAGTGTCAAAATTGACACAAAATAGTTTTTAAATCAAATATTATATTATTAATTGTTATTTTATTCCTAAAAATCTAAGGTTCGGCAAAATGACTTAGATAAGGATATATATATTAATAATAAACAATTTGGGGTTCGTTTGGCATGTTATAGTAAGTGTATTAACCATATAGTGAAAGAAAACAAAAAGACACGGTAAAAGTTAAATTATTTAACTTAGAGTTAAATCTAATTGATAAGGTTAAAATAAGAACCTAAATTTGTCTAAATCCAATTGGTTGATAGGATTTCGACCCATCCTCACTTTAGCTTCGAAATAAGACCCTTTGGAACCATTATAAACCGATTTTGACTTTAATATAAAATAATATTTTGAGATATTCCTAAGGTGCCCCTCTCCTCCCTTATAAAAGGACACCTCCTCCCCCTACTCCTCACACCAATTTGAGCACTCAAGCTCGGCCAACCCCTGCCAAAATCTCTTCTCCACTTCCCTAGCAACATCCTAGAGGTTCTGGTCTTACTCAAAGACCAATTTTAGTTCCCTAAGAGGAGGTCTCCAAAAGGCGCTTCAAAGAAGAGGTAATTACCGTTACCAATTCTTTCATCTTTATTTCTTCTTCCACTTCTTCTTCTTAGGTTGTTTTATTATGAAGTAATAACATCAGTATCACTCATATACTGATATGTTATTATAAGTATGAAACAAACCTATTTCACCATCTATCCATCCTACGGAAAAAGAAATCACTGCGCGTGCGTACGTACGGAATACCGTCTCCACGCCGTGGTGTAATCTATTTTCCACCACCACCTTACACGGATGGGTATAATGGTGTAAAGAATAACTATACATAGTTATTACAACATAATATTGATTCTGATATATTGTATAATCCACTCCAATTCAGTTCAATATTTATGGAAATGATATCATCGCTCGTGCGTACGTACGGACTACCGTCTCCACGACGCGATGAGATTCATTCTCCATGTTAACCATTTAAGAATGATTATAAAGTATATATAAGAAGTAATAATGAAATATATGAAATTATAAAGCTACTGGATTTATGTATATATATATGTATGTCATCTACTTACTTCCATTTCAAGACAATAAGGAAAGTAAAACAGCGTTCATGCGTACGTACGGACTACCGTCTCCATGAACGGTGTTTTTCATTTTATTTATCTATCTATTATATATATATATATACTGAATATATATGATATATAAATCATATTTTATATTCTTTAAGTAAGTAAATCATGATATAAGTAATAGTGATGTCAAGAACAACAAGTCAAAACACCTAAGATAAATGAAACTATTTTACCCAAAACGCTTCTTTAACATGGAATTTACAAAAGAACGGGTAATATAATGTCATAAGTGAACCATATATGATATCATAACAATGAATATGATTCTGGAATAAGTCAATAACATGATTTAAATCATTATACATGAGGTTTGGACACTTACAAAGCAAGTCGGACATAAGGTAAGGGAAATATCACAATCTCATTTTTATCCGAGATTGTTTATTCGTAAGTATTTACTGGGGTGTATTTTATCATCCAAATCCATGTTCCCTCAATATGTAATATTTTTTACATCCACTTGCAATAGTTTAAATCCAATTTTACCCTTAGGTGAGTTTTTAGTAAAGAATATGAAAGGAATCTTTTGTCGTTTTTCCGTACGAGGTACTTTTTGACTTTTCCGACAAAAGTACGAAGAATTTTTTTTTTTACTTATACGGCACGAACGGATTTATACTGTTTTATAAAGTCTTATTTTCATGAAGCTTCCTCTAAAAGATTTCATGACTATTTTCAATAAAATCTCTTTCTTTTAAAATTGCATGATGTTTTGTGAAAAGAAATTGATTTTGAAGAAGAAAGGATATTTTCCTCAAGAATTCAATTCAAGTGTTTTATCAAAATTATTTTCCATATAAGATAATAAAGGGTTCTGTTTCTATCCATATTTTTACATTGATTTGACTATGTTGTGATGGAATTATGTTTATGAATTCCTTTATCTTATATGAATGGTTTTATGATGTCATGTTGTTTAAGAATCCCATTTTTATTACATGGGTTATGAAATGATGTATGATTTATGATTCTGTGGCACACATAAGAAAGGATTCATTAAGAGATGGGTGGGACCTATATCTCCCTCCAATGCATTGGGTAAAGATTTTATATCTCATGAGATAGACATGGCTGGAATGGTAGGTTATACCGGTTCAGTGAAACAGGACTGAAACGAGGATTACTCGATTCAGAAAGGGACTTTGTCCACTAAGATAGTCTTGGCAATGAGTCTTGACTAACAAGAAATGATTCTCTATGATTATGTGTGTATGCCACAATGAGTAATGTTTTAAGTTATGATTTCATTTCACTACTATGATTTATCCCATGTTATGGAATTATGCTCTCTTTTGCAGGTTAAGATTTCCAAAAATGTTTTGTTCTTATGAAAATTATGTGATTGATATTTCCTTTGTTTACCCTTACTGAGTATTTGAGCTCACCCTTTTATGTTTTCTTTTCCCCAGGATATAAAGAAAGGTTTTAGGTAAAAAAAAAGGAAGATCTTTATGGGAGATGTTGAAGATCTTTCCCCACGATTAGAAGATTATACTCCGAGTTTCCAAAGACACTAAACTATTATCGTCCTTGTGTGTGTGTTTTTGTTATGTACTAAGTATTCCGCAAATGTAATGTAATGTCCATGTACGTCAAGATACGGGTCTCTACAGTTGGTATCAGAGGAAAGGTTTAGTCAACCTTTGGAAACTAGGATGCGAGAACTTTAGTGAGATCCCTAGAGATATTTCTAAGGTATGTCTAGGGATGTCTCTAAGGTTAAGTATACGTATAGGTTATAGTCCTAGAATTGCGCTAACGATCTTCAAATTTAACCTAAGATGTTAGATATTGAGGGTACTAACCCTTTATTATGTTGTTTTCCCTAGCATGATTTTTTCCTCTCACACAATTCTTTTGGGGTTTTAGACGATGGCTGGAACCCGAAGGAACCGTGTTAATGCGGAATGTGATGGGCAATGCAATGATTGTACCCCTGAGCAACCAAACGATATAGGAGCTGGAATGAAAAATCTTGTATCCATGCTCACACAACTTTCTCAAGCTATGAATCATGCAGGACTTCCAAACGAGCAAAGGAAGGAGCAACATTCTGTTGAATCCTTCATGAGGCAGCGTCCACCTTCTTTCAGTGGGTCTACTGATCCATTAGTTGCTGAACAATGGATTAGTACTACTGAAAAGATATTTTCAGTTCTTCAATGTTCTGAACATGATAAAGTCATCTTAGCAGTATATCGTTTGGAAGGTGAAGCTGATCAATGGTGGAATCTTATCAAGAATATGAGGCCAAGAGATGAAATTGAGTCCATGGAATGGGACGAGTTCAAGAACTTATTTTTCAATAAGTACTTCCCTCGTATTCTTCGAACAAAGATGGAGAAAGAGTTTCTTGAACTGAAGAAAAGGGACGATGAATCTGTTGGTACCTATGAAGCGAATTTTACAAGACTTGCAAGGTATGCTTCTGGAATTATCATCCAACCTGAAAGTAAAGTTGATCGATTTTTCAGTGGCTTAAAACCAAGTCTTCGAAGGGCATTAGCTATAAGAGACTTCAGTAGCTATGAAGAAATTGTGCGTTGTGCTATCAAGGTAGAAATGGAAGTTGGTGTTACATATCCATCTCATGGTTTTGACAAGAAACGAAAGATGGAGTTCAAGGAGAAATCTCAGAATAATGATGAAAAGAAGATGAATGTTTCCTTATGCACAAAGTGTGGGAAGAAGCATGGTGGAGATTGTCTTAAAGGGACTAGAAAATGTTTTAAGTGTGGAAAAGAAGGTCATCGAGCAGCTGAGTGTCGAAGTAATGGAAAAAGGGTTTCTAATGATGTGAATAAAGCAAAAACTGCAGAGAACGCACCGCCGACACTTCAATGCTTCAAGTGCAAGGAAATGGGGCATTATGCTAATAATTGCCCTAATCCAAGGGTTAGTGATGATCAACATGAGCAACCACTGAAGGCAAAGGACAAAGGGAAATCACATGCGATCACTATTGGCAATGTTGAATATGACAACGATGTGGTGGAATGATTAAGTGTTTATGTAATGGGATTCCAAAATAATGTTGTATCATTGAGTATTGCAATATTTATTGATGTGGTATTCAAAGTGATTGAGATATTTTTTGGAAATAAGATGATATGCGCATAATGAAGACGAGAAAATGAAATGTTTAATATTATTCATGAGCTCGTGATTGATATAAGGACTAAGTGATATCATGGTTTGAGTATATAGAATTTTGAGGATTTTGGTATGTGGAAAGTGTTAACTTTTAACTGCACTCATGTTTTCACTAAGGTATTCAAGAGAATACACGATTAAGGACTTTGAATGTTTGGAATGTGACCAACAAGACATATCTTATGATATGTGGGGATCAACGACAGTATTAAATCTTTGGTAATCGATGTCACTATATTATGAGAGTGGACTGCAGTATTATGTATAAGCCTAAAGATTAGACTGGATTATGTTGGACATAAGTTAGTATTGTTTAAGGATAGAAGATTTTCGATATTATTGATGGGATGTTATAGTAACGTAGTTTTAGAAAAAGGGACAACCTGCAGGACGGGCGACAGCCCATCGCTTCGGACAAGGCTGTAGGAATCGAACCCACATCCGAAGTGCGACTGGCCTTTATCGCCTACCAATGACCTACAGGAAGTCCCTGTTTAGTAGAAACTAGTGTTATTATATTAAGCAGTATGATATATGAAGTATAAGCCCATTTTAGGAACTATATATGATTAATCCCACTATAGATCGACTTATGTATATAAATTTTGTTAACCTTTTGAGACAGATGGAATGACCCGTCATTCTATCACATGATCTGCTAACACTTCATGAATAACAAATTCAACTTCATTTATTTAAGAGATGAAGTGGAAATTGTTCAAGGCACGAACAACAGTGAGATTGTACCAAAATAAAGTAAGTATTTATTCTAATTCAAATTTTCAACTTTAGGGAAATGATCTTGAAAACCAAAAATGTTGTCCTAGTGATCTTATACCTGATGAATCAGATGGTACCTTAGATCATCACAAATCTATGGATTTGTGATTACTGGCTTTTCTATAGCCATGTTCTCTACCACTCTCCATCAGAACATGATGGTTAGATTTCTCTTCCATATCCATATTTTCACCTATGTGGAAACCCAATGATTAGTTTATTTGGGTAACCGTTAAGTTTCATACTTTTGTTTTTAAAGATTGGTTTTGATATTCCTTTTTACGATGTGGGTTTCTATTAAAGAAACTTTCGAATAGTAAACCATTTATAACCCCGACGAATTTCGAGGGCGAAATTCATTTTAAGGGGGGTAGAATGTAACAGCCCAAGATTTTATAAAAAAATATTCTTTTTAATTTTATTAATGTCTTGTGTTGTACGCTACACCAAAAGGAGCTTGCACAACACGCATCCTTGACTTGCCTTGCATTACACGCAATCGCAACCTTCCTCGATAGCGTGTGTGATACGTAATACTGAGTTTCACGAAACAATGATATGCTATTAAAATATTATTGAAACTAGCCGTTATGAATAGTAATAACTACTTTTTAAATTTTAGAAATTTTAACTCTCAAAATGGACTTCATTTTTGGATTCGGAGTATCGAATTTAGCCTAAGGTGAAATTTTGGTACTTTTCGGATAACTTTCATATTCTGATGAATAGTGAAAATTACTAAATTATAATTAAAAACAACTTTTTTAATCGAAATAATTAATAGTGATAAATCATTAATTTGAGTGGTTTTAAAGTATATTTAGAATATATTTTTACAATTTAATACAATGTTGGTCATTGGATGTAATTTCACATTTAAACCAGTTATAAACAAGTGTCAATCTTTTGATAGTTATTATCTCTTAAAAATACGCTATTTGTTGTAACATCGGAAATTAATTATAAAATTAATTAATGCAACTTATATGTTTGGAATTTTGTAAAATAGAAATCATTTTTGAATTCGGAAAATCAATTATAGCCTAAGGTGAAATTTTGGTACTTTTTTGAAAACTTTCAATTTTTGATGAATAGTGAAACCACTAAGTGGTAGGTTAAAAACAGAATTTTGCATAAAACTTAATTTTACCGCTTCTGTGAATGGAATTTCAAAAATCCGAGAGACACGGTTAATATCAAGGACTAAAATGTGGTTCAATGAGATGAAAATAATTTTTGGTGAATAGTAACTTTTTACTTTTTTTTACCGCGGTTAATAGTAAATAGGGTAACTAAGGGTAAATATGATATTAATATTACCCTAACACATGTCCTAATTCTATTGGACAAGTGTAATTCGACCAAAAACAAACTTAGGAATACAATATGACCATTTAGGCCCACTTGGATTAGATTATGACATTTATTATTAATTTATTTAAAGAAGGGTTAAAAACGTTAAAATCACAGTTTAATAAGTAAATCATTTTTAATATGGGGTTATACATAAGATATATTCGATTGTAAATATTCATTAGAAAGATAAAAAGATTTACTACATGATGGTATTTTATTTATAATTTTTAGACATTAAATAATTTAATTTATTTATGACACAATGATGATGCAGTAATTATCTTATTAATGAAATATTGACATAATTGATGTTATAAACACCAAAATAAATGTACTTTGAGACTTTTTGTGAATTCCACTAATTTTCTAGGTTACTATGATATATTAATGTTGATTTAATCAACTTGGTTCGAACATATAATTCTGTTATGACTTTCAAAAAAATCATATATCAAATAGTGTCAAAATTGACACAAAATAGTTTTTAAATCAAATATTATATTATTAATTGTTATTTTATTCCTAAAAATCTAAGGTTCGGACAAATGACTTAGATAAGGATATATATATTAATAATAAACAATTTGGGGTTCGTTTGGCATGTTATAGTAAGTGTATTAACCATATAGTGAAAGAAAACAAAAAGACACGGTAAAAGTTAAATTATTTAACTTAGAGTTAAATCTAATTGATAAGGTTAAAATAAGAACCTAAACTTGTCTAAATCCTATTGGTTGATAGGATTTCGACCCATACTCACTTTAGCTTCAAAATAAGACCCTTTGGAACCATTATAAACCGATTTTGACTTTAATATAAAATAATATTTTGAGATATTCCTAAGGTGCCCCTCTCCTCCCTTATAAAAGGACACCTCCTCCCCCTCCTCCTCACACCAATTTGAGCACTCAATCTCGGCCAACCCCTGCCAAAATATCTTCTCCACTTCCCTAGCAACATCCTAGAGGTTCTGGTCTTACTCAAAGACCAATTTTAGTTCCCTAAGAGGAGGTCTCCAAAGGGCGCTTCAAAGAAGAGGTAATTACCGTTACCAATTCTTTCATCTTTATTTCTTCTTCCACTTCTTCTTCTTAGGTTGTTTCATTATGAAGTAATAACATCAGTATCACTCATATACTGATATGTTATTATAAGTATGAAACAAACCTATTTCACCATCTATCCATCCTACGGAAAAAGAAATCACTGCGCGTGCGTACGTACGGAATACCGTCTCCACGCCGTGGTGTAATCTATTTTCCACCACCACCTTACACGGATGGGTATAATGGTGTAAAGAATAACTATACATAGTTATTACAACATCATATTGATTCTGATATATTGTATAATCCACTCCAATTCAGTTCAATATTTATGGAAATGATATCATCGCTCGTGCGTACGTACGGACTACCGTCTCCACGACGCGATGAGATTCATTCTCCATGTTAACCATTTAAGAATGATTATAAAGTATATATAAGAAATAATAATGAAATATATGACATTATAAAGCTTCTGGATTTATGTATATATATATGTATGTCATCTACATACTTCCATTTCAAGACAATAAGGAAAGTAAAACAGCATTCATGCGTACGTACGGACTACCGTCTCCATGAACGGTGTTTTTCATTTTATTTATCTATCTATTATATATATATATATATACTGAATATATATGATATATAAATCATATTTTATATTCTGGAAGTAAGTAAATCATGATATAATTAATAGTGATGTCAAGAACAACAAGTCAAAACACCTAAGATAAATGAAACGATTTTACCCAAAACGCTTCTTTAACATGGAATTTACAAAAGAACGGGTGATATAATGTCATAAGTGAACCATATATGATATCATAACAATGAATATGATTCTAGAATAAGTCAATAACATGATTTAAATCATTATACAGGAGGTTTGGACACTTACAAAGCAAGTCGGACATAAGGTAAGGGAAATATCACAATCTCATTTTTATCCGAGATTGTTTATTCGTAAGTATTTACTGGGGTGTATTTTATCATCCACATCCATGTTCCCTCAATATGTAATATTGTTTCCATCCACTTGCAATAGTCTAAATCCAATTTTACCCTTAGGTGAGTTTTTAGTAAAGAATATGAAAGGAATCTTTTGTCTTTTTTTCGTACGAGGTACCTTTTGACTTTTCCGACAAAAGTACGAAGAATGTTTTTTTTAACTTATACGGCACGAACGGATTTATACTGTTTTATAAAGCCTTATTTTCATGAAGATTCCTCTAAAAGATTTCATGAACATTTTCAATAAAATCTCTTTCTTTTAAAATTGCATGATGTTTTGTGAAAAGAAATTGATTTTGAAGAAGAAAGGATATTTTCCTCAAGAATTCAATTCAAGTGTTTTATCAAAATTATTTTCCATATAAGATAATAAAGGGTTCTGTTTCTATCCATATTATTACATTGATTTGACTATGTTGTGATGGAATTATGTTTATGAATTCCTTTATCTTATATGAATGGGTTTATGATGTCATGTTGTTTAAGAATCCCATTTTTATTACATGGGTTATGAAATGATGTATGATTTATGATTCTGTGGCACACATAAGAAAGGATTCATTAAGAGATGGGTGGGACCTATATCTCCCTCCAATGCATTGGGTAAAGATTTTATATCTCATGAGATAGACATGGCTGGAATGGTAGGTTATACCGGTTCAGTGAAACAGGACTGAAACAAGGATTACTCGATTCAGAAAGGGACTTTGTCCACTAAGATAGTCTTGGCAATGAGTCTTGACTAACAAGAAATGATTCTCTATGATTATGTGTGTATGCCACAATGAGTAATGTTTTAAGTTATGATTTCATTTCACTACTATGATTTATCCCATGTTATGGAATTATGCTCTCTTTTTCAGGTTAAGATTTCCAAAAATGTTTTGTTCTTATGAAAATTATGTGATTGATATTTCCTTTTTTTACCCTTACTGAGCATTTGAGCTCACCCTTTTATGTTTTCTTTTCCCCAGGATATAAAGAAAGGTTTTAGGTAAAAAAAAAGGAAGATCTTTATGGGAGATGTTGAAGATCTTTCCCCACGATTAGAAGATTATACTCCGAGTTTCCAAAGACACTAAACTATTACGGTCCTTGTGTGTGTGTTTTTGTTATGTACTAAGTATTCCGCAAATGTAATGTAATGTCCATGTACGTCAAGATACGGGTCTCTACAGCTACCAAACAAGACTGTTGGCAGACTTGATGAACATTAGAAGGTGTATGTTCCTACTATGTATTCTTCATCAAGTATGGTTGACGAATTTCATTCAATACTGGCAGATGATATTGCTGATATAATTGTTGATTGTAAATAAGTGTATGTCCCTGCTTATTAGTTGTCACCATATTAGATTGGAGAGCTTCTTTCATTGTAGTCAGACAAGCCCGCTAACTAACTAATGAATTAAAAATAGGTGTATATGCATACCTATAATACTCCATCTGAATTTCCTGATGGGATTGGTGGGTTGCTTCCAAACGAGTCTACTGGACAGCAGGATTAGAACGGACGGGTGTATGTGCCCGCTCGTTGCTTGGCATCAAGTTGGATTAATGGACTTCTCTGAAGGGGGAAGAAGTAAGAACCTTCTCCCTGTTGACCAGATTTCGCCTCTGGCAATTTGTCTTGTGTTCTCGGGTCTGAGGAACCTGAGCCGAACCCCTGAAGGCGATACCCTCATCATGTTGAGGGTGCACTGCTGCACGAGTCTAGAGGCAATTGTTGATGGGATCCCTCGGGAAGGACTCTTGTCTCCTTTAATTAAGTCCTTGAGTGACCTTTTTAATCACCTCCCCATAATATGGGAGGGACTGGTGATTTCATTCCATGGATAACAACCCGAAACGGCTGGCGATGGTGGTTGGTACCACCTGCTTTTTGATCACTGGTCATTGCTGTCCAGACAACTAGGGTGAATTATTGACTTGGAGGGCTTGTCGAGTGGCCTCCAGAGTCAGAATGGTACCATGATAATGGTATTCCTTAAATAGTGCATTTAAAACCCAGCATTGAAGACACTGAGTAGGTGATGTCATCCTCAGAGTGGACGAAGATCTAGCAGGAGTACCGGCAGATGCATTCACAGGTGTGAACTTTAGAGAATCCATTTCTATAATGCAGAGAGATCTTGGAAATGAGTGCATGTTCGATATGACAGAAATAATCAAGATAATTTCAGCCACTACATCTTTTGGATGAGCACATATGTTATTTATTCATTTTTTGTCCCTCACATTGAGTTAAATAGGGGCCTAAAAAATAAGTAAAACATCATTTTAACTTGGTTAAGGATTCACGTCGGGTTTACCATTTTTGTTTCATCTATAAATAGAGATGACCTTGTTTGTTTAAGGTTTAAAATTTCCAATCAGTTTCTAATAGGTTTATTCGTAGAACCAGAAACACCCAATAATTCTATATCCAATTGGACCTACTTTCCAAAGGTAGGTTCTCACTAGTTGTGGACAAATGAGACTTAAGAATTTTCATTGGTTGAGAGGATGGGAGGTCAGACTCATCACACCTTTTTGGGGGAATTATTGTCTACTCCCAGACTCTCTTATAGATTTGAGTTATGTTCATGAATCCTTATTAAATTACCAAGCATGAAAATGAGTTCTTCCTTTAGATCTTGCAATCAATGATTGATATGCATGAGATTTAGAGAATATTTTATATGTATTTGAGGTTCTTTATCGATAGAGAATCATCCGTATTTATTGGAGATTCTTATTCAATGTTATCATTCAATATATTATATAGAAATATCTTGGTTATTATAATAACCATACTAGTTTTAAAGCCACTCAGTGGGGCACTTGAGGTTTATTGTAGTTCAGAAGGACATGGATTATTTTAGATTTGGTATCGTACTTGAGGATGGGCTACCTATGTATCATTGTTTAAAAAAGGAATTAGAACACACGTAGTTTGGGAATTAAGATATAGTTTAACATCATATGGGAAAGATGATAATTAATGGGTGATGGGATTGAACCTTAGAAAGGCTTCCTATATACTCTACTTTTAAGGCAGAGATCAAAGTCCACGTAGTTCGAGATAGAATTTTGAGGTTTATGCATGATTAATGGCTCAAAGAGAGATGTCATAATTACTTTTTCACTCTAAGTTCATGTGACTCATGATAGGTGTGAGAAACAAGAGGTATCAGTAAAACCTGATGATTATGCCACAAAAGATGCAATCATAAGGAATGATGTGGGGCTTATGTATGCATGACTGCCCAAATAGATAAATATTGAGACTTAGTTAAGATAAGAATCCCTGTAATAGGGTCTATAATGGTATATGTGCTTCATAGAGATTTGGATACTCTAACTTGGGGATTACTCCTGAGGAAGATGACCAAAATAGGAAGGGACTTGTGATTGGGTTTTATTCATGAAACAGAATGACCAAATCAAAAAGGGATTAAGACTGGGGCTTACTCCTAAAGAGGAGGCCTAGTTTAGAAGAAAATTATGATTGGGGATTACTCCTGAGGATGATGCCCATATTAAGGGAACTTGGACTGGGGCTTACTCTTGAAAAGGAGGCCTAGGTTAGGGAACTTGGAATGGGGATTGCTCCTGAAAAGGAGGCCCGGATTAAAGATCTTCTCATCCTAATGGATGAGTATTAATGAACGAAATCTCTAACCTTAGTGGCATAAGGATATGTAAATCACTAGGTTTTGATAGATGTTTCGCAGAATTCCTTTCATATAAGGAAGAAAACAAAGGAAACATGCCAAAAATGGATTTGAATAAAGTTTTAAAGGCTAAATCTTGAATAGGAGAGGTGGATTTAAAGAAAATAATTGAATAAGCAGGAGGGGCACCCAATAGGAGGTAGGCGCGCAAGTCCTGTTGGGGCGCGCAAGTACTGGTCGCGCATGTATACTTGCGCGACACCTGTATACTTGCGCGACGGTTAACCCATAAGGAAATACTTGGGAAAGGCTTGGATCAAGCCCTTAGTGTTATCCTTAAAGGATTACAAAATGGTGGTGTGCAATTTTTGTTAAAGGGATAATATGGCACGCAGGTGTCTTCATTTCCCATAAAAGTTTGGCACTTAGGTGAGAAAGTGTTGATGAATTTCAAAACATAGGCCTTATTCAGTCTCTTTAGATGTTCCATTCTAGGTGAGAAATTACCTTAGAAGTGTTCATAAGACTTCAAGTAGAGACTAGGGCATCGAGAGCTTGAATCTATCTTTTAGAATTTTTCATCCCCGAAATGGGGGGCCCACAAGGGGTATTTATTGGCTACTAAAGACCCTGGGTGAAAATCAAATAGGGCACGCAAGTCACCTGCGTGCCCAATATGTGGCACGCAAGTATACTTGTGTGACCATGATGAAACTTTCACGGCCCTTGCTTAATGGAATCCTTGTTCACGCCTTTGTCAATTTTTTATGTTTCTTAAAATGATGAATCTCTTCATGCTAAGGTATTCCCCATTTTTCATTCATTAGACTCTGTGATGAAAAGGAGCGTCAACAATACTACATAAAAAATAATTTAAATGAAACTTGAAACATTGATTAAACATATAATAAATACTCAAAAACAAAAATAATTTCATTAAAAATTCTAACACCCCATGCTTCTACGGTACGCGTCTCTTTGAATAATGTGATAGCGTGTGTTGTACGCAACACCGAGTTCTAACGCACCATAACCAATCAAACTAGCCGTTATGAATATTAATACCTAATTTTTGAAATTATATATATTTTATATTTCCAAATGGACTTCATTTTTGGATTCGAAATATCGAATTTATCCTAAGGTGAAATTTTGGTACTTTTCGGATAACTTTAATATTTTGATGAATAGTGAAAATTACTAAATTTTAATTAAAAACAACTTTTTTAATCAAAATAATTAATAGTGATAAATTATGAATTTGAGTGGTTTTAAAGTATATTTAGAATATATTTTTACCATTTAATATAATTTTGGTCATTGGACATAATTTTACTATTAAACCGGACATAAACAAGTGTCAATCTTTTGATAGTTATTGTCTCTTAAGAACACGCTTTTTGTTTTAACAACGGGAATTAATTTTAAATTAATTTCTGCCACTTCTGTGTTTTGAATTTTGAAAAATGGATTCCATATTTGGAATCAGGATGTTAAAATTGTGTAAATAGGTATGTTTTATTTTTAGACATTTTGAATAATTACTGCGGTAAATATTTTATTTACCATAGTTAAGGGTAAATCCGGTAAATAAGGGTTAAAAAATAATATTATAATAATACTAAATTACCCTAAAATGTGTCCTAGCCTTATTGGTGGATACATGTTCGACCATAGTCATCTTTGGGCCGATTTTGGGACCCCATGGTGCCACTTGTAGGTGATAGGGACACTTTATTTTAATTAAGTTAAAATGAATACAAAAATGACACAAGGATATATCTTTTAGCGAAACAATTTTTACATAGGGTTATATATCTTAGATTTTATATTATAAATATTAATTAGAAAGATAAAAAGATTTAATATATAATTATATTTTATTTATAATTTTTAGACATTAAATAATTTAATTTATTTATGACACAATGATGATAAAGTAATTACTATAATAGTGAAAAATTAAAATAATTGATATTATAAATACCCAAATAAATATAATATGAAACTTTTAATGAATTAAAATATTTTTCTAGGATAATATGATATATTATGATTGATTTAATTGACTTTTTTTGAAGTAATAAATCTTTTATGAGTTTCACAAAAAACAACTATTGAATAGTGTCAAAATTGACATAAAAGAGTTCTTAAAACAAATATTATATTATTAATTTATATTAAATTCCTAAAAATCTAAGGTTCGGCCAAGAGACTTATATCATGATAGTTTCATCATTAATGGACCACTTGGTGGTCTCTTGGATGTATATATTAAGTTTATTAACCATATTATATAAAAATACAAAGAGACATTGTAAAAGTGAAACTAATTAACTTAGAGTTAATACTTAAAGATAAGGTTAATATAATAACCCAAACCTGTCTAAATTCTATTGGTTGAGTTGTGTTCGACCCATCCCCACCTTAAAATTTAAATAATCAACTTTTGAGCCATTATAAACCGAATATGAATTTATTATAAACTAATATTTCTAGCTTTTCCAAAGGTGCCCCTCACCCCTCTTATAAAAGGGCACTCCTCCTTCTCATTTCCTCACACCATCAAAGCCTTTTGGTTGGTCCAAACTCTGCCCAAATACTCTCCCAACTTCCCTCACTACAACCTAGAGGCCTTAGTTTGATAAGAAAGACAACCTAAGGAGCCCTTTTGATCAAATCAAAAGGAAGAAACAGAAGAAGAGGTAATGATTTCACCACCCTTTTCCAAGTTCCTTTCTTCTTCCACTTCTTCTTCATTTGTTGTTACCATTCTAAAATAATAACTCCAGTATAATATATATACTGTGATGTTATTATAAATATGGTACAACCATATTCGGTATTCTATCCACCCTTTTAATAACGTGTCACCATACATGTGTACGTACGGCTTACCGTCTCCACGTCGTGGTGTAATTGTTATGCAATATATTATTATTTGGATGGGTATAATAATGATGTTTAACTCATTTAAATAATAAATATAACATGTTAATAATTCTGTATATATGATATACCATCCATTTATATATTATTTTAATATCAAAAAAATGATATTGTCGCTCGTGTGTACGTACGGACTACTGTCTCCACGAATGCGATGAGATTCATTCTCCATCGTATCCATTCAAGTATAATTATCATTTAATGATTTAAAAATGATGTCTAAGGAATTGATTTCATTATGGATATTAATAATATACAACCTATCCATTACAAACATGGCTTACGTAACAAAACATATAAAAGAAAACGAGTAAGTTAACACCCGAAACAATGATAATACTAAGATATTATTAACAAAGCAAAGTTAAAAGATCATATATGATATTATATTAATATATATGATTCTTGTATAACTTAATAACAATTATTTCACTATTATACAGGAGGTTAACCTACCCCAACCAAGGAAAAGTACAAGGTAAGGGTTATTTCACAATCTCTTCATTATCCGAGGTTGTTTATACGTAATAATCTACTGGGATCTCTTTATCATCCACATCCATGTTTCTTAAAAATGTATTTCAAAACATTTTTACTATTTAAAAGAATATGGGTTAAAGTAATTTATACTCTTGTTTGACTTTTTATAATAGTTTTATAAAGGAATCTTTCCATCGTTTTCCAAACAAGGTGCTTTTTAACCTTTTCGACAGAATTAAGGTAAGAATGTTTTTTTAACTTATACGGCGAGTGCAGTTATTTTCCACCGTTATAAAATCTTCAAAGCTTACCTTACAATATTATAAGAATATTTTCAAAGAAAATGTTTTATTTTATATGGATCTTAAATTATTTCAAAATAAAAAGAGATATTTCTCTAAAAACAGTTTTGATTTCATCTATGTCAACATCCTTTGATGGATTTTACGCTTATTTAAAGTTGATTTATTATGATACAAAACTTCTATATTGTATTGAAGGTTTTGTGATATGTTTTACTGTGGATGTGCTATTTTTATACCATTCATAGTTTATGGTGAAAGTATTGACATTTCATATGTTATTTTTAATACAAATGTTTATGTTATGTTTAAACCTTTTCATATGGGAATGCATTGGACTTAATATGTGATGGGTGGAGCCCGCTATAGCTCCTCGATGCATCCGTAGGTCTCATGAGACAAACTAGTTTCTTGGCACAAAGCCTTGGCAAAATCTTATTTGTAGTCTTGGCACGAGGCCTTGGATATGTGGTTATGATAGTCTGGCATTATGCATTCCATCATTATGAAAGTGGTTATTGATTTTTCATGTGATTATTTGATTAGTAGAATATCCATGTGAATAAGTAAATGGAATTATTTCATTTTATTTATTCCATACTATTTTGAAAGTTCAAGTTTGAAAGGCTTTTGTTTTAGTTATACATTGCCATAAATGTTTATTCTTATTTATGAAAGTTTCCACTATATTGTTATCCTTACTGGGCATTTGAGCACACCCCTTTTCTATGTTTTATTTTTCCCAGGAAGTGAAGAAGTAAATTATAAATTACCTGCAAGGATATTATGTGGGGATATGAGTGTGGATTATGGAGACAATATGTTTTTGTAGTAGTTTTTCATTTTATGATGTAATGTAAGACTTATGAATATATCTAGTGTTTCCAAGGCTACTAAACCAATCGGTCTTTCGAGATTTGATCTTTCTTGTGATCATGCCAATGTTATGTAATAAGGCACCGACTCTGGGTAACTAGGGTCGGGGCGTTACAGTTGGTATCAGAGGAAGTTTAGTACAAACCTTGGAAGCTAGATTTAGATAAACTCTGATTAGAGCACGTAGAACTAAGATGAAATTTGAGGATTAGTATAGAAGAACTTCATAGAATTTTGGTATTGTAGAGATTTTGTGAGTTTTTCGAGCAATACATCACTGACTGGATACGAGCAGGTAGAGGAGGCTCTGGCACAGATGTACCTAGGGGTAAAACCCAAAAACACCGCTTTGAGCTAGATTCAAACGGGAACTGGTGCACGACAACAGGCCTTGTTGCACTCTTGGTTACGACACTCCCGGGGGATATGCTTAGGATAACTCTCATTTTCTTTACAAATAATTATGAAGGGTTTATGAGTGTATACTTACTCAAAGAAAACATTCTTATGATTATGGATTATATCCATAAATAGTTCAATTTATGTATAGTGTTTTATAAGTATGGGATTATGTATTTTGATTCATAAACTGATCTAGTTTATTCCATTGTTTAGAAATGGCGCCTAGTGGAAGAAATGGAAACTGTATCAATGCACGCACTCCATGTATGGATTTCCCTCCTGCTCAAGATAATTATAGTGGAGCTGGTGATGCAACTGGTGCCGATCAGCTAATCCCCATACTGGGGCAACTTACTCAGGTTATGAATAATAACCTTACCCGTATGGAGCACCCTAATCCACAGCGTGGAGGATCAATGTTAGATAGATTCATGAGGCAAAAACCACCAACGTTCAATGGGAGTACAAATCCCTTAGTAGCTGAGCAATGGATAAATTCTTAAGAGAAAATATTTTAGGCTTTGGGGAGTAGTGAAAGGGAAAAAGTTATCATGGCAGTTTACCGCCTCACTGGAGATGCTGATCAATGGTGGTCATTGATTCAAAACATGAAGGAAGATGATGAAGTATCAAATATGGAATGGAGGGATTTCAAAGATCTGTTTTTAGAAAAATATTTTCCTCGCGACCATCGAGCAGATATGGAAAGGCAATTTCTGAGTCTGAGACAGAAGGAGGATGAGAATGTCGCAAAGTATGAGGCTAACTTTACAAGGTTACCAAGGTATGCTGGAGATTATATACATAACCCAAGAAGTAAGATTGATCATTTCTTCGATGGGTTAAAACCATTTCTTCGTTGAGCATTAGTCTCACAATCCTTTTCTCCGTACGAAGACATTGTCTCATGTGCTATCAAGACCGAAAAGGAATTCTCTATGTCTTATGACTTTAAAGAAAAGAAAGAGAAGAAGAGACCTGCTGATCAATCTGGGAATGGAAATAAGGGGAATAAGGGAAAGGTTGAATATCTATCCTGTGGTAAATGTGGGAAGAAACACCCTGGTACTTGCTTGAAGGGAATGGGAGTCTGTTACAAGTCTGGTGAAAAAGGCCACCAAGCTCGTGATTGCAAGGGGAAGAAGGAAGCTACCAATGTTCAGTGCTACAATTGCAGGGAGATGGGACATTATGCAAATGAATGTCCTAAACGTCAGGAGAACTTACCTCAAAAAAGGCCAAGGGATCAAGGCCAAGCTTATTCTATCACTACTGCTGAGGTAGAAGCTCTGAAAGACGTGGTGGCAGGTAATTTAATGGTTTAAACAAGTTTAGAAAATTCATTATTTGATTTTGGATCATCGTATTGTTTCATATCTTCCCAGTTTGCTAAGAAAATTATATATTTCCAATTTGATTTAACAAGGGAGTTGTCAGTTAAAACTCCAAAGGAAAGTATCATCGCAACAAAGTTTTGTGAATCAGTCCCCATTAGAGCACATAAATGTTCTTTATCTGCTGATCTCATTGTCATACCAATGATTGAGTTTGATATAATCCTTGGTATGGACTGGATTTCAGACTATGATGAGAAGATTTATTGTAAGAATAAAGAGGTTATGATTCTTGATGATAATGATAAGGAACACCTTATCTTTAGAGCAGAATCGTCACCACCTAATTCTTATTTAGATCCACCCCCAGTAGCTCAACTAAATTCAATTATTGGGGAGGAAGAGAATGAAATAACTGTGGGTGAGGAAAGGAATGTTCAAATAGAGGATGTACCTGTTGTAAATGAATTTGTAGATGTATTTCTGGATGATTTACCTAGACATCCTCTAGAACGAGAAGTTGAGTTTTCCATTGATTTAATTCCTAGATCAAGGCCTATATCGAAGACCCCTTATAGAATGGCCACTGTAGAGTTAGTCGAACTAAAAAACAATTAAAGGAATTGAGTAATAAAGGATTTATTCACCCTACTGTTTCTCCATGGGGATCCCCTGTTCTGTTTATTAAAAAGAAAGATGGATCTATGAGGTTATGTATCAACTACAGGGAGATCAATGCTATAACGATAAAGAACAAGTATCCCCTACCTCGCATTGATGATTTATTTGACCAACTTCATGGAGCTCAAAACTTTTCAAAGATTGACCTTCGATCTGGATACCATCATTTGTGTGTGAAGAAGGAAGACATTCCAAAGACAGCATTTCGAACCAGGTATGGGCATTACGAGTTTACTGTAATGCCTTTTGGATTGACTAATACACCCTCTGTATTCATGGATCTAATGAATAGAGTATTCAAGGAGTATCTCGATGAATTTGTGGTGGTATTTATTGATGATATCTTGGTATACTCCAAAATCTATTAAGATCATGAAAATCACTTGCGCATTATCCTGAATACTCTGAGAAGACATGAATTATATGGGAAGTATAGCAAGTGTGAATTATAGCTTCATGAGATTTCTTTTCTTGGCCATATTGTCTCTATAGATAGAATTTCTATTGATCCTTCTAATACCAAGGCGATCCAAGAATGGTCAGCACCTACGAGTATAACTGAGGTACGTAGTTTTATTGGTTTTGCAGGTTATTATCGACGATTCGTCCAGAATTTTGCCCGATTGGCTAACCCATTAACAAAGCTCACACGTAAAGGGGTTAAATTTTTTTGGACAAAAGAGTGTGAAGAATGTTTTGAAGAACTGAAGAGAAGATTAGTCAATGCTCCTATATTGACTCTACCATCAGGGAATGATGGGTTCATTATTTATAGTGATGCATCGAAGAAAGGACTTGGTTGTGTCCTTATGCAGAATGATAGAGTTATTGCTTATGCATCACGATAGTTGAAAATTCATGAAAAAAACTATCCTACTCATGATCTAGAGTTAGCAGCTGTGATCTTTGCTTTGAAGATATAGAGGCACTACCTCTATGGTGAAAAATGTGAGATTTATACTGATCACAAGAGTTTGAATTATATTTTCTCACAAAAAGAAATCAACATGAGGTAAAGGAGATGGCTTGAATTACTCAAGGATTATGATTTCATGATACACTACCACCCGGGGAAGGCAAACAAGGTGGCAGATTCTTTGAGCAGAAAAGACCATGGAGTTTTGAACATGATGAGAATTGAAAGGGATCCAATTATGATGGATCTAGTGAAGATGGACATAGGAATAACCAGGGAAGGTGAAACATCAATGCTTTTTCAAATGGTTTCCAAACCATCTTTACTAGAAAGGATTAAGAGTTCTCAGACCGATGATGAATAATTTCAAAAGAAGATTATAGATGTGAATGATGGGTGACTGAGAGACTTTGTGTATGAAGATGGAATTTTGAAATTCGGGAAGAGACTTTGTGTTCCCGATTTACCTGATCTAAAAAGGGAATTGCTGGATGATGCTCATAGTTCCAATTTCTCTATACACCCTAGGAGCACCAAAATGTATAGAGATTTGAAGGAACATTGTTGGTGGGACAATATGAAGAGGGAGATTGCTGATTTTGTGTCAAGGTGTATGGTTTGTCAACAAGTGAAAGCCAGAATGCAACAGCCTGGAGGAGTCATGCAACCTCTTCCCATACCAGAGTGGAAATGGGACAATATTACGATGGACTTTGTCATGGGACTACTAAAGAATCCTAGAAGGAATGATGCAATATGGGTTATTGTTGATCGTCTAACCAAGTCAGCACATTTTCTTGCTATAAGAGAAGATCTACCACTGGAACGTCTAGCAAGACTATATATTAATGAAGTTGTGAGACCTCATGGAGTACCCCTATCGATTGTTTTTGATCGTGATCCCCGTTTTACTTCAAGATTCTAGAAAAGTCTTCAGAAATCCCTGGATACTGAACATCTTTTGAGCACTGCTTACCACTCTCAGATAGACGGACGATCAGAATGGACTATTCAAACCTTAGAAGACATGTTGAGATCTTGCTCACTTGACTTTCAGGGTATGTGGGATCAGTATTTACCTCTGGTAGAATATTTCTATAACAATAGCTTCCATTCGAGTATTCAGATGGCACCATATGAAGCGTTATACGGAAAGAGATGTCGCACACCAACCTGTTGGGATGACGTCGATGAAAGAAAACTTGTAGGTCCAGAACTGGTGGAGGAAATGATGGAAAAGGTGAAAGTAATCCAAAATCACATCAAAGCAGCTCAAAGTAGGCAGAAGAGCTATGCCGATAATCGAAGGAAGGATTTAGAATTTCACGTTGGTGATCATGTTTTCCTGAAGGTATCTCCATGGAAGGGAGTCATACGTTTTGGTAAGAAAGGTAAATTGAGTCCCAGGAACATCGTACCTTTCGAAATTCTAGAATGAATTGGGGCTGTAGCTTACCGATTAGCAATGCTGCCAAGTCTCTCCAAAGTTCACGATGTGTTCCACGTATCTCTGTTGAGGAAATACATGCCTGACCCAACGCATGTACTCACCTATGAAGAATTAGAATTGGAACCCGATCTGTCTTATTGCGAAGAGCCCGTCAAGATTCTTGATACGAGATAACAAGTGCTGAGAAACCGGACGACATGTCTGGTAAAAGTTTTGTGGAAAAACCATAAGATGGAAGAGGCAACGTGGGAACCCGAGGGACTTATGATGAAGAACCACCCGAATCTTTTCATGTGATAAGTATTCTAGAAATTTCAAAGACAAAATTATTTTAAGGTGGGGAGAATGTAACACCCCAAACTTCTACTGTGCGCTTCTCTTTGAATAATGTGATAGCGTGTGTTGTATGCAACACCGAGTTCTAACACACCATAACCAATCAAACTAGCCGTTATGAATAGTAATACCTACTTTTTGAAATTATATAAATTTTATATTTCAAAATGGACTTCATTTTTGGATTCGTAATATCGAATTTAGCCTAAGGTGAAATTTTGGTACTTTTCGGATAACTTTAATATTTTGATGAATAGTGAAAATTACTAAATTTTAATTAAAAACAACTTTTTTAATCAAAATAATTAATAGTGATAAATTATGAATTTGAGTGGTTTTAAAGTATATTTAGAATATATTTTTACCATTTAATATAATTTTGGTCATTGGACATAATTTTAAAATTAAACCAGACATAAAAAAGTGTCAATCTTTTGATAGTTATTGTCTCTTAAAAACACGCTTTTTGTTTTAACAACGGGAATTAATTTTAAATTAATTTCGGCCACTTCTGTGTTTTGAATTTTGAAAAATTGATTCCATATTTGGAATCAGGATGTTCAAATTGTTTAAATAGGTAACTTTTATTTTTAGACATTTTGAATAATTACTGCGGTAAATATTTTATTTAACATGGTTAAGGGTAAATCCGGTAAATAAGGGTTAAAAAATAACATTATAATAATAATAAATTACCCTAAAACGTGTCCTAGCCTTATTTGTTGATACATGTTCGACCATATTCATCTTTGGGTCGATTTTGGGATCCCATGGTGCCACTTGTAGGTGATAGGGACACTTTATTTTAATTAAGTTAAAATGAATACAAAAATGACACAAGCATATATCTTTTAGAAAAATAATTTTTACATAGGTTTATATATGTTGGATTTTAGATTATAAATATTCATTAGAAATATAAAAATATTTAATACATAATTATATTTTATTTATAATTTTTACACATCATATAATTTAATTTATGTATGCCACAATGATGATTAAGTAATTACTATAATAGTGAAAAATTAAAATAATTGATATTATAAATACCCAAATAAATATAATATGAACCTTTTAATGAATTAAAATAATTTTCTATGATAATATGATATATTAGGATTTATTTAATTGACTTTGTTCGAATTAATCAATCTGTTATGAGTTTCACAAAAAACAACTATTGAATAGTGTCAAAATTGACATAAAAGAGTTCTTAAAACAAATACTATATTATTAATTGATATTAAATTCCTAAAAATATAAGGTTCGGCCAAGAGACTTATATCATGATAGTTTCATCATTAATGGACCACTTGGGGGTCTATTGGATGTATATAGTAAGTTTATTAACCATATTATATAAAAATACAAAGAGACATTGTAAAAGTGAAACTAATTAACTTAGAGTTAATACTTAAAGATAAGGTTAATATAATGACCCAAACCTTTATAAATTCTATTGGTTTAGTTTTTTGCGACCCATCTCCACCTTAACATTTAAATAATCAACTTTGGAGCCATTAGAAACCGAATATGAATTTATTATAAACTAATATTTCTAGCTTTTCCAAAGGTGCCCCTCACCCTTCTTATAAAAGGGCACTCCTCCTCCTCATTTCGTCACACATTCAAAGCCTTTTGGTTCGGCCAAAATCTGCCCAAATACTCTCCCAACTTCCCTCACTACAACCTAGATTCCTTATATTGATCAGAAAGACAACCTAAGGAGCCCTTTTGATCAAATCAAAAGGAAGAAACCGAAGAAGAGGTAATGATTTCACCACCCTTTTCCAAGTTCCTTTCTTCTTACACTTCTTCTTCCTTTGTTGTTACCATTATAAAATAATAACTCCAGTATCATATATATACTGTGATGTTATTATAAATATGGTACAACAATATTCAGTATTCTATCCACCCTTTGAATAACCTGTCACCATATGTGCGTACGTACGACTTACCATCTCCACGTCGTGGTGTAATTGTTATTCAAAATATTATTATTTGGATGGGTATAATAATGATGTGTAACTCATGTAAATAAAAAATATAACATGTTAATGATTCTTTATATATTATATACCATCCATTTATATATTATTTTAATATCGAAAGAATGATATTGTCGCTCGTGCGTACGTAAGGACTACCGTCTCCACGAATGCGATGAGATTCGTTCTCCATCGTATCCATTCAAGTATAATTATCATTTGATGATTTAAAAATGATGTTTAAGGACTTGATTTTATTCTGGATATTAATAATATACAACCTATCCATTACAAACATGGCTTACGTAACAAAATATATAAAAGAAAATGAGTAAGTTAACACCCGAAACAATGATAATACTAAGATATTATTAACAAAGCAAAGTTAAAAGATCATATATGATATCATATTAATATATATGATTCTTGTATAACTTGATAACAATTATTTCACTATTATACAGGAGGTTAACCTACCCCAACCAAGGAAAAGTACAAGTTAAGGGTTATTTCACAATCTCTTCATTATCCGAGGTTGTTTATACGTAATAATCTACTGGGATATCTTTATCATCCACATCCATCTTTCTTAAAATTGTATTTCAAAGAATTTTTAATATTTAAAATAATATGGGTTAAAGTCATTTATACTCTTGTTTGACTTTTTATAAGAGTTTTATAAAGGAATCTTTCCATTGTTTTTCAAAAAAGGTGATTTTTAACCTTTTCGACATAATTAAGGTGAGAATGTTTTTTTAACTTATACGGCGGGTGCAGTTATTTTCCACCGTTATAAAATCTTCAAAGCTTACCTTACAATCTTATAAGAATATTTTCAAAGAAAATGTTTTATTTTATATGGCTCTTAAATTATTTAAAAATAAAAAGAGATATTTCTCTAAAAAGAGTTTTGATTTCATCTATGTCAACATCCTTTGATGGATTTTACGCTTATTTGAAGTTGATTTATTATGATACAAAACTTCTATATTGTATTGAAGGTTTTGTGATATGTTTGACTATGGATGTGCTATTTTTATACCATTCATAGTTTATGGTGAAAGTATTGACATTTCGTATGCTAGTTTTAATACGAATGTTTATGTTATGTTTAAACCTTTTCATATGGGAATGCATTGGACTTAATATGTGACGGGTGGAGCCCGCTATAGCTCCTCGATGCATCGATAGGTCTCATGAGACAAACTAGTGTCTTGGCACAAGGCCTTGGAAAAATCTTATTTGTAGTCTTGGCACAAGGCATTGGCTATGTGGTTATGATAATCTGGTATTATGCATTCCATCATTATGAAAGTGGTTATTGATTTTTCATGTGATTATTATATTAGTAGAATATCCATGTGAATATGTAAATGGCATTATTTCATTTTATTTATGCCATACTATGTTGAAAGTTCAAGTTTGAAAGGCTTTTTTTTAGTTATACATTGGCTTAAATGTTTATTCTTATTTATAAAAGTTTCCGCTATATTTTTATCCTTACTGGGCATTTGAGCTCACCCCTTTTCTATGTTTTATTTTTCCCAGAAAGTGAAGAAGTAAATTATGAATGACCTGCAGGGATATTTTGTGGGGATATGAGTGTGGATTATGGATACAATAAGTTGTTGTAGTAGTTTTTCATTTTATGATGTAATGTAAGACTTATGAATATATCTACTGTTTCCAAGGATACTAAACCAATCGGTCTTTCGAGATTTGATCTTTCTTGTGATCATGCCAATGTTATGTAATAATGCACCGACTCTGGGTAACTAGGGTCGGGGCGTTACAAAACTGATGATGAAAAATAATTTATAATCATTCAAAACCGCCTACTTGAAACTTAAAAATGTTTCAAGTATGTGACTTTGAAAGACTATAAAACTTAAACTGGATATGAAGAAAGGTCGAATCCCCCTTTTGTTAAGGGCATCCTTGTCACACTAGTTTTCTGAAATATTGATATCCAACTCACTGCAAGAAATGCTAGAAGGTCCACAAAAACACAACATGTTTGGACCTTCTAGATTTTCTTTCATTGAATTGGATATCAAAATTTATACTGGATATGAAGGAAGGCCAAAGCCGCCTTTCATTTTGTGTGGAACACCACCACAGCTTCCTACATTCATCTTAACTGGTCAATTCAGTTTCATTAAATCTGGACTGCCCATCATTTTTATAGAAATATCACACACATATCCATATTAAACCCCCAAATCCTACGCCTCTGGTTTGAGACCATTCGATGGAGGAGAGGCGGCCATCATAAACCTCAGAGTGAGAGTGAAGGAAGACACACTTCACTCTCACTCGGAGGTTTACCATGGCCACCTCTCCTCCGTCAGTTGGTCTGAACCCAGAGGCGTCGGAATTGGGGGGTTAATCTAGATATGTGATTGATATTTTGGAAAAAATGAGGGGATTTCTAGATTTAATTAAATTGAATTGAATGGTGAAGCGAAATGTAGGAAGCTTTGGTGGTGTTCCCCGCAAAATGAATGGCGGCTTCGACCTTTCTTCATATTCAGTATAAATTTTGATATCCAATTCACTGCAAGAAAGGCCATAAGGTCCAAACATGGTGTGTTTATATGGACCTTCTATCCTTTCTTGTAGTGAATTGGATATCAAACTTTTAGAAAACTTATGTTACAAGGATGCCCTTAACGAAAGGCTACTTTGGCCTTTCTTTATATCCAGTTTATGTTTTATAGTCTTTCAAAGTCACGTACTTGAAACATTTTAAAGTTTCAAGTAGGCGGTTTTGAAAGCTTATAAACTAACTTTGGTCATTATTTTTAATGAAATTATTTTTTTTCGAGTATTTCTTATATTTTTAATCAATTTTTCAAGTTACATTTATATTGGACTTATTGTTTTCATTTTATATTCTTTCAAAGTCGCGTACTTGAAACATTTTTAAGTTTCAACTAGGCGGTTTTGAAATCTTATAATTTATTTATTATCAAAAAATTTTATTAATTTTTTTTTCAACTCTTTATTATATGTTTAATCACTGTTTAAAGTTTCATTTATATTGGTCTTATAGTTTATATTTTATAGTCTTTCAAATTTGCATACTTGAAACATTTTTAAGTTTCAGGTAGGTGGTTTTGAAATATTATAAATTAATTTTCATCGACATTTTTTAGAAAGTTCTTTTTTTTCAACTATTTCTTATATGTTTAATCAGTGTTTAAGGATTCATTTATATTGGTCTTATAGTTAACGTTTTATAGTCTTTCAAAGTAGCATACTTGAAACATTTTTAAGTTTCAAGTAGGCGGTTTTGAAAGATTATAAGTTAATTTTTATCAAAAAAATTTAGAATGTGCTTTTTGTATTCAATTATTTCTTATATGTTTAATGAGTGTTTAAATTTTATTTTATATTGGTCTTATAGTTTAATTTTTATAGTCATTCAAAGTCGCGTACTTGAAATAGAATCCCACATCGGAAACGCAGAATGTACTGTATAGGAAAAAGAGAACCAGAAAACAATATAAATGAAAATTTTGTTTATATATATATAAACAAAAAAAAATAACAATAACAATTTTAAATAAAAACAAAACAAAAAAAAACAAACAAATAAAAATTATATATCTAAACAAAACAAAATTTTTAAACAAAAATAAATCATAAAAAAAATTAAATTTAAAAAATTATATATAAACAAAACAAAACAAAAAATAAAATAATATTTTTAAATAATATTTTTTATAAATAATTTATAAATAAATTTAATATGGTTTATTTATGTATTATAATACATAATTATAAATTTAATACATAATTATAATATTATAATAAATACATAATTATAATACATTATAATAAATATAATAAATATAAATAATTTTAATAATGTTTATTTATATTTATATATATATATATATATATATAATACGGTTTATTTATGTACTTAAATAATTATATATAAATTTATAAATAATTATATATATATAAACGTTACATTTAAAATTTATAAATTTATATTTAAATAAACATTATTAAAATTATTTATCTTTATTTAAATAAACCATATTAAATATTATACAATTATTGTAATTACATATTTATTATAATTATATAATTATTATATTTATAATTATATATTTATTATATTATTATATTTATATATTTATAATAATTAGATATTTATTATAATTATATATTAATTATAATTATGGAATTGTTATATTTATAATAATATAAATTATAATAATTTCATATTTATTATATTCATATATTCATTTTATTATAAATTTATTATAATTAAATATTTATTGTAATCATATAATTATTATATTTATAATTATATATATATTACCTTATTATTTTTATATATTTATAATAATTAGATATTTATTATAATTATATATTAATTATAATTATGGATTTTTTATATTTATAATTATATACATTATTTTAATTTCATTTTTATTATATTTATATATTCATTTTATTATAAATTTATTATAATTAAATATTTATTATAATTAAATATTCATTACAATTATATAATTATTCTATTTTTGTATTTATTATATTTATAATTATATAATTATTATAATTATATAATTATTATATTTATATAGTTATTATTATTATATATTTATCATAATTATATACTTATTATAATTATTATATTTATAATTATAAATTTATTATAATTATATAATTATAATTATAATAATTATTTGATTATAATAAATGCATAATTATAAATATAATAATTATATATTTTTTGTATTTATTTTAGTAATTATATTTATTATAGTAAATAAATTTATTATAAATATTATATTTATATGTGTGTGTATGTGTGGGGTTGGGGTTGGGGGAGATGAAGGGGTTAGCACCACTTGAAGTGGCGTTGTCCCCCCAATTTGTCCAGTGCCACTTCAATTGGTGTTGGACAACCCCATTTCCCCAAATAAGTTTAACCCTACCCCATAAACCAAAAAAATCCCCCTTCAACCCAAATCCCCCTGGATCACTTGTTTAGTAGCATTCATGCCAAGGAAACTTTTCTTCTATTACTACATACTTGTATTATTTATTTCACAATGTTTATCTTGTTATATTGTATAGCCAAAACTTTTTATAGACCTTTGGGTGGTTAACTACTAGAATTGTATCTAACACCCTCTTTGAGCCACTATTCGTTACTCAGACAGACTTTATGGATGTAAGTAGGGACTTGGAAAAGCACCCTCGGTTTCATACTTGATTTTGTGACATGAACAGGAGGAGGGGAGAAAGGGACAAAACTGAGGCACGTAATTCTCTTTAGGGATAAAGCTTTTTGGTCTTTCAGGTATATTGTTACATGTATTGTATAGTGCTACTATATAACTATATTGGATGCTTTGTAAAGACATTTCATATGTCATCATCATCAGTATATGAGATTACTTCTAGCTTTTTTTGTATATTTCTATCTTGTTTATTTATCAGTGGTCTAGTTATTGTATCTAGTTCCTCAATTAACTATTAATGATATTATTCCATGTTACACTCCAGTAATGAGGGAATAATCTACCCATGGACACACCCTAATCCCTCACTGGTAGTCGTAAGCCTCTAACATTTTAGGGGATTCACTTGAGTCCTTGTGTTCAACTGGGCTTGTGGAACTATTGAGTAGAATTCAGGTTCGATATGTCACAAAGTGGTATCAGAGCCTTTTCTTTTTTTGGTTGATTATTTGGCGACAATATATAGGGATAGGAAGGAATCTTAATTTGGTAATGAGCTATGTATGGGCATAGATAACCCATGTAAAAGAAAAATCCAAAATGAATTGAATGAAATTTTTGTTTTCTGGATTTTTACAATTATAATTGATTAGATTCTATCGTTGGGTAACACACATGATTTTTGATGTTATTAATGATATTATTTTGGGTTCTATTTTGTTGTAACCCAATGAGATGTGGGTATTCCAACTCATGCATCTTTTTAGGAACTTTTAGAGTTCAAATTTCATGCATTATGCCATTCCATATAAGGTTAATTGATTGACCTCAGGAAACTGTATTGTTTTCCTTCATTGATGTAACTAATGTTGTGATAGATATTTTGTGCAATGTATTGAGAAACATAGTTGGTACTTATAGTTCTTATCGTAAACTGAGTAATGTTTTCCTAATTGGACTACATCAGAAACCATAAGAAGCCAAATGTGGAACATTGAATCATTAACCGTGAGTTACATGATTTGGAATGTGTTATGGTGTTGATTAGGTGGATGCTATTTTTCAAATAATGATGAATATCAGACCTTATGGATTGGAATGTGATGTACCATTTTCTTCAATAATTTAAAATTAAATGTGAAATGAATATCAAATTGAAATGGATAATTTAACTTGTGAAAGTAGACTAACCTAGACCCAGATTTTCAGTGGGAAATGGACAGTTTATCTAGTGACTTATATGGATATTCTTTTTACAGTCTTGGCTTTAAGAGGAGGTTTTGTTGTATGACCTATATTGGGGAGGGTTTGGACTTGAACTTCATTTTTTAGTTGCAAACTTCGATATCAAATCTTTCTAAGGTGTGTGCTTGTCATTGTAGAGGAATGACACCATGATGACTTCTAGTTGTATGCACGGAGTGTGGACATGACTATGATTCGGAGGCAGTGGTCCATGGGCTACTGTTGGATCCTCCTTTGGTACCTTCAGCAGTACAAGTAGTTTTACTAAACATAGATGCTGAGGAATACTTCCACAAAATATTTTACCACTTAGTGTAGACTTTTCAGGGAGTATGACATCCTTCTTTGTCTATGGATGAGCTAATTTAGGTGTTCCAGCAGTAGTATGCTCCCATGTTTTTAAGGTATGGTGGTCCATAGGCTAATGAGTTGTGGATCAAGACTACAATATCAATATTTGATCATCTAGAGACACATAATCATAGGAGAGTTAAGATCAAAACTTATATTCTTTAGGGAGAAGTGAAGCACTGGTGGGATGTTCTGAACCAGGATGATGCACTGCATGATATAGTTATGTAGGATTTGCAAACTATATTCTATAACTACTTTATCCCTGAGACACTAAGGAAAAAATAGTACAGTGAGTTCCTACATCTAGATCAGGGTGAAATAATGGTTATGGAGTTCTCAGCATGATTTACAAAGTTTCAATGTTATGTTCCAATGTACCTTCCTAATCAGATATCAAGGGTGAGATGCTCTGTGGAAAGAATCTGACATGCTATTTGATCTCAAGTCAATGTCTTCAGATTTTCCTCTATTACTGAGATGGTAAATCAAACTCTAATTACATAGCATAATTGAGGGAAGTGGGGGGAATGTAGTAGAGAAGTGCAGTCTCTCGACCCAATGGTTTAGCATATTTAGGTAGGAAGCACCATTTTGAGGCTTCCCATGAGATGAGTACCAGTCAGATAATGTGCACTTGTAGCTTAGTCTTCTATCATCAGTGTGCAAGATGGTCATATGATGAATCAATGTGATTATTACCCAATCGAGTGATGATTTTGAGTAATTATGGACCACATAAAAATTTCTGTAGGACCTCCCCTCTAACAGTGTATGGTAGGGGGTCATCTCTAACACCAGATTCTAGAGTGGATTTCTAGACTCTGCATTAGGCATGGAGTTGGAGTAGTATCATTCGATCAGGCCGAGGTGGTGCTGTTCAGGGATGAGGTAGTCAGACACTAGTTAAACTAAGACATCAGAGTGGTCCTACTCCAAGTAATGAGACTATTTCATAGGGTCATGGTTCATGATAGATCTATTATGTATAGTCTACCCCTAAGGAGCAGGTTTTCAAACCACTTATTGTGAGAGGTACGATCATAGTAGCCTCAACTCTTTTATCTACTCTTTCTGAGATAGGTGAATCATATGGTTTCAAATCAATACCTATTGTAGAAATAATTTCACTTTTTATGCTATTTTTAGGGTGTTATGACTCTAGAAACGTTTTTAGGGATCATAAGGGAGGATTTACACTAGTTTAGGAAGTTCCCCCTTAAGGTTGGTGGGTTTCACTTCTTCTTGAATCTTTTTTTCATCTAGATGACTGAGTTTGATGTCAAACTCAGGATGGACTAACTGGTAGATTATCAAGAATACATTGGTTTCTACAATTGGAGGGTGACATTCACATCACCATAGGGAGTAGTTTATACTCACAAGGGTGAAATGGATGTCCAAGTGATCCAATATGAACCACAACATCATGGGATGGGCATGATGATAACCTAGATTGTCTATTTGTTTCTAGATGTTCACTAAGCATGTCAAGCAGAATTTCCTCTAGTGGGTGATCATTTCAGGGATGTGTTCCGAGATGACCTTTCTTGTCTATATCTTGAGAGATACGATTAAACTATCTCCAATAGTTTCACCGATATCTATCCCTTCTTATAGAATGGATATGACAGAGTTGTAGGAGCTCAAGAGGCAACTAGAGGATATAGTTTAACACCCTGACCCTAGATACCCAGAGTCAGTGCATTATTACACAACATTGGCATGATTACAAGGAATCAAGTCCCGAAGGACTGATCAGTTTAGTAGCCTTAGAAACACTAGATATATTCATAAAGTTTACATTACATAAGTAAGTGAAAAACTACAAAAAATATTGTCTTCATATCCCCTCATACTATCCCTTCAGGTCATTCATAAAATACTTCTTCACATCCTAGGAAAAATAAAACATAGAAAAAGGGGTGAGCTCAAATGCCCAATAAGGATAACAATATAGCGCAAACTTTCATAAATAAGAATAAACATTTAAGGCAATGTATAACTAAAAAAAGCCTTTTAAACTTGAACTTCAACATATTATGGCAAAAATAAAATGAAATAATTACATTTACTTATTCACATGGATATTCTACTAATCTAATAATCACATGCAATATCAATAACCACTTTCATAATGATGGAATGCCTAATTCCAGACTATCATAACCACATAGTCAAGGCCTCATGATAATACTACAACTAAGATTTTGCCAATTCCTTGTGCCAAGACACTATTTTGTCTCATGAGACCTACCGATGCATCTAGGAGCTATAGCGGGCTCCACCCGTCACTTATTAAGTCCAATACATTCCTCATATGAACAGGTTTAAACATAACATAAACATTCGTATTAAAACTAGCATAAAAAATGACAATACTTCCACCATAAACCATGAATGGTATAAAAATAACACATCCATAGTCAAACATATCACAAAACCTTCAATACAATATGGATGTTTTGTTTCGTAATAAATCAACTTCAAATAAGCTTAAAATCCATCAAAGGATGTTGACATAGATGAAATCAAAACTGTTTGAGAGAAATATCTCTTTTTTTTAATCATTTAAAAGTCATATAATTATAAAATAAAACATTTAAATTGAAAATAATATTATAAGCTTGTAAGGGAAGCTTAAATGATTTTATAAAGCTGGAAAATAGCTGCACCCGCCGTATAAGTTAAAAAAGACACTCGTACCATAATTCTGTCGAAAAGGTTAAAAAGGACCTTGTTTGAAAAATGACAGAAAGATTCCTTTATAAACTTCTTATAAAAATTCAAACAAGGGTATAAATAACTTTAACCCATATTCTATAAAATAGTAATAATTTTTTGAAAAACATTTTTAAGAAACATGGATGTGGATGATAAAGAGATCCCAGTAGATTATTACATATAAACAACCTCGGATAATGAAGAGATTTTGAAATAAACCCTTACCTTGTACTTTTCCTTGGTTGGGGGAAGGTTAAACTCCTGTATAATGGTGAAATAATTGTTATTAAATTATACAAGAATCATAAAAATTATTATGTTATCAAATATGATCTTTTAACATTGCTTTGTTAATAATATCTTAGTATTATCGTCGTTTCGGGTGTTAACTTATTCGTTTTCTTTTATATGTTTTCTTACGTAAGCCATGTTTGTCATGGATAGGTTGTATCTTATTCTTATCCAGGATGATACCAAGTTTTTAAACATCATTTTTAAATCATAAAATGATAATTATTCTTGAATGGATACGATGAAGAATTAATCTCATTGCGTTCGTGGAGACGGTAGTCTGTACGTACGCACGAGTGACAATATCATTCTTTTGATATTAAAATAATATATAATTGGATGGTATATCATATATACAGAATCATTATCATGTTATATTTATTATTTATATGAATTACACATCATTATTATACGCATCCAAATAATAATTTATTGAATAACAATTACACCACGACGTGGAGACGGTAAGCCGTACGTACGCACGTATGGTGACATGTCATTAAAAGGATGGATAGAATACTGAATATGGTTGTACCATATTTATAATAATATTACAATATATATGAGATACTGGATTCATTATTTTATAATGGTAATAACAAAGAAAGAAGAAGTTGAAGAAGAAATGAATTTGAAAAAGGGTGGTGAAAACATTACCTCTTCTTCGGGTTCTTCCTTTTGATTTGATCAAAAGGGCTCCTTAGGTTAGCTTTATGATCAAACTAAGGCCTATAGTTTTTATTTAGGGAAGTTGAGAGAGTATTTTGGCAGGGGTTGTCCTAACCAAAAGGCTTTGAAGGTGTGAATCAGTGAGAAGGGGGAGTGCCCTTTTATAAGAGGGGTGAGGGGCACCTTTGGAAAAGCTAGAAATATTATTTTATAATAAATTCATATTTGGTTTCTAATGGCTCCAAAGTGGATTATTTAGGAGTTTATGGGTCTAAAAACACTCAACAAATATAATTTAGACAGGTTTGGGTCATTATATTAACCTTATCTTTTAGTTTTAACTTTTAGTTAATTAGTTTGACACTTACCATGCCACTTTGTATTTTTATATTATATAGTTAATAAACATACTATATACCTCTAGAAGACCCCCAAGTGGTCCATTAATGATACACCTATCATGATATAAGTCTCTTGGCCGAACCTTAGATTTTTAGGAATTTAATATCAATTAATAATATAATATTTGTTTTAAAAACTCTTTTATGTCAATTTTGACACTATTCAATAATTGATTTTTTTAAAAATCCCAAAAGAAGTATTACTTCTTAAAAAGTTAATTAAATAATTCCTAACATGTCATATTAACCTAAAATTTTATTTTAATTCATAAAAAGTCCCAAATTATATTTATTTGGTTATTTATAATATCAATTATTTCAATTTTTCACTATTATGGTAATTACTGCATCATCATTGTGTCATAAATAAATTAAATTATTTAATGTCTAAAAATTATAAATAAAATATCATTATGTGGGAAATATATTTATCTTTCTAATGAATATTTATAATCTAATTTCTCTTATGTGTAACCCCATATTAAAAATATTTTAGTAAATAAACTTTGATTTTAACTCTTTTAACTCTTCTTTGAAATAAATAATAATAAATGTCATAATCTAATCCAAGTGGACCTAAATGATAATATTTTATTTATAAGGTTGTTTTTGTTCGAGATACACTTGTCCAATATAATTAGGACATGTGTTAGGATAATATTAATATCATCTTTACCATTAATTACCCTATTTACTTTTAACCGTGGTAAATAAAAGTAAAAAGTTACTTTTCACCAAAAAATATTTTCATCTAATTGATCCAAATTTTACTCCTTGATATTAACTGTGTGTCCTAGAGTTTCAAAATTCCACTCCCAGAAGCGGTAAAATTATGTTTTAAGAAAAAATCACTTTTTTAACTTCCACTTAGTGGTTTCACTATTCATCAAAAAATGAAAGTTTCCAAAAAATACCAAAATTAGGCCTAAGATATATTTGATATTATGAATTAAAAATTTATTTCTATTTTACCAAATTCAAAACATATCAGTTGCATTAATTAATTTAAAAATTAATTCTCATCGTCAAAACAAATAGCGTGTTTTTAAAAGATAATAACTATCAAAAGATTGACACTTGTTTATGTCCGGTTTAATTGTGAAATTATGTACAATGACCAACATTGTATTAAATGGAAAAAATATATTCTAAATATACTTTAAAACAACTCAAATTCATAATTTATCAATATAAATTATTTTGATTAAAAAAGTTTTTTTTAATTAAAATTCAGTAATTTTCACTATTCATCAAAATATAAATGTTATCCGAAAAGTTCCAAAATTTCACCTTAGGCTAAATTTGATACTCCTAATACAAAAATGAAGTCCATTTTGAGAGATAAAATTTATAAAATTTCAAAATATAGGTATTACTATTCATAACGGCTAGTTTGATTGGTTGTGTTGTGTGTTAGAACTCGAAGTTGTGTACAACACACGCTACTGTATTATTCAAAGGAAAGTGTATCGTGGAAGCTTGGGATGTTTCATTGTAAATTTTTTATGTCCCCATTCTAAAAAGTAAATTTATTTTTTCAAATTTAATATATAAAAGTTTAAAATATTGGATTTAAAAAGGGATCACTGTTAAAAGTTGGTAAAAGTGCAATACTGAAAATGAATTTGTTCTTAAATTATGTTTAAGAAACTCATAATATGGATTCTAATATTATAAGGATTATATAAAGTTTAAAATTTAGTTAATACTATTCATAACCTCTTTTTAACGGCTTGTTTGGTAATTCATGGTGTGCTTGAACTCGGTGTTGCGTGTAGTGCAAGTTATTGAATTATTTTGAATAAATAACACACTATGAAATCTTGGGGTGTTACATTCTCCCCTCCTTCAATAAATTGAATCCACACAATTTGAAATTGTTCTTCTAAAATAAAAGTTTGAATATAGAAAATATCTTTGTGGGAAAATCCACATCTGAAATTGGGTTAATAAAATTTAGTCTTAATAAGAGGAAAAGAGAAATGAAAGGGTCACCACCAAATTATGATCTCTATTCGGAGAAACTTTATGGCAATTAGAGACATATAATTGGAGGAAAAATTTAAATATTTATAGGTAGTGATTGAGGTCATCAATCACAAACAAGTGTAAAATTGAGGGCCTTAAATTCATCAATCTATGATGATTTAAAATACCATTGGTTCAGCAAATCATATGGTATTAGGATAAAACATTTTTTTTGTTTTAAGATCCCTTTACTAAAGTATAAGAATTAATTTCTTCATTGAATAAGAGAAGAAGAAAAATATATACTTGACAAGTAGAGTCTCATCCTTTAACTAAGTTCTACCACAAACTCATCTTTCACTCTAAAAGATAATAGAACTTAAAAATAATATTCTATTTATCCTATTCGTATAGGGTTAAAAAATGAATTTATAATTCATCTAGAAGAACCATTAAAAAGCAAAATTATTCAATCCAGGAGATCACGTGGGTCAGTGGTAGGTGATACACCCTTGTCACCCTTCGGTTGCGGGTTCAAGTCTCGCAGCCTTGCCGGACGCGACGGGTTGCCGCCCGACCTTCGGGTTTTCCTTTTATGGCAATCTAAAATAATCCAAACTAGAACTATCCAAAATACTTCAGTCCAAAATTTATAAGGAAGGTAAACACAGTGAAGATCCTTTTTTTGGCGTAATAACATGTGATCACCTTTATCATGTATTCTTTTAAAACACTACAGCATCCTGAATTACCATAAAACCTTATTGATTACATTCATGATCCCTTATTCCATAAAGAATAATAGATATACTCCTTCAATCCAAAAATGTTGTAAACCCCAAAAATGATGGAATATACAAATCATTAATCAGTTTCATGGTAGTCAAGAATATCCAATATAATTTATCCAAATCGATCATGTATTATTCTAAAATCACTACATCGGTATTAGAACCATATTATGGTTTATCTTTCTCTCAACCATATATTTTCCAAAAATTTAACCTGCTATTGAGTCACTTTTCTTTGTTCCATATAATCTCAAGTCCTTAATGAAATAGTACTGTAGTAAAATCCATATATACTCCATAATTATTATAACAAGTACATTGTCAATTCTACACTCAAATGACATAATCAACATAAGAACTCTAATCATTCCTCTTCATATGTGGTAGTATCATAACTTGATTATTATCCAATATCATCATTTGCAGCATAGTCTGATGACTGGGACATAGGTTCACGTAGTGTCCAAACTCCTTGAAAATGAAGCATTGTACATTTGAAACCATTTTCTTACCCTTGCAGTCACGTACTTTGTGCCCTTTTCCTCCACACTTATAACAAACTCCCATTACTTTCAGGCAAGTTCTAGGGTGTTTCTTCCCACAGTTATCACATATAGGAAAATTCTTCTTTTCCCTCTTCCCTTTATCCATCTTTCTCTCTTCCATACTTTTCTTCTCTTACTTCCCTTCAAAACCATAGGACTCAGTAAACTCTTTACTTATCTTATCAACACATGATATTATTTCTTCATATGATGATAATACATGGTAGACTATTTCTCTTATAAATTATTCCTTAAGACCATGAAAGATATGATCCTTCTTTCTCTTTGGATCATGTGCATTATTGGAGTTCTCATTCATTCTATTGGGCGCCATTTCTAAACAATGGCATACGCTAGATTAGTTTATGAATAACAATACCTAATCCCAAACTTGTAAAACACATAACATAAATTAAATAGTTTATGGATATAATCTATAATCATAAAAATGTCTCCTTTGAGAAATTATATACACATAAACCCTTCATAATGGTTTGTAAAGAAAATGAGAATTATCCTAAGCATATCCCCCGAGAGTGTCGTAACAAAGAGTGCAGCAAGGCCCATTTTCGTGCACCAATTCACGTTCGAGTCTAGCTCAAAGCGGTGTTTTTGGGTTTTACCCCTAGGTACATATGTGCCAGAGCCGCCTCTACCTACTCGTATCCAAATAGGGATGTATTGCTCAGAAAACTCACAAAATTTCTACAATACCAAAATTCTAGGAAGTTCTTCTATACTAATACTCAAAGTCCATCTTAGATATATGTGCTCTAATCAGATTTTTTCTAAATCTAGCTTCCATGGTTTGTACTAAACTTCCGCTGATACCAACTATAATGCCCCGACCCTAGATACCCAGAGTCGGTGCATTATTACATAACATTGGCATGATTACAAGTAATCAAGTCCCGAAGCACCGATCAGTTTAGTAGCCTTCGAAACAGTAGATATATTCATAAAGTTTACATTACATCAATAAGTGAAAAACTACAAGAACATATTGTCTTCATATCCTCTCATACTATCCCTTTAGGTCATTCTTAAAATACTTCTCCACATCCTGGGAAAAATAAAACATAAAAAAGGGGTGAGCTCAAATGCCCAGTAAAGATAACAATATAGCGGAAACTTTCATAAATAAGAATAAACATTTAAGGCAATGTATAACTAAAACAAAAGCGTTTTAAACATGAACTTCAACATAGTATGGGAAAAATAAAATGAAATAATGCAATTTACTTATTCACATGGATATTCTACTAATCTAATAATCACATGCTATATCAATAACGACTTTCATAATGATGGAATGCATAATGTCGGACTATCATAACCACATAGCCAAGGCCTCATGCCAAGACTACAACTAAGATTTTTCCAAGGCCTTGTGCCAAGACACTAATTTGTCTCATGAGACCTACCGATGCATCGAGGAGCTATAGCGGGCTCCACCCGTCACTTATTAAGTCCAATGCATTCCTCATATGAACTGGTTTAAACATAACATAATCATTCGTATTCAAACTAGCATACAAAATGCCAATACTTTCACCATAAACCATGAATGGTATAAAAATAACACATCCACAGTCAAACATATCACAAAACCTTCAACAAAATATAGAAGTTTTGTTTCATAATAAATCAACTTCAAATAAGCTTAAAATCCATCAAAGGATGTTGACATAGATGAAATCAAAACTATTTGAGAGAAATATCTCTCTTTTTTTAAAATCATTTAAAAGTCATATAATTATAAAAGAAAACATTTACTTTGAAAATATTCTTATAAGATTTTAAGGGAAGCTTCAAAGATTTTATAACAGCGGAAAATAGCTGCACCCACCGTATAAGTTAAAAAAAAGACATTCTTACCTTAATTCTGTCGAAAACGTTAAAAGGGACTTTTTTGGAAAACGACAGAAAGATTCCTTTATAAACATATTATAAAAATTCAAAAAAAAGGTTATAAATGACTTTAAAACACATTCTGTAAAATATTAATAATGTTTTGAAAAACATTTTTAAGAAACATGGATGTGGATGATAAAGAGATCCCAGTAGATTATTACGTATAAACAACCTCGGATAATGAAGAGATTGTGAAATAAACCATTACCTTGTACTATTCCTTGGTTGGGGTAGGTTAAACTCCTGTATAATGGTGAAATAATTGTTATTAAATTATACAAGAATCATATACATTATTATGTTACCATATATGATCTTCTAACATTTCTTTGTTAATAATATCTTAGTATTATCGTCATTTCGGGTGTTAACTTATTCGTTTTCTTTTATATGTTTTGTTACGTAAGCCATGTTTGCCATGGATAGGTTGTATATTTTTCTTATCCATAATTATATAAATTCCTTAAACATTATTTTTAAATCATCAAATTATAATTACACTTGAATGGATACAATGAAGAATGAATCTCATCGCGTTCGTGGGGACGGTAGTCCGTACGTACGCATGAGCGACAATATCATTCTTTTGATATTAAAATAATATATAATTGGATGGTATATCATATATACATGAATCATTATCATGTTATATTTATTATTTATATGAATTACACATCATTATTATACTCATCCAAATAATAATTTATTGAATAACAATTACACCACGATGTGGAGACGGTAAGCCGTACGTACGCACGTATGGTGACATGTCATTCAAAGGATGGATAGAATACTGAATATGGTTGTACCAGATTTATAATAATATTACATTATATAGGAGATAATGGATTAATTATTTTAGAATGGTAATAACAAATAAATAAGAAGTTGAAGAAGAAATGAATTTGAAAAAGGGTGGTTAAAACATTACCTCTTCTTCGGGTTCTTCCATTTGATTTGATCAAAAGGGCTCCTTAGGTTGGATTTATGATCAAAATAAGGCCTATAGGTTGTAGTGAGGTAAGTTGAGAGAGTATTTGGGCAGGTTTTGGCCGAACCAAAAGGCTTTGAAGGTGTGAATTAGTGAGAAGGGGGAGTGCCCTTTTATAAGAGGGGTGAGGGTAACCTTTGGAAAATCTAGAAATATTATTTTATAATAAATTCATATTCGGTTTCTAGTGGCTCAAAAGTGAATTATTTAAAGGTTAAGGTGGTTATGGGTCGAAAACCACTCTACTAATAGAATTTATACAGGTTTGGGTCAATATATTAACCTTATCTTTTAGTTTTAACTCTTAGTAAATTAGTTTGACACTTACAATGCCACTTTGTATTTTTATATTATATAGTTAATAAACTTACTATATACCTCCAATAAACCCCCAAGTGGTCCATTAATGATACACCTATCATGATATAAGTCTCTTGGATGAACCTTATATTTTTAGGAATTTAATATCAATTAATAATATAATATTTGTTTTCAAAACTCTTTTATGTCAATTTTGACACTATTCAATAATTGATTTTTGTAAAACTCACAAAAGAATTATTACTTCGAAAAAATTTTATTAAATCCTTCCTAACATGTCATATTAACCTATAAAATTATTTTAATTCATAAAAAGTCAAAAATTATATTTATTTGGGTATTTATAATATCAATTATTTCACCTTTTCACTATTATGGTAATTACAGCATCATCATTGTGTCATAAATAAATTAAATTATTTAATTTTCAAAAATTATAAATAAAATATAATTATGTATAAAATCCTTTTATATTTCTAATTAATATTTATAATCTAATTTATCTTCTTTTTAACCCTATATTAAAAATGTTTTAGTAAATAAACTTTGATTTTAACTCTTTTAACTCTTCTTTGAATTAAATATTAATAAATGTCCTAATCTAATCCAAGTGGACCTAAATGATAATATTTTATTCCTAAGGTTGTTTTTGGTCAAGATAAACTTGTCCAATAGAATTAGGACATGTGTTAGGGTAATTTTAATATCATTTTTACCCTTAATTACCCTATTTAATTTTAATCGTGGTAAATAAAAGTACAAAGTTACTATTCTCCAAAAATTATTTTCATCTCATTGAACGAAATTTTACTCCTTGATATTAACCATGTCTCTCATATTTTAGAAATTTCACTCATAGAAGCGGTAAAATTAAGTTTTATGAAAAATTCGGTTTTTAACTACCACTTAGTGGTTTCACTATTCATCAAAAAATGAAAGTTTCCAGAAAAATACCAAAATTTGGCCTAAGATATTTTTGATATTATGAATTCAAAAATGATGTCTATTTTACCAAATTAAAAACATATCAGTTTCATTAATTAATTTAAAATTTAATTCCTGTCGTCAAAACAAATAGCGTGTTTTTAAGAGATAATAACTATCAAAAGATTGACACTTGTTTATGTCCTTTTTAATTGTGGAATTATGTACAATGACCAACATTGTATTAAATGGGAAAATAAATTCTAAATATACTTTAAAACCACTCAAATTCATAATTTATCAATATAAATTATTTTGATTAAAAAAGTTGTTTTTAATTAAAATTTAGTAATTTTCACTATTCATCAAAATATAAATGTTATCTGAAAAGTTCCAAAATTACACCTTAGTCTAAATTAGATACTCCTAATACAAAAATGAAGACTATTTTGAGAGATAAAATTTATAAAATTTCAAAAAGTATTTATTACTATTCATAACGGCTAGTTTGATTGGTTGTGGTGTGTGTTAGAACTCGAAGTTGCGTACAACACATACTACTATATTATTCAAAGGAAAGTGTACCGTGGAAGCTTGGGATGTTTCATTGTAAATTTTTGATGTCCCCATTCTAAAAAGTAAATTTATTTAGTCAAATTGAATATATAAAAGTTTAAAATATTGTATTTAAAAAGGGTTCACTGTTAAAAGTTGGTAAAAGTGAAATACTGAAAATGAATTTGTTCTTGCATTATGTCTAAGAAACTCATAATATGGATTCTAAAATTATAAGGATTATATAAAGATTAAAATTTAGTTAATACTATTCATAACCTCTTTTGAACGGCTTGTTTGGTAAGTCATGGTGAGCTTGAACTCAGTGTTGCGTGTAGTGCAAGTTATTGAATTATTTTGAAGAAATAACACACTATGAAATCTTGGGGTGTTACATATAGAGGTTAGGGGGATTATTCTACCCAATACTTATCCATGAAGTCCAGTGGTCCTTTTTTCAAAAAAAATTGACATTACTCTTAAGATATGCATGGATTATCAGAAATTGAACCATCTAATGATTAAGAATTTGTATCCCTTGTCATGGATAGATGACCTATTTGATCAGCTTCAAGGAGATCGGGTGTTCTGAAAAATTGTTTTGATTTTAGGATATCACTAGGTATGTGTTAAACCAATAGACAAACCTTGTACATATTTTCATAGAACATATGATATATACAAGAATATGGTTACTCCATTCAGTCTCACAAATGTTCCAGTAGTTTTCAAGACACTGGTGAAACAAGTGTTCCATCATTATCGAGATTCATTTTTGGTGGTTTGTTTGGATGATATCTTGGTGTATTATCATAATCAAATTGACCATTCAAAACATTTGGAGGTCATTTTGGATAAACAGAGAGAGTATGAGTTGTATTCTAATATTACTATGTTCCATTTCTGGATGGATAAGATTCACTTCCAGGCTCATTTTACCTTGGAGAAAGGAGTATCTGTAGACCTAAAGAAGGTGAGAGAAGTAGTTTCCTGGGATCATTACAAGAATATCTTGTACATACAATGTTTCTTGGGAATATATGGGAATTAAAGGAGTTTTATATAGGACTTATCATGATTTTAATCACCTCTAAAGGGATTGAATAATAAAGTTGTTAAATTTGTATGGTCAGATACCTATGAGACATCCTTTTAGTAGCTAAAATAGAGACTAAATTTAGCACTAGTTCTGATACTGCCAGAGCAGGATAAGAGCTACATTGTATATTGTGACGCATTAGCTATCTGGCTTGGAGCAGTTTTGAGGCAGTGGGATAGAGTCATGGTGTATAGATCTCAATATATGAGTATGTATGAGATTAACAACACAATGCATGATCTTGATTTAGCTACATTCGTTCATGCTTTTCACTACTGGAGACACTATTTACTAGAAGAGTTCATTTTTGTGTACATAGAACAAGAAATCCTCATGTACATATCTACACAACATGATCTGAATTAGAGGTAGCAAAGGTGGATTGAGTTTTTATATCCTTTTGACTTTGAACTTTCCTACACGCCTTGGAAGAGAAATGTAGTTTCCAATGCACCGAGCAGGAAGACTCGGATATAGGCAGTTTACCAGGCTCATTAAATTTTTCTTTGAGAAGCATTTGGAGGTGTAGGGCAGTCAGGCACAAACATTTCTTTCATCCTTAGTTGTGACCTGTACCCAACTGGATATAGGGAGGATGAGGGATCTATCAAATTCTATGGCCCTAGTCCTAGGGGAGAGTGTGGTAGGAGAGGTCCCACCTCCTGGTTGAACTATAAGCAAGGATGATATTATGCATATATATGTTTGTGTTTGGGTTCTAATATACATATGTGAAGAGTAGATGTGGGATTTTCATGCCTCATCTTAGACAGTGCATCCTAGTGTTACCAAGATGTACTGTGACTTATGTGATCAATATTAGTGGTTAGGTATTAAGAGAGAGGTAGTTGGTCTTATTATGAGGTGTTCCACCTGTCAGCAAGTGAAGGAAGAACATATTTTATGAGCCAGACTTTTATAATAGTTGCATATTCCCAAGTGGAAATGAGATGATGTCCTGATGGATTTCATGACTTGTTTTCCGATGTCACATCAAGGAATCCATACTATGTGGGTTATTGTTGATAGTATCATGAAGGTCTAACATTTCCTACTAATCAGGGATACCTTTAGTGTATATGTTATTTAGAGGTTTTATATCTATGAGATAGTACGACTTTATGGATCCCTGAAAACTATCATTTCTTATAGGGACACACAGTGTATGTATCGTTTCTGGTAAAGTTTACAGAGGGAACTTAGTAGACAGGTTCTTCTAAGTACAACATACCACCCTCAGACTGATGGACAGTCAGATTGTACAATACAGGTTCTTAAGGACATTTTATGATAATGCATCGTGTATTTTGGTAGATCTTGGGAGAGTCAAATTCCCCTAGTTGGGTTCACCTAAAATAAAAAATATCAAGTGAATATATAGATTGAGCCATATCAGGCTTTGTACAGTATGCCATTTTGATAACCCATGTGATAGTTATAGGCGGGCAATGTAGCTCTACGGGGTGATTGTGTCTCACATGAGAGACTTCTAGGAAAAATCTGATTGATTCAAATGTTGATGGCTACTAAAAAGTCTTATAATAAATCACATTCCAATCGTTGTAGATAACCTATAGATTTTGAGGTCAGTGATAAGGTTTTTTTACATATTTCATTGACGATAGTACATAGATGAATTAGAAGACAAGGTGTTATTTTACCTTGATATGATGGGATGTTTGAGATTCTGGGTAGAGTTGAGCTAATATCCTATCAGTTGAAGTTACCTCGGAGATATGAAGTCATTCATGATGTCTTCCATATATCTTATTTATTCCAATATCACTCAAACATATCTGATTCTTTTTATCCCAATGAGGATGAGTTATAGGTAGATGATTCCTTTGAGGAGCATCCTATTTGTATCATTAAAAGGACCAAAAAGGTTCACTAAGGTTGGTAAATTCCTTTATTATTGGTTCTTTGGCAAGACGTCCATTTATATGATGAAATTTGGGGGTGGGAGGCCTATGTACATGCTTAGTGGATGGATTTTTATCAAAAAAATCTTGACCACCATTGAGAGGGAAATTTGGTAATGAATTCATTTAATGAGGGGGTTAAGAACTTAGGTTTCATATGAGGTATGGGTAATTTTTCTTTTGATTCAAATGATTTTCTATGAACTAATGTGAATACCCAATTTGATTAATGGTGTTTAGGGGGTGGTTAGGGCCTATTTGAATCCCAAAATCCAACATTTGGGGTGAAACAATCCTATCAAATGGTTAGTAAAAACCATGAGGGTAGTATTCATGGTTAATTATAACTATGGAGTCTGATATTCCACATAGTTAGACAAACCATGATATTTTAGGTACATGCTCATGTGGCATCCTCTATAGTTTTTGATAGTCGGTTAAGACATAATTTGCAAACAGTTAGTTAACTCATTATTACAAACCATGTGAGATACCCCTTCCTATAGTAGTGGGTGCATGGTTGATGTAGGGTTTTTCCAACCGTGCAGCCAAACCTTGAGACCCAGATATTTTTTGTATGTTACATTTTTTCCATTATAATTTTCTTTAAACCAAAACCTATTTTCTAATTTAATACTTTTTTAGAAATCAGTACCTTTGGAGCTCCATTTTGATACTTTGGGTAGAATTTGATCTCATTCCTCTGTATGATCCTGGATTCGAGTGTCAATCATATCGTTGGATCTTTATTGGTTAGTTATCAGTTTCTTTTGTGTTGTTACTCATTCTTCTTGGTATCATTTTTTCTATTTAGGTGAAAGATAATATGCCCTAATTTTAATTTCTTTGTCTATTATTGAATTTTCTTCTGATCTGAGTCGAATCAGGAGTTGATACTGTTTGATCACTCTACTACTGACCTATGGTATGTTTTTTGTAATATTCCCATTTTTTAGTGATTTATTAAGATAATTTTCATTATTATGCCCATAAAAATTTCCAATGCAACCTCAAAATTGAATTGTATAATAAAATTGAGAATAATGGAACTTATTAGGGAATCCTACTAGTTCTTTGAGACTTTTTTGAAGTTTTTTCCCCAACCAAGGTCATGAATGGGGTGTGCCTTTGATATTTCACCTTATTGTACCACCAATGGGGTGTGTATATGAGCCTTCCTAGTAATAAAAACCCCTTTTATCAATTAATTGAATTGGATTGATTAATTAGGAGGGGTATTTCCTCCTTTTCAATGAGTTGATATGATATTCCTTGGTTGAACTAACTAAATGGATTGTATTTAATTATTATGAGTGAGTATAGACATTGTTTTTATTTGAATGTAAATTGGTATATTAGTGGGTATACTCATGGGACATTATTTCATGTAATTGATGGATGAATGTGTAAATTGAAATTTTAGTGGATGCATTAGTTGGTATACCATTGATCTTGATTCCATTTAGATATCATGGTCACTTCACCCATGTAACTTATTTTCGGGTAGAAGATTCCATGGACATGTATGCTCCTTGGATCTTGATTCCATGGGATTATAAGAGAAATTCTACCCCTTGGATCTATCTTTTTTGACTCACATTAAACATTCTCTGTTGAGAAAATCTTTAGACTTCACCGGTGTTGTTACCAAGTTTCCATCGATATTTTCCTAGGACTTGATATGGGTTTCAGGGTCTTATATAACTTGGGTCTAACACTGAGGTGTCTGACACTTGAATGCACAACATGACCATGGTAAATGTGATATTCATGGTTGTACGGTGTGTCCTAGATTGATGTGACACATGATCATATGTCAAGGTCATGGTTGAAAAGGTACTATGGATGTATGGTGAGTCCCTATTGGTTATTTATATTTGTTATAGCTACCTTGTAAAAGGAGTTGACCCATGTTTGGTTGGGAGACTTGTTGGTCTATATTGAATTACTTGTTTAGTAGCATTAATTCCATGGGAACATTACTTTAATTACTGCTTACCCATAATATGTATTGAAGACTACTTTAGATTTTTATATTGCACATCTAGGACTTCTTATAAACATTTGGGTGGTTACCTACTAGATTGTATCTCACACCCTATTCAGGTTGTTGTTGGGTACCCAGATAGACTTCATAGATGCGGGTAGTGATTGGGGCAAGCCACATCAGTTCAATGATTTTTTTTTATACCAGTATTAGGAGAAGGGGGTCATGGGACCAGGCTATGTCTCATGATGTTATTCAGAGATGACACTTGGTATTTTATGTAATTTTGTAACATGTATTGAATATTACTGTTGTCTACCTATTTTGGTTTCTTTTTAGATGCCTATCATATTTCATCGTCATTTTTATATGTGATAACTTTTTGATTTGTTTATATATTCATTTATTGTTTATTTATCAGTTGTCTAGATATTGTATATTATTCTATTATTAACTACTCTTGATATTTTTTTATGTTACACTCTGTTAATGAGGGATTAGTCTCCACACTAACACACCCTAGGCCCTCTCTATTATTTGGTAGCTTCTATTATTTAGGGGTATGTGGTTAAGGCCATGTGGCTAAATAGGCATGGGTCACTATTGATTGGAATCCATATTTGAGATGTTACATAGTTGTATACCCTGAAGGTGATGATGACCATGCCCCAAAGGTGGTATTCCTTGAGCCCCCATTTATTCCTTCAACAGTGACACATGTGGAACATCATCTTATTCTTAATATACTAATAAACACCTAATTATTATAGGACTATTTCTATTTGATTCAATCTAGGCATAGTGTTTCTTGACCTTCCCCGGCTATTGAAGAGTTAAATCGGGAGTTCCAGCAGTAGTATCCTCCCTCCTTTTAGGGCATGGTGGACCACATGCTACTAAGTCTTGTCACAAATATATTAATTATATATTCAAGAACATGGAGATTCATCTGTAGTGGAAGGTCAAGATTTCATGTTATATGCTACATGATTATTTCAATTGACGGTGGGGTGTTATTACCTAGGAAGATCGGCATCATAATATAGTTTGGGAAGATTTAAAGATAATTTTCTATAAATATTTATTTTCATAGACACTGAGTTCTTACCGGTATAGTTAATTTATTAACTTGTAATAAGTATCTATGTCTATCATGGAGTATTCTACTTATTTTAATGATATTTTGTAGTACACACCAACTCTGGCGGGTAATGATCTTATGACGGCTAGGCAATTCAAGAATGGGATGGTATACATCATCTAATCATAAATCAACATTTTCAAGTTGACTATTATTTTATAGAGTAAAATAGTCCCTTAATACTAAGGTAAATATGAGGGAGGCTGGTAGTGAAAATTATGTTATTTCAGAACCTATAACAGTTAGTTATTTTTCAGGAATACGTAAGAATCTCTTTGATGTTTCTCTCCCGGATAGCAGCCATCAGAATCCCCATGTAGAAATTTTATTGATATGTCACCAGTATGGGAAGATAGGTCATATTAAACATCAGTGTTTATGGGAACCAATGGAATGTAGAGACTATCACATGATAGGGAATGTCCATCACTTTTGCAGGACCTTTCCATCAGTGCCTAGAGAGAACAGATCTACTCTTACCCCACATTATGAAGTGGGTCTAGTGGGATCTCTCTAGGTAGGAAACTAGAATACCACCATTCACTCAGTCTGAGGTGGTGCTCAAGGCCGAGTTAGTCAGACTCATGATTCTTAGTTTCAATAGATTGGGCTTTATCAAGGTAGTCAGGTAGTTACTCAGGGTCTCCACACATAAAAGTTTCATGTGGTACAACCTATACCATAGCAGTAGAATGTCGAACCTTCTACTATACGTGGTACTATTCTAATATCCTCAAATTTAGTATTTGTATTATTTTAAAGAGTATTGTATCACTCTTTTATATATGATAATATTATAGAGAGTCTAGACATTGATATTGAAAACTTCTATGTTGTTATAAAACTCGATACCCTATTGGGTATCCAATCATAGGGAGTTTTCCTCTATAAAGATTGTCCCCTTGAGATAGGTGGATACCACTTTTTATGGAATATTTTCATCCATTACATAATGGGAGTTGATATAATTATTAGGATGGAGTGTTTAGTTCCCTATCAAGTCCATATAGATTGATATCTCATAAAGGTGACATTTACATCACCATATGGTTGCAGGTATATGCTTAACTGAGAATAGGATGTTCATGCGACTAGAGTTGGGCCTGATCAAAAAAGGTTGGGTAGTGTGACGGCTCATAACACTTGTCTCTTATTGGATGATTAGGGGTATGACCCCAATTTTACCTCTTGTATTTGATTATTTTATGGATATCTTCCCTAATGACATCTATGGTATACCACCAGTGCAACATGTATAATTTACTATTAAGATAGTCCTAAAAGTAAGATCAGTGCCCATTCCTTCTTATTGGATGGAACCTATGGAACTTTTATAACTCAAGAAATATTTTGAGGATCTATAGTATTAAGCCTTCATATGACCCAACACTTATCCTTGGGGTTAACTAGTCCTTCTTTCCAATAATTTGGATGGTACCCTCAGGCTTTTCATGTATTATTATCAATTGAACCTTCTCAAGGTAAAGAATCAGTATCCACTACCTCAAATAGACAATCTCTTTGATCAGATCCAAGTAGATGGAATGTTTTCAAATATAGATTTGAGTTCTATATATCATAAAGTGCATGTCATATATTCATACATATCTCACATAGATTTTAGAATAAAAATATGGTTTATACGAGTACCTGGTCACACTGTTCAGACTCACTAAATCACATATAGTCTTTACGTCTCTTATGAATCGGGTTTTCCACCCATATATGGATTCATTCATTGTAGTATTTTTCAAATACGTCTTAGTGTGTTCATTACCAATATATAAGCATTCCAAAAATCTTTAAATCATGTTGAATACATGGATATAAAATCATCTCTATGCCAAGATCAGTAAATTTCACTTTTGGATCAAGAAATTCCATTTCCTAGGTCACATTATCTCGAAGTCAGAAGATTTGATAGACCCATAGAAATTTGGAACTATAGTTTCCTAGGAATAACCCAATAATTAATTTTACATCAATAGTTTTTTAGGGCATCCCATGTATTATAGATGCTTCACGTAGGATTTCTCAATCCTTGTAGTGTTGTTTATGGTCTTGAAAAAGAAGGCTGTGAAATTCATATAGCGAGAAGCTTGTGAAGCATCATTTAAATAGTTGAAGGGAAGATTGAATTCAAAACCAATAAAAATTATTCTAGATTAGTTCAGAAGTTATAAGTTTTATTTTTGATGTATCAGATACCAGTTTTGGATCCGACATGATGTAAGATGAGTGAGTCATCATGTATGGGTATTGTTAGTTGAGGCATCACAAGTATAATTAACCGATGTATGAACTAGATCTAGTTGCATTTGTTCATTATTTATGTTGATGGAGACACTATATACATTGATATAATATTTTGGTGTATATTTTTAAAAAATCCTCAAGTACATAATTACACATTGGGATCTGAATCTCTGACAGCACAGGTGGGTTGAGTACCTACAGAAATCTGATTTCAATCTTGCTTATACACCTAGGAATGGTAGTGATGTAGTCAATGATCTATGTTAGAAGACTCATACTAAGGCAGTTCAGGAGGACAATGAAAAATTTAATCTCACTTCTTTATTCTCAAGGATGCACATTGATGTTTAGGAGGATCACAGTTGGTTTATCCTCACAGCCTTAGTAATGACCTCTACATTTCTGGAGTGGGTAAGAATGATGAAACTATCTAATACTGAAGGCATTTTCCTAAGGGAAAATATATAGGTAACCTCTATTTTCATAAATTTACATTAAATTAATTTGTATTGTATACTTAAAATAGAATACAAATACACACCCAAAGAACATATTAGTCCAACGCCTTTGGAAACATGGAAACATAAACACTGGAACATAAGTGAACTACATTGTCTCTAATAAGGTTATTCCTAACAAGAACCCTTCTTAGAAATATCATACATAATTCATATATTCATAATCTGGGAAAGGAATCATAAAAAGGGGTGATCCCAAATGCTCAGTAATGGTAAACAAGGGAGACATTTAAGAATAAAAATAATTATAGGGGTATGAAGACATGATCATAACATTAGAAAATCATACCCCACATATCATAAAATTATAAACACGAATCATGTAATAAATTTTGGTATTTTGTAAGACATGAATAATAAATAAATAAAGAACATAATCAATGAAAGAATAATGTTGTAATAAGACATAGAATTGTTTCATACACCTAAGCATGTAAAAATTATTTCCATAGTAGTTTAGGCATCACTTCCAAGGACATCTTAGTAGTATGGGTTCACTCCCAATACCATCTTGGTAATCATTTTTTACTCCCATGTCCATCTTAGTAGTATTATATTACTCCCCACACTATCTTAGAATTCATGGTTCACTCCCATCCCAAAACCATATTAGTCTATCTCAAAAGATATAAATCTTTACCCAATGCATTGGAGGGTGTAATAGGTCCCACCAATATCATTATGAAATCATACATACATGTTCTATAAAATCATAAATAATCATATCACAACCAATGAAATAAAATGGGTATCATAAACATGTAATCACATCATAACTTGTGGAAAAACATACATGTTTCATAATCATTTAAAAAGCATAACCAATGCAAATAAGTGGGTTTAAAAAGAATATAACCCATGAATGAGAAACGGGTTTCAAAAACATCATGGCATAAAAACATAATGCATTAAAAGAAAGAATATAAATGGTAAAATTGAATCCTTTCCCCAAAAATGTATGAGTAACACCAACAGATGTCATCCTATATGGGAAATAATTTTGAATGATCTTTTAAAAACATTTCTTGGGGAAAATATCCTTTCAGCATTGAAAATTATTTTTAAAAAAGAAGGAATTTTGAACATATTTTTCCTAGAAAACATATTTGAAAAATTTTAATGGAATATTTTATAACTATAAAACACTTATACAATATTGTTTCCTGAATTTTTTTGGAGTACATGGTCATTGAAATAAAAACAGATTTCCGACTGAAGAGAGAAATATGGTCATATATTTCTTAAAAACATTTTCTTAATCATAATAAGTACCAAAGAGTAGAAAACAGTAATAATACATAGATATAAATTTAATAAATATATTATAATAAAAATAATTAGTTTTATAGTGATATGGATCATAATATTTCTTCAATGGGAGCATAATCATAAAAAATCCATATGAATTATGAGATCGTTTCAAAAACCTTTTACCACATGGTAACTTGGAATCATACACTCCATGTAAGAAAATTAAATTACATGAAGCTTAAAATATCATGACAAAATAAAGATTAATTATATAAAATTTTAAATATAAGTATTTAACCTCCAAAAATAATGTAGGTGCATAACAAAACATGTGTCTCAAAGAATGTGAATTTAGACAAAACTGTCTTACTGATTTGGTAACTATTAAAACATAAACCCCATGAAATAAAGATCATATAATGGATATGTAAAAACAAAAAACTTTAAAATTACTAATCATAGAATACATTCACAGTAATTATATACACCACTCAAAAGAAAAGTGTGTTGAATATGGCATGTATCTCAAATATATAAAAAGTGAGATGAAAATCCCTTACCTTGTGTCTTGACTATCATATTACTCATAAAAAAATCATGTATGATAAATATAATTTTATTATACATCTATCACAGAACCATATTCATATATATAATACCATATATGGTTTTATTATGGATTTATATTACCCTGTTGTTATAAATTATATGTTAAGGTATCACATCAGGTAATATCTGCTATGTTCTCTACATGTGTCTTAATTTGTTATATCATTGGCCCTTATACTTATATCATGATTTAAAAAATTTAAACTATTATATAAATATCAGGTATATGTAATATATTTGTAGTATAATAATCCATTAAATATATAAGTATAAATTGGAATACACCGTTAATGGAGACATTAGGTCGTACGAACGCCTGAATATCATTTCTATTTTATTATCATATTGAAAGAATGAATAAAATGAAATATATGTATATAATTTTATAATATAACAAAATTATAATTATTATGTTATATGTATCATATAAGTTCACTAAAAATGTCCTTAATACATTCCATTTAGTGTTTGAACGAATTACATCGCTTTGAGGGGGTGGTAGTCTACACTTCCTCAAATTAAACTATCGTATTTACACAAAATGGAAGGTAGAAAGATATATGTTGTAAAATAATTACACAAGATTAAATATATTATAAATATCATATATATTATATATAAATAAAGTTTCCATCATAATTTCTACCATGAGAGGAGGTAACTAAAAACAAACAATCATTATTTCGTGAGGTGGTATTTCGTCGAACACATAAATAGTATGTTCATTACCCATTAGATATAAGTGAGTGTATGTATAGGTAAAACCCTTATTATAATAAAAACATATTATTATATTAAGAATACAGTTTTTTATAATCATGGAATAAGTATAGTTTTGGGTTTGGAGAAAGAAAATAAAATAAATGATTTTGAGGAATGATGTTACAGCTTCTTTAGGTAACTAATTTTGGTTTTCCCCAAAGGGATTCTTCATACTGATTTATTACAAAGGTGATTATTATATGTGGAGGGGTATGTTGTGGATATATTTGGGTAGATCTTGTCCTACCCAAATTTTCTTGAGAGGTGTGATGAAGTGTGAGGATATGAGGCCTTTTATAGTGGAGGAGGAGTGTCACTCCTATAAATTTTGGTAAAAGGAATTCCACCCACATTTTTTCCTTGTAAATTGGATCCAATAATATACTAAATTAGATTAAAGGAATTATAGGGTCTAAATATATCCATATAATGTCTCTTGGACAATTTACTAGGTCATTTTGTGTTTTAAATTTAAGGTTTAGTGCTTTGTTAACATTATTTTTCTCTTAATCATCTTTCCCAAATATTTTTTGGTAACAAACTAATTTCACCTTAATAGAAATTATAAATTATTATTATTCAAGATATTGAATCAATTTTTCTAAACTCCAATTATATAAGTTTCATAAATTAATTTAAATTTAATCCCACAGATGGGACAACAATGTCAGTTTTTAAAGTAAAAACATACAAAGGTTTGGGAAGTTTTTATACCCAATTTCATTGTGAAATTCATTAAAATCACCTAAATTAAATTAATTGATAACTATATGATCTAATTAGACCTTTATACTAATTTAAAATATATTTTAATCTTATAAATAAATTATATGAAAAGGTATTTTTGAATTAAAATTCAGTATTTTCCACTATTCATCCAAAAAATAAAGTTTCTCAGAAAAATAAAAAAAATTATAAGATTAATTAGACATTACAATTCAAAAATGAAGTATATTTTATAAAATTCAATTTCTAACTTTTTCTAAAATTAATTTTCTTATTTTTCATGGAAGTAAATGAAAGGTAGTTCTTTTGAGAAAATAATATTTATAAACATATAATGAATTTACCAAAAATATATATATTTCATTATTAATATGTTTTATTTATCTAAAAAATTATTAAAAAAATTAAAATTATTTATTACTATTCATATTACAAAGTTTAAAATCTTGGATATAATTATCTCATTTAAATAATTATAATAAATATATATGTTTCGTAGAAACTCAGTGTTGTGTGTAATGTATGCCAAGTCGGTGTTACATGTAACATATACCAATTGGGTGTTTTTTGTAATGTATGCCAAGTTAGTTCCATGTGAAATTAATGTTTTACTTAGTGCAATGAAAGATATAAATGAAAATTTCATTTATTCGTAGAAAAAAGGAAAAAAACAATGGGTGTTACATTATACCGCCCTTAAAATTAATTTCATCCTCGAAATTCATCATTTGATTAAAAACAAATGAGGATACTTTTACTTAATCATATCCTCAATTTCATACATAGCTTCCTCTAACTAGTGATTTCTCTAAAAAAAACTTTGACTAGGTGGGTGGTCTTGTTTTGTATAAATTTTAATGTATGATCCATAATTTCAACTTGTAGTTACTCTAAAGAATGATGATGCTCTAGTGGTATGAATTTTGATTTCAATTCATGCGAAGGGACTGGTATATACTTCCTTAAGAGAAATACGTGGAACACATCATGTACTTGGGATTGATTTGGAGTAATTTCTAAGTGATACGATGCCATCCTGATATGGTCAATATTCTCAAAAGGGTCGATATACATAAGGCTTAGTTTCCCTTTATCCCCAAATATCATAACCTTATTATAGTGTAAGATTTTTAGAAACACCTTTTCACCAACTTCAAATTCTAGATCATGGTGACGGTTATTAGCATAACTTTTTTACTGACTTTGAGCTACCTTGATATGATTTTGAATGATTCATACCGTCTCTATCATTTCTTTAGCAATCTCAGTTCTGAATTGCTTTCTTTCTCAAACATCATCCTAGCATATTGTAGCTCTTTATTTCGTCCAGTATAGGGATTCATAAGGTTCCATCTGAATACTTGGTTGAAATATATTGTTGTACGAAAACTCGACTATAGGGAGGTATTGATCCCAACCACTTTGAAATCTTGAGAATAATTTCTCAACATACCCTCTAGGTCTTGAATTGTTATTTTAGACTGAACATCTATATAAGTATAATAAGTAGTACTAAAACTCAATTTCGTATCAAGTTCTTTCTGAACACTTCACCAAAACTTAGATGTAAACCTCATATCCTTATCTGAAATAATAGAATTTGGTACTCCATGAAACCTTGCCACTTCCTTAATGTATATCCTATAAAATGATCTATAGAGAAGTCTTCTTTGATATCGATGAAGTGTAATAACTTTTTAAGGACATCAAATACACCTATATTGAATTAAACAATTTAGAGGTTTTGTTTAGTCCAATGAAAAAATCCATAGTGATGTTCTCCCGTTTCTATTCTGATGTGGGTGATGGATGAAACATCCCCTTTGACTTTTGTCTCTCAGTCTTAACTTATTGGCATACCAAGCATCGAGATACAAATTCTACGATATCTATCTTCATTCCATCTCGCCAAAATTACTCTTTCAAGTCCCTATACATCTTCATACATCCAAAATTAATATATAATGAATAATTATGAGCTTCCTCTAATAGATCATTCTTTAAATATGGTATGGAAGAAACACATACATGGTTTCTAAACCTCATAATTTCATCTTGATCAAGGTTAAACTTGGGAACATTTCTAACTTTCTTTTAGAGCTCTACATATTCATTTTATTCCTTGTTGATCTTCACTTGAATATAGGGATGAACATTCATTTGATAAAGATAAGATTTTCCCCTTCCATCCAGATTTCTGGCTCAATATTTTGAAAATCCACAAATATTGTATATTTTTTGACCCTTTTCATAGATAATCTAGCATGATCCTTTCAACTCAAATCATCGGCCACCTTGTTTTCTTTCTCGTGGTGATAATGTATTGAGCAGCGACAATCCTTTATAAACTCTAACCACCTTATTGAGAACATTTTCAACTCCTTTTATGTGAATATGTATTTCTGGATTTTATGATTTGTATATATATCATTCTTTTCTCTATAAATATAATGCCTACACATATTTAATGAAAAATTTTCCACTGCTAAATCTAAATCTTTACTTGGGTAATTTTGCACATGATTATTCAACTATCACAAGTCATAAGAGATAATCGTGTTATTATATATAAGAACACATCCCAATACCTTCTGGGATTCATCACTATAGATTACAAAACCTTCTTCACTATGGGGTAATGTAAGAATAGGTGCACTGACTAACCTTCTTTTTTATTTCTTGAAATTTTTCTCACATTCATGTGTCGAAATAAACATGGCACCCTTTTGATTTAACTTGGTCAAAGGATTAGATAGTGATGAGAAATTTATCAATAAACCATCTATAATATCCAAATGAACCAAGAAATTTATGGATCTTAGTCACTGTGGTTGGTCTAGGCCAACATTCAATAGCCTCTATCTTTGATGGATCTACTGATATACCATATCTTTAGATTATGTGACCCAAAAATGAAAACTTTTTGCATCCAAAATTAATTATTTGTAAATTTTTCATATAGTTTGTCCTTCATTAGGGTCTTGAGTAAAATTATTCATAAATCTTAATTTTCTTCCTTTCTCTTTTAATAGATAAAATGTCCTCTATAAAGACTACCACAAACTGGTTGAGGTGATCTCTAAAGACTCTATTCATCAAATATATAAAGATTTCATGGGAATTAGTACTACCAAAAGGTATTGTTATATATTCATAGTGTCCATACCTTATATGGAATATTTTCTTGTGTATATCCCCCTTCTTGACCCTAAATTTATGATATCGAGAATGAAGGTTAGTCTTATAAAAGTATTGAGCTCCAAACAGTTGATCAAACAAGGCCTCAATATGGGGGAGAGGATACTTGTTCTCAACCATGATCTTATTAAATTCTTAATAATCAATGGAGAGTCACATTGATCCATCTTTATTTTTCATAAAACAAACAAGTTCACCCCAAGGTTACATTCTTGGTCAAATAAATCCCTTATAAATGTTTTCTTGTAGTTTTTTCTTCAATTCCTACTACTCAATCATGGCTATTCTATAGGGAGTCTGTGAAATTTTTGTGGAACTAGGTATGAGTTATATTGAGAAATGAAATTATTTTTTGGTGGAATTAAAGGAAATTATTTCAGAAATGCATCCACAGATAATCAAACAATAAGAATAGCATTATTTTCACATTTCTTCCCAACCATTTGAAATAAAAAACCCTTATAAATGGGTATTAAGACCCATACACTAGATTTAATCTCCATAAAATGTTCATTTTTATCCTCACATTATTGGATAATCAAAAGAGTCTTTGAAATATAAAATGTATCTTCCATTTCATGATAATGTATGTGGTATTTAGGCATATAAATTCAATTCATTCATAATATAACATCAAATTAAACCAAAGGAAGAATGAAAATATTTGATGGAATCACATTCCCACAAATGTCAATTGGAGAGGAATCATAGACTTGGGATAAAATTGTCACACCAATAGGGTTTTCCAATTCTAAATTCATATCTAATAATTTTTATAGATTATTAACACCCTTAGAAAATTATTTAGATATTAAAGAGTGGGTAGATCAAGAATCAAATAAGACATTATTAGTTCTATAGTGAATTGTAAGTAAACCTTTCAGTACGTTGTTATTTCACCCCTCATCAGAAATAGTGATTGCATGAGATTTCCCCTTATCCCTCATCTTAAGAGGTTTCTGACATCATTCGTCATCACTAGCCCTTGGATTGGGAAGTGGTTGTATAATTCCCAATCTCCTTACACTTGTAGCACTGAATCATGGGAGGTCTATTTTGTGCCAATTTTTCTCCATTCATATCGTTAGCTAACTTCGTCCCATAACTTCAGAAATAAAATGCATGATGTCCTTCTATACCATAATTAAAACATTTATTAAACCCCTTAAGGCAATTTCCCCTATGATTCTTCCCTCACATAGAGTATAAAGGGAAGTTCATCTTCTTCTCATCATGATTTTTATGTTTTCCTTTAAACTAATTCTATCTTTTATTTTCAAACCCATGAGATTGATATGTGAATCCAACCTCTATTTCAACCTAGATTTCACAATGCACCATCTCTTCATAACTACTAATGTCTCTTTTGGAAAATTCCCTTTTAAGACTTGGATTTAATCCACTAAATAACAGGTCAATTTTAGTTTTCGGTTGGATGGAAATTCTTAAAGCATACCTCACAAGTCTTGTAAAATAATCCTTGTTGGTACCAATAGATTCATAAACCCTTTGTTTCAACTCAAGGAACTCTTTATTTCTCTTGGTATGAAGAATTTGAGTAAAGTTATTATTGAAAAATAAGTTATTTAACTCGTCTCAATCCGTGGATTTAATCTCATCTTGCATCCTAGTATTATGGATTAGCTTCCTCCACTAGTCTGCTTCACCTTCTAACTGACAAAAATACAGAATGACTTTCTCATGCTCTAAACACTAGAAAATGGAGAATATATTTTAAGTAGTATTGATCCATTATTTAGAAATAATTTCATCAGAATACCCATTGAATGATGGAGGATATTTTCTTATGAAGGACTCGACATGATTTTATTCCATCCTTTTCTCATTTGGAAGTCCACAATGATTCATATATTGAAATATTTGGGAGACATTTTACATTCCTACTCCCACAACATTTGGTTATTCAAGAGGATAATCATTACATTATCCATTATAATAACCATTAACATGGTTCCCTCAGGTTATAGCCATTGACTAAAACCAAAATCATTGAGTAAGAAATTGTTATTATAATGAGGAAACACCTAACCATGAAAAGTAACTTATAGGATTGCTAAATTATGAAAAATTCCTTAATCTATGACACCTTCATTAATCTATGACACCTTAGGTTTATCCTAGGTTATTCATAGCCAAAAACTATTTAAATCATTTATGGTGGTTCATGAAGAGTTCATTAATTCCCAAGTCATATCCCTTGGGAGTGTCAAATAAGGTGTGTATTAAGGCCCATTATCATGTACTAGGATATGTCGAGTTTGGACCGACATACCTTGTCAGAGTTAATGATCCAAGGTACATCTGTTCAAGATCCACATACTCTTATAGTATCATGAAAATGATGTATTTCTTATAAACCATTTACTCTATCCTTTACCAAAATTACAGGACAGTTTCCTATACTTTTCCTTATCCTTGTACTTATTTGTATACATATCCTTTGGGTTCTCACTAATATTTTCTAATCTGATATTCTAAAGTCTATATAAACCTTTACTCTAATAGAAACTATAATGAACCTCTCTTTTCATAAATTTACATTACATAAATTTTTGTGAAATACATAAAATATTTTACAAACAGACACCCAATTACTGTATTAGTCTAGTGCCTTTGGAAACATGGAAACATAAACACTGGTACAAAAGTGAACTACATTATCTTCCAATGGGTTATTCATGACTAGAACCCTTATTAGACACATTATACTTAATACATATATTCCTAACTTATGAAAGAAAACATAAAAAAGGGGTGATCTCAGATTCTTAGTAAGGGTAAACAAGTGAGACATGTAAGCATAAACATGATTATAGGGGTATGAGGACATGATCATAACATTTGAAGATTATACCCTTTATATAATAATATTATAAACATGAATCATGCCATAAAAAATGAAATTTCATAAGACATGAATCGTAATAAGATAAAGATCATAATCCATGAAATAATAACATATAAATAAGACATGGACTTGTGGTGGACACATAAGTATGTAAAACTGATTTCTATAGTAGTCAAGGCATTGTTTCAAAGGCCACATTAGTAGTATGGGTTCACATGTCATGCCATCTTGGTAGTCATGGTTCACTATTATGGACATATTAGTATTATAAGTTCACTTCCCATACCATCTGGGTAGTAAGGGTTCACTCTTATAGCCATCTTAATAGTTAATGTTCACTTTCAAGACCATATTAGTCTATCCCAAGAGATATAAATATTTACCCAATGCATTGGAAAGAGATATAGGTCCCACCATATCATAATGAAATAATATATACATGTTCCCCAAAATCATAAATAATCATATCATAAGCCATGAAATGAAATTGGTATCATAAAAATGTAATCACATCATAAACTGTGGAAAAAGATACATGTTTCATAATCATTTCAAAATCATGACCCTGGAAAAGAAGTTGTTTTCCAAAAGCATATAACCCATGAATGAGAAATGGGTTTTGAAAACATAATGAAATAAAAACATAATGCATTTAGAGAAATAATATTAATTCTAACATTGAATTATTTCCCAATAAATTCATGAGTAACACCAAAATATTTCATCTTATTTAATAAATAATTTAGAAATATATTTTAGAAACATTTCATGAGGAAAATATCAATTCTGAATTGAAAATAAAAAATAAAAAAATACATTTTTCAAAATATTTTTCTCAGAAAATAGATTTGAAAAACATTAAAGAATTATTTGATAACCATAAAACATTTTTAAAAGACATTTTCATTGAAATTGTTTTTTGAAAACATGGTTTTTTATATAAAATAGATTTCCAACTGAATAGAGAAATACGGTCATATTTTTTCTCAAAAACATGTTCTTAATCATATTAAGTATCCAAGAGTAGAAAAAGTTATTAATACATTGATATATCTTGAAAAAATAGAGGAGAAAAACGATAATGAGTTTTATTGAGATATGTATCATAATATTTCATTATGGGAGCATACTCATAAACAAATCCTCTAAATGATGAGATTTTTTTAATAAACTCCTACCACATGGTAACGTTGAATCATACACTCCGTGTAAGAAAATGAAATTAATTAAAGCTTAAATATCATCATAAGAAGTATATTTTGGATATAACATGCCAAATTTAAGTATATTCACCTCAAAAAAGAATGTAGGTGCATAAAAAAAACATTTGTCTCAAAGAATGTGAATTGAGACAAAACTATCTTACCAATTTGGTAACTCTTGAAACATAAATCCTATGAAATAAATATCATCGAATAAATATGTATAAACTAATAATTTTAAGAATATTAATCATATAATAAATTCCTGGTCTCTATATACACTGAAAAAAGAAAATATTGGTGAACAAGTCATGTATCTCATATACATAAAAATTGAGATGAAATTCTCATACCTTGTGTCTTGACTCCCATCATATTCATAAAAAATTCATGTATAATAAATATAAGTTTATTATAAATATTTCACATATCCATATTATTATATTTAATACAATATATGGTTTTATTATGACGTTATATTACCCACTTGTTAATAATTCTATGTTAAGGTTTCACTTTGGTTAATACCAGCTTTGTTCTTCGTAGGTGTCTTAATTTGTAATATATTTGGTCCCTATACTTATATCATGATTTCAAGAATGTAAAACATTATATAAATATTTATTATATTCATTATATTTGTATTATAATAATTTATATAATATATAAGTACAAAATGTAATATACCATTCATGGAGATGGTAGGTCCCACATCTTCATGAAGGTCGTTTCTGTTTTATTATCATATTAAAAGAAATAAATAAAATGACATATATTTATATATTTATATTATATCATTAAATTATTATTATTATTTCATAAATATCATACATTTTTACTAAACTCGTCCTTAATTCAATCCATGTAGTGTGTGAACGAATCACATCGCTTTGAGGGGGTATTAGTCCACACATCCTCAAACGAAATTATCATATTTGCACAAAATGGAAAGTATAAAGATATGTGTTTTAAAATAATTAAATAATAATAAAAACATTATAAATATAATATATATTATATATAAATATAGTGTCAATATTAATTATTAACATGAGATGCGGTAAATTAAAAATGAGCAATCATCGTTTTGTGATGCAGTAGTTCATCGTACACATAAACAGCATGTTCGTTACCCATTAGATAGAAGTGTGTGTATGTATATGTCGAACCATTATAATAAAAAATATCATTATATTTATGATATTTTTGTTTTTTATAATTATGTAATAATGAGAGTTGAGGGGTGGAGAATGAAAATAAAAATAAGGTGCTTGAGGAAGGATGTTACCTCTTCTTTAGGTAACTCTTTTTAGTTTGCACCAAAGGCCTTCCATGGATTTATTTCATCTAAATTTAAGGATTTTATGATGAGTGGATAGATTTTTATAATCTATTTGGTTATATCTTGGTCGAGATAAAGTTTCCTAAGAGTTTTGAGGAAGTGGGAGGAGAGGATGCATTTTTATAGTAGAGGAGGAGTGGCACTCTTGTAAATTTTGGTAAAAGGAATTACACCCACATTTTTACCATTTCAAGTTGATAAAATAATAGAAACAAATAAATAAAAGTGAGGATACGGTCTAAATATGTCTATATAACTGATATTATACAAGTTTATTGGTTTTTTTGGGTCTTAAATTTAAGGTTTGGTACTTCGTTGACCTAATTTTTATCTTAATCACAGTAAATAATTTTATCACTTTCACTAATATTTCTCATAAAAACTAAGTTAAACATAATATAAATTATAAATTATTCTAATTATAAATATTTAATCCATTTTTTAAAATTATAACCACATAATTTGAATAAATTAATTTAAATTTAATCCTATATAAGGGATGATAATGCGGGTTTTTAAAGTAAAAACATCCATAATTTTGTTATGTTTTTATACCGAATTTCAATGGGAAATTGATTCAATTAACCTAAATTGGATTAATTGGTAGTAATATTATATAATTATAATTTTAAACCAAATTAAAATTAAAATTTAACCTTATTAATAAATTATATGAAAATGCGATTTCAAAATAAAATTCAGTATTTTCACTATTCATCCAAAAAATGAAGTTTCTCAGATAAATTCCAAATATTTACCCTAACATTAATTATAAATTATAAATTAAAAAATGAATATTATTTTATCAAATTACATTTATAAATGTGTCTAAAATTAATTTTATTTTTTTCCAAAGGACATGAAAAGCAGTTCATTTGAGAAAATAATATTTTTAAACATATAAGGACTTTAGAAAAAAATATGCCTTTTGTTATGAATATGTTTTATTTATATAATTTAAAATTATTTATTACTGTTCATATTAATATGTTTAAGAAAAGTTATAATTATCACATTTAAATAATTATAACAAAAAAAAATTCATAGAAAATCAATGTTCTTTGTAACGTATACCAAGTCAATGTTGTATGTAATGTATGCCAAGTCAGTGTTGCATATAATGTATTCCAAGTTAGTTTTGTGTGAAATGAATATTTTACTTATATAAATGAATAGTATCAATGAATATTTAATTTATTCATGAAAAAAAGGTCCAAAATAACTCAGGATATTACGAAATATCTCAGATGCTGATACAACTTCTGGTCAGACCATTCATAGGGATGATACTTTACTATTTAATGGGTGTGTTTGAGTATCAACTAAAATTAGAGGGGATAATATTCATGAATTTTAAGACTTGTCTTGGTTATTTCACCCTAGTTTCACTAAGATGTATTGGGACTTAGAGTTCCTGTATCGATGGCCTAGTATGACATGGGAGATTGGAAGTTTTATCACTGAATGTTCCACCTGTCATTAGGTGAAAGCGTAACATCAATGTATAATAGGGATTTTACATTCTTTTTTCATTCATGATTGGAAATGGGATAATGTTTTGATGGATTTTTTGGCAGTTTTTCTAATAACACGTCATGGAAATGATATAGTGTTTGTTTTCATTGATCATTCAGTGATTGTCACACACATATTGCCTATGTGAGATACCTTCTCAATAGACTATCTAGGGAGGCTATACATTAGGGAGATTGCACATCTCCATGGATCTCCATGATATTTTTGTTTCAGATAGAGATGATTGGTTTACATCCTGGATTTGGTTGGTGTTAAAAATAGCATTGGGTACACAGGTTCTTCGGAGCTTGGTCTATCACCCACAGACAAATAGACAGACATATCATGAGATTCAAGTTTTAGAGGACATGATCTAAACATATTTTCTTAACATCAGGGGTTCTTGTGAGAAAAATATTCCCATTATTTAATTTTCATATAAAAAAATATTTCATGTTACCAACAAGATGGTTCCTTATTAATCCTTATATAGTAGTCTGTGTCGTTCACCTCTATGAGGGATAGAGGCAGGGGAGGTATCTTTGCTTGGACCATGCCTTGTTCAGGAGTCTACAAAGTAGGTTTAGTTGATCAGAAATTGCATAATGATATCTCAATCTGGAAATTAGTCATATGCTAACTGATGATTCAAACCTCTTGATTTATAGGTCATTGATTGGGTTTTCTTGTGAGTTTCACCAAGGTTGGTTCAAAGGAATATTCGGAGGTAGGGTAAGATCTCACTTGGGTTCATTAAACCATTTTATATTGTGAAAAAAATCAGACCAGTAGCTTAATAGATAACACTTTATCCAAGATACCATTATATTCATGATTTAATTCATGTATCTCATATCCATATGTACTATCCAGACCCATCACATTTATTTCATCCTGATGAGGTTGGCTATATATAGATGCTTCCTTCGAGGAGTATCCAGTGCCTATTGTGGATCAGAGCATAAAGACACTCTGAGGAAGGTTATTTTATTTTTTATAGGTGATATGGAAGCACAAAAAAGTAAAGGATAATACCTAGGAGTAGGGTGTTGATATACAAGCTAAGTGGCCAGATCTTTTCTCAGATGATTTCTCTTTACCCTTATAAGGTCAACTTGGGGATGAGTTTATCTTAGGAGGTGAGGTTGTAACAAACTGAATTTTCTCCATATTATAGATCAATTTGTTTTTTTTAATTCATTAATGTCGCCTTTATATAGTTACATAATGAATTTTCATAAGTCATAAGGGTGTTCATGTATTTTTCAGAACCCAAAACCCTGAAATGGGAAAGAGCATATTGGGTCGCACGATTCATAAAAGAAGTGTTTCCCATCCCACACGGTCCCCCCAAACCATGTGGGGTGAGATAGACGATAGAAGGGTTCCATATAGTTTTTCTAAAATCATATGATTCTAAATACATACTCATTCAATCCACCTGTAGTTTTTATCAGATTCTTTGTTCATGGTTAGGGAAACTCTGTGCCTTAATTTTGTAGGATCTTCCCTTGGATAGTAAGGAAGAACATTTTGTGCTTGGTTTGGCCAAACTATTTAACCCTATAATTGAGGATGAAATTACTATTTCAAACATAATGAACCTAATTAATTCATCCCCTCTTTTCCACTCCCATTTCCATTGTGTAGTAGCTCTTCCTTCTCCTGTGGGATCCCAAGATTATCTCACCAAGGTTCCTTGATACCTTTTTTTTCCAGATGACAAATCAAAATTTGTTGGAGGTGTTTGATAGCTATAGATATGTTATCAAGTCCTCTTCCTTCTATTATATGTTTATCTTTAGATCTATAGTACTATTTTAGTGAAAAATCTTATTCTGTATTTTCATATTGTTAGCATGTTTCTTCGATTTCTCTCAATCTACATTGAATCTGAGGACTCTATCAGACAAGGAGTCATCAAAGGCCTTAAGGTAAGTGTTCTCATAATTTTCCCCAAATGTTATGGTGTTTTCTTGACTACTATACTATTCTACACAATGCATGTTTCCCTAAATTTGATTTATTCATTTTAAATTGTTATATGCACCTTGTTAAACTTTTGAGGATTGTTTTTTTAGTAAATTAGAGGATTTTATCCTCAGTTATAGACACCCCTAGGGTGTGTTGACTTGAAATTACCATTGTAATTTATTGATTAAATTCCTGGAATTCCTCCTAAGAATTCTTCTTAGATTGTGAATGGAATTTTTTATTTTTATATAAATATTTATTAAACCAAATAACACCCAAAGTGGTAGGATTGTATTATGAATGGAATTTACCTTATAGGTGGTTACTTAATTTCCAAGGACTCCTTCTATGTTCTTCATTGAGCCTTTTAAAATGATTTACCATGTTTTGGTGGATTAAATGGTTTGATTAAATGGAATGGCTTTCTTCATGATGTTTTTAATATTTAAATGAATTTAAAGGATTAGTTAAAATGGTATATAAAGGGTGGAAAGGCCACGTTGATCATTTAATGATTTATTAAATGCTTTAATTGAATTTTAATTTGTTGGTTATATTTGGGATTCAAGAATATAATGTATGATAGGTATTTCCTCATGGATATTATTATAAATATGATTTTTTTTCTTTGATATAGGTTAGGGAATGATGGTTAAGGGTTTTGTATGGCATGATATTCCATGCTCCCTTACATCAGGTGTTGAGCATGACATCTCACACCATTGACACTATTTGGATAGTGGTAATGATGCACCCCATCCCTTATTTTGAGTGTCGGCATGAAGACACACCTACCATATCACATGTTGATTATGAAGTCTCTCACTCATAATGAGATGTAGGGAATTTTCCCTTTTTCTTGAACTTATAGGCTTGTTCAGACTAGACATGGACGAGTGATTTGTGCCCCAATCTTTCCAGCACCTAGTTTTCCAGGTATATGGCTACTTATGTCCACACACACTTAATCCATATAGGTGAATGAAAAATTTAAATATACTACATAAATATTATTATTATTATTATATATATATTGTTTCAAACATATCATTATTATGTCAATGATCCAAAGCTAGTAGAGTCATCATGTGTCTTTTAAGAACCTAAGCAAGATGGTTATCATTTATTTATCATTGTTGATTATTTCATTTATACCTATACAATGTTATTTTTATGCACACTGTTTGGATTAAATATAGACACCATTGGTGGTGGACTACTAAGATTTTAACTCACACCTTACCTGGGCAGCCTTTGGTACACAATTATATTACTTGCCTTCATGTATGGATAAAGAAAAGCACCATTCTATAGGTTCTTGATATCATTTACCTATAGTTGGAGTATATGACTAGTGGACCAAGCATATTCTCAGGATGCTGGTAGAGCACCCTTTTCTTCTTTTTAAATTTTTGTATAGTAGTTTGTATATGCATGTCCCTTGTTCCCCTTTTGTATATCAACATTCCATGTATATATTTATATGAACCTGCCTAGTGGGTTTTGATATTATTATTCAGTTTCCTAAATATTTATTCTTATGTTGTTTAATTAGTATATCTATTGTATGTTCTTATACTATGGTGGGTTACTGGTCCAGTAATTTAGTGCATGTTTATATCATGCTTATATTATTGTATACTTATTTTTTTATCCTTTGTACCACTTAGATATGAGGGTAAAGTATCTTTAATATACCACCTTTATACCCTTGATGTTATTCATTATCCAATGTTATATAGGTATGGGAACTTGAGGCTATGTGACACACCAGCTAGGGGCCCCAGTTAAGTTGATGTCAAGTAAAGATGTCACATAGAGGTCATAACTTTTCTTGTGAGAGAATTCTTCATCAAGGGTGAAAACTAACTACAATATTATCATTGAACCAAGGAAGGTGTTTTGTTGTAGTCACTTTATGTTATGTGTCCTTCGAATGATTGTGTATTTTAAATTATCCTATATTTAAAGTATTCCCTTATGTCTGTTCTTTGATAGAAAAATGATATTATAAAATTATTATTTACCCTTTTCATGGAATTTTATTCTATTATAAGTGTTTATGAAAATTTCAAAATGTATTTTAAAGGATTTATTTGGTTTTAAAAGCACTAAAGAGCAACAACTTGAGGATTTTAAAGGTTTTCATTATATTAATTGATTTTCATAACAAGTGTTTGAGTGTTTAAAAGGGTTTAAAATGTTTATCATTGGTATTTTTTATAAAAGCTTTGTATTAACCAATATGAAAGTTTATTCTAAATCCATTGATGGCTTGAAGGTTTGAAAATTTGGTTTCAAAAGGTGATTCAAAAAAAATCATTGGATTTTGTTTTTAAGGGGGGTGTTGACACTAAAGTATTATATTTTAAGCATTTTAGGAAAAAAAAGGATTTAAAAAGTAATTTTTATTGTTTTATGGATTTATAAATGGGTTTTAAGAATTTTTTCATCAAATTGGTAACATGATTCAATTTAGGGGTGTTTTAGAAATGGTGTGAGTTGGTTTTGTAATACCCCAAGCTTTCACGATACGCTTCTCTTTCAATAATGCAATAGCTTGCATTGTACGCAAGTTCGAGATTCAAACACACCGCGACCAATCAAAGTAGCAGTTACGAATAGTAATACCCACATTTTGAAATTATATAAAATTTATATTTCAAAATGGACTTCATTTTTGTATTCGGAATATCGAAATTAATTAATGAAACTTATATGTTTGGAATTTTTTAAAATATACATCATTTCTGAATTCGGAATATCAATTATAGCTTAGGGTAAATTTTTGGTAATTTTCTGAAAAACAACAATTTTGATGAATAGTGAAACCACTAAGTGGTAGTTTAAAAACTAATTTTTCGTGTAAATGAAACATTACCACTTTTGTGATTTGATTTTAAAAAATCCAACATACATGGTTGTCATTAGGAAGAAAAATGTGGTTCAATGGGATTAAAATAATTTTTTGGTGAATAGTAACTTTTAAGTTTTATTAATCGCGATTAAAGGTAATTAGTGAAATTTAATGTAAAAATGATATTATAAAAATATAAAAATATCTTGAAACTTGTCCTACACATATATGATGAGTCATGGAAGACCAAGACAATCTGTGGGTCAACATGGGGACCCCATAGAGCCACTTGGGTAAGAAAATGACATTAATAATTTTTTTTAATGTAAAAATAAAATTGTCACAAACATGTGTTCTTTTACTAAAAAAAATTATTACATGGCTTATATAAGTTAAAGTTTTTACTATAAATATTCATTGGAAATATAAAAATATTTCCTACATCATGGTATTTTTTTATAATTTTTAGACATTAATTAAATTATATTTTTTATGACACAATGATGATGCAGCGATTACCTCATTAATTAACGATTTAAATAAAATGAAAAGATAATGTAAAATCTAAGACTTACACTTGTCAAAAACCTATTTGATGAGTATATTTCGAACCCTTATCACTTTATACTCGAAATATATCATTGTGGGAACTTTAAGATCTGAAAAGAATTTCATAATAATGTAACATTTCATGACATTCCAAGAGTGCCCCTCCTCTCCTCTTATAAAAGGCCCCCACCTCTACCACCTTATTCACACCTTGAAAGCCATTTGTCTCAGCCAAAATCTGCCCAAATACTCTCTAAAATTCCCTCTATTACTCCTAGAAGCCTCATATTGGGCATAAGTCTTCCCAAGGAAGCCTTTGGCTCAAATCAAAAAGAGTTACCCAATTTTAAGGTAATGTCTTCTCTTATGTTCTTTTGTTTTATTTTGCTTCTCCAACCCCTTAAACTCTTTTTATTCCTTTCTTTTGTAACAAAACCAGTATCCAAAATATACTAGGATGTTTTCATGAGAAGGATTTTATTTACACTTACACATACCTTCATTTAATGGTTAAAGACCATACTGTTTTTGTGGGTGGCGAATTACTGCCTCACGAAATGATGATTGTTCAATCTTCTTTTAACACCTCTCATGGTGGCCATTATGATGAAACTATTTTCATATATGATATATATATTATTTTTATGTTTTCCTTATGCTTCTGTATTTCTCATTTATGGCATACCTTTATTATTTCCATTATGGGTAAATGCGATAATTTCATTTTAGGAAGTGCAGACTACCGCCCCCTCAAAGTGATTTGAATCGTTAATGCCATATGTGGGATGTATAAAGGATGGAGTAAATGATATTATATATGATATTATACTTTCATTATAATACAAATTTATATCATTATTATTTCATTCCATTAAATACGAAATAGAAATGAAAGTAGCGTTCATGCGTACGTATGGCTTACCGTCTCCATGAACGGTGCATTTCATTTCTTACCTCTAAATGTTATGTAATATTATGAATTAATGTATATACTGGATATATATGATATATATGATATATACATCATTAATATAATTCTATATATAATGGATATTTTACCATGTGAACAACTTGTAATTATAAGAAGTTTATTTTTGACTCAAGTACCAAAGATCGACAAAATGACCGTTATTTACATAAACAATTACATAATGTTCATAACATGCTAATAAGTGATATAAAAGGAATAATAAACTTGAAAAATGTTCTTAATCAATTATAAATTAACTCTAGATTATTATTCACAAGTTTAAAGAATGGTCGAGTCAAGTCGGACACGAGGTAAGGGAACTTCTTAACCCAATTTCCATTCTTTGGCTTAATCTCCTACTTTCAAATTATGTCATGATATTATTATGTCCTATCTTGTATTTATATTTTCTTTATATGTAAATATAGTTAATACACATAATAGATATATTTTATTTAAAAAAATGATCTTTGTAAGGGACTTCGTCTCAATCTTCATTCATTGAGGCATATTTTGTTTTATACACAAATTTCTTTTATAAGGTGTATAAACCCCGTTGACTTTTACGTTTATTCAAAAGGAATATTTTTATACGAAGAGTTTTACTAAATGACAAAAAGGAATGTTTTTCTTGTCATACGTATTTGGCGACAATAACTTCTCCGCCACCGTGACCATTATTTGAGTTTCGGCTTCCTCAACAAGACATAACTTTTTTTACATGAAAAATAAATACCAAGTTTTAATTTTCTTTTATTTTGGTATTGAAAATGGTTTGGATAATGTTATTATCAATGTGTAGTATTGATATCTTGTGATTGAAATGTGGAAATGTTATGTTTCCTTTATGCATGTTTTATGTGATACGATTATGTTATGGTTTATGATATGTTTAAACCTGTTCATATGAGAAATGAATTTGACTTAATAAGTGACGGGTGGAGCCCGCTATAGCTCCTCGATGCATCGGTAGGTCTCATGAGACAAACTAGTGTCTTGGAATGAGGCCTTGACAAAATCTTATTTTTAGTCTTGGCACGAGGCCTTGGCTACATGGTTATGATAGTCTGGCATTATACATTCCATCATTATGAAAGTGGTTATTGATATTGCATGTGATTATTTGACTAGTAGAATATTTATGTGAATAAGTAAATTGCATTATTTCATTTTATTTTTGCCATATTATGCTAAAGTTCAAGTTTAAAAGGCTTTTGTTTTAGTTATACATTGCCTTAAATGATTATGTTTATTTATGAATGCTTCCGCTGTATTGTTATCCTTACTGAGAATCTGAGCTCACCCCTTTCAATGTTTTAATTTTTCTTTGATGTGATGAAGTGTATTATGAATGACCTTCTGTGATAGTATGAGGGGATATGAAGATAGGATGTTTTTGTAGTTTTGTTTTACTTTATGATGTAATGTAAGACTTATGAATGTATCTAGTGTTTCTAAGGCTAATAAACTAATCAGTCTTTTGAGACTTGATCTTTTGTTATCATGCCAATGTTACGTAATAATTCACTGACTCTGGGTAACTGGGGTCGGGGCATTATAGTTGGTATCAAATGCAGTTTAGTACTAACCTTGGAAGCTAGATTTAGAAAATATCTGATTATAGCACATAGCCCTAAGATAGACTTTGAGGATTAGTATAAAAGAACTTCCTAGAATTTTGGTATTATAGAGATTTTGTGAGTTTTCTGAGAAATACATCCCTGTCTGGATACGAGCAGGTAGAGGTAGATCTGGCACAGATGTACCTAGGGGTAAAACCTGAAAACACCGCTTTGAGCTAGACTTGAATGGGAACTGGTGCACGACAACGGGCCTTACTGCATTCTTGGTTATGACACTCCTAGGGGATATTCTTAGGATAATTGTCATTTTCTTTACAAACCATTATGAAGGGTTTATGAGTATATTCTTCCTCAAAGAAAACATTTTTATGATTATAGTTCAATTTATGTTAAGTGTTTTACAAGTATGGAATTATCTATTTTGATTCATAAACTAATCTAGTTTATGCCATTGTTTAGAAATGGCGCCTTGTGGGAGGAATGGAAACTATATCAATGCACATAATCCATGTAGGGATATCCCTCCTACTCAAGATTATTATAGTGGAGCTGGTGATATAACTAGTGCTGATCAACTTATCACCATACTGGGACAACTCACTTAGGTTATGAATAATAACCTTACTCATAAGGAGCACCCTGATCCGAAACGTGGAGGATCAATGTTAGACTACTTCTTGAGGCAACAATCGCAAACATTTAATGGGGGTACAAATCCATTAGTAGCTGAGAAATGGATAAACTCTTTAGAGAAAATATTCCACGCCTTGGGGAGTAGCGAAAGGGAGAAAGTTGTCATGGCATTTTACCGCCTCACTGGAGATGTCGATCAATGGTGTTCACTAATTCAAAACACAAAGGAAGATGAAGAAGTATCAAGTATGTAATGGAGGGAGTTCAAAGAGCTTTTCTTAGAAAAATACTTCCCTCGTGACCATCGAGCAGATATGGAAAGGAAATTTCTGAGTCTAAGAAAAAAGGAGGATGAGAATTTTGTAAAGTATGAGGCTAACTTTACAAGGTTATCAAGGCATGCAGCAGATTATATACGTAACCCAAGAAGTAAGATTGATCGTTTCTTTGATGGGTTAAAATTGTTTCTCTGTCGAGCCTTAGTCTCACAATCTTTCTCATTGTACAAAGATATTGTCTCATGTTCTATCAAGACAGAAAAGGAATTCTCTAAATATTATGACAATAAAGTAAAACAAGAGAAGAAGAGAACGGTTGAACAAGAGACAGATAAAGGGAAAAAGGGAAGGAAGGATTTTCCATTATGTGATAATTGTGGGAAAAATCACCCTGTTACTTGCCTAAAAGGAATGAGAGTTTGTTATAAATGTGGAGAAAAATGTCACCAGGCATGTGATTGCAAGGGAAAGAAAGAGGCTATCAATATTGAATGCTACAATTGTAGGGAAATGGGGAATTATGCAAATTAATTTCCTAAGCGTCAGGAAAACTTACCTCAAAAATGTCCAAGGGATCAAGGACAATCTTATGTTGTTACTACAATTGAAGTAGAATAATTAATGTATTGGTGCGTTTGGACTCAAGGATTATATTCTGGATATATAAATATTTTGATATATATAATGATTGTACTGTAGTACTTGTTGTTTTCATTAAGGTTTTAATATGATTAAGGTAATCATGTTTTTGTATGTGACAATAAGAGAAACTTTACTTTGTTTGAGGAATCTCATGATACAATTGATTTTGGAATTTAGAGACCTTTTAGAAAAATTCTGGACTGAGCTATTTTGGATAACTATAAAGGTTGGAATGGATTAAGTTGAACTTTTGATAGTATTGTTTAAGGTTAAAAAATTTATGAAGATTATTTTTGGAATATTATAATACTATAGTTTTAGGAAAAGGACAACTTGCAGGTTGGGGGATAACCCGTCGCGTCGGATAAAGTTTTAGGAATAGAACCCACAATCATAGTGTGACAGGCCTTTATTACCTACCACTAGCCTACAAGAAGTCCCTGGTTATTACAAAATAGTTTTCATAATCTAAATGGTATGTGTTAATATTTTGAAACCTGTACGGTTAGGATAAATATAATATTTTTGAGTTCTATTACCTTTTGGAGTGAAAGATGGGTTTGTGGTAAAAATTTATTAAAGAATGAAATTCTAAATTACAAGTATGTATCTTTCCTTACATTCGTAGTAAATATCCTAAATAAATTCCTCAACTTTATAAAAGGTAACTTGAAACAAAAACGGTGTCGGTTAACTTTTCCTACTGGGGAATCAATGATTGTTTAACCAATCACAAGTTTGTGATTTTATTATAGTTATCTTTCTCCTAACCCTATTTTCTACAACTCTCCATTGGATCTTGATGGTCTGTTTTTCCTCTATATCCATATTTTCACAGAATCCTAGTATGGGCTATCTCGGGTGACCTTTGTACTTCTCTTTCTTTCTTTTAATGTTATATTTTTATTAACCCTATTTCTGATGTGGGTTTTCCACAAAGGTATTTTCTATATTCAACCTTTTATTTTCGAAGAACATTTTCAAATTGTGAGGATGCAATTTATTGAATGAGGGGAGAATGTAACACCCCAACCTTTCATGATACGCTTCTCTTTCAATAATGCAATAGCTTGCATTGTAAGCAAGTTCGAGATTCTAACACACCGTGACCAATCAAAGTAGAAGTTATGAATAGTAATACCAACTTTTTGAAATTATATAAATTTTATATTTCAAAATGGACTTCATTTTTGTATTCAGAATATCGAAATTATCCTAAGTTGAATTTTTTGTAATTCTCTGAGAACTTCCAATTTTCTATGAATAGATAAAATACTTAAAAACAACTTTTTTAATCAAAATAATTTATAGTGATAAATTATACTATTGAGTGGTTTTAAATTATAATTATAATATATTTTTTCCATTTTATCCAATGGTTTTCATTAGAATTAATTTCACTTTGAAATTAGACATAAATGAGTGTCAATCTTTTGATATATATTGTTTCTTAAAAACACGCTATTTGTTTTGACAACGGGAATTAATTATAAAATTAATTAATGAAACTTATATGTATGTAATTTTGTAGAATAGACATCATTTTTGTATTCCGAATATCAATTATATCTTAGGGTGAATATTTGGTATTTTTCTGAAAAACTTCAATTTTGATGAATAGTGAAACCACTGAGTGGTAGTTTAAAAAATAATTTTTCATGTAAATGAAACATTACCTCTTCTGTGATTTGGTTTTCAAAAATCCGAAATACATGGTTTTCATTAGGAAGAAAAATTTGGTTCAGTGGGATTAAAATAATTTTTTGGTGAATAGTAACTTTTAAGTTTTATTAATCGCGATTAAAGGTAATTAGTGAAATTTAAGGTAAAAATAATATTATAAAAATATAAAAATATCTTTACACTTGTCCTACACTTATTGGATGAGTGATGTCCGACCAATAGAATCCATGGGTCAACTTGGGGACCCCATGGAGCCACTTGGGTAAGAAAATGACATTAATAACTTTTTATTTAAAGTAAAAATAAAATTGTCACAAACATGTGTTGTTTTACTAAAACAATTATTACATGGGGTTATATAAGTTAAATTTTTTACTATAAATATTAATTGGAAATATAAAAGGATTTCCTACATCATGGTATTTCTTTTATAATTTTTAGACATTAATTAAATTAAATTTTTTATGACACAATGATGATGCAGCGATTACCTCATTAATTACGGATTTAAATAAAATGAAAAGATAATGTAAAATCTAAGACTTACACTTGTCAAAAACATATTGGATTAGTATATTTCAAACCCTTATCACCTTATTATAGGAATATATCATTGTGGGACCTTTAAAATCCGAAAACCATTTCATAATAATGTAACATTTCATGACTTTCCAAGAGTGCCCCACCTCTCCTCTTATAAAAGGCCTCCACCTCTACCACCTTATTCACACCTTCAAAGTCATTTGGCTCGGCTAACCTTGGCCCAAATACTCTCTAAACTACCCTATCTTACTCATAGAAGCCTCACTTTGGGCATAAGTCTTCCCAAGGAAGCCATTGTCTCAAATCAAAAAGAGTTACTCGGTTTTAAGGTAATGTTTTCTCTTATGTTCTTTTGTATTATTTTGCTTCTCCAACCCCTTAAAATCTTTTTATTCCTTTCTTTTGTAAAACCACTAGTATATAAAATATACTAGGATTTTGTCATGAGAATGATTTTTTTTACACTTACACATACCTTTGTCTAATGGTTAGAGAACATACTATTTCTGTGGGTGGTGAATTACTGCCTCACGAAACGATGATTGTTCAATATTCTTTTAACACCTCTCATGGTGGCCATTATTATGACACAATTTTCATATATAATATATATATTATTTTTATGTTTTCCTTATGCTTCTGTATTTCTCATTTATGTCATACCTTTATGATTTCCATTATGGGTAAACACGATAATTTCATTTTAGGAAGTGCGGACTACTGCCCCCTCAAAGTCATTTGAATCGTTAATGCCATATATGGGACGTATAAAGGATGGAGTAAATGATATTATATATGATATTATACTGGGATTATAATACACCTTTATAATATTATGATTTCATTCCATTAAATACGAAATAGAAATGAAAGTAGCGTTCATGTGTACGTACGGCTTACCGTCTCCATGAATGGTGCATTTCATTTCTTACCTCTAAATGTTACGTAATATTATGAATGAATGTATATACTGGATATATATTATATATATGATATCTACATAATGAATATAATTCTGGATATAATTTATATTTTACCACATGAACAACTTCTAATTATAAGAAGCTTATTTTTGACTCAAGTACCAAAGATCGACAAAACGACCGTTATTTACATAAATAATTACATAATGTTAATAACATGGTAATAAGTGATATAAAAGGAATAATAAACTTGAAAATTTTTCTTTAGAAATTATAAATTAACTCTAGTTTATTATTCAGGATGTTAAAGAACGGTCGAGTCAAGTCGGACACGAGGTAAGGGAACTTTTTAACCCAATTTCCATTCTTTGGGTTAATCTCCTACTTTCAAATTATCTCACGATATTATTATTTATTATATTGTATTTATACTTTCATTATGTGTATATATATTTAATACACGTAATAGATATATTTTATTTAAAAAAATGATCTTTGTAAGGGATTTCATCTCAATCTCCATTCATTGAGGAATATTTTGTTTTATACACAAATTTCTTTTATACGGTGTATAAACCCCCTTTGACTTTTACGTTTATTCAAAAGGAATCTTTTTATACAAATCGTTTTACTAAATGACAAAAAGGAATTTTTTTCTTGTCATACATATGCGGCCACAACGACTTCTCGACCTCCATGACCATTATTTTATTTTTGGCTTCCTCAACAAGCCATAACTTTTTTTAAATAAAAAATAAATACTAATTTTTAATTTTCTTTTATTTTGGTATTGAAAATTGTTTTGATAATGTTTTTATAAATGTGTTTTATTGATTGTAAAGACCCGGAAATTTCAAGGAAATTTTTTTCTTAATTTTTTTTTGGAATTTTACAAGAACGCAGTTTCTGACGGCGCCTGATTCCGAGGCCCGGTGTGCCCGGAATTAATTTCCGAAGTTTGGCTCGGGTACGTTCAGTGAACGAGCGAGCGGGAATTTATATCTTTTGAACCGGTGCTCGGAATTGAAATCTGATTGCACCGATGAACTCGCAACACCGGTAATCGCTTAAGAGAACCTTTACCGTAGTTGCGTTTGTGCGGGAGGAGAAGTTAGTTTTTGGGGTTTAATTAAAAAAGTGAATAAAATTGTTAAATCAAATTTTTACAATGTTAAGTGGTTAACTTATCCCATGGTAAGTTGGTGGTGGGCCCACATCCATCCAACTTCCCATGTGTGGATATTTGAAAGGGTGGGGCCCACACGAACCCCCCCACCTTTTCAAATTCCTTAAACTCCCTAACCCTCTTAACCCCTCACATTCCAACTCCCCATTAACTCACATTCCTTAATATTTGACAACTTGATTAATTAATGAGGTGAGTTAAGTATGGTTTATTTGAATTTCAATCTTTTGAAATTCTTGCCAACACTTTGCAATTAATTAATTAATCCAAGTTAATTAATTATTTTGAGTGTTTGAATTCTTTTGAATTCATTTTGCCAACATTAAAAAGAGAGATTATATTCTTCTTTTTGGGTTGGCATAAACCTTGTGGGGAGAACTAAGGAGAGGAGAAGAACTCTTGGAAGATCACCAACCTCTCAAGGAAGAACGTTCCACGTTTTCGAAGAACATGAAGCAACACCTCCGACCATCTTCAACCAGAGTAAGGAAGGGAAGCACCACCGCCTACAAAGTATACAGAGGGTGACGTCTCGGCTCGACTTCACCGAGCTCTTCTCCGACCAACGTAGACCGAACGACGCCCGACCTCCACGACGCTTGTCTTTCGTGGGTCGTTGAAGAACTCTGTTCTTGAAGCCAAGGTAGGGAAATTTATTTTGGAGTTCTCTTATCTTTTGAGAAAAAAATGACGAGCGCGGACCAACCAATATCGGGTTGATCCGCGGATCGTCCGATCAAGCGGTTGATGATTGAGGGTTTTTATTTATTTAATTGTTCGTGAATACAAACATGGTGATGATCGTGGATTAAAACCCTTTTTGTTATCGAATAACGCGAGGGGGGTCGGACCGCACAAACACGGCCGACCCGCCTCCTTAGTTTTTCGTGATGGCTTCTTGAGGATGATACGAGAAAACGTGGTGTCGTCGCACCACGCGATTTATTGCGGAAGATACGCATGGCGCATCACGCCGTGCCGTGGAAAGAAATCCAAGAACGCGACGTCGTCGCGTCATGTCGAAGAAAGCCAAAGGCGTCGTCTGTTGCATTGAGTTCCTGCTGACGATACGGAACTTTTGGCATTCTCCGCCCGAGATTTGGATGCAGTTGGATAGTGGCTGGGTTGGATCGTACAGAAATCCAACCGGGCCCCTGGAACGGAAAAGCTGATACCTTTCTGACAGAATGTCCGTTTGACGAACCGTCAGCGGCGTTGGTGATCTCGTTGAGAAACGGTCCCTATGAGTATACCCTATGAGAGTTCGGGGTACAGTTGAGATACGGCCGGGTTTAGTTCGCTCACGAAACCAACCGGGCCCCTGGGACGAAAAGGCTAATAACTCACAGACCAGGCGTCCGATTGACGCGCCATCTATTGCGTTGAGACCCCTATGACGAGGCGGTCCTTTGAGATACTTCTTCGTGGGACTTTGAGATACTTGGAGTATCAACTTGTAGCTCGTGGAGCGGACCCTCCCAGAGACGAGCGTACGGAGTACAGAGACCGTGTAGCCGGTCGAGACCTGAAGACTGCTTGTTCGATTCGATTCGGAGTGACTTACATAGCCCAGTGGGGAGCACTACTTTGTGAGGTGGCAGACCCATAGCGGAGGAGCACTACTATGTGAGGTGGCAGACCCGCGGTACTCGACAGGAGGAGTACCTCTGTAGGCTATGAGGGGGGAGCACTACTGTGTTGGGTGGAATACCCCAGCGGGAAGCACTACTGTGTGAGGTGGCAGGCCCGCGGTACTCGACAGGAGGAGTACCTCAGCAGTCTTAGGTTAGTGAGCAGTACCTCGGAGTCGTGACAGGACCACTGTATACTCCAGAGACGAAGCTCTTTAGCAATTATGGTTTCGATAATAAAAATCTTGGTTTGAGCTGAGACTTTTGACCTTTGTGTTTCCTCATGATTGAGATGGGTCACTTGATAACTTAGGTATATGTATGGGCATATACCTGGGTAGTGGTTATCCGTTGATTTCACAATCCTTGTGTTTCCTCATGATTGAGATGGGTTACTTGATAACTTGGGTATATGTATGGGAATATATCTAAGTAGAGGTTAACTGTTGAGATCTTCCTGTGGTTATCCTTGTTGGTTTTGTGAGACCTTGAGGGTCTCGGGGTCCCTACTGAGTATCGTTATACTCACCTCTGCACGGGCTATGCCCGCACTACGTTGTGTTGGTTGTAGACGACGGACAGCGTTGATTGTGGTTGAGGCTTGCAGAGCAGGACGGTACCTGGAGGTGGACCACTGGGCGGGACGTGCTCGGAGCAGACGACGGGACCCGAGGAGCAGTGGAGCTATCTGTACCCACCCTTCAGGTGGGATTTCCAGTGGACAGCTCGGTGTAGCGGCTTTTACTTTACAGTTGTTGTTTTCCCTTTCGAGTTGTACTTTACTTCCAGTTTGGGTTTGTATACTGGCCCATTTACATTTCCGCACTTCAGTTGTACTCTGTTTTTACTTAGTGTTTACTTTTTTTCTTGCTTACTCTTTGGTGCTTGTTTACTTTACAAAGGCAATGCCTTCCCTTTTTACCGGGATTTACGCCTTGGTGCTAGTCGCCAGCCCCTGGCCTATGAAAGGCGGGCTTGGGGTAGTCACGACACGGGCCCTGAGGACGGGTCGTGCCATTGATATCTTGTGATTGAAATGTGGAAATGTTATGTTTCCTTTATTCATGTTTTATGTGATATAATTATGTTATGGTTTATGATATGTTTAAACCTATTCAATTGAGGAATGAATTGGACTTAATAAGTGACGGGTGGAGCCCACTATAGCTCCTCGATGCGTCGGTAGGTCTCATGAGACAAACTAGTGTCTTGGCACGAGGCCTTGACAAAATATTATTTGTAGTCTTGGAACGAGGCCTTGGCTACGTGGTTATGATAGTCTGGCATTATGCATTCTATCATTATGAAAGTGGTTATTGATATTTCATGTGATTATTGGACTAGTAGAATATCCATGTGAATAAGTAAATGGAATTATTTCATTTTATTTTTTCCATATTATGCTGAAGTTCAAGTTTAAAAGGCTTTTGTTTTAGTTATGTATTGCCTTAAATGTTTATGTTTATTTATGAAAGTTTCTGCTGTATTGTTATCCTTACTGAGCATCTGATCTCACCCCTTTCAATATTTTAATTTTTCCAGGATGTGATGAAGTATATTATGAATGACCTGTAGGGATAGTATGAGGGGATATGAAGACAAGATGTTTTTTGTAGTTTTATTTTACTTTATAATGTAATGTAAGACTTATGAATGTATCTAGTGTTTCCAAGGCTACTAAACTAATCGGTCTTTCGAGACTTGATCTTTTGTGATCATGCCAATATTATGTAATAATTCACCGACTCTGGGTAACTGGGATCGGGGCGTTACAGGTTTAGTAATCCGAGCATGTTACCAAAATCCCATTAGGTATTTTATGTAAAATGGGTTTTCATATAAGGATTAAGAACCTATTTAGGTCCTTGTGGTTATTTCATTCCCATTATGGATTTTAATCTTATGAGGTGATGTTCATTATTTATGCATTCTTATATGCTTATTGTGTTTTTATGTAAATAGGGATTATTCATTTTGAGGATGTATGAGGTGAGGTGACTGTTATTTCAAATGATTTATGTTTGAATCATGTATTGGTTTATTTGTTCCCACCTCCATTTAACTTATCATGGGAAACCTTGTGTAATCAGGGTTTGTTACCTAGTTGGATTATGTAAAACCCCACGACTTTATGAAATGTTGTTTTTAAATAAATTTAATTTCTTTGATAGCTTGTTTTACATGCAACATTTATGTTTTACGAACTATGATATAATTTTAAAATGATTATTTAAATATGTCATTATTACCTAAAAATTAAACATGGAAGTGTGAATAGTAATAACAATATTTTTAAAATTAATTATAAATTCTTTAGATAAATAAACTATATTTATAAATATGTATTTAATTTGTATTAAAGTCCTTATATGCTTCAAGAATACTTTTTTCAAAAAAATATTTTTATTTATTTTTGTGAACAAATAATATAATTATTTTTGACACATTTATAAAATTTATTTGAAAAAAAGGACCTCATTTTTTTAATCAACTTGTCCACATTATCTTAGGGTGAGTTTTTGAGAATTTTTTGAAAAGATAAATTTTTCAGTGAATACTGAAAAATACTAATTTTTGTTAAAAACTACCTTTTGGTTAAAGAATTTAAAAAGATACATATTTTTTTAAACAAAGTAAAATTCTTTCAATTATTTTATTATTAAACCAATTTTTTTATTGGAATATAATTCATGTTGACTCTTGATATTAAAACATTTTATACTCATGAAAAGTTTCTCTTTGGAAACAACTTTTTCATTGCGTCTGTTGTTTAATTTTAAATTAAATTTTTCAACTTTTATGAATAGATTTTTGAAATATTTATTTCATATTTTGAATTATAAAAATTAATATTATATAACAATTTCAACTTAATTATTGGTCAAAAATGATTAGAACAAACAGTGAAAATTAATTATCATGGTTAAGATTAAAATGGGTTTACTGGGGGTTAAACTGAAAATATAAGGGATAAAATGACCTAAAAACTTCTACATATAACAAACCAAACCCCATAATATATAATCATATTCTTAAATAATAAAATTTACATTTATGTATTTGATTCTAATAATTGTGTCCCAAATTATTCATATAAAACTTACAATATCAAAAGGAAAACTTATATCACTTACGACCATGAGGAAATTTTAGGTTTAGTTTTTTACAGAATTAGGAACAACACATATCAACTTGGACACATAAACAAATGTTTCATAAATATAAACACCATATCTTGTTATACCCATCTTCTATTATTTTACATTAGGTCAACTTCATCCTGGTGAAATCATTTAGAGTCATAAATCATTCAACCTCGTTATTTATAACCTGTGGAAAATGAAACATAGTAATGGTGAGCTCAAATTATCAGTAAGGGTAAATATAATAATTAAAATGTAAATATTATAAATGAACATAAGATTGAATAATGTTATTCCATCACAAAAATATTACATGAATGAATCATAAAATAACTCATTCCAATCAATACCTAGATCATTAAATATGAAAACATGGAAGAGACAAAAGTAATTATAATAAATAATCATAATCCATGGGATATAAATATTGATAATTATAAATATTATAAACCCATTTCAAGTATAAAGGAAACATTTATGTAAATTAGGACATTATTTTGACTTCACTCTAATAAACACTCTTAAAAATGTAATAATCGTATGATCGTCTTCTATACCCAGTGCATTTACAGGCTATAATGGACCTAGCTATCCTTGGTTTACCATGAAACCACCTGTTATTGGTTTATAACATAACCACCCATCAAATGTCTAAGTACCATTGAAATAATAACATATAAAAGACTTCATTTCATCCTTAACTAACAGGAACAAAAATTATCCCTTTTATAACTTGATTAACCCATATAAAATAAATGGGATCTATAATAATCTCTTTGAAGCAAGATTGTCCCACTGAAAATAAATTGGTTCCATAAAAAATTTCTTTCAGATAATCTAAATCCATCATGAAAAGAATAAGGATGGTATCAATAAAAAATAACCCTAGTGGAGGATAAGTAAAAATTGTTTTTTAACATTGAGGAATATAAATACCATTAAAATATCATTAAAAACATTCTTGAGTAAAATATTCTTTTACTTTTTAAAAACACATTTTAAAACCTAAAACATTTTGAAGATCTCTTTATTTAAAAAAAATATATTAGAAAAATATTAAAGAAGATTTAAAAAGATAATTTAAACTAATTTTCAAAACATAAAACATTTTATAAAACCTTTCCGATGAAAATTATCTTAAAATATCATTTTAAAAAAATTTGAAAACATTGTTTTGAAAGAATTATAATTTCTGACTAAAGAAATAAATGAAGTCAAATATTCTTGAAAACAATTTCTCAAACATTTTAAGTACCAAAGAGTATAAAAATTTTAAAACTAATTCAAAATATAATTAATAAAAATAGGATAATATATTTCAGGAGAATTATAAAATTTCAACATTGGATACTTAATCATACACGACCTTGAAAAATAATGAGATTGTAACAAAGGACTCTTACACTTTGTAACATTGAATAGTAATACACATGAAAGAATAACATTAAATGAAACTTCTAATATCAGGAAAAATAATTAGATTCATTATATAAAATTCTGAATGGGTATTATATACACCTCATAAAAAATGTATGTGTATAATATAATGAATGTCTCAAAGAAAGAAAATTGTGAAAAATAATCTCTTACCGCTTTGGTAATTTTGAAACTCTAAGACCTATGAAATATGGATACTAAAATGTATATTTAAATCACCATAAATTGGATTAAAATACTAATACAATATATTCATGGTAATTTCATACAGCACAAACCAATAATAAGTGGTTAATATAGCATGTATCCCACATAAATAAAAGTGATGTGATAAAACACTTACCTTAAGTCTTATTTCTTGCGATTGTTCTTTATATTCCTTAATAATAAACTAATGTTAGTTATTTAATTTCTTAAAAATATTTTTCAAGTTTATTGTTAATTTTATTTCACTTATTACCATGTTATATAAAATTTCTTAATTGATTAAGTTTACATCAGATATTTTGACCATATCTAGCTTGTGTGTCAAAAATGACTTATGTGGGTTGAATATGGTCAAAGTGGTTACTATTTAAACATATATAGAATAATAATACTGAAATAATTATTATATTTATAAATAAATTATACTTTTAAAACTAATAAGTAAATATGGTTATGTAAAATGAACCAATGTTATAATCATTGAGAAAGTAGGTCGTACGTATATATGAGTAATATTTATTTTTTTCAATGATCATTAAATATAGAAGTTATGTTATATTTTATCTTTAAAGAATTATAATTATATGATAAAAAAATTATATTTAATTATATATACTTATAAATATATATCATTCTTTTTATGTAGAAGTAATCACATCGCTTCGATTGGGAGATAGTCCACACGTCCATGAACAATGTTATCACCATTTCAGTGTGTGAAATAGTATGAATAAAATGATATATTTTATTAATATAAAAATAATTATTTATTTAATATCATAATAATTTCATATATCATATATATTCAGTATATTTACCATTATTACCTCTTATATCACACGTTAATGAAAATTACATCACATCGCTTCGTGAGGCGGTAGTTCGCCGTACATAGGAGCGATGTTATCGTATCCATTATAGAATGGAATATAACAAGGGTGTATATGATATAATGAAAATTTTGTAATATTATGTTATAAATATCAAAATTATCATATATAAATACAATATCTATCATTATTCCCATCCATGTGAGGTGGTAATGGAAAAATGAAGGACATCATTTCGCGAGGCGGTAGTCCTCCGTACACACAAATGATGATTTTGTAACCCATTTTAGGGAAGTGTGTGTGGTTTTAGGTAGTAAAATTAACATAAAAAAATATAAATATATTGATGATAATTAGGTTATTATATTAAAATGGTATAATAATAATTTAAGGAGTTGGAGAAGGAAATAAAATATAAATTCATTTAGAGGAACATTACATCTTCTTCGGGTATCCTCCTTAGGTTTGTACTAAAACATGGAACCTTTTCTATTATGCCAAAAATAAGGCTTCTAAAATGGGTTAAGGGGAGTTTATAGGTGATTTGGGTAGGTTTTTTATGATACAAAATTCTTTATGGGTGTGAATAAGTGGAGAGAGTGAGTACCTTTTCATATTTGCGGGGGAGTGACATTATTCTAAATAATTATAAATTATTTACTATTGGGAGGTCTTTGAAACCACATGTGCCTCCAAAATTGAATAATAATTTAATTTAGGGAATATTTGTTCTATAAAAACCAACACCGCACAAAATAAATATATTTTTTAAATATTTCATTCCTCAACTCCTAAGTTCCCTTATTTTTTTATTTTCATTCCTCATTAAGGTAACTCATTTTCTAACCCATGTAATTCATATATTAAGACTAAATTAAACTGATAATTATTTTAGAATTTAGAAACACTGATTTTAAATATTAAAAAATTTATAAAATAAAAATCTCATGTGTGTTGTAAATTAATTTTAATAGAAGTGCATGTATCACGCAAAAACACTACTTTAACCTTAACCATGCTAACAATGTTTTTAATATTTAGGGGTCAATATGTTCATTATAAAAGAAAAATGGTTCCATAGATTGTAAATATTTAATAATTATTAATATTTTAAAATACCATTACAGAACATATGATTTTTATTCATTTTAAATCAATTAATAAAATATCATTTATTATAAAATAACATAAATGTCAATTTTTACATTATTTAGATAATTTGATTTTAAAAAATATCAATAAAATAATGGAATTAAAATATATTAATTTCACAGATTATTATTGTGATATATTAATCAAGAAATATAATTTAACACAAAAATTCATTCGATTTACATCACTTTTTATATTTTTAGAATCATTCATTTTATTTAATAGTTAACAAAATAATTATTTTGTTGGCATTTCTTAATGATTTTAAGTCACTAATTCATCTATAAAAATTATATATAAATTATTATCATGATAAAAACTCATTTATATTTCAAAATATTATTTATAACTGAGCATAGGTAGTTTTTTTCAATCCCCAAATCTTTATAGAAAATAAAAGGAAGAAAGGTATATTTTTTATTCTTTTCTTTTCTTAACTTATTATATTGGTGATGTTCATGGAATAATGTCCACAAAACTCATAAATTTAGATAATAAGGTAATAAGGGTATAAATTTATCAATAAAATAGGTTTTTGACCAGTTTTGGGTAATTTTTACAATTTATATTCTAAGTTTAACCAATAAGTAAACTCGTTTTTTCCTTAATCGTTGTAATTAATTTTATTTGTTTTCACTAATCGATTTGGTAAAAAATTAAGTTTACCTTATTATAAAATATAAATTATTATGATTAAAAATATGGAATCCATTTTTTCAAATTCAATACATAGAAGTTATAGAAATTAATTTAAAAATTAATCTCATAGACGAGAGGAGAAAGTTGGATTTTAAAATGAAAAAGTTCAGAAGTTCACAAAGTTTTTATATCAAATTTCAATATGAAATTCATTACAATGAACTAAAGTGGATTAATAGATGAATAATTTAACTATTTTTACTTTAAAATAAATTCAAAATATAATTTATCATTATAAATTTTTTATAAGAAAAGTCATCTTTAAATTAAAATTCATTATTTTCACTATTCATGAAAAAAGAAAACTTCACATAAAAATACCATGAAATCCTCATAAGATAATTTTAAATTTTTCCTAAAATAAAAAGATTAATTTTTCAAAAAAAATGTTTTAATATTTAGTTTTAAAATAATTATACCACTAAAAATTGGTAAATCGCCTTTTAGAAAAATATAGCTTCTTAAGTTTAAAAATGGGTTTGTTCTTATTTTATGCCCACAAAACTTATTGGATAAATTTAAAAACATTTTATTGAATATATAAAATATAAATTTCATTAATATCATTCACTAATAGTGATTAATTTAATTTATTAAGATAGAAAACCTTTATGATCATAGAAATATTTTTTCATAAAAACACAACCATTATGTTCACCTGGTTTTTTCTTTCATTTCTAATTAATTGGTCATAAAAATAATTCATTATATAAAAATTTGTAACCCATATTTTTATAATTTAGTTAATATTATTCATTCCTTCATTCCAATGCCTAGGTGATAACTATCATAATATTAATAGTATATTGTTTTCTGGTATGGCTCACCCTTGCGTGTAAGACAAGTTATCAAAGAAACTCGATGTTACATGAAACACAAGAAAAATGTGGTGTTCTGAATAATGCAAGATAAACTATAAATTACCTATAATTCAAGATACCATATAATTTAATTTAATTTTAAAAAAATATATTTCATAAAATCTCAGGATATTATTAGAAAACTCTTATTAGTTGGATATATTTCAATATTATCTCATATAACGTTCTAGAATGAGCCATTTTGGATCCTTGTGGAATTTTTAAAATGTGGGTACATATTTTTCTTTTCAAAAATTAAAAGTGTGTCATATCCCCTAATTATAAAATGTAACCACATATTATATACTCTTAACACTTCTAAATCCCCTTGGTTTATCTAAGACCTATCCAAATCCATTCATTACTTTTATACTCATATCATAGAGGCATTATTTTTAAGAATAAGTAATGTTCTTAACCGAGAATTTTTGTTTTATTTATTTATTTCACCTCTTTTAAATACTATTAAACTATGATTATATAATTAAATAATTATCTCCCATGTATTGATATGTTATTATGATAGTGGAATAACCAACATTTATCTCCTCTTCCATCAAATGGGAAACAAAAATGTTGATCGTGTTTAAGGAGGACTACATTCATGCAAACCTAAGTAATTTGTTTTCCATCACCACCTCACATGATTGGATATAATGATGAATTTAACAAATTTATAAGATATTTATGACATTATTATTCTTCCGGAATTATAATATCATACATACCTTATTACCTTTCTATCTATTGTAAAATTATAATGTTGCTCGTGCGTACGTATGGACTACCACCTCCACAAATTGATGAGAGATATTTTTCATTTTATATTATAAATTGATGGTAATAAGGATATATTTAGTGAATATATATTATATTTATGACATAAAAAAGATTCCATAAAATTTATATATAATTTACCATTATTTTATTCCATATGTCGAGATAATGGAAACAACATTCCTGCATACGTACAGTTTATCATCTCCATGAATGATGTAATTAATTTTATATATCTAAGTTTAATGGATTAATTTAAATACATATATAATAAATATATATGAAATTAATATCATGCTAAAAATTCTAGAGATTATTTAACCATGATCAAAGTAAAAGGACTGAAAATACCAAACCAAAACATATATGAAAAAATAAAGTTGTTATTACCCGAAGCATGATTTTAAAAGGGAATTCTTAATAAACATGAAATTAAAGTTAATTAGTAAATAATTTATAGTATTATATATATAATTATTATTATATAATATATTTATAATAATTCTATATTTATTATATTGGATTTTCTAATTTGTATGAAGTAATTTGATATTAAGGTAAGGGATTTTTTGCCTCAAATTGTCTTCTTTGTGACATATGTTATATTATGAACCTATATTCTTTTATGACATGTGTATAGAGATGATTTTAATTTTTTTATAGTTAATATATTTATTCTCATGATATTTAATGTTTCATTTAAATATATTCTTTCATGGGTCTCATGGTTCAAAAGTTACCAAAGCATGTAAGTGATTTTTCATCTCACTTTTATTTATGTGGGACACAAGCTATATTCACCACTTGTTTCTTTTATGTGGTGTATATACTACCCCATGAATTAATTATATGATTATTTTCATGATAAATAGTTGGATTTAAATTTTCATATAAATTTATTCCTTCATGACTTTTTTATTCAAAGGTTACTAAAGTGGTAAGTTTTTAATGTTATAATCTCATTATTTAAAAGGATTGTTTCTAATCATGATCCCAATGCTGAGATATTATGATATACCTATAAATAAACTCATAAATTTTATTATGATATAGTTATTTCTTAAAATTTCTTTTTTTATTTTATTTTCCTCTAATTATGTACTCAATATTTCAAAAAAATGATTCTAAGGAAACCCCATATTTTTATCTCAATTTGGTAGAAAACCCTTTTCTTCCATGTCAATGTTTTTCTAAAAATGTTTTAATGAATGTTTCTAATATTATCCAATGATTTTTTAAATTCATTCTTATCCAAGTTTTAATTTTTAAAAAAAAATTAAAGGAATCTTCTTTTCATTTTCTAAACAAGGATATTTTTGAATTTTCACCAAAAATGTGAAAGGAATATTTTTTTTAATGTGTATGACAGGAATGATATTTTGTGCCATCATGACCACTTATGTTTTTAAAGGTAAATTTAAAATTTTAAAATATTATTTTCTAAGAAATTAATTTTTCCAATGTTTTGTGAATTTTTAGTTTTAAAAAAAATATTTTCAAAGTGAAAATGTTATTTTCCTAAATAAATGTTATGAGTGATAATTCAAAATAAATTTTCCATCTAAGATGAAATCATTTGATGTTACTTTATCATTACATGGTAAATGTTCCATAGATACCATCCTTATTGTTTCAATAGATGGTTTGTGATTATGAGGAATATATGTTTATGAAATTCATTCTTTTTCCACATGTTCTGCTATGATGAATTAATGAGATGATCATGAATACCATTTCATTTATATTAGTTATCCTATGATGAAATGTTTTTTAATCCCATTTCTTTTCTATGGGTTATGGTATGATGAGTTTTTTATGATCTTTTGGCACACAAATATATGGATTATTTGATAGGTGGGGCCAATATCTCCCTCAAATTCATTTTGTAATGATTAATGTTATATGACATAAAAGGGTGTCTGGGAGTTTATCCCATGCCCCCAAAAAAGGGTACTTGGAAGGTTATCTTAATCCCAAAAAATAGGGTACATGGGAGGTTTTCCCAAGCTCTAAGTAGGTATAAGGGTGGTTATTCCAATCATAACTTATTTTGAATTTATTAGGGTGTATCCTTGTCATAATTATTTTTAAACTAATATGTATTCCATAAATATATGTATTTTTTAAATGTTATGATCTCATGGCTCATGTTATTTGATTCCATTATGATTCATGTATTATGAACTACCAAGATTTATTCCATGTATCTATTTTATGGTCTATGATATGATTCATATGGTTTTCATGTAATGTACCACCCCTCCTCATTGGAATCAAGAGTGAAGGGGGGTTACTAGGCCTTAGGTGAAATCTCCTAGACACAAAAGGATGGAATTTAATGAAAAGGCCCTTAAGAACATTTAGGGGATGATTTTCCATTTGAAATATAAACATCCAAACCACAATTTTATGACCAAAAAACTCTCAATGTTTAATGAGTACAAAATATATCTCAAAACATAACCAAACCAAAAACCATATCAAAGTGCAAGTAGAAACCAAAATACATACACAAGAGCACCAAAAAAGCCAAAAAACTAAAAACTCCAAATTTTTAATGTCCCGGATTTTTTTCTGTGTATTATTTTTAAATATTATATGGATTTAATTCAAGACTAAGTGCTGAGATGGCGTGAAATTCCAAGTAATTATGTGCCAGGAATAAATGTTTGAAATATTTTAAATATTTTAAATAACACATGAGAACAGTTTTCCTATAAAAGTATAATAACTTCTATATAGGTGACCATATTGTAAATCTAAGGGAGTTATTGTGTTCAGAGTAGCAACTTTACCTTAGGTGAGGCATAACATCGACCAACATTGGTCGACTGTGAATGTTAGTTTTTGGATGTTTAAAGAATAAAATAAATTAATGATTTATTTTATTTTGACATTATGGTGATGCAATGATGTGTTTATTTTAAATAAAAGTATTATCATAGACCCATGATTATAATTCATAACCATAGAGAAAAACCTGGAAACACTAGAGAAAATACTAGGTGAAACCTCTCGACAGATGATGATGAGACTGAAAATCGGGATCCTTCATGATGGATCTTGGATCAAATATTGACGGGCATCGTTCTGGATGAATTTAACCAATTTTCATGATGTGATGATCAAACTTCCTCAATGAATGGTCCAAACCCTAGGTAGAGAATGTTTTTTTAATTTCTTATTTTCCGCATTATTGGATTTAATGACTAACGTGGATCAACCCACGAACAGGTTCACCCACAGTTCGATCGTTCTTGAGAGAGGGTTTTGATTGTGGGTATTTTTTGGGGATGATTATTTTATTGTTTTATTATCTTTATAATTCTTATATAATGGATCAAGTCTTTAAATGAGCAATATATGAGTTTCTTTCCTTAGGTTGTTCAATTTTTCTTTTCTCCCCTGTGTTCTTTATGTTCTTCATGTTCTTCATGTTCTTCGTGAAATATGAATTGATGATTGTTGCGCCTCTATTAATTGGAACATCAATCTAAAATTGGAGATCTAGTCTCATGAAGACCTTGAAAAGGTGTGATGACAATGGTAGCGGATAGATCGATGTATTTTATGAGATATAGTTCTTCGAATAACTTTTGAGTGGATTAACAAAGGAAAAATTATAGAATCAACTGAGGCACGTGGAGGAAGAAATAGTGTTCTGGAAAATCCTAATGAACATGATGTGTATCTCAAAATACATTACATGGTGGACCTTTTCAATAGATGTTGGGGTTTCGAGTAGTGGAGAAGTGTCACAGGGCATGTGAAACCTATCATACAGCTTGTGGTCCATTCCCCGAGGCTCGGGGTGTATCTCATGAGTTACATAGACATAGGGTGGAGTACACGGCTTGCTTATATAACATGTACCCCACCACATGGACATACCCAGACATGGTACATGAGTTACCCCATGTACTGGTACATGGGTGGGTGAACACAGGTTGACACCGTGTACTGGCACACAGCCAGGGTGTATGGGTGGACCCTAGATATTTGTACATGGCATGTGATCTTTTCTACACATTGTGTATACCTCTTCTACATGACATGTTCTAATGACATGGGTCATTGAACATGAGAAATACCCTGTATCAAGGGACACGATGTGTGACCCTACTATATGTCATGTACCGATTTCTATATAGCCTGAATATCTTAACCACCATATCTGTAACGCCCAAACCCCAGTTACCCAAAGTCGGTGCATTATTACATAACATTGGCATGATCACAAGAAAGATCACATCTCGAAAGACCGATTAGTTTAGTAGCCTTGGAAACACTAGATATATTCATAAAGTTTTACATTAAATCATAAAAATGAAAACTAAAAAAACATAGACTCTATAGTCCACACTCTTATCCCCTCATACTATCCCTGCAGGTCATTCATAATTTACTTCTTCACATCCTAGGAAAAATAAAACATAAAAAAGGGGTGAGCTCAAATGCCCAGTAAGGATAAAAATATAGTGGAAACTTTCATAAATAAGAATAAACATTTAAGTCAATGTATAACTAAAACAAAAGCCTTTTAAACTTGAACTTCAACATAGTATGGTAAAAATAAAATGAAATAATTCCATTTACTTATTCACATAGATATTCTACTAATTGAATAATCACATGCAATATCAATAACCACTTTCATAATGATGGAATGCATAATGCCAGACTATCATAACCACATAGCCAAGGCCTCATGCCAAGACTTCAAATAATATTTTTTTCAAGGCCTTATGCCAAGACACTAGTTTGTCTCATGAGACCTACCGATGCATCGAGGAGCTATAGTGGTCTCCACCCGTCACATATTAAGTCCAATGCATTCCCATATGAAAAGGTTTAAACATAACATAAACATTCGTATTAAAACTAGCATACGAAATGTAAATACTTGATCCATAAACCATGAATGGTATAAAAATAACACATCCATAGTCAACCATATCAAAAAACCTTCAATACAATATAGAAGTTTTGTATCATAAAAAATCAACTTCAAATAAGCATAAAATACATCAAAGGATGTTGACATAGATGAAATCAAAACTCTTTTTAGAGAAATATCTCTTTTATTTTGAAATAATTTAAGAGTCATATATTTATAAAATAAAACCTTTTATTTGAAAATATTCTTATAATCTTGTAAGAGAAGCTTCGACGATTTTATAACAGTGGAAAATAGCTGCACCCGTCGTATAAGTTAAAAAAAACATTATTACCTTAATTCTGTCGAAAAGGTTAAAAAGGACCCTGTTTGGAAAACGATGGAAAGATTTCTTTATAAACCACTTATAAAAGTCAACAAGGGTATAAATGACTTTAACCCATATTCTAGTAAATATTTAAAATGTTTTGAAATACATTTTTAAGAAACATGGATGTGGATGATAAAGAAATCCCAGTAGATTATTATGTATAAACAACCTCGGATAATGAAGTGATTGCGAAATAAACCGTTACCTTGTACTTTTACTTGGTTGGGGGTAGGTTAACCTCCTGTGTAATGGTGAAATAATTGTTATTAAAATATACAAGAATAATATACATTAATATGATATCATATATGATCTTTTAACATTGATTTGTTAATAATATCTTAGTATTATCGTTGTTTCGGGGGTTAACTTACTCGTTTTCTTTTATATGTTTTGTTACGTAAGCCGTGTTTGTCATGAATAGGTTGTATATTATTCCTTTCCAGAATGATATCAAGTCCTTAAACATTATTTTTAATCATGAAATGAGAATTATACTTGAATGGATATGATGGAGAATGAATCTCATCGCGTTCGTGGAGACGGTAGTCCGTACGTACGCACGAGCGACAATATCATTCTTTTGATATTAAAATAATATATAATTGGATGGTATATCATGTATAAAGAATAATTATCATGTTATATTTATTATTTACATGAATTAAACATCATTATTATACCCATCCAAATAATAATGTTTTGAACAACAATTACACCACGACGTGGAGATGGTAAGCCGTACGTACGCACGTATGGTGACATGTCATTCAAAGGATGGATAGAATACTGAAATATGGTTGTACCATGTTTATAAAAACATCAAATTATATATAATATACTGGAGTTATTATTTGATAGTGGTAATGACAAAGAAAGAAGAAGTGGAAGAAGAAAGGAACTTGAAAAAAGGTGGTGAAATCATTACCTCTTCTTCGGGTTCTTCCTTTTGATTTGATCAAAAGGGATCCATAGATTGGATTTCTGACTAAATTAAGGACTCTATGATTAATTGAGGGAAGTTGAGAGAGTATTTGGGAAGAGTTTGGCTGAACCAAAAGGCTTTGAAGGTGTGAATTAATAAGAAGGGGTAGTGCCCTTTTATAAGAGGGGTGAGGGGCACCTTTGGAAAAGCTAGAAATATTATTTTATAATAAATTAATATTCGATTTCTAATGGCTCCAAAGTAGATTATTTAAGGTTTAAGGTGGGTATGGGTAGCAAACCACTCAAACAATATAATTTAGACAGGTTTGGGTCATTATATTAACCTTATCTTTAAGTATTAACTCTTAGTTAATTAGTTTCACATTTACATTGTCTCTTTGTATTTTTACATTATATGGTTAATTAACTTAATATATACATACAAGAGACCCCAGAGTGGACCATTAATGATACACCTATCATGATATAAGTCTCTTGGCCAAACCTTATATTTTTAATAATTGAATATCAATTAATAATATAATATTTGTTTTAAAAACTATTTTATGTCAATTTTGACACTATTCAATAATTGATTTTTGTAAAACTCATAACAGAATGATTACTTAGAAAAAAGTTAATTAAATCAATCCTAACATGTCATATTATCTTATAAAATTATTTTTATTTATAAAAAGTCTCAAATTACATTTTTTTCGGTACTTATAATATCAATTATTCTAATTTTTCATTAATTAGGCAATTACTGCATCACCATTGTGTCATAAATAAATTAAATTATATAATGTCTAAAAATTATAAATAAAATACCATTATCTAGGAAATATTTTTATATTTCTAATTAATATTTATAGTCTAAAATCTAATATATATAACCCTATGTAAAAAATTGTTTTTCTTAAAGATATATGCTTATGTCATTTTTGTATTTATTTTAACTTAATTAAAATAATGTGTCATTATCACTTAAAAGTGGCTCCATGGGGTCCAAAAATCGACCCAAATATGCCCAAGGTCAGAAATTTATCAACCAATTAGGTTAGGACACGTTTTAGGGTAATTTGGTATTATTATAAGATTATTTTTTAACCCTTATTTACCGGATTTGCCCTTTAACCATGGTAAATAAAATATTTACCGAAGTAATTATTTAAAATGTCTAAAAATAAAAGATATCTATGTACTCACTTTGAAAATACTGATTCCAAATATGGAATCCATTTTTCCAAATTCAAAACATAGAAGTGGTAGAAATTAATTTAAAATTAATTCTCGTTGTTAAAACAAAAAGTGTGTTTTTAAGAGATAATAACTATCAAAATATTGACACTTGTTTATGTCCGGTTTAATTGTAAAATTATGTACAATGACCAAAATTGTATTAAATGGTAAAAATATATTCTAAATATACTTTAAAACCACTCATATTCATAATTTATCACTATTAATTATTTTTATTAAAAAAGTTGTTTTTAATTAAAATTTAGTAATATTCACTATTCATCAAAATATTAAAGTTATCCAAAAAGTACCAAAATTTCACCTTAGGCTAAATTTGATACTCCGAATCCAAAAATGAAGTCCATTTTTAGAGATAAAGTTTATAAAATTTTAAAAAGTAGGTATTACTATTCATAACGGCTAGTTTGATTGGTTGTGGTGTGTGTTGGAGCTCAATGTTGCGTACAACACACACTATTGCATTATTCAAAGAGAAGCATACCGTAGAATCTTGGAGTGTTAAATTCTCCCCTACTTCAAATAATTTCATCCTAGAAATTTCTAGAATACTACCGCATAAAAAGACTCAGGTGGTTCTTCATCATAAGTTCCTCGGGTTCCCACGTTGCCTCTTCCATCTTATGGTTTCTCCACAAGACTTTTACCAGACGAGTCGTCCGGTTTCTCAGTACTTGTTATCTCATATAAAGAATCTTGATGGGATCTTTGCAATAATACAAATTGGGTTCTAGTTATAATTCCTCATAGGTGAGTACATGCGTTGGGTCAGGCATGTATTTCCACAACAGAGATACATGGAACACATCGTGAACTTTCAAGATATTTGGCGGCATTGCCAAACGGTAAGCTACAACCCCAATTCATTCTAGAATTTCGAAAGGTCTGATGTACCTGGGACTCAATTTACCTTTCTTACCAAAATGTATGACTCCCTTCCATGGATATACCTTCAGGAAAACATGATCACCGACTTGAAATTCCAAATCCTTCCTTTGATTATCAGCATAGCTCTTCTGCCTACTTTGAGCTGCTTTGATGTGATTTTGGATTACCTTCACCTTTTCCATCATTTCCTCCACCAGTTCTAGTCCTACAAGTTTTCTTTCACCAACTTCATCCCAACTGGTTGGTATGTGATATCTCTTTCCATATAACGCTTCATATGGTTCCATCTAAATACTCGAATGGAAGCTATTGTTATTGGAAAATTCTACCAGAGGTAAATATTGATCCCACATACCCTGAAAGTCAAGTGAGAAGGATCTCAACATGTCTTATAAGGTTTGAATAGTTTGTTCTGATTGTCCATCTGTTTGAGGGTGGTAGGCAGTACTCAAATTAAGTTCAGTATCCAAGGCTTTCTGAAGACTTTTCCAGAATCTTGAAGTAAAACGGGGATCATGATCAGAAACAATCGATAGGGGTACTCCATGAAGTCTCACCACTTCATTAATATATAGTCTTGCTAAACGTTCCAGTGGTATATCTTCTCTTATAGCAAGAAAATGTTCTGACTTGGTAAGACGATCAACAATAACCCATATTGTATCGTTCCTTCTAGGAGTCTTTGGTAGCCCCATGAAAAATTCCATCGTAATATTGTCCCATTTCCACTCCGGTATGGGAAGAGGTTGCATGACTCCTCCAGGTTGTTACCTTTCAGCTTTCACTTGTTGAAAAACCATACATCTTGACACAAAATCAGTAATCTCTCTCTTCATGTTGTCCCACCAAAAATGTTCCTTCAAATCTCTATACATTTTGGTGCTCCGAGGGTGTATAGAGAAATTGGAACTATGAGAATCATCCAGCAATTCCCTTTTTAGATCAGTTATATCGGGAACACAAAGTCTCTTCCATAATTTCAAAATTCTTTCTTCATACACAAAGTCTCTCAATCTCCTATCATTCACAACTTTAATCTTCTTTTGAAATTCTTCATCATCAGTCTGAGAACTCTTAATCCTTTCTAGTAAAGATGGTTTGGCAACCATTTTAAAAAGCATTGATGTTTCACCTTCCATAGTTATTCCTATGTCCATCTTCACTAGATCCATGAAAATTGGATCCCTTTCAATTCTCATATTGTTCAAAACTCCATGATATTTTCTGCTCAAAGCATATTCCACCTTGGTTGCTTTCCCCGGGTGGCAGTGTATCATACAATCATAATCCTTGAGTAATTAAAGTCATCTCCTTTGCCTCATGTTGAGTTATTTTTGTGAGAAAATATACTTCAAACTCTTGTGATCAGTATAAATCTCACATTTTTCACCGTAGAGGTAGTTCCTCCATATCTTCAAAGCAAAGATCACAGTTGCTAACTCAAGATCATGAGTATGATAGTTTTGTTCATGGATTTTCAACTATCATGATGCATAGGAAATAACCCTATCATTCTGCATAAGGACACAACCAATTCCTTTCTTCGATGCATCACTATAAAAAACGAACCAATCATTTCCTGATGGTAGAGTCAATATAGGAGCATTGACTAATCTTCTCTTTAGTTATTCGAAACATTCTTCACACTCTTTTTTTCAAACAAATTTAACCCCTTTACGTGTGAGCTTTGTTAATGGGTTATCCAACTGGGCAAAATTCTGGACGAAACGTCGATAATAACCTGTTAAACCAACAAAACTATGTACCTCAGTTATACTCATCAGTGCAGGCCATTCTTGGATTGCCTTGGTCTTAGAAGGATCAACAGAGATTCCATCTTTAGAGATGATATGACCAAGAAAAGAAATCTCCTAAAGCCAAAATTCACACTTGCTAAACATCCCATATAATTCATGTCTTCTCAGAGTCTTCCGGATAATGCGCAAGTGATTTTCATGATCTTCGTATATTTTAGATTATACCAAGATATCATCAATAAATACCATGACAAATTCATCGATATATTCCTTGAAAACTATATTCATCAGATCCATGAATACAGAGGGTGCATTAGTCAATCCAAAAGGCATTATTGTAAACTCGTAATGCCCGTACCTGGTTTGAAATGTTGTCTTTGGAATGTCTTCCTTCTTCACAAACAACTGATGGTTTCCAGATTGAAGGTTAATCTTTGAAAAGTATTGAGCTCCATGCATTTGGTCAAATAAATCGTCAATGCGAGATAGGGGATACTTGTTCTTTATTGTTATAGCATTGATATCCCTATAGTCGATACATAACCTCATAGATCCATCTTTCTTTTTAACAAAAAGAGCAGGGGCTCCCCATGGAGAAACACTATGTCGAATAAATCCCTTATTACTCAATTATTCTAGTTTTTTCCTTAGTTAGACTAATTCCAAAATGGACATTCTATAAGGGGTCTTCGATATAGGCCTTGATCCAGGAATTAAATCAAGGGAAAACTCAACTTCTCATTCTGGAGGATGTCCAGGTAAATCTTCCGGAAACAAATCTACATATTCTTTCACAATAAGTACATCCTCTATTTGAGCATTCCTTTCCTCACTCACAGTCATTTCATTCTCTTCCTCCCCAATAATAGAATTTAGTTGAGCTACTAGGGGTTGATCTAGATAATAATTAGGTGGTGAAGATTCTTCTCTAAATATAAGGTGTTCCTTTTCATCATCATCAAAAATTGTAACTTCTTTCTTCCCCTTGCAATCACGAGCTTGGTGGCCTTTTTCACCACACTTGTAACAGACTCTCGTTCCTTTTAAGCAAGTATCGGGGTGTTTCTTCCCACATTTACTACAGGATGGATATTCAACATTTCCCTTCTTCCCTTTATTTCCATTCCCATATTGATCAGCAGATCTCTTCTTCTCTTGCTTTGCTTTAAAGTCATATGACTTAAATAATTCTTTCTCTGTCTTGATAGCACATGAGACAATGTCTTCGTACGACAAGAAGGATTGTGAGACTAATGCTCAATGGATAAATGGTTTAAACCCATCAAAGAAACGATCATTATTACTTCTTAGGTTATGTATATAATCTCCATCATACCTTTCCAACCTTGTAAAGTTAGCCTCATACTTTGCGACATTCTCATCATCCCCTTTGTCTTAGACTCAAAAATTGTCTTTCCATATCTGCTCAATGGTCACGAGGAAAGTATTTTTATAAAAATAGATATTTGAACACCCTCTATTCCATATTTGATACTTCATCATCTTCCTTCATGTTTTTAATCAATGACCACCATTGATCAGCATCTCCAGTGAGGCGGTAAACTGCCATGATAACTTTTTCTCTATCACTACTTCCCAAAGCCTGAAATATTTTCTCTAGGGAACTTATCCATTGCTTAGATACTAAGGGATTTGTACTCCCATTGAACTTCAGTGGTTGTTGCCTCATGAAGCTATCTAAAATTTATCCTCCACACTGCGGATCAGGGTGATCCATATGGGAAAGGTTGTTATTCATAACCTGAGTGAGTTGTCCCAGTATGGTGATTAGCTGATCGGCACCAGTTGCATCACCAGCTCCACTATAATTATCTTGGGCAGGAGGTAAATCCCTACATGGAGTGCGTGCATTGATACGGTTTCCATTTCTTCCACTAGGTTTCATTTCTAAACAATGGCATAAACTAGATCAGTTTATGAATCAAAATACATAATTCCATACTTATAAAACACTTAACATAAATTGAATCATTTATGGATATAATCCATAATCATAAAAATGTTTTATTTAAGGAAGTATATACTCATAAACCCTTCATAATGATTTTTAAATAAAATGAGAGTTATCCTAAGAATATCCCCTGGGAGTGTTGTAACCAAGAGTGCAGCAAGGCTCGTTGTCATGCACCAGTTCCCGTTCGAGTCTAGCTCAAAGCTGTGTTTTCGGGTTTTACCCCTAGGTACATCTGTGCCAGAACCGCCTCTACCTGCTCGTATCCATACATGGATGAATTTCTCATAAAAGTCACAAAATCTCTACAATACCAAAATTCTAGGAAGTTATTCTATACTAATCCTCAAAGTACATCTTAAATCTATGTGCTCTAATCAGAGTTTATTAAATCTAGCTTCCAAGGTTTCTACTAAACTTCCTCTACTACCAACTGTAATGCCCCGACCCCTGTTACCCAGAGTTGGTGCATTATTACATAACATTGGCATGATCACAAGAAAGATCAAATCTCGAAAGACCGATTAGTTTAGTATCCTGGGAAACCCTAGATATATTCATAAAGTTTTTCATTACATCATAAAAATGAAAACTAAAACAACATAGTATCCATATTCCACACTCTTATCCCCTAATACTATCCCTGTAGGTCATTCATAGTTTACTTCTTCACATCCTGGGTGAAATAAAACATAGAAAATGGGTGAGCTCAAATGCCCATTAAGGATAACAATATAGCGGAAACTTTCATAAATAAGAATAAACATTTAAGGCAATGTATAACTAAAACAAAAGCCTTTTAAACTTAAACTTCAAGATAGTATGGAAAAAATAAAATTAAATAATTCCATTTACTTATTCACATGGATATTCTACTAATGGAATAATCACATGAAATAGCAATAACCACTTTCATAACGATGGAATGCATAATGTCAGACTATCATAACCACATAGCCAAGGCCCCGTTCCAAGAATACAATTAAGATTTTTCCAAGGCCTTGTGCCAAGACACTAGTTTGTCTCATGAGACCTACCGATGCATCGAGGATCTATAGTGGGCTCCACCCGTCACATATTAAGTCCAATGCATTCCCATATGAAAAGGTTTAAACATAACATAAACATTCGTATTAAAACTAGCATACAAAATTTAAATACTTCATCCATAAACCATGAATGGTATAAAAATAACAAATCCATAGTCAAACATATCAGAAAACCTTCAATACAATATAGAAGTTTTGTATCAAAATAAATAAACTTCAAATAAGCGTAAAATCCATCAAAGGATGTTGACATAGATGAAATCAAAACTCTTTTTAGAGAAATATCTCTTTTATTTTGAAATCATTTAAGAGTCATATATTTATAAAATAAAACATTTTATTTGAAAATATTCTTATAAGCTTGTAAGGGAAGCTTCAAATATTTTATAATGGTGGAAAATAGCTGCACCCGCTGTATAAGTTAAAAAAACATTCGTATCTTAATTCTGTCGAAAAGGTTAAAAAGGACCCTATTTGGAAAATGACGGAAAGATTCATTTATAAACCACTTATAAAAGTAAAAAAAGGGTATAAATGTCTTTAACCATATTCTAGTAAATAGTAAAAATGTTTTGAAATACACTTTTAAGAAACATGGATGTGGATGATAAAGAAATCCAAGTAGATTATTACTTATAAACAACCTCAGATAATGAAAAGATTGTGAAATAAACCCTTACCTTGTACTTTTACTTGGTTGGGGGTTGGTTAACCTCCTATATAATGGTGAAATAATTGTTATTAAATTATACAAGAATCATATACAGCAATATTATATCATATATGATCTTTTAACATTGATTTGTTAATATAATCTTAGTATTATCGTTGTTTCGGGTGTTAACTTACTCATTTTCTTTTATATGTTTTGTTACATAAGCTGTGTTTTTCATTGATAGGTTGTATATTTTTCCTTTAAAGAATGATATCAAGTCCTTAAAAATTATTTTTAATCATCAAATGAGAATTATACTTGAATGGATACGATGGATAATGAATCTCATCGCGTTCGTGGAGACGGTAGTCCGTACGTACGCACGAGCGACAATATCATTCTTTTGATATTAAAATAATATATAATTGGATGTTATATCATATATACAGATTCATTATCATGTTATATTTATTATTTACATGAGTTACACATCATTATTATACCCATCCAAAAAATAATGTTTTTAATAACAATTACACCACGACGTGGAGACGATAAGCCGTACATACGCACGTATGGTGACATGTCATTCAAAGGATGGATAGAATACTGAAATACGGTTTTACCATGATTATAATAACATAAAAGTATATATAATATACTGGAGTTATTATTTTATAATGGTAATAAAAAATAAAGAAGAAGTGTAAGAAGAAAGGAACTTGAAAAAGGGTGGTGAAATCATTACCTCTTCTTCGGGTTCTTCCTTTTGATTTGATCAAAAGGGATCTTTAGGATGGCTTTATGACTAAAGGAAGGACTCTAGGATGAAGTGAGGGAAGATGAGAGAGTATTTGGGCAGAGTTTGGCTGAACCAAAAGGATTTCAAGGTTTGAATTAATGAGAATGCGGAGTGCCCTTTTATAAGAGGGGTGAGGGGCACCTTTGGAAAAGCTAGAAATATTATTTTATAATAAATTCATATTCAGTTTATAATGTCTCAAAAGTGGATTATTTAAATGTTAAGGTGGGGATTGGTTGAAAACCACTCAACCAATATAATTTAGATAGGTTTGGGTCATTATATTAACCTTATCTTTAAGTATTAACTCTTAGTTAATTAGTTTCACTTTTACAATGTCTCTTTGTATTTTTGTATTATATGGTTAATAAACTTAGTATATACATCCAAGAGACCCCCAAGTGGTCTATTAATGATAAAAATATCATGATATAAGTCTCTTGTCCGAACCTTAGATTTTTAGGAATTTAATATCAATTAATAATATAATTGTTTTTAAAAAAACTCTTTTATGTCAATTTTGACACTATTCAATAATTGATTTTTGTAATACTCATAACAGAATTATTAATTCAAAAAAAGTTAATTAAATCAATCATAACATGTTATAATATCCTATAGAAGTATTGGTATTTATAAAAAGTGTCAAATTACATTTTTCTGGGTATTTATAATATCAATTATTCTAATTTTTCATTAATTAGGTAATTACTACATCACCATTGTGTCATAAATAAATTAAATTATATAATGTCTAAAAATTATAAATAAAATACCATTATGTAGGAAATATTTTTATATTTCAAATTTATATTTACAGTTTAAAATTAAACATATATAACCCTATGTGAAATTTTGTTTCTAAAATATATATTTTTATGTCATTTTTGTATTTATTTTAACTTAATTAAAATAAAGTGTCATTATCAATTACAAGTGGCTCCATGGGGTCCCAAAATCGACCCCAATATGACCATGGTCGGACATGTGTCAACCAATAAGGTTAGGATATGTTTTAGGGTAATTTATTATTATTATAATATTATTTTTTAAGCCTTATTTACCAGATTTATTCTTTATCCATGGTAAATAAAATATTTACCGAAGTAATTATTCAAAATGTCTAAAAATAAAAGTTACCTATTTACTCAATTTGAACATACTGATTTCAAATATGTAATCCATTTTTCTAAATTCAAAACACAGAAGTGGCAGAAATTAATTTAAAATTAATTCTCGTTGTTAAAACAAAAATCCTATTTTTAAGAGATAATAACTATCAAAAGATTGACACTTGTTTATGTCCAGTTTAATTGTAAAATTATATAAAATGACCAAAATTGTATTAAATGATAAAAATATATTCTAAGTATACTTTAAAACCACTCAAATTCATAATTTATCACTATTAATTATTTTGATTAAAAAAGTTGTTTTTAATTAAAATTTAGTAATTTTCACTATTCATCAAAATATTAAATTTATCCAAAAAGTACCAAAATTTCACCTTAGGCTAAATTCGATAATTCGAATCCAAAAATGAAGTCCATTTTGAGAGATAAAATTTATAAAATTTTAAAAAGTATGTATTACTATTCATAACGGCTAGTTTGATTGGTTGTGGTGTGTGTTGGAGCTCGATGTTGCATACAACACACATTATTTCATTATTCAAAGAGAAGCGTACTATAGAAGCTTGGGGTATTACAATATCTAGAACAAGTTTTGTTAGGGTTGGTTCCCTTTATTTTTCTATGAAGGCTAAATGGTATCATTTTCTATTCATAGGAGTATGGTACCTTCAGCAGAATTTTACTGGATATTGTTAGGAGTCCCCTCTAAGAGGCCTGGAGGATGATCATATATCCATTCTTGTACCCTAATTTGAGTCTTGGTATAAGCATTACCAATACTAATTGATTTTAATCCTATAATTATCAGGTGAAATTGGATGAGTCACAGTATCACTCAAGGTTCCAGGTGCAGCGAAAGCGTAGTTGGGACAGTACCCAACATTGGTTTTTACCATGATCAGTGATTATTTCGGGATTAATACAACAATGAACACCGGTCTCCATGAAATAAAATCAAAGATTTAGATAAATAAGAAAGTGTCTTGAAACCTTTAGAGAGGATCTTTCACATCATGTTTATAATTAATTTAATTAATTTCATAAAGAAAAATAATACATATATCTTTCATATTTTTCTTCATTGATGATGTTAATCATCCAGAATGACCCTTCCTGATTATCTCATTGTGCTTGTAAGGATCCAAACTAGAATCCCACTAGCGGTGATCCACATGTTCTCTGGTGGCCTCTGATTGACATTGGTCATTCTTCAGGTGCAAGCGCAGAGAAGTGAGTGTCTTGTGTCAGTCGTTCTTGATCACTTGTTCTTTGGCCTTGAAGAACGTATCTTATTCTTGAGAGGAGAGAGAAGAGGATTCAAAATAGAAATTTTTTGCCTCAACAATTCTCAATTCACCAGGTGTGTGGTGTGGTGTATGGAACAATAGGCGTACTTGCTTATATACATTGAATTTAAATTACAATATCTAATTTCATAACAATAATTAAATACATTCATGAACATAGAGATAAATCATCCATTTAATAATAATATCGTGTCATTATTTATGGTGCGCCAACTTGTGAAAAACAGAATTATAAATAAAATTCAACAACACAAAATAATAGCAGCACTATTTTAATTCTTGCTAACTAGTTAAATAATGATTTACCATCTTGAAAATAATTATTTTACAATCGGACCAACCTTGGTCCGCTCGAAATTCACTACCATTTATTGAAAACCCAAATAAATAAATAATTTATTTATTCTCTTAAATAAATTTTTTATTTCTCAACTAGTAAATAAATATTTATTAAATGTTTAATAAAATAAATATATATATTTAATTTAATTTTTTTGATCATTTTAACTTGAATAAAATTATCCCACGGTATTGAGAATAATATTTATTTCATTAATTAAATTCAAATATAATTTAACCGAGACCGCCAAAGATACTTAGTGTATGACCCTCTAGGATTCTTTCTCATTGGCATTAGGCAGGCTTGCCTAAAGTCTAAGAGTACTATCTGGAAACGGGTCAAGGAACCCAAGATAAAGAATATAAAGTCTCAACAATGACATCCACATACGATCACTCACTGTTTAATATAATCACTTTGTCGCAATACCTCATCAAGTAGGTTTCTTGATTGTGTCATCAAGTTTTATACATGATACTTCATTCTTTGAGTACCTAAAATAAACTCATCGTTCCACGATGGCCACGGAATTTCAAGCGATGGTGTTATTTCAATCAAAGGTCTAAGATATCAACTTCTATAAATGGAAGAGTTGAATATTTCCTTGAATTATTCATTAATAACATGTCACGTGTGATGCACCTAACGTACCCTACTTCCCACCTACTACCTGTGTGAAAGTTTTCGTCAGTAAATCAAAGTGTGTGAGTCGTGACACATATTAATGATAATCTTAAAGTCTAAGGATAATTACACATGCTCGTAGATAGAAATATCTGATGACACTAAAACGTGTGGAATTCTTACTAGGGGGTATGTTCTCATAATCTCCTGTATTGGAGATTACCAAGAGATAACTTTGTGAGAGGAAGTCTCATCTGCTTACGGGTACTTACACCTGACAGTCTATAAGCTATGTGTCCCATCATAGTATTTCATCCAACCACATAACTATATTTAAGAATATTATTATAGCATTTGAAGCTTCTCATCATAGTGGGGAACTTCCATGACCTTATCAATTCAATAAATACTCTAGGACATTATTACATCATAGTAATTCATAACAATGAAAAATATGTAATAATACATTAAATATCCACGTAATAAAAGTAAAACCATTTGGTTCTAGGACACCAACTCTTACAATCACCCCATGGCCCTCACTGTGATCCCCATCTGTGTATCATGATATTCCTTATTCATGGAGTGAGTACTCTTAGAGTGAATGTATCATATGACTCTTTAGATCAATCAGTGTATTTCTCTCATGACAGTTACCAATAAATAGTACTTTTCTGGTAGACATCATCAGTGCTATCAGACTCAGGAGTGCGTACTCCTGGATGAGTTACTTTGTGAAATCTTCAGACTAAATATCTAGCATTGGTATGTGGTAGTTGTCACTTACCTCAATACTAAATTCAAGGTTTGAGTATATTTGTATATGTTCTTGTTATATATACTATAGACATATATTGTTTAGAGATGACTGTACATTTACTTTGTGTATTGATATGTGGTTTTGGGGTGTCCTACTGAGTATTGTCATACTCATCCCTACACGTGATTTTCCTGCATGTGTCGTGTCTTGTGTAGATGAGTGATCTTTTGATGGATTCCAGGGCGTACCAAGACCACATAGATCTTCTTGAGTTTAGAAAGGTAGAGTTGTTTCTATGGATTTTAGTTGCAGTCTTTGTACCTTTACATTTACAGGTTGGACTTTCTAGTTGTTAGACTCTTTCTTTTGGTTGGATTATTTTCTGGCCCAGTTTACTTTACTACACTTTACTTTTCTATCATACTCTATTGGTTGGGTTTAGTGGTATGCATTCATTTTTTACCTTATAGGTTTTTCATTTTCATCATTTATGGCTTGTAGATGTGTGTGTGTGTGTGTGTGTGTGTAAGGGCACTTAGGCAATGCCTCTCATGTAAGTGATATGCCTACTTGGTGCTATTCACCAGCCCCTAGCCTATTGGAGGTGGGCTTGGGGAGTTGCAGCACGGACCCCACAGGGATGGGTCATGACATAATGGTATTAGATCTATTCAGTTCTTCCTAAGGATAAGGATTCTCTGATATTGGTTTGGGGAAACAGTTTTAAGTGTTTCAAGTTCATCTTTTAGGCTAGGAAGTCCAGTTTTGGTATGGGCGACTGACGTATCCATACACCCATACTCTGATAACCTACTTTTTGACTCAGTACATGAGAAAACTTGTTGTAGGGAAATTAATGGTACGTGCATCATATAGTAATGGATTTTATTTCCATGTCCTTCTTCATTAATCTCTATATATATACTCATTGACCATGGTACATCCTTTTTTCTTATAGGATTACTCTAAGACGTATACTATTTAGGATTAAATAGCTCGATCACATAGATGAACACCTCAGTGATGGTGTATTAGTATAAGGACTAGTTTCCCAGATGTTGCCTTCATGTGGTGCGCCAGTTATACCACCACCATTGGATATGCACGTGGTACCTGCAGTACTAGCAGATGAAGATCATAGGATGAGTGCACTCCATGAGTTTCAGAGACATAGGCCCCTTAGGTTCTGAGACGAGACTAACCCGCAGGTATTTTAGGATTGGCTTGAGGTGATGATCATATTTTTCCATCTAGTAATGACACCAACAGACCAGATGGTGATTTTGGCGATGAGCCTTCTTTAGGGTTCAGCAGGGTGATGGTGGTGTTTGACCACGTAGACACCCAATGAGGTGACTCTTTCATGAGTGGAGTTTGAATCTATCTTTAGATATGAGTTCTCTCCGGTTATGCTGATAGAATCACATATATAAAAGCTTCTTCATCTCCAGAAAGGTAGCTTGATGGGGGAAGACTACTCATCTAGGTTCATCAACCTCTCGAGGTACTCGATGGATATGGCTGGGGATCAGTACTTCAGGGCTCATACCTTTGAGAAAGGTCCACATTGGGATATTCAAGCCAGCTTTATACCTATATTCACTCCAAATTATGTTAGAGTGATCGAGAGATCTTTGGTGGTTGAGATATTCATGGTAGATTAGATACAACCAGTGATATTCAATAGTAGGCAGATATGTGAAGAGACCTTGGTACTGGGGACCCACTATCATACATAGGGATTTGGATGTGGGAGAAGTTACAGTAAGTCCCGTGACATGGGATCTGTGGTTCAGGGTTCTCAGTATGGATCCAGTCATCCTAGAAAGTGGTGATTCTACACATGTGATGGTAGGGGACATCTTGCTAGAGATTTCCCAACCTATCTAGCTATTGATAGTGGGATGATTGATGAACCACCGAGGCAGAGGAAATGAGTATAGTAGGTAGATTATCTAGGTAAAAAACATGGGAAAGGATATGGGAGAGCTGTAGGAGGTGGAAGACGTTTTGACATACTACCACCACCCCCCTGGAGGTCCACACCAGGCTCAGGGAGCTAGAGGAAAGGGGTGGTAGTAGCTACATGTGGTGGGGGTGTATGACCTATGGTCTCCATGAAGGATACAAGGTATGATCTATGTCTTTTATAAAAAAAATTTGTACTTATAGACATAGGTTTTGGTCATTCTTTTCTCACCACTTACCTTCTACGAGACCTTGAGATTTCAATAGAACCATTGACTTGACCCTTGCACTTGGAGACACTTGTGGGAAGAGACTCGGTGATCACATACATTTTTCGATAGTGTGATATGAACCATGGAGGTAAGAGTTTTTATTGGACCCTCTTGTTGGTAGCGTCGAGGCCTTACAATGTCATTCTCAATATGGATTGGCTATCTTTGGTCCATTACCATATTGACTATTTTAGGAGAAAGTTGTGGTGTGTCCACAACGATGGGAAGAGGTTTTCCTTTCATGGTGAAAGGGAAACCTAGGTATCATAGGATGATCTCATTCATAAGAGGGAACAACTAATTACTCATGATTTGGATAGCCTTACCCTTGGATTAGAAGCTCTTATGCACTTTCAGTTCCCACAAGTAGTGTCAGAGTACAATGAAATCTTTCCAGAAGATGTTCAGGGGTTACCTCCCTCTTAGGAGATTGAGTTCTACATTAAATTACACCCCATGATGACATTGATATCCTCAATAGTATATCATATGGATCCCGTAGAGCTTCACAAGTTGAGGGTACATCTGGAGGACTTGCAAAGGAAGGGCTTCGTGAGGCCCACTATTTCACCCTGGGAAGCCCCAGTTTTTTTTCCAAGAAGGAAAATGGGAGCTTGAGATTGTGTTTAGATTAATATAACTTGAACCATGTGACCATGAAGTATTTTTATACACTACCTAGCATCAATGACCACTTAAATCGGTTGAGAGGGGCATGATGGATCTCGAAGGTTGACCTTAAATCACATTATCTACAACTATGAGTACAATATGAGGATATACTGAAGATGGATTTCAGATGTCGTTATGGTCATTATGAGTAATTTTTTATGACCTTTGGTATGATGAAATCCCCAACAATGTTCATGGGACTCATAAAACAGATCTTTCAACCTTACTTAAACTGATTTTTGATAGTCTTCATCGACGATATCCTTGTGTACTCGGCGTCCAAAGAGGAGAACACGAGACACCTATAGATGTTTATAGATGTACTCTGAGAGTACCATATTTATGGGAAACTCTTGAAGTTCTAGTTCTGGATTCAGGTGCTCCACTTTTTAGGACATGTTATCTCATCGGAGGGAGTGGCAGTGGACCTGACCAAGGTGGAGGGAGTGTTAGCATTAGAGCCACCTGAGAGTGTGATAGAGGTGTAGAGCTACCTTGGGCTGGCAAGATATTACCATAGATTCATACATGATTTCTCTAGGATATCAGATCCTATGACAACTTTCACCCAAAAGGGGAAGCCTTTCATATAGAAAGAAAATTTCGATTTGGGATTTTTAGAAGTTTAAAAAGAGTTTAACAGGTTCTCTGATCTTGATATTTCCAGAGGAGAGTGTTGAATATATAGTGTTATGCGATGCATTAGGGACAAGCCTAGGTTGTGTACTAATGTAGAGTAAATTGGTGATTGCCTATGGTTCATGATAGTTTAGACTACATGAGAAGAACAATGTGACCCACAATCTTGAATTAGTAGCAGTAGTTTTCACATTGAATATGTGGAGGCACTACCTGATGGGAAACTAGTTTATCATCTACTATGATCACAAGAGTATCAATTATATATTCTTTCATGAGGATCTAAACATGCGATAGAGGATATGGCTAGAGTTCCTCTAATATTATGACTTTGAGATTTTCTATACTTCTAGGATGGGGAATGTGGTGGAATATGCTCTTAATGGGAGATCTAGTTCGCATTTTCTGAACAAGGAATCAGATCAATTATCCTCATTACAGTTATCCTTCATGGAGAGAGATGAAGTAGACTACCTCTAGTTGATGGTTTTCACTCCTCTGCTCCTACAGTGATTCAAAGAGGTATAGTTAGGGGATACCTACTGCGATACCATGCATGTTTAAATTTCCTCATGGCATGAGCCTGATGAATATTCACAAATTGTGGACCATGTAGTCCTTTTCATAGGATTCACAGTTGTACCAGTTGAATTGTGGGAGGAGAATCTTAGGTACTTTTGCACATCCTCTTTGGTGGGGAACCCGGGTGTGGTGAAGATTCACAATGACCTCTGGCATTAGTTTTGGTGGATAGGGATAAATAAGGCAGTAGTAGAGTTTATTTCTATATGCCTTACATGCTAGTAGGTGAATATTAAGCACCATGTTCCAGCTAGTTTGACTTAACCCCTTGAGGTTATGGAATGGAAGTGGGATGGGATATCAATGGAATTCATGATATGTTGACCACATACTTCTATGGACATGATACCATCTAGGTGATCATTGACCAACTCATCTATTGGACTCAGTTCCTACCTATCTGAGAGTATATTTTAGTAGAGAGATTGGAATGCCTTTACATTCAGGATATAGTTCAACTCCATGGAGTCCCATCGATGATAGTTTCTAATCATGATGGTGATTTTACATCTCTATTATGGATGGGATCATAGGAGGCTTCTGGGACTTAGTTACGCTTGATCATGGAATTTCATCCCTAGATGGATAGCTAGATAGAGAGTACTATTCTAGTTCTAGAGGACATGTTGCGGGCTTTCATCTTGGACTTTGGTCATATATGGGAGGACCATCTACCATTGGTGTAGTTTTCACACAAAAAACTACCACTCCATCATTGGTATGACACCATTCAAGGCTCTATATGGGTGACCCTATAAGTCACCACTCTACTGGACTAACCCATGAGAGTCAGCACTCATGGGCTCAGAATAATTGCGAGCTACTACTGAGAAGGTGTAGATCATCTAGGAGTTGATGAAGACTACATAGATCCATCATAAATTATATTATGGTAGATATAGGTTACCTTTTGAGTTCAAGTAAGGATACCATGTCTTCTATTGAGTATCACCTCGATGAGGGTAACATAGATTTGGTCAGGGTAGTAAGTTATCTCCAAGGTTTATCAGCCCTTTTCAGATACTACATAGAGTTTGTGAAGTGTAATATTTCTTAGATCTACCCCCACAATTGGATTGGGTACATTATTTCTTCAATATGTTGTAGCTGATGAGGTACGTGAATGACCCATTGAATATCATAAATTAGGGTTAGCTAGACATTGACAATGGAGCGAATTTTATTGAGTACCCAGTGGAGATTGAGGATCGATGGGTGAGGATCCTTTGTGGTTGAGTGATTCCTTTAGTACATGTTTGGTGGAAGAATGAGAATCACTGGGAGAGCACATGGGAGTCGAAGGTTTAAATTCATGTACAGTACCCACATCTTTTTGTAAATCCCTTATTTTTGGCTTTTCAGGGATGTAAATCCCTATGGTAGGGAGAATGTAATGTCAGGGACTCTTTTATATATATTATTTTTAAATATTATATGGAATTAATTCAAGGCCATACGCTAATATGGTGTGAGATTATGAGTCCTGGTGTTCCTAGAATAAATATTTGAAATATATTAAATATTTCAAATAGGGTGTGCAAGCGGTTTTTCTAAAAAATGTAATAACTTCTAAATGGGTGATTGGATCGAAAATTATAGAGCACCATTATGTTCAAAACAGTGTTTATACATTAGGTGAGGCCTAAAATTGGTTGATGTGGGTCGGTTGTGAATGTTAGTTTTTGGACGTTTAAAGAATCAAATAAATTAACGCTTTTTTTATTATGACATTATGGAGAAGTAGCTACAGATTTATTTCTTATAAATAGCTTGGAAGTGACCTATGGTTAGAATTCACAATCCTAGATAAATCCATGGAATCTATATAGAAAATTCTTGGAGAAAACTCTTGACAGAAGACAATGAGATGACAAATTGTGATCATTCATGACGGATTTGGATCAGAGATCGATGTGAACCATTCTTAATGAATCTCACCAACAGAGATGACGTGGCAACAAAACTTCTTCAATGAATGATGCAAACCCCAGGTAGGGTTTGTGGTTTCCAATCCTGTATTCTCCCATTCTTTTATTTAGTGAAAAACATGAATCAACCCATGAACAGGTTGACCCATGGTTTGATCGTTCTTGAGTGAGGGTTTTGATTGCAGGTATTGTTTGGGGATGATCATTTTATTTTTTTATTATCTTGATCATTATTATGAAATGGTTGAGACTGAAGACAAATAATATTCAAGGTTTGTTCCTTGGTTTGTTCAATTGTTCTTTTCTCTCCTATATTCTTTGTGATCTTCACGTTCTTCGCATAATATGAATGGATGACCATTGTACCTCCGTTTCTTGGCACAATGATATGAAATCGTAGATCCAACCTCGTGATGACCTAGTGGAGGTATGATGAAGATGGTGGAATATGGGTCAATGTTTTTTAGGAGATATTGTTCTCCGAGTGAATTTAGAGTGGATGATTGAAATCAGTTTTTAGAGTTGACAGGAGGCCCAAACCCACCAATTAAGTGTTTCCATGGCTAAAAGGCCTTGGATATTTATTTTTGAGGAAAACAGATCCTTGGATAGAACATTGAAGAATCATCTAAGGCATGTGAAGGAAGAACCAGCATTCTGATAACTCTTGATGAACATGGTGTGTATCTCGGAATACATAGCTTGGGGGGCATGTTCAGTGGTGGTTAGGGTTTTGAGTACAATAAAAGTGTCACATGGCATGTGAAACCTATAATAGGGCATATGGTCCCTTCACTGAGGCCCATTGTGTATCTAGGGAATTACGTGGACATTGGGTGGAGTATATTGCTTGCCTACACAATGTGTACCCCACCACATAGCCAGATCTAGACCAGATACACGGGTTACCCCATGTACCGGTACACGAGCAGGCGAATACGGGTTGACAACATGTATTGAAGCACAGAAAAAATACATGGGTAGACCCCAAATAGTATGAAACAGTGTGTGATCCTTTCTAAAAGTTGTCTATACCTCTTCTACACAACATGTTCTAATAACATGGGTCATTGAAAATGGGTAGTACCTAGGGTCAAGGGACACGGTGTGTGACCCTACTACACATCGTGTACCCATTCCTACATTGATTGAATCTCTTTTCCACTATATCTCAGACATGTTTTGTTAGTGTTTGTACCCTTTATTATTCATCTAAAGGTTAGTTGGTTTCATTTCCTATTTATTGTAGTATATTTCCTCTAGTAGGATTTTACCGGATATAGTCAACAATCCCCTCCCAGAGGCCCAGAGCAGGATATTATATCCATTATTGTACCCAAAGTATAGTCTGGGTATTGGTGCGACCAATCCTACTAGATGTAAATCATCTACTTAGCAGGTGAATTTGGATGAGTCATGGTATCTCCCCATGGCCCTGGCTATGATCCTCATTTGTGTATCCTGATCTTCAACGGTCATGGAGTGAGTACTCCCAGAGTGAGTGTATCATATCTATCATCAAATCGATTAGTGTATCCCACTCATTATGGTTCCTGACAAATATTACTTCTTGGGAAGGCATCATCAGTGTTATCAAAATCAAGAGTGTGTTCTCCCAGATGAGTTTCTTTATGAAATCTTCAGACTAAATCTCTAGCATTGGTATGTGGTAGTTAGGACTTACCTCAAGACTACCAGTTGAGGTTTGGGTATATCTAGATATATTCTTATTATATATATTGTAGAAATATATTGTGTAGAGATTATTTTAACTTTTCTTTGTGTATTTATTTTTTGGTTTTCAATTGTCCTGTTGATTATTGTTATACTCACCCATGCATGGTCTTTTCCAACACATATCATGTCTTTTGTAGACGTGCGACATTTTAATGGAGTCTAGGGTGGACCAGGACCAGAAATAGCTTTGTGAGTTCAGAAACGATGAGGTGTTCCTATGGCTGTGACCAGCAGTCCTAGTAACTTTTTAATAGGTTGGACTTTTTAGTTTTCATACTCCTTTTGGTGGGCTTATATCCTAGCCTAGTTTACTTTACTGCACTTTTCATTCCTTTCATACTCTGTTGGTTGGGTTTAATGGTATGTATGCATTTTGTTCTTTAGTGGTTTTTACTTTTTAGCATTTATGATTAGGGATGTGTGTGTGTATACAAGTACTTAGGTGATTTCTCTCATGTTAGTGATACGCCTTCTCGATTCTAGTCACCAACCCCTAGACTATTAGAGGAGGTCTTGGGGAGTTGTGGAATGGGCCCCACTGTGATGGCTCATGAAAAAAGTGGAAATAACCAAAATCACCCCCCTCGCAACAAGATACAACTCTACATTCCAATCCATGATATCAAGAAACATCACTAAAGAACTAAGATGCCGTGTCTTTACCTGTGTCTTGATACATGACATATGAAAATTCATAGTAGTTACCTAAAAAAGGGTGAGTCTAAAATTAGTAAGATTTCCCCAATGACATCCCAACTCTCATAAATAGGAAAAAACTTGTTAACATGTTTATGAAAATAGTTTTAAATAGTAAAAACAATTTATATCAAATACATAAACCATTTTTTCAAAGAAATCATCAACATGGACTTTAAATCCTTTCATATTTGATTTGGAATATTCATTTCTATTTCCACACACACAAACACACACACACACATATGATTGATTTAAATATTGATGGTGTAACTTCATTTCTATACTCCATCCCATTTTCATGGTTGTAATTCATAAACATTATACATCCCAATCAACTCAAGGCCAACTATTTATACCAACATCATGAAAAGTCATTTTCCAAAAACCAATTCTCATTCTAACCATTTTACAAAAAACCATTTCATTTATTTAAATCATTTCAAAAACTACTTTACATGCCTCAAAACCAAATCATAATTTTAAATCATCATATTAAAATTATAAACAAGGGGTTTTCCTAAAACCAATCAACCTTCCAAAATTTCTGATTCATTACCAAAATAATATTTCCATCAATATTCACACAAGAGTTTCAGAAGAATTTATAGAAAATCATTAAATTCAAACTAATAATTAAAATTCTTAATGAAGTGAAGTCAAGAGAGAATCCACCTACCTCTGAAACATTGAAAAAAATGAATAACAACCCAAACAAAGTTCAATATCCAAACACAACCAACGTTACCTTCACTATATCTAATAATATTTCATTGTAAAACCATTAATAACACATATATATATCCATAATAGACTAGAAATATGGTTCTAAGAGATATAAGAACCATGTAACTTATAATAATGAAGAAGAATAGGAACTTACTGATGAATCTGGGCCTCCAACACACTTGGATTCATCTATATATCACTATTAAATCAAAGGGAACCATCTCTCAAACCTTGGGATAAAAAGTAATTCAGTTTATGTGTGGATTAGAAGAAAAATTAGGGTTTAAGGGATTAATTCAAATTAGATCCACTTTTTAAAGAAGGCTAACTATGCACCTCAGGGTTTACCAAACCATGAGTCAACCATTAAGTTATATTATCTTAATTCCATAACTCATATAGTTGGATTACATGGTTAGACATACATTGTGCCAACTATGTTTTTCTATTTATTTCAATATACACAATTTCTATTGGTCACTCCCACAGTTCAGCTAAACCATGAAAAAATGGTGTTCTTGTCTAGTGTCCATTCTCTTCCCTTGAACAATTTCCTATAAATTTTTTAGGGTTTTTACGAAACATACAAAATTGTGCACCTCCATTAAATCCTCCAAAACATCAAAAAAACCCTCAGAACCTCCTTAAATGTAACTTGAACGTTATATAGAATCATAATACATTAATAAAGGGTCATGTACCAGAAACCAATGGTGATAATTTCACCCCCAAAATTTGTCTTTATGACCTCATAATGTAGAAAATCTATGTTTCCCTATAAGAGTTCAGGCCATTTCTCTGATATTTTCTTCTCATAATCCCATGTTTCTTCCTGAATCTGAACACATTACTATAAAACTCACATAAGGTCAATTATTTTACTATGAAATATCTTATCTTTTCTATCCACAATATGTTCAATCACATGAATAAACAGAGAATATGTATCTATGTCAACATGATCCCATAAAATTGCATAGTCTGGATCATGATATTACTTCTTCAACTAAGATACATGAAACACATTATGCACTAAATATAAACTTTCAATAAAATCCAATTGATATCTCACCTCACAAACTCACTCGAGTAACTCAAAAGGGCCAATGTATCAAGAAGATAACTTGACCTACTTACCAAAATGAAGATTCCCAAGCCTTGGAGAGATTCTAAAAAACATTTGGTCACTCACCTCAAATGATAATGGTTACTGACATTGATTCGTATATGATTTATAGAAAATTAGATCAATATTTATCCTCTGTCTGGTCAACTGGATCTTTTTTTTTATATCTTGCAAAAGGTTGGGTCCAATTAGTGAAGTGTCACTTGTTCCCACCCTAAAAGTGGATAAAAGAAAAGGAAACCTATCAAATTCTTCAAAATGAGCTAAATGTATCAAGGCTTGGTAACTGTTATTTACGATAATTTCACTAAATGTAAATAATCTTCTTATAAGCCACCAAAATCCATTACACAAGCCCTAAGAATGTCCCCAAATGTTTGGATTATCCATTCATAATTTCCATAAGTTTGGGGATGATAATCCAAACTGATAGTACACTGTGTTCCAAGGGATTTATATAATTATTTCCAAAAACAAGATATAAACTTGGGGTCTCTGTACTACACAATCGAGACTAGAATGTTGGGAATCTATACAATTTTTTGAATGTAGATATTGTAAATGTCTTACATAAACTTAATTTCATGAATATGTATGAAGTGAGCCAACTTTTTGAGGTGGTCCACAATCACCCATATAGCACCATGTTTCCTAACCATCCTTAGTATACTTATTATAAAATTCATGGCTATTTGTGCCCATTTCCATACTAGAATTCATAAGAAATGCAACATACTTTTTGGAATTTGATTATCTGTATTTACCTACTGACAAGTGAGTCATCATGAGACATACTTCTCTATAGTAATTTTCATTATAACCCACTAGAACTATACTTTCAAAGATTTATACATTTTCTAAATCTCAGGGTTAATATCTATTCTCGAATAGTGTTAGGCACTAATAAGTTTTTCCTGAAAATCCAATTGTGTGACCATCTGATCTTCAAACCAAAACAATAAATTCTCAAACAAATTTCATCCCACAACTAGATGCATATCTACTATAACTAACATTATTTCCATTGTTTTGAAGCCTATTTAAACAATTGAGAAAATCAATTACTACTAAATAAATCCACTACATAGTTCCCTTTACATGATGTATACATCTAGTTGAAATCAAACATCTACAGATACTCCACCCATCTGTGTTATCCTAAATTCAAATCTCTTTACAAGAAAATATGTTTCAAACTATTAAGATATTCAAACACTATGAATGTATCACCAAATATATAATGACATTAGGTCCTTAAATCATGGACCAAAAATTCTAATTCTAAGTTGGTTTTCAGGTTACTTTTTCTCATAAAATTGTGACTATCATGATCCCCAAGTACCAACTTGATCTCCCTACATGAGAACACATCCCAACCCTGATCCCAATACGTAAAAATATACTATATAGCCCTTCCAAGACTCTAAAAATTGGAGTATAGGTTATTACTTAAGTATATTATTATATTCTTTAAAATATTTTTAATATACCATGTTCTATTTGAAAGGAACATTGTTCTTTGTAAAAGTTTTCATTTGTGATTCCAAGGATGAAAAATCACATAAAAACTTTTGTAGTATCTTGTAAATCCATGTAAACTATGTGTCTCAAAGAAATTATTAAATATTATTCAATATATTACATCTTCTATCATTTTTTGATCCATAGAAATGGATTTTTTAGAAATTAAATGACCAAGGAAACATACTTCATGTACCTAAAAATCACACATTAATAACATGGAATACATATCATGTCCTCACAAGATAAACAATAATATCATCAAGTGTTTCTCTTTATCTAATTTTTTTTCTAGAATACACCATTATATAATCAATAAACACTACCACAAAGGAATCTATATATCTTTTAAATAATCAATTCATAAATTCTGTAAAGGAGAATGGTGAATTTATAATACTAAAAGGAATAATGAAATATTAGTAATGACTATATATTATTCTGAAATCTATCATTAGAATATCTTCCTTCCCAAATTGAAATTGGTGATATCCCAAATGTAATTCAATTTTTGAGAACCACTGGGCTCCCCTAAATTGATTAAAAAAATAATCAATTCATGGAATAAGGTAACAATTCTTTATTCTAACTTGGTTAATTATATTATAATCCAGAAAAAGACAAATATTTATATCTACATTCTTCATAAACAGAATCACTACTTCCCACGAAGACATACTCGGTCGAATGAACTCTTTAATTTATTAATCTTCTAATAGAAATTTTAATTAACTAAATTCTATAGGTTTTATCTAATAGAAAATCTGTGAGATATGACTAGTACCTAGTAGGATATCAATCAAAAACTCTACTTATCTTTTGGGTGGAAACCCTGATAAATTATCGACAAAAATGTCAAGAAACTTACCAACAGTAGTTGGAAAATATCCATTCCTAATATCATCCATAGATTCAAAGGCAAGTGTTTTCACCTAATAAGAGATGGTTCTAACCACCAATTCCAAAAGTCCTACTCTACTATCCTTTACATTCTAATATCATCTAAAGAGATGCTCAACACCATCCAAATACGTGATATTAACCTTCCAAGAATAATATTAAATGTGGTCCATGAACAATTTCAATAGATCTATACCCAAAATCAAGTCATAAAAATCTATCTCAAACATAGAGAAATCTCAAAGTAACTTGACCTTATCAATGCTTATAGAAAAATATATACACATAAAGGCGTGAAACACTCTTTTCCAAATAGAAGTTTGAAGTGTTAAAATAGAGGGAATAAAAAAAATAGATAAGCCCATATTATCAATGACATGAGAATTAATAAATGAATAGGATGCACTCGTATCAAAAAATGATTTTATAAGGGTGTAATTAAAAATAATTGTACCTATCACCATCGAAGGACTAGATTAATCATCCATGATCATTTTCTTAGCTCAATATAATTTCTTAGTAGTTGTACATTTATCTTTTTACCCAATTGAGATTAAACTGGTTGGGGAGTCATTGTATTCCTATAATAAGGTTAGATTTCTCTATTCTAAGAATGAGAATTATTCTTCTATACTCATCTTATCAATTAATACAATTACTGAGAAGCATAAGATGTGTTTCTATCACCCGACCCCGGATCACTATGATAAAAACATTGAAGATGTCCCATCTTGTTTTAGTTGTGACATGATCCAAGTGGTGTAATACAATCTCTCTTGATGTGATCTAATGAACCACACTAAAAACATCTCATATTAATTTTTGGTTAAGGATGAATATTTAATGATCCCATAGTCTAATTTTAATGTGTCCCACCACTCTAGAAGTAGGTTTCCCTCTTTATATTATTCCCAACATTATAGTTACCAAATATTCCAATAGGAATAAACATGATCCCTCTAACCATATTTCTAGATATATTCCTTTCTTCCATGGTCTCTCTATTGACTAGCACTATATAATCCATTGTACAAAGCATGAAAATATTTGAATAAATATTTTGTCATAATCCCAATGAAAAAATTTGTTCCCTCAAAGATTCTCTTGTAAAAACATATAAGGAATATAAAACTAAATAAATAAATTTACCTGCATACTCTATTATTGATATATTAATTCACTTAAAACTGAATAAATCCATTGTTATAGAAATCTGAAATGTGTGAGGATAGAATTTCATGTTAAATAACTCATAAAAATATTGAAATGTCGTGCCTTGGTCCAATTTAACCAGAACTACTAATTATCACCATCATCATGACAAATAATCTAGTATATACATTTCTAAATTCACATTCAGCTTTGTTAGTGTCCCTAGGAAATAGAAGATTCTATTCATCCTATTCAACTATACTTCTTTTTTTAGCTCAAAATCTCCTCAAAATACGGGTAGATTTTTGTTTTGTAACTAAACCAAATGGTCAACTCATCACGGTTAATCATTCCTAGTACCCTTATCCATATCTTGGAAATTCTAAATAATGATTTCAACTAGTTTTTGGTTCACCTGTGGCTTATGTGTAACCACATTTTTAGCAAACTCTTTCATTTGGTTTCTACAATGCCTACCCAGTTCCATTTTCTATGACTAGAAAAAAAACTCTATTTAGTCTCGGTCATTAACAACTAAATCCTTAGAAATTTTAATTTAAAACATCAACACATGTCATAACATATCTTTTCATAAGTTAACCATTGTCAACCTTTCAACCATTTTTGAAAATACTATAACCATACTTTACAAAATTAACCATTTTCACTATTTTCAAAAATCATAACTTTTTGTCCATTTGATAAACCATATAAATAAAAATGAAAAATGTATTGATATTAAGAATTATTACTATTAATGAATTTAATGAAACTCTTATTGGATAAACCCATAACGATGAGGTGAAAACTCACCTAAATGTTTCTTGAAACAATCACATACCCAAACAAATTGGTAACTTGAAGTTCAGCATAAAGAGGTTAGATACACATTTTTATGCTTTGTATTTCAAGTTTCATCAATCTTACTCCTTAATACCATCCCAAGTGATAAAATGATACAACTTACAACTCCATGATCCAAAAATTGACACCATTTGTCTTAAAAAAAATATTTAGACTGACCAAGACAGATACCACTTGTCTCAAATAGATATTTGAACCAATAAAAATGGATACCATTTATAACATCCTACCTATTCGGGTTGAACTGAGTATTTATAAGGGAGATACTAGCCCTTAGGTGACATCACTAGACCCTAAAGGCTAGAAATAAATGATAAGGTACTCAAGAACATTTGAGGGAAGATTTTTCTGTTAAAATAAAAAATCTAAACAACAATTTTATGAGTACACGAAGATCTATATGATGCAAGGGTCTAAAATAAAACTCAAAACATACCAAACCAACAACCATATCAAAGTACATGTGGAGACCAAAATACATACTCAAGAGGACCAAAAGGGCCACAAAACACAAAAAACCAAAGTGATAACAACTAGAAACACCCCAATCATACCAAGATCTAACTCCACATGCCAAGACACGTTATCAAGAAGAATAACTAAATAATTGACATAAATTACCATTACTTGTGTCTCGATAGATGAAATATTAAAATTAACAATGGTTCCCAAGTTAGGGGTCAGTATAAATATAGTAGGATTTTCCCCAATGACTTCCTGACTCACGCTACTAATACAAAACTTGTTATCACATTTTATAAAAACCATTTTATGTAGTAAAAACAACTTATGTCATAAACATAAACTAGTTTTCCAAATAAAGTATCAGCAAATCCTTTAAAACATTTCTCATTTAATTTATCATATTCATTTCCATGTCTATACACAAAACCACAAACACAAACAATCTCATTGTCACCATTGACGGTGGAACTTCACATCCATAATCCATCCCACTTTTATGGTGGTACTTTATGACTATTATCCATACTAATCAACTCACACCCAAAAATTTATGCCCACATCATACCATGTCATTTACAAAAAATCAATTCTCATGGAAAAAAATTCACATAAAACCATTTTTTATATAAAATCATCTTAACAACCACTTTATAATCATAAAAACAAAACCAAAATTTTAAAACAATGTTTTAAAATTAAAAATATGGTGTTTTCCAAAAACCAATCAACATTCCACAATTTCCTAGCCAATAACAATAAAGGATTTCCATCAAGAGTCGCATAATTGTTTTATAACCATTACCAGAAGAATATTTAATTATAATTGTTCCTTTAGGTTATGGATTAAGTAGAATCTAGATAGAATCTATCTACCACTCGAACATTGGAGAAAATGAAGAATAACACAACTAAACTACAAGATTCGAACACAACCCACATTCCCTTCACTATATCTAATAATATTTTATCGTAAAATCATTCATAAAACATAGAAATATCCATAAAATAATATATATATATGTGTGTGTGTGTGTGGTTCCTACAAAAATAATAATTGTGGATATAAGAATAATAAAGAATAAAAATTACTTATAGACAAATTTGGGCCTCCAACGCACTTTGATTCTCCTATGGATCACTCCTAGATCGAAGGAAATTGTATCTCATACCTTGTTAGAAAGAGGAATTATAGTTATGGGAGTATTAGGGTAAAAATAGATTAAGTGATTAATTATAATAAGATCTAATTTTTAAGGAGGGATAATTGTATGTCATATAGTTCGGAAAAACATTTTGGAAAACCATGAGCTTACCATGCAGTGCTACCGTCTTAAGGACATACCATGCATGGTTGGATCGCATGTTTATATAGCCCATGCACTAGATTAATTTCTAAATATGTTTAAAGATGCAAGGTTTCTCATAGTAATTCATGTTATTTTTTCAAATTGTGTTCCAACTGTGTTCCTACCCAGTGTCCACTATCTTCTATTTCATGATTTCCTAGAGATTCTTCATAGTTTCTCCTAACCATCAACATCCATAAAATCCCCCAAAACTTTGAAAACCCCCTAAAAACCTTCCAAAACATAACTCGTACATTATATAGACTCAGAATACCTAAATAAAGGGCCATGTACCTGAAACCATGGGTACTACATTTCAAATTTTATTTTCATATCTCATGTCATTTTGCTTATGTTATGCTGATATCTCCCTTATTTACCCTTACTGAGAGTCTAATCTCTCCATATATTATATTTATTTTACCTAGGTTATGAAGAAAGGTAATATGTATGATATGTCTATAAAGGGTGATAGTTATTAACAAATTTGTTGTATATCATATAGTTCAATTATGGACCACTTGTTTATGTGTCTAAGTTTCCAAAGGTATTGGAACTAAATAATTCTTTCATGGATTATTATGTTATGTAATGAATACTAATCTATTAAGATGTAATATTTATGTATCATAATTGTGTGTTTCTATAGTTGGTATCAAACCAAGGTTTAGTTGACCTTTATAACTTGGATGAGAAAACTTTAGTGGAAACCCTTAGGATAATACTACATATAAGAGAACATCCTAAGTTGTGGTAAAGAAAGGAGTGTGATTTTATAAGAAATTACATCCCTGTATGAATTTTATAAGTGGATATGGTGATTTAAAAGATATACCTAGGGGTAATAACCCTAAAAATAGAACATTTAAATAGAATTGTTCATCCCCTAGTGCATGAAAATAGGCCTTACTATACACTTGGTTTGAAACTAATGGGGGATACACTTTGGAAATTAAAAATATCTTTATGAACCATCAAAAAGGATTTGAATAATGACCATGAATGGCCCAGGCTATGCCAAAGTTGTAATAAGAGGAAAATAAGGTATCCTGATTTAGACATCATATAAAGTACCATTCTCATTTAATCAATCTCATTAAAAATGCTTGTTGTGTATGCTAAAGATCTTGGTTTTAGTAAGGAATTAAAGAAAAAACAATAAAGTTTGGTTAGTGACAGGAACGTTCAAATATTGAAGTATCTTATTTGATAATTAGTTATAAAAATTATCATTTTTCATGAAAAGTATCTAGTAATATTAATTAATATCACCAATGATTAGATGTTTAATTAGAAATGAAATTCCATAATGGTATGATGATCGTATCTCATGTCGTTGATTCTTCTCTAGTTGTAGTTTGTGGGAATTTTCTTCCAAAAAATCTCATTATTCTACATTCGGTTGAATTTGATGATATATTAGGCATGAATTAGATTTATCCATATAAATTACACATAAATTTTTGAGGAAGGGAAGTCACAAAAAATATTCCAAACCAACCTATCATCTTATTCTAGTGCAATTATATATATGAACATCTGATGGAAATCACATCCATTGTATGGGTTTTTATTTATATTCAGAAGGAGAATTATCTGATATGGTCTGGGAGAAACTCAATATCGATGATATTTTTATTGTTTAATATTTTTTTGATGCATTTATGAAAGGGTTTCTTAGTCTTCCACCATACCATGAAGTTTATTTTTCAATAGATTTCATATATGTTGCCACAATTATTTCAAAGACTCCCTATGGAATTGGCCTAATTGAATTTCAGGAATTGAATAAGAAACTTTAGGATAACCTTGAAAGGGGATTCATTCAACCAAGTGTGTCACCTTGGGGTTCATCTCTTCTATTTTTTAAGAATAAATATAGTTCAATGAGACTCTGTATTAATTACTGAGAATTGAACAAAATCACAATCAAGAAAAAGCATCTTCTTCAAAATGTTGATGACTTATTTGATCAACTATAAGGAAATCAATAATTTTCCAAGATTGAACATGTTCTAGATATTATCCATTAAGGGTAAAAAAGAAATATATAACCAAGACACCATTTTATACAAGTTATGGATAGAATGAGTATATAGAGATTCCATTTGGTCTTAATAAATCCCCTGTTATATTTATGGATTTAATGAATAGAGTCTTTAGAGATTAACTGTATCAATATATGGTGGTATTTATAAAAAATATTATTAAATATTTAAGGAGTAAGGAAGATCGTGAATAACACGTGATAATTTTTCCAAATACCCTAAGAAAGAATGAATTCTATAAAAAAAATTAAATTGTGAATTTTGGATATAAAATGTTTCATTTTTTGGTCATATAATATCAGGTGAAGGTATATCAGTCCATCCATCAAAGATGTAGGCTATTGAACATTTTCCTAGACCAACCATTGTAACGGAGATCCAAAGTTTTCTTGGTTTAGATAGATATTATCAATATTATTTGGATAATTTCTCATGACTATCCAATTAACTCCCCAAGTAAACTCATAAGGGAGACTAGTTCCTCTAGATAGATTAATGTGAGTAAAATTTCAAGGAAATTAAGAGAATATTGTTAAGTGCACTTATTCTTACATTACCCTATAGTGGAAAAGGGTTTGTAATCTATAGTGATGTATCCAATAAGTTATTTGGATGATTTATCCTGAAAGATTCCATAATTATATCTTATTCCTCATAAAAATTGTAGGTTCATTAACAAAATTTCCCAAATCATGATTTGGAGTTAACTATAGTAATTTTAGCAGTAATGATATAGAGGAATTATATTTATGGAGAAATTTGTGATATATATATTTATCATAAGAGTTCAAAGTATATATTTACAAAGAAAGAATTAAACATTTACCAAAAAATATGGTTATAGTTGATTAAATATTATAATTTCAAAACACATTACCACCCTGGGAAAGCAAACAAGGTGGATCATGCTTTGATTTGAAAGTATTGTGCAAGATTATCCCTGATGAGGATCACAAATGATCCAATATTTATGTATTTTCAAAGGATGGATCTAGAAATCCTAAAGTAAGAGGGGAAATATTACCTTTTTCACATGAGTGTTCAACCATCTATCCAGATGAAGATTAAAGAGGTGTGGGAGGATGATGTAGAGTTGTAGAAGAAGGTTAGAAATGTTCCAAATTTTAACCTTTATTATGATAGAATGATAAGGTTCAATAATCACTAAAAAAATGACTTATACCACACAATTTTATTGAAAAATAATATATCAATTATTAAAAATGAGCAATTCCAACATATATTAAGTTCTATTAGTATTGATTTTTAATAACAACACTAATTTTTACCAATGGATATTTATACTGATATAAATTATTCAATAACAATATATCATTTACCAATAGTTGAATCTATTTCTTTATTATATTAATACCAATATTTTTTAATAAAAAATGAATCTATTATTAATAATTCTATTTTAAAAAATATTTTTCCATTAATAAAAAATGTTACAACAAACAATTCACTTACAAAAAAAATATTTTTTTCAATAACCAAACAAGATAGACATAGTGTGTGTATATATATATATATTATTTTGATGACCAATGTTAAATTTTATTTCACATAGTTTTATTAAAATCATATCATAATTGATTTAAATTTTCAATTTTCTTAAAATATTAAATGCTTTTTATATTTTTTAATATTTTTTTGAAGTTTTATTAAAATATTATTTGTTTTTATATTTTTAAAAATTATTAATTTGATAAAAATTTAATTACTTTTTAAAAAAATTAACACTACTAAAACCCTAATTGGTTACTCTTCCTCATGGCCATCGCCACCCCCTATTTTGTGTTCGGCCTCTCATCTCGTCGCCATGCCTCACATCCTACTGCCTGGATATGGCCTCACCACCCATCATCTAACCTCACATCTCATCGCCCCTATCTCACCTTGCATCCCTCTCCCTCCTCAGTTCTCTCTTCACTCATGTTCAGTGATACATTCTTCTTATCACTTGTGATGCTATATGGGGTCAGTCTTGTATAGTTATTTTGGTGTTATTTAGGTTTATTTGAGTTTTTTATCTTTAGGTTTTCTTCCCCATCATTTTACATCGAACCTAAACTAAATTTTATCTTCCATCTATATATTTATATTTAGTATATTTCTATTTACACTTCAACTGGTTTCTATTTCCCTATTTCATATATTATTTCAGTGGTAAGATCTCAAAGATGGACGTCATTAATGGTGTATACAGTTTTCATATTCATTGGCACTGCTAAGTTTTGAAGGCAGTCCCCCATCCCAGAGTGGGATTAGTTTATCTATATTGATCTGATGGGTACCCAAATATTTAGTGCGCTCATGCCCCCAAGCATAAAGGGTGGTCAAGTCAGTTCCCTATTTTGGGTTTCTATTCTTCAGTTTCGCACATTGTATTTATTGGGGGATGTGATGGAGTAGTGTTTATTTGAGGTTTGGTTTTTTATAAAAAATGGTTTTGGAAGGAGATGATTTGGAAAAACTTTGTTGTGTACATGTTCATGTTATTCCTAATTTGGTTTCGATCCATATTGAATTTCAAGATTTCATTTGTTCTTTTGGTTGGAATTCCTGGTGTTGTATGGTAAAGATTTTATTATATTTGATGATTTTGAATCAAAGAAGACACTAAAAAATTAAGATGGAAGTTATTATAGGATGGATTTTTCTTCTCAAGACTTGAGGAAGCAGTTGATTTCTTCACTAACTAAGGGAGTGATCTTTTGAGGCAATTATTTCTTAATGATCTGGTATGTAATCATTCTAGAATCAGGTCTCTATAATCAAGAAATATCTTAGGTAATCTCATTTAAACCATGTAGTTCACTATACTATGCATATTTTAAAACATTATTATAGATACCATGTTATAATTATTGCCTCCAAAAGGATAACATAATATAAAATACAACACCTTAAAAATTCACCAATGCTATGGTGGTGCTCTAATCTATGTTTCATTAATATTTTATCTAATAATAAATGTCTCACCCCATGATATAAGTGGTTAATGTAGTACATACCAACATCCCCTAAATTTTATACTTGTTCTACATCTGAATCATCCATATAAAAATTTGATGATTCCTTCATAAGACTATATGATGAATGAATCTATGCTTTATCAAATAGTTCTTCATTCTCTTTTCTAAGTGAATTTATTCATCAAAACTGAATCATTATACAATTTTACTTTTTAGATCACACACCTATTCATTTATATCTACACAAACTTTTAATTGTGTTTGGGATGTTGTAAGCCAAGAAGTAGATTTTAATTATTGTCATGGGAAGTCAGTGGAAGTTTCAGCAACCCAAACAATTAATGAATGTTTTTTATTTTATCCTTTGGGACATGAATTATATATATGAAATAACACATTCCATCTTTAATTACAAGTGGCTATATAAGAAAAGGGGATTAAAGATAGCATGAATTGTATTATTATAGTTATAATACCTCCAGTGAAGGAAATCCCTCATCTTCTGTATCTAGAGAAATAGGGGAAGTAAGTTATCAAATCCATGTTCCACAAAAAACACTCTAAATCATATTCTAATGCTAAGAAAGTGTATTTTGATCTAGATGTTAATCAGAAAATATATTAAGAAGGATATTACATGGTTTTTGAAAGGTCTTTATTTACTAATTGTTAATGGATTTCAACAGTGTTTTAACTCATAACGGGTGGATTTCGGGTTGGATATTCAGTACTCCCCATGCATTATGCTCAATTTGTTCATTTTTTTTGTTTTTCATGTGTAGGTCTTCCATTGATAAGGCACTACAGTGCAAAATAAATCCACTATCTTAGGGAAGGTCCATCCTTGGGTTGGTCCATTTATTCACTCAAGCTCCATGATAATAAAAGGTCATGGATGTATAGAAGAGACCAGGTGGCCCTACTTGACTCCCCCACCACTTTATAATATTACTTATTTAGTTTCTCTTATGTTTTTTCATATGAAACATCCTGATATGACTACTTAGGTTAGTTATTAATATAGATATACATGAGGTAAATAGATATATTAATGGGGTTTTGTTCTGATTTTTTAATAAAATTAATATAGTACTTTTATTTGATGAGATTTTAGTTGTTTTTAAAGTATTTTTTGTTTGTTTATCTACAATGATGAGAATATTACATATAAAAATGATCCTTTTTCAAGGAACATTCAAGAAAATTACTTTGTTTCACATTGATTCTAATTTGTTTCTTCAGTTTATATATCAGTGGTATGATTTGTATGATATATTTGTAATATTATGTTTTTATGTTGGATATATTAATTCTTTAAACTATTGTTTTTGTTGGAAAAAAGTTACAGACTATATTTTAAGAATGTATCACTTTCCAGATTGAGTTCCCCTTCAAGATCTCACTCAAGGATGACCTATTCTATAAGACACAATAGGAATCTTACAGAACTTGATTAGGTTGGAATGTGTGAGTACTCTTTATTTTTATTTTTCATGTTTGGTTTGACTAAATTTATTATTTATTTAGTAAAATTTTATAATGTATATGATTAATAGTTTTTTATTCTATTTATTTTTTTATTTGGGAAAACCACATAAATTACTTATGCTTATTTATTCTTTTCATTTTTCATATGTTCTTTTTGGTATTTTTTATAATTCTTTGCTTATAAAAAATATAAAATTTGATGTTTTACATTTATTTTTATTAAAAAAAATACGAATTACACTCATTTTTTATAAATGATTAAAAAAAGTGACATGAAAAAATAACCTGGTTAAATATTAAGTCAGTTGTTTTATTGGAAATTCATTATGATTATCAACTCATTCGGATGAAGGATTTTCACATGTTTATCAAATGTATACTAGGAATTTAGATTGAAAATGGATTTATCTTGTATAATTTTATTCTTATTTACATTACTTATTTGATAATTCTATTGTGTGATTGTTCTTCTATGTGAGAAACAATACATGTGGTAAAGGGGGAAGGCTTCATCTTCACCTACATAAGCAGCCCTAAGAGAATTATGGAGTGCAATTCAAGTAGTTGGATTCATAATTTTTCAATAAGTAGGTTCTTATAAAGTGTATCATTTTATTCATTTTCATGTCATGGAATGAAAGTATAATCCTAAATGATATTCATTACTATAACATGTATGCACAAAATTGATAAGGTTTATTGAAGAACTCATCTGGCCCTGATCATAAACCCAACAAACCAATTTCATAGGTATTTCATAACATTTTTTCAGATATATCCTTTATTCATATGATCTTTTCTATTGTATTTGAACTCTAATTGTTGGGTTCACTAATTTTGATACCAGAATATTTTTTATAATAATAGAGAATCTCTTCAAGATATGTTGGACCACATGAGTAGGTAGTGTTTAACTTCTTTTCTATAATTATTTAACTCAAGGTCAAGGTAGGGTATTCTAAATTTTATCATTTTAAATAATACCATCAATTGCTAGATCAGATAATTTATCAAGTCATTTAAAGATCCTTGAATTTTAGGAAAAATGTTTATGGAAAACTTGAGGTTTACTGATTTGGATTTTTCTTGGTTATCTGTTTACCCATTGACTTCTCAAGATTTTTTTAATGGTTTTCAAAATTCTAAATTATTATATAAGCCTTTATTTTTTCAATTAGAGTGGTAGTGTGGTGATGCATGGAGCATCGATCCAGAGGATTTCAACATTTCACATACCTTTTCCTTGATTTCTTAGGCTCTGACTAGGAATTATCTAGTGAGTAATAATCAATTTCTTGTCCTAGGGAATGGATGAATGTGTGTCTGGTGCTCGTTATCCCCTGGTGTGGCCTGGATGTGCTGCTACTGGCTCACTATTCATGGGGAATATGTGGAATAGTGGTGCTCATTGATCCCTACTCTGGCATAGATGGGCTACTGGTATGGGGGTTATGGGTCAATACACTGGTCCTGGGGCATGGATGGTTTTTCAGTGCTCACTGGTCCTTGGTTTTGCATTGATGGATTTCTAGCATGGGGAGTTGTGGATTGGTGGGGTGTTGGATGGATCCTATTGGGGAATGGATATTTTATTGATTTATTTTGTATTAAATTTCATTATTAATATAATTTTTTTTATAATTTTAAACAGGTGTGAAAATATTGTTCTCTTTAATAATTAAAATAGATTTTTTATACATGATAAATTAATAAATATAATATGAAATTTTACATAAATAAAAAATTATAATTTTTATTCAAATGTAATTTATAAACAGATATTACATGTCTGTAGTATTATTACCAATGGAAAATTTATCATTAAAACATGTTTCTAAAAGTGTTAACCAATATATATATTATCTATTGGTAATATTATAATTGGAATATATTGATTTTATCTATCATAAAAAAATTAGTGACAGAGTTTTTACCAATAGTTTAGTGATAAGGACATATATGTTGGTAAAACATTTTACAAACAGAAAATTTACTTTTACAAAAAGATATACCCTTATTAGAAAAAGTGAAATATTTTGTAGTGAATCAGGTTTGTGTCTACACAATGCCATTTTTGAAAAAAAAAGTTGTTTGAGGAAGATCATAGTACTTAATTCTTTATTCATCCAAGAAGTGTGAATATGAATAGTGATTTAAAGAGTATTTCTTGTAGTATAAAATGAAGAGAGACATTATAGATTTTGGATCTTAGTTATTAGAATATGGAAAGTTGAGGCTAAGATAAAAAATTACAAGGGTATGTTATAACCACTACCCATACCAGAATAGAAATGGGAAAGCATCACCATGTATTTTATCATCGAAATCTCTAAAACATATAAATGGAATAATGTTATATGGGTTATAGTCGGCAACCTTAAAAATTCAGCACACTTCATCACTATCATAGAAGATTATTTTTTGAATCATCTTTCTAGGATATAAATTATGGATGTGGTAATATTGAAAGTAGTACCACACTCTATTATATCTAATCAGGATCTAAGGTTTACCTCAAAATTCTAGAGAAGTCTTTACTAATTACTTGATAAAAATTTTAGTTTCAGCACTACGTATCATCCTCAAATATATGTTTAGTATAACGCAAAAATTAAAACCCTATAGGATATTATAATATCTTCTTCTATGTATTATAAAGGTGATTGGGATCAACAACTTCCCCAAGTTGAGTTTTCTTACAACAACAGCTTTCACTCATGAATTCATATGGATTCTTACAAAGCCCTATATAGAAATATTTTTATAAATCCAAAATGTTGGGATAAAGTTAGAGAAAAAAATATATTGGGACCTAAGATGATGAATAAATAGTATAAAAAGTTATATCCTTTCAGAAACACACAAGGGTAGCACAAAGTCGATAAAAAAATTATGTTGATAATCCTCCACATGATCTTGAATTTGAAGTTGGAGACAAGTTGTTTTAAATATTTTCTCCATGGAAGAGGGTAGTGATATTTGTGAATAAGGTAAAACTAATCCCTAGGTATATTTCTACCTTTTAAATTAATTATCATATCGGGGTGGTGGATTATTTATTGGTGCTTCCACTAAACCTCTCTCAGGTCCATGATATGTTCTATGTATCTCTCATGAGGAAGCATATACCTAGTCCTTCACATAAACATACCTAAGAGGTCATACTATTGGAGAAAGATATTTCTTATGAGGAACAAACTTTTGAGATTTTGGATCATACAGAGAAATTTCTACTAAAATAATCCTGCTCACTTTGATAAATTTTTTTGTAAATCCACTAATTTGAGGAAGCTATATGGGAACCAGAGGATATAATGTGGTAGAAGTATCCTTAATTTTTTGTGTCAAAGTAATGTAATTTTGATGGAAAAAATAATTTTATAGGGGTTATAATTTAACACCCTAATATTTAAAGGAATATTTTTTAAAATAAATTTAATTTCTTCGATAGTTTGTGTTATACAGAACACTGAGTTTTAATGAACCGCGGTATATTATTAATATTATTATTTAAAAATGAATATTATAACCTAGATATTAATCTTGTTGGTACGGATAGGTTTTAAAAAAAATTAAAAATAATTATAAATATTTTATATAAATAAAATATTTTTATAAATATGTACATAATATTTATTAAAGTATTTCTATGCTTCGAAATTATTTTTTCTCAAAAAAATGGTTTTTAATAATTTTTATTAAAAAAATTAAAATTATTTTTTGAAACTTTTAGAAATTTTATTTGAAAAAATTGAGTTAAATTTTATGATAATAATGTCTAAATTATATTATGTTGAATTTTATATAATTTTCTAAAAAGATAAATTTTTCGGTGAATAGTGAAAATGAGGATTTTTATTAAAAACATTCTTTTCATTTTAAGAATTTAAAAAGTTACATATTGTTTAAAACTATTTAAAAGTAAAATTAATTTAATTATGTTATTATTAAACCAATTTAGAGTATTCTAATCAAATTCATGTTTAATTATGTTATTCAAACATTCAATACTTATGATGATTTTCCCTTTGAAAATATATTTTTCATCTCATGTGGGTGTTTAATTTTAAATTATATTTTCTCAATTATGTGAATTCATTTTGAAAAAATTATTCCACATATTTAATATAAATAAATATTATTATATAATAAATTTAACTTAATTTTTTGTCAAAATGAATAGTAAAAACAATGAAAATTAATTATCACGGTGAAGGTTAAAACCGTTTTTCCTAGGCTTAAACATAAAATATAAGGAATAAAATTACCTATAAACTTTTATAAAACCAATTTAATGGACATATTTTGAGATTATATAATTTAATATTATATAATTATCCATTTTTTAGCATTTTTTCATGTTTAATATGTGGGTACACCTTTTATTTTCAAAATTTCCAAGTGTTCCCTCTCCCCCACTTAAAAAGGGAACACCCTCTCCTCTCCTCTTCACACTTCCAAAACCATGTGGATTGGAAAATAAAAATTCAAATACATTTCTTAATTCCTTCCCCACATCCTAGATCCATTATTTTTATTATTAATCCCTCCAAATAAGGCTTTTGTTGCAAACCTAAGGAGGTTGTCTGAAGAACAGGTAACATTCCTAACTAAGTATTTTATTTTATTTCTTCTTCAAACGCATTCAAATAATATATCAATTTTATGATATAATATCATAATTATCTAATATATAATTTTATTTTATTATTTTAATTTAATAATCTACATATATCTTATCCTCCATCAAATGTTAAGCAAAATTGTCGATCATGTGTACGACGGACTACCGCCTTGTGAACATATGTATATCATTTTCCATCAGCATATCTCAGGGTTGGATATAATGATGGATTTAAAATATATATAATATATTTATAAAATTAGTATGCTTATTTAATTATAATATCATATATACCTTCTTACTTTCATATCTTTTTTAAAATTATAGCGTCGCTCGTGCGTACGTGTGAACTATTACCTCCAAAAAGCGATGTGAAATGTTTTTAATTTTATTATAAAATGGAAGGTAATAAGTGTAGATTTAGTGAATTTAAATTATATATCTTGAACAAAAATTATTCTATAAAGTTTCTATTCTATTTACCTTTATTTCATTTCATACATCAAGAAAATGGAAATATCGTTCATGTGTATGTACGACCTACCATCTCCATGAATGGTGTAACTCATTTTCTATATATAAATTTAATTGATTAGTATAAATAAATATATAATTAATATATATGATATTTATAAAATTTATAAAATTATGGATATTATGTAACCATGATAAAAGTAAAAGGATCTAAAATATCAAACCAAAACATACATGGAAAAAACGAAGCAGTTATTACACGAAATGTGATTCTAAAAGGAAATTATTATAAATGGGTAATTAAAGGTCATAAATAATTCTTATATGGTATAATATATTTAATTATGGTTCTTTAATAACTTTATATTAAACCTATACTTATTATATAGGATTTTCTAACTTGTATGAAGGAATTCAGAACTTAAGGTAAGGGATTTTTGTCTCAAATTGTCTTGTTTGGGACATATGTTATGTTATGCACCTATCTTATTTTATGAGGTGTATATACAGACCCTTTGAAATGTTATGACACTAATTTATTTATTATCATGATATTTAAAGTTTAATTTAAATTTATTCTTTCTTTGTTCTCATGATTCAAAAGTTACAGAATTATGTAAGGGATTTTTTGTCACACTTTTATTTTTGTGAGACACATGCCATATTCACGAATTGTTTCTTTTGTGAGGTATATATAGTATCCATAAATGTTTTTTATTATTTTTATCATGATAATTATGGGGATTTACATGTCCATATAAGGTTATTTATTTCATAGGTATTATGATTCAAATGTTACCAAAGTGGTAAGGGTTTATTATCATAATATCATTGTTTATTGGTATTGTTTCTGATTATGATTCTAATAATTAAATATTGGGATATAAATAATACGAACCCCATGAATTTTATTAAACTCTAGTTATTTCGTAAAATTTCATGTTTTTAATTAATTTTTATAACTTTATGCACTCAATAACCCCAAATAATGTTTTTAAAGAAAAACTGAATTTATTTATCTCTTTAGTTGAAAACACTTTTTCTTCCATAAACATGTTTTTATAAAAATGTTTTCATGAATGTTTTTACTCTACGCCAATTATTTTTTAAGGAATTTTTAAATAATTTTTAACTTTTTAAAAAAAATTAATCTTCTTTCTATTTTAGGTACAAGGCTCTTTTTAGAATTTTTACTAAAAATTTTAAAGAAATATTTATTTTAACATGTACCAAATGAATGGTATTTTATTCTATCATCACTACTGTGTCTTTTAAATATTCATTCATAAGTTTCCAATGTTATTTTTAGATAAAAATATTCTAACAGTTTTTTTTGAACTATTATTTTTAAAAAAATTACTTTCAAAGTGAGAAGTTTGTTTTCCTCAAGAAATGTTCCAAGTGATCGTTTTCAAACATTTTCTAGATACTCTTTGATGATACATAATTTTTAAAAGGAATATGATATTGGATAAAATCCTTATTTATTCTATATATGGTTTATGATTATGATCAAGATATGTTTATGAAACCTGTTCGTTTCCATTGGTTGGGCTATGATGAATTGATAAGATGACTATGAAACACATTTTTTGTTCTATGGGTTATGCTATGATTAAATTTTGATAAAACCCATTTAATTTATATGGGTTATGATATTATGAATGTTTTAATATATTTTGGAACATAGATGTTTGTATTATTTTATGTTTGGGACCTATATCTCCCTCCAATTTATTGGGTAATTATTAATGTTTTATGAGATAAGAGGTTACAGAGGGGGTTATACCAAGACCAAATAAGAGGGTACATTGGTGGCTATCCAAATATTTAAAATTGGAATAAATGGAAGATTATCCTAAGAACAAATATGTTACATGGTTGGTTAGCCCAATCATTCTGTGTTTTGAATTTATTATTGGGTATCCTTGACATAAAGTGTTTTATACTTATATGTATGATAAAAATATATTTTTTTATTCCAATGTTATGATCTCATGGATCATGTTATTTGATTCTGTTATTATTCATGTATTATGAGATACCAATATTTATTATATCACTCAAGTTTATGATCTATGATATGTAGGGTATAGTTTTAAAATTTAAATGTTCTCATACCCTTATACTCTAGTTATGTTTATTTCTCCCATGTTTTGCCTTATTGAGTATCTAAGCTCACAATTTATTATGTTTCTTTCCCAAGGTTATAAAGAAATCTATTATGTATGATATGCCTAATAACGATGATAGTTATGACTAACTTAGTGTGAGATGATGTAGATCACTTATGGACCAGCTGTTTATGTGTCCAATTTTACAAAGGAACTAGACCTAAATGATTCTGGTGTGAATCATTATGTTATGTAATAAATATTAATCTATTAATATATAATATTAATGTACGAGATGTGTGGGTCTCAATAGTTGAATCCCCGGCATAGGTTGTTAATTTTTTAAAATATTTTGTCCATGGGGTTGTGAGTGCCTATATAAGGGAGGTTCTTTATGGGATCAATAGATATAATGAGAAGTTGGTGCCGAGATATATCATTTGGAATAAGTGAGAATGGGGAAGACTAGGAGAGATTATAATTTTTTATGCACACTTAGGTCTTATGAACCAATTTTTATTTTATTTCATACTAAATCGCTTTGATTAGAGCATTTGGATAGATCCTGTGACACAAGGATCTCTTTTAGTATCATTTAAGATATTTATCCTAGATTCGATTATATCTCTAACTTCTAGGATTATTTCATGGAATCCATGTTCTTATTGTTTAATTATTCGTATTATGTGACTTGATATGGTGGGGTGTGATTGTCTAATTTATTCCTTATTAAGTGTGGATTTATTTTAAAATGTTTTAAAAATGTATTTTTAATGGTTTTAATTGAAGGAAAGATAAATTTTTTCTTTAATATTCTTTCAAAATGTTTCATCCATGAATTTGAAAGGGTTTTTCTTTAAATTTAAACAAAATACAAAGATTTTTGGAATGTTTTGATGAGAAATTTTAAATAGTTTGTCTTCAAATTTCAGGTGTGTGTGGGTTTAAAAATGTAATTTCAAGCAATCGTACCTAGTTTAAATTCGAAATTAGTTTTCAATTATGTTTTAATAATATGTTTAGTAGTTAAAAATATCTTTGAATTTGTAAACATGTACTTGAAAATAGTGTATTTACAATGTATTTTTAAAGTGGGACTTTAAAATAGTGGTTTTTTAATGGGGATTCCCCCAAGTGATTGATTTTTTCAAATTGATTATTTTCATTTAATAAATATTATAAATTTTTATGTGTTGTTGTTAATTTTACAAAGCCTTATGATTTTTTTATATTTTATTTTAAACTCGAATTTTTAGGATATAATATGAAAGAACTAATTAGATTTAGCAGGTGGAGACTTACTAAATTATTTAGTTCATGCCTATATTTTAGATTTCCATGTCTGTTCTAGCTGGTTTTATCTCTGTTCATAGATGTGTATTGTTGGATGGTGATTATGGGTCATGTGGAGGCTCATTATAGTTTTTTGGGGATTTTATTCAACTTTGGGTTTTTGAATCAACCACTTTGTCCTATTATATCTTTGTTTCTATTTATGTGTTTTTTTTGTTATCGTTTCTCTTTTGTTTTTTCTATATCTTTTATATTGGAAGTTTCATTTTTCTTACATCCTTCTGGTTGGATCATTATTTTCTTTCTTCTATTTATTTATATTAATTTATTAGGACAAAATCATTCCAAAGGTTTTTTTTTGTGATGCCTATGTACTAATTTCCATCATGTGGGAATCAGGAATTCCCTTCGAGCCCTGTGGTGGACTGGGTTGAGCGATGGGTTTGATGAAACCCAAGACTAGTTCATTAAAAACATGATATTTAATATTAGGTTCTCAGAGTGAACTAGTATTTAGGATAACCACTAATTATTTGGGTAGTTGGTAGTGTAGAGATAAGGTTTTCAGAACTCGATAGGTGGGTGAGGGGAGAGTTTCATGAACAATTTCTCATCCTGAGCCTCAAGCTACCAAAGGTAAATGAAATTTTTGTTTTGATTTTAGCATTCCATTTCATGATGTTTTTTCGTTATTTTTTTATTTAAATAGAAGTGGTGTATTGATCATCATTTGTATGGAATGAGTTTCCTTGGGGTTCATATGTGATGTATTTAGATGGTGATGAAGAAGGATTTCAATAAATGAGGTTCGTTGGAAGGTCCTGAAAACTCATGCGATAATTGGGCACTTGATTTTATGAATATTCTTGGATCAAACACACAATCATCATGTGATCATCAACCATGTACCCAAAGTGAACATAGTTTCACATCCTGGTTGATTTTTTTTGTTTAGACCCCATAATACTTGGATTTCATAGTGTGTTGGGGAAATGGGAAGGTAGTCGCAGTGGGTCTTGTGATATTTTGGAATCTTTTTATTTCTATTGAGGATCAGGTTATTCCCCTTATTTATGAAATTTTTTGTGTGATTTGAAATTCGTTTGTGTGTGTAGAAAATAAATTTAATGACAAAATTTTTTTTGTTTTAAAACAAGGCCCTAGTTCTTATTGTAAAATGATAATGTTTTGAAGAAATTTTTTAGACCAGTTAATTTTATTTTTTAACTTGTAAAGTGTTTTAAGTGAGAATTATTTTCCTTATATAGTGAACATTGTTTTCAAAAGGTGGGTTTCCAATTTTAAGGGAATTCAATTATTTTCAAAAATAGGTTTTGTGTTTTGTTTGGGGTTTTCCTTATGTGTGTTTGAAAATGATAAGTAACCTGCAACGGTTTCAAAACATGATTGTTTTTTACCCAAAAATTCAGTTTTTTTATTTAAAACAATTTGTTGTTTCTTTTAAACGTGTTTTTTGGAAAAATTTTAAAATAAATAAGTATATTTTGAACTTGGGATTAAAATGTGAAATTTTTTTCTTTTTTATTTAAAAATGGAATTTGGTTTTGAAGGTTTTTTTTAGAAGTGGGGTGAGTTTTATACATCATTATATTTTTGGGATAGTTTGATGTTATTTTTGGGGAATGAATTTGAAAGGTTTGATTTCTCAGGTTATTTAATGTATGTGTATAGGATAATACCAATATGTAAGTATGGTGTTTGTCTTGGGGGTATCTCCTCCTTTTAGTATTAACACTACCCAGCCTCTAAGTGGACTGGCATGTGTTGTTTCCTTCTCAGAGTGGTGTGACATGGATTTATCTTAGGAGGTGTTTCTTTAGTTTCTCTTTGGAGATCATTTTGGTCCAGTGTTTTAGATATAGGATCCTAGTATAAAAATTGGATTAGTAAAGATAAATTTTCATGGATATAATTATGATTCGACGATTAGATACTATTTAGGGAATCATTAATGTGTTTGGTTATTTATTTTTAGTGGATGAATAGTTTTTAGGATTTATTCTCATTGAGTTTAGATAAGTTTTGGACTAAGGAAGTTCATAGGTGCTTCATGGGTTTCTCGGTATGAGTGGTGGTTCTTTTGGGTTAGGTTCATATCTAATTTCCCAATGTTTTTATAATGCTTAGTAAAGGCCTTAGTATGGGCATGGTAAAACCTAGGGTTCTTGCAAAAGTAGTTGGAGGTGTAGTTTCATTCTTGGTTGGAATGTGGGTCCCTTCAATTTATTTTTTCAATTGGAATCATCATGGGATGGTATTCCATGGATTTAAATACAAGAACCCACATGTGTCGATTGTGACCCTAGAGTTAGATTCATGTCATGTAAGGAGGCATGTATCAATCTATTGTACTCCTTTTATGGGTTTCCATAGATTATTAAACTATTTTTATGATCCTTTGGGATGTTTCCTAGAGTATTGGTCTCTTTTTGGTTAGAAATGGTTGTTTTTGGTCGGTTAGGATTAGTTTTTAGTTATGAATCTCTTTTAGAGATTCTAATAATGTGGTTTTTCATTAATTCCATCTTATTTTGAGGAAAATATGTTTTCATTTTTTTCACCATTTCAGATTAATTCTAAATGGTGGGGAGACCTAATCTATGTCTCTTCCTCTTTATATATTTTCCTGGACTAATTATAGGTCAACTTATTCTTGTGGTTGTTTTTTGTGGTTTGAAAATCTATTTAGTTCCACAAGGACTTCTTTTTTTTATTGGGAGTCCATTTAAAATTCCTTCTCTTTTAACCTCAACATCAAACTAATACTTTCCTAGTTAAGAAACTATAATTGAGGGGATAATTATGAAACCCTTCATATAATTGTATATTTTATTTTATTTTATTTTATGTTTTTTGTGGACATTTAATTTTTTCAATGACTTTCTTCCTAAAACATGGAAATTTTGGAATTCTTATTGATGTGCACTGTTTTCACACACAGTTTAGAGTAAACTTCATGTTTACCCTTACACAATAGAATTTATTGTTTATTTTGTTCTATTCAAGGTTGGTCTGCATATTTGGGGCATGTTTGAGTCAAAACTAATCAAATCCTAGTGGAAACCATTCTAACTTATGGTATGTAATGGTGATGATCCATGACTTGCGCAGAATTTGGTAAACCATGTGATAAGCTTGTGAATTTTCTATGCATTTTTATAATATAATTTGGCGTGGTTAGGGAATAATTTGTCGAATCGTTTAGGATCCTAGGTAAATATTGCGAGTTATCTTTGTCTACATAGGGTCTTGAAAATAGTTGGCACATGGATTAGGAAAACTTGTGGCTAAACCATGAATCCTACTAAATTTCATTAAATGTAGAATTAACACTTTTTCCCCTACTTCATTTTTAATACCTGGACCTCCATTCATCCTCCCTCTAACTCAAACAAAATGGGAACCTATTGGTGACTTCTCTCCCCTTCTTACACTTCAATTTTGTGGCTTTCTATATTGAATTAAAATGGTTCTCTCTATGGTAATCCCATATAAAGCTCATCTTCTTATCTATTTATTCTTTTTCCTATGTTTTATCGCCTCTCATGAACCCTAATCATAATTTCGGTTGAACATAAAGTAGTTTTTGGTCCAAATCATGAATCTTTTCCCATGTATGTGTTTTATATGGTGTCTCCTGGCTTGTGTGATTCTTATCCATCGAGTGTGAAAACTTTCGATATGATTTTAATTAAACATAGGTAAGTGATTATTTTTCTCATTTGTGTTACATATCCTTTGAATTCTTGTGGTTTTGAAAATTATTATTTATTAAAATTGTACCCTTGGGTGTGTTCCATGATGAAAAAATTATTTTTTCAAATTATTTTTAACCCTTAGAATAGAATGGGATTAAATGAAAAGTTTCGGAAAAAAACCTAAATGGATTTTAGAGGATTATTTTGGTTTTAAAAGCATTGCTAAGAACTAGATTAAGGTTTTTAAAGGGATTGATTTTATTAATTTATTTTCAAACCATGTTTTTGTGTGTTTAAAAGTGTTTAAATTTTTTTTCATGGGGTGTTTGTTTTCAAAAAGGTTTTATTAACCCATGTGAATGATGATTTAAAATCCATTGGGGGATTGAAGGTTTTCCAATGTGGTTTAAAAGGGGGATCCAAAAATTTTATCTTTGGGTTTTATTTTTAAGGGGGTTTTTGACCCTTATGTGGGATGTTTGAAACCTTTTTATGGCTTAAAAGGATTTAAAAATTAATTTTTATAGATTTGTGAATTTCAAAATGGGTTTCAATAATTAATTCATCAAATCATTATCATGAGTGTATTGAGATTTATTTTGGAAATGGGGTGAGTTGTCTTGGAATTCCATCCATGTTTCAAAGAACCTATTTGGAATTTTGCAGAAAACAAGATTTCATGAAAGGAGTGAGACCCTATTGATCCCCTTAAAATTATTGTATGCATAGAGTGTCTTTAAATCTTATGAGGGGATGTTTATTATTTATGAATTTGTATATTTTGATTTTTTTTTGATAAAAATATGGTTTCTTATTCATGAGGTTGTGGAATTAAGGTGAGAATTATTTTAAATGATTTAGTTTTGATTCATGTCTTTATTTTCCCCCACCTCCATTTGACTTGTAATGTGAAACCTTAAGGAATTAGGTTAGGTGAATTAGGCAGGTGAATCCAAGACATCAGTTTTTAATTTGTTAAAAAATATTTTCCATTGGGATGTGAGATCCAATATAGGCAACATTCCCCATCAGACCTATAGATCTCATAGGAGGTTGGGATTGAGATAGCCCTTGGGACTATGTGAGCTCAGGGAAGACTAACAGAGCCTCTAAATACTTTGTACACACTTATTTATTATGAACCTAGTGTTATTATAAGTCTTACTATATCCATTTGATTAGATATTGTTTGTTATATCCCATGACTCTAGGATCCCTTCTAGTATCATTTAGGATATTTATCCAAGATTTGATTATATCCCCTTCTTCCGGTATAATATATTGGCACCTATGTTCTTGTTTTTTAATTATTCTAGTTTTGTGACTAGACATAGTGCTTCTTGACTTTGTGATTTCACCCTTCTTACAAGTGGTTTACCTTTCAAATGTTTTAAAACATGAATGTGAAGGGTTTTAAATAAATGAAATGGAAAGTGAAATTTTAATTTTATTTTAAACTATTTTATTTATGAGTTTGAAAAGAAGTGTTCTATAAATGTGAAACTTTATTTTACTAAGTGTTTTGGAATGTTTTGATGAGAAAGTGGAAAAAAAATTCCCTAAAACATAGGTGTGAATTGGTTTGAAAATGGGGTTTTGTGATGTCTTGTCTCTTTTTAATTATATAAAAATCAATGATATTTTAGAAAATATTCTAGTTATTATAAAAGTCTTTGAGTTTGGAAATGTGAATTTTAAAGGAGGTGATTTATGATATGGCTTTAAAGTGGGACTTTAAAATGGTGGTTTTCTAAAGGGGTTTCTTCTAAGAGAAATTTGTTTACCAAGTGACTTTTTTCATTTAATTAAAATACTGGAAAAGTGTTTTATAAAAACAAGTTGTGATATTGATTATTTTTTAAATCCTAATGAAAAATGTTAATTTTTTGTCTATAATTCAAACTAGCATTATTTGGATGAAATATTAAATTGAATGCTTAGATTCAGTGGGTGGTAACCTACTAGACTATTTAGCTTTCACATATATTTTATAAGCCCAGGTCCTTTCTAGATGGTTTTATCTCTATTGATCTTCTTGGGGAGGTGTATAGTTGTATGGTGACCATGGGTCACATGGAGGCTCATTGGAGCTATTTTGGGGGTTTTATTCATCTTGGGTTTTTTTCATCAGCCACTTTGTCATTTTGTATCATAAATTCCATTTATTTATTTGTTCCACTACCATTTATCTTTTTTATCATTTATACCTTTATTATTGGATGATTTTTTTATTTTATCTTTTTGGTTGGTTTGTGGTTTTCTTTTTGCTAATTATATATATTATTGTATGGAAGAAAAATCATTCCCAATGTTTGTTTGATGGTTATAAGGCACTATTTTCAAGCCTATGGGAATCAAGAATGCCCTTCGGCCCTTGTGGAAAACTGGTTCAGGTGTCGGGATATATGGCACCCTAGGCTGGTTCATTACATGGGATGTGGTGGCTTACGGTATATGGTGTGTTCTCATACTGACTATAATGGCACTTGATTTTTATATACATGTATATGTGAGTTCTGGAGGTTTAAGGTTATAGAATCTACATGTATAAAAGTTTTAATGGACTATGGTTACCATATGTTCATTTTTACATGGGTTGTAAGGGATTAAGGTATAATGCATACTTACATAGTCTATGATGGATCTCAATATTAATATGTGATTATAAGGATGTGATAATTATGTGGTTGTGATATGATCTCACAGATGTGCAGAATGAGATGATGGCATGGTTTTATTTTGTTTTCATTTGTGTGAAATATATCTTTTAGAGGGGATGGTAGTACCAAGATTTAAGATATTGGGGCGAGGGTGACTTGTTTAGTGGGAAAGTAAAGGTGGGGTACCTTTCTTTATATTTGCTTATGTTATTGTTTTAATTACTTCTATTCATTACTTGATGATAAATCCTTAGTGTTCTAGGGTTTTAATTCACTTGATCTAGGTAATGAGTTGATTTCTTTATTTATTCATAAGGTTTTAGTATTATTATTCAACATTTTAATGAGAGGTTTTAGGGAGGGTACAATTTAAAATACCTGTCTTCGCACCCATATACATATAAATATTTTTTCAGGTTCACGGTAGTTGGTTATTGATCAAGATAGGCGTTATTAGCACATAGTGGTTGTTTAGAAGCAGTTGGAGTTTGTGGTCAAATACTAGGCATTATATTTTAATTTTTTTCACTTGGTATGTCATTAATTTGTTAGGATTATCTATTTAATGTTTTTATATAGTTTATTGGTGGATATTTTACCATTTAATGTGATATATTAGGGGTAATATATCCCATATGTATGAATTATATACCCTTGGTGAAAGTTTCCAACCCATGGCCTATTAGAGGTGGCCTTCAAGGGTCACTCTTGTTTTCACTTCCAGACCAGTAGGAGTACCCGAGGAGAAGGGGTTGTAATAAAGTGGTATCATAGCATTTAGTTGAGACATAGTGAAGTTACCAATGGTCGTGCAGGTACACTAAGGGGGTAAATCATTGAAACCAAATTTTATTAAGCTTCTTGCATTCTCTTTATTATCCCCTCTTATTCTCAAACATATGCCTCCATTAAGATTGTTTAATCTTCTAATGGACACTCAACCTTTACCATAGTATGTAATCCAGGAATAGTCCACCATAACAACACATTACAAGGTTCATCCTCATTGTGAGAGGCTACTACTTTATATGTTAAACTTTTGATGATAAGTGGGTTTTATTATCATTATAATTTATAGTTATTATCAGTGTAGTTGAATTCAAACAAAATTTTGGGCTGGTATCATCAGCATTCCCTTGGATTAGGTATCATCCACTTTCCTTTCTCCACTATGTGGTACAAGGGAAGAGTTCTTTATACTACATCTTAAATTCTTCATCCTCCCACTAGATGAGTTTTTTCCTTATACTGGTAAAATTATTCCTTAGTATATCCTCTTATACAGGATGAATCAGAACTTCTCATTTCTATTTAGGTTTTCACAACATCAACATATCTGTATTTTCTTCTTTAATGAATAGGTATTCAACTTGATATTATTCATCAATAACTCTATATGAATGTTTTATTTATTCCTTTACTGAATCAGACTATGATATTCAGTCATATTATCCCATAATTATTCAAGGTTATTGACACAAACTTGATTAACATATATTGCATCATTTATCCATTCTCTTCTCAATATCCTTCTATGATATAAGGATATCATAGGAATTGAATTATTTTCATTTGATATACCAGATCTCTTTGGGGAATTATACTGAAGGTAATCTATTTTTCTTCAACTCATAAAATTTATATAAATAATATCATAGTTGGATTCACCACCCTCTTCCATAGCTTCATCCCTTATAAAAATTCCGCATTGTTTGGAAATTATTCTCATAATCTTCAAATCATTGATTTTCCATAAATATCAGGTATTAAAACTCCCAATATTTCACCATTCAATACACAATATCTCTAGTCTTTATTTCTTTTTAATATGTATGTTGACTCACCATTTAATAAAGTAGTTTTTTCTTTATTATCTCCACAAAACCCATATCTAATTCAAAAAAATTCAATATATTTCTTGCGTTATCAGTAATTATGGTTGTGTTTACTTATTTCATCGTGTACTTACAGTGTGAAAACCTCATCACAGTGTAGAAAATATCAAAGAAAAAAACATTACATTTACAAAGGTCAGGATATAGGCTATTAATATCATGTATCTTACGATGCATCAGGTTCTACCCTATAAACACAAATCTATGAAGATATCCAATATATTCAAACTTGACGTAGATGAACTCTATGATCTTTAGTCTCTAAAATGATGAAATCTATATAGATTATAATTAAACTCTATTAACTTCACACCTTATAAGGTTTAACTCCCTTCTGGTAGCCTCTTTCTAATTAATTAATGCACAAGAAGCTCTTGTTCTTAACATCTATACATCATTTTCAAGTCACAAACTTCTACATGTGTACTTGTCATATATTTCAAAGAATACATGCTTTAGACTCATCCTGGATCACAGTATTTAGATACTATAATGATTTTTTCATGATATGAATAGTATTTAATCTTCAATTAAAAACAACTTGATATAATTTTTAATAAAATCATGAAACCACATTTTCACCTATATAAATATATCCTTAAAATTCATCTTGATAGTGCATTCTCAAGATTCTCTTACTTACATTGTAGTATAACATTAATTCTTTAAACTAGGATTTAAAAGTGGTTTATATCTTTTTTAAGAATGTAGTTCATCTAACATGTATGATAAATCATGGAAATCGATGGTTTTGATCATTGAATAAAATGAGTCATGTGGGGAAGATGTCTCATACATTGTCATATAATCCCAATACTGCATGGTTTTTAAAATATGAATAGTATGTTCACTTCACAAGCCCCAAATTAAAACACATTCAAGTGTGTTTTGTATTATTACTTAGTAATATCCCCATCTCACCATTAAATAGGTTATAGATTTTCCACATGACGGATCACAATGTCTCCCTGCATGGTTTTTTTCCTACACTAGAGTCACCCAACACTCTTCTCCTCATATACCTCTTTCTATTATCCCTACATTTGATCCTATATGGTGTCTCTTTAATGCCAAAATACTAAGGTGGTGAATCCTTTTGGGGTTATAACATTTTTTTATTAATACTTTGACAAAACTCACAGCAACATCCATCTTAGAAGACTCATTTTAAGTCGTATAAATTCAATAATAAAGTCACTTATATGAAGTTAATCCAACCACTCATATTAATGTTTCAGTCATACCAAGTCCTGATGAGATATAAAATCACTCATACATAGATCATAAATGACTTACACATAGACATTCCTTTGTTAAGTGGACTTGAAATGAAAAATGAACTTAAAATAGAAGAAACTAAACCTAAATCTCAGACATTAAATACATTTACCCTAAATTATGGATTTATGAAATATACCAAATCAATTCCAAAATATTTCAATAAAAAATTCAATGTTTATACAATATATGGAAACTTTTTAGGGTATATAAATCTAATACCACTACCTACACATATCCAATTCGTAAATAATCATCCAATAATATAATTAAAATATCAAAAGTGTATAGAAAATATGTATAATACATTAACAACTCTTTAACTGTATCAATTTCAAATTATAATTCTAAAACTTCAAAATTATTTTCCATCATGTTAATATTTTAATAAGAAAATCTAATGGTAGAAAATGTTCTCTTAATTTCATTTCATTTCCATATAAAATAATGGTGATAGAAAATCATATATCCCTTTAAAAATTCTCAACACATGTTGGAACCTCTTTATCATCAATTTAATTTATCATTATTGAAAATTAAAAACCCTATTCAAGGTCGCTTAAATATCCCCATTTTTGTTTTATTTCAATACATTCAACTTATATTAAGTTAATATTTATGAATTCTATCTCTTTTTAATCTCCCCTTATTGAAAATGAATATAAAAATGTTTTTAGTGGTTGGATATCACTTGTATTCAAACAAATTCACTTCCCAATTTGGATTTTTTCCGAATGAATTAATTGAGATAAGGTTTATTAATACATATTTTCTCAGTTATGATCCTCTAGTTAATAAAATCTAAGTCTATGTGGGATAACCTAGTATAGAAAACAATAGTGAGTAGTCGTGGTATTCAAAATCTTTCCATATATTATCATGCATGTGATACCATTATCAATTGTTGTCACTTTAGGTGATGTATAATCAACTTTATCATTACAATTTCAATATATGTTCTTTTACTCACTTTAGCACACAGATTAAAAACATTTAATCCCAATTAGTGGTTTTTTATTATTTTTAATTAACCATGAATCTTCCTCAAATTTCCACTTACATAACATAGATTAAGAATCAATTTCCCCGCCTTAATGTTAAGATTTTATTCAATTGACTCAATTTAAAACACCTTCCATAAATCTACATTTTCATGATATTGATGGGTTCAGGTAGCTTCTAAAACTTTTCTCTACTTGACTCCCTCTCAAAGAGAGACTCAATTATCTTTTTAAATATGTATCTATTTATATATAAGCTTCAAAATATCCTAGTTTAATAATGAACTTGAATAGAAAAATTGCAAATTTAATCAAATATATAATATTTATTCCATATTTATCCTTTATATGTTGTTTTAAAATCATTAAAACTTAAAAATATTCTTACTTCACCCTTAATTAACTGCATTGAGAATGCATAAATACAACGGAAAATATTAAGGTAATATAGTGTAACACTTTAATTCATAATGTGAATATAAAGGTTGATAATTTATTATCCATTAATTTACTTATTTATTTTCAATATTGAGAGTCTTATTCATGCTTACACATTTATTTTCCAAATTTGGTTTTACTTTTGAAAGCATAGAATTATTTACATTTTTAACTTCTTCATGTAGGATTTTCCTCTTTTCATAATCCACCAAGGAATATGTATCACCCAATGAAATCTTCATCATATTTATATATTTTTATTATGTTAGAAACATATTTAATCAATATTTAGAATCATGACCATCCATAATTTACATTTAACACACCCCTTATGATTCTCTTATGTTATAATTTATTGACAACCTCTCATGAAATTTGATTTATTAATTTGGAAATAATTTTTTTTCATTTAGAACATGACTTTAATTTTGATTCCTCCATCCATCTTTTTTCAAAAGAGTGGTATAAATAATCAAACAATATTTTAGAATTAGTTAAACATGGTTGAAATTTTCACATGGACTCTTAAGAGTATTTTCCACCAAATTAGAATTTTTTTTATTTTACATTGATCTAATATTCCATTAACAAATATACCATTTTCTTTTATTCATGAGAACATAGTGTGTCCACTTTTACCATAATAAAAATACTTTTTCATTTTTTGTGTAGCCCTCATCTTTGGCTGACTGGGATTATTTTGGTTTCGTTTTTTCTTTGGATTGTTTCCCAAGAATTTATCACCTTCATTCCCTAGTTTTTATAGTACACTCACTTTTTGATTTTTAGAAGCATTATTAGTCATTTTCCTTAATCATTAACATATATAATGACCCCATTGAATATATATAACATGGATATTACTTAGAGTGTCAAATATATTTATAGGAATCAAATTTTTTATCATTAGATATTGAATCATTTAGGGATTTCTTACCCACTATGTTAGCCTTATTTAAGTTTCATATGTTTCCAAAAAATCTAATGCCCTATGCCTGAACATATTACAATATCATCAATGACCAACAAACCTTGGTTTTATTCCTTAGAGAATAGGCTATCTAGAATCTTTAGAATAGAAATCGTGCTATTATTGAGAGATTTTTCCAACTAGTTGAGATTATTTGGGGAACCATCTCTTTTAGAAAATATTTTATCCACCACTTATATGAGGGTTGGATCCACACCAGTTTCCACATCCACATTTATTCAATTTTTTCTTTAAACCCTACATTTTCCAAGGAAACATATTTATTAAAAATATTATTTCTAGATGTATGGTAAATGTTTTCAAGGTATTTTTGTAGGTTTATAAGGTTTTAATTCAAGATGTTATTATCATTCATATGAGTATTCATAGAGCTATGAATCTCAATAAATATTTATATAGAATCATATTTCTTCTCAACTATTTAGAAAGTTCTATCTTGTGTTGGTCCTGATTACTCAATGTTAACCCAAGTTAAAGACACTTAATATTGAAGGATATAGATTTTAAAATTTTTCTTACATTACTATTACATCATTTTTAAGATAAAAAACATAATAGTGATATTATCTAGGATCCAAAGGTTTAGTATCTTAGGAAAATTAGGGTTATACATCACTTGTACATAATAAAATGAAATACTATTTAGATACTTATTTTTTATCCTCATAAAATCTCTCACTTTCTCCATATTACATGTAATCAAATGAGGATATACATCAAAAAAATGGAGGAGTTAAAATCCCAATAAGGGGAGGAATGACATTGAAGAAATAAGAGACGTGATTCAATGGTACATGGGTGTGTATAGTAAATATCATCATATCTTAATCATAGTATTGTCATCATTATATTGAGAGAAAATTTGACAAAGGCATGTAATTTTTCATATTCGTAATAAGAAAATTTCATAACATAATTTTCAAATAACCCACATTTTTGTGATAAAATCTATCATCATCTTCATGCATAACATGTATCCAAAAATCATAACATCATAATTATGAAAAAATATTGCATCATTTTCACACATAATATATGTAATCTATAGAGATATATCACACTAACAGATGTATTCCAGGGTCATTTATTTCTTGGACCTCTTGTAACATCATAAACTACTCACAATCATGCATGACACATAGAACATAAAATAATCATAGTCATGAAATAAACTCATGCAAAGGAATGGGTTTCATAAAGAATACTTTCATGAATAACCTTTGGGGTTCAAAAATGAATAAGTTAAATCATTTTTTTTCATAAAATTGATTATTTTTTAGTGGATAATAAATAAATCAATAGGATATAATACGATATTTTGAAAATTAAATTATTCTTGAATGAGATTTTTAAATGGATTACAAAACATTTTCAAATGGTATAAATGTGTATATAACTAAAAATAAAAGGAAATGATAGTGTAAGTAAATTCTAATTACATTATAATAACATTTATTCAATAAAAAAAGTATGAAATAAGGGGTAGCCTAAAAAGAAGTTTGGGTTCAAGAATGTACTTACCTTAAATCCCCCTTATTTTGTTGTGTTTCCGCCTCATGAATTATAAACTTATGTTTACTAAAATAGGGTGCTGGAAGTGAATTGTAATAATTTTTTATTATTTATTAATTATAATCATTGGATTTTATTTCTTATTTATAATTATTAAATCTGAAATGTTTTGGTATTGTATTTTCCTTAAAAATTACCAGTTTTTTTTTGATTTCACTATTTATGTTCTAGGTCATTTATACATAAGTAGAATTAATTCCATAAGATTAAAATAACTATATTTATAAATTTATATATCATAAGTAATTTATTATAAACATCCATAAGGATGGTGATAATAAAGTATTTGGGAACGTCCTCGTTTGTGGTTAACCAATCGTTAATGGAACATTTTCTAAAGAAGAATACTGATAAGTATAAATACTTCATAAATATAATTTTTAGAGTAGGTTAACATAATTAAATTAATATTAACATAATACTTAATTAATATCATAATATTTGGGTTTGAAAATAATATATGGAAAAAAATAAGAGAAGAGGAAAGTGTGAAGAGAAGTTGAAGAAAACTTACTCTTTTCTCAATGTTTCTTCTTTTCTAGGACATGTAACTTCTTGAAAGCTTGGAGTTTTATTACTCCAAAACATATCTAAGGTATATAAGTGTATTGATAAAGTGGATTTAGGTAGATCATTGGATTTGGTAATTTATGTAGGATTGGTTTTCCTAGGGGAGTGAGAGGGAATATTTATACTTGAGGTGAGGTATATTTTTTTGTTATAATATTGAATGAAATATTATATCCAAATTAAACCTTTAAATATTGATATTTTTAACATTTTTAATTCATATATTAATAAAATAAAATTTATTTGGGAATTTAAAACCCTTTATAAACTGAATTCTTTATTTTATTAGAAAGGAAAGTGTAAAAAATAAAATAAAAAATTGTTATTTTAATTGAATACTTTTGACTTTTAAGTTTGGAAAATAATTTTTAGATTTGGAAATTAAGTTTATTGTTTTTAAATATACCATTTATCTTATTAAATATTTTTTATTTGAAAAAAATAAATTATTTATTTATTAAGTTGTTAATATATCATCATTGTGTCATAAAACATGCGGTATTTGAAATGATGTTTTTACTATTCATGTAAAAATTGAAGTGTTTCAAAAAATAACAAAAAAATCACCCTTATTTTATATGTTGATTCTAAAAAATTCAACCTATTAATAAAAATAATTTTCTATAATTGGTAATTTCAATTTTTAATATAAAAATTATGATTTTTATGAAATATATTAAAATATAGTTTATAAAAAATGTGCTTATATTTTCATTTATCTTTTAATATTTATATTTATTATATGGAATTATAATATTTATATTTTATTAAATTAATCATGATAAATATTATTTACATTACATCCTATTATTTTTAAATGTAATTAGTATTCTAATGGTCACATTACTATTCTAATGGTCATATTACCTCCTATAAATACCTCTTCATTCCATCATTCAATATTCACTAAAATTCCTCAAAATGTTTTATATTTTTCTTTTCTAAAATGTCAATTGGTTTATTGATTTTATATTTATTTCCCATGGTTTCTTTCACGGGGGATATGATTATATCATATTAGAAGGATATATATTTTCCCATTCTAATTTTCTTATTTTATATCTTTACTTCAATTATAATTTTTTGAACTTTCACGAGTTTAATTGTTGACTAATTTAATGATATTCATTAAATAAAAAAGTGATGTTTTTTTATCCATGTTTTGTATATTTATAATACTATATAACAAAATAAATAATATATTTATTTAGGAAACAATTATAACTTATAAACTCTAGGTCATTACATTCTTCCTCCCTTTATAAATTGTTTCCCCAAAATTTAAACTAACCTTCTCATTTGAGAATTAATGAGGGTACTTATAATTCATTATTTACTCTATTTCTCACATTTCCCCTTTATATTTATTGTTATTACATGATACTTTTAAAATTTTAGTGGTATTATTGCATAGAAATTTGTTTATACTGTATAAGATCTCCACCATCTTCTCCACATAAGAGAGTTCATGATCCAGTTTTACCACATCCAGATGCACTATATGTAAGGGATTGGGTATGTACTTCCTCGAGGGAGATACATATAACACATCATAAACTTGAACCCTGTTTGGTTGAAGTTGTAGCTAATATGAAACATCTCCTATGAGATCAAGGATCTCAAAGGGGCTAATGTACCTAGGTCTAATATTCCATTTCTTTACAAACCACATGAATCTCATTCATGTTGATACTAAAAGTAAAACATTATCTCCATCATCAAACCGAAAGTCCCTTCGACCATTATCGACAAATATCTTACTCAAACTCTAAGACTATTTAATATATTTTTTAATGGATTGAACCTTCTTTGTCATATCTTGCACAAGATCAGGTCCAATTATATTTATTTCAATAAATTTATACCAACAAGTATGAGTTTTCTATCGCTTCCTATATAGAGATTCATATGAATCCATTTGAATACTCGGGTTGAAGTTGTTATTTTATGAGAACCCAACTAATGTGAGATGTTGATCCCGTATTCCTTTAAATTCCACTGAGCAAGCTCTCAACATTTCCATGAGTGTTTGGATGCTCCTTTCAAATTTCCCATCAATTTTGGAGTGATAGTCGATACTGAAATTAAATTTAGTGTTCACATAATATTGAATACTTATCTAGAATTCTGAATTGAACCATGGATCGTGATCAGAGATGATCAAAATTGGTTCCCAATAAAACCTCTCAATTTCTTTTAAATATATCTTATCAATTTTTTCATGAATTAAATCTTCTTTAATAGTGTTCAATTGGATAGTCTTGGTGAGTCGATCCACCACCACACATATCACATTGCTTCCTTTAGATGTATTTAGGAGACTAGTGACAATGTCCATAGTGATATTATCCCATTTCAATATGGGTATGGGAAATGGTTGCATCATCTCCTTATGTTTTTTCACTCTACTTTAACATCAAGACATACCACTAACTTTTAGGTATACTCAATGATATCCTTCTTCATGTTGTCCCACCATAAGTGCTCTCGATGATCATGGTACATTCTGGTACTTTCCGGATGAATAAAGAAAGATGGTATATGAGAATTGTCTAATATCCCATTCATTATCTTAAGTGATCAAGGTACAAAAATTATAGTTCCAAACTGAATTAAACCATATTTATCAATGTGGAATTCAGGAAGCTTCCCCTCCTTTACTAATTAAATATTATTTTGAAGCTACAAATCATCCCTTTATTCCTCCTTAATCTTCTCTTGGATAGATGGTTAGTAATTAATTTGGGAAAGGTAAGACAAATTCCTTATCATTGTGATTTATAGATCCATCCTTATATATCGATAAACATAGGGTCCTTTTTAATCTACATCATGGATAATGTAGTTGTTTATTTTATGCTAAAAGTATAAACTTCCTTGTTCTCCTTTCCAAGATTGTAGTGAATAAATCAATTGTAGTCCTTGATTGACTCTAACCATATTCGTTAACACATGTTAAACTATTTCTATGTGAATATATAGTTTAGACTCTTGTAATTTGTGTTTATTTCACACTTCTCAAAATAAATTTAGTTATGAAAAATCATCAAGTTAAATATCACAACTGTTAACTCTAGATCATGTGTTGGGTAGTTTCTCTCATGGATATTTAACTGTCATGAGGAATAATAAATCAATTTATCATCCGGAATGATTATAAAATCCTATGATTTCTTGAAGAATAACTATATATCACATAATCTTATCACCTTGATGGTGGTGTGAGTACATGTGTAGTGATTAGCTTCTTCTTGATCACTTTAAATATTTCCTCACATTCTTTTGTCTATATGTACGTTACCCCTTTCTATATTAACTTAGTGGGATAAAAATCATAATAAATTTCTCACAAAACATCGGTAGTACCCAAATAAGCCAATAAAATAATATATTTTTGTGACACATGAGGGTCTAGGCCATTCCTTAATTTCATTTTTCATTGAAGGGTCCACAGAAATTCCATCACATGTGATCATGTTCCCCAAGAATGTGACTTTATGTATCAAAAACTTACACTTGATAAACATAGTATACATTTTAATATTCTTAATGGCACCAGAACAATCCTTAGATACTCTTCATATTCCATATTACTCTTAGAGTATATGATAATATAATTAATAAATACTATGAAAAAAAATTCAAGGTAATATCTAAATACTATATTAATAAAATCCATAAATATTGAAAGGTAATAAGTAAGTCTTAAGGGAATCACTATGAACTCATAGTGTTCATATATCTTATGTAAATATATTTTGTGAATATATTCCTTATTCACCTTCAGCTGATGATATCCAAAATGAAGATCCACCTTTGAGAAGTATTGGGATCCTAGTAGTTTATTGAACAAATAATTAATCATTGGAAGGGGTACATGTTCTTTATTTTGATCATGTTGATCTCTTGGTAATCAATATGCAACCTCATTGATCCATCATATCTCTTGATAAATAGTATCAGAGAACCCCAAGAAAATACATGAGGTAGTATGAACCCATTTTACATATGATATTTCATCATTGTCTTTAATACCACTAGTTCGATCAGGTCCATCATCTAGGGTAATTTGGAGATAGGATTAGATCCTATTATAAGTTATATTGGAAACATTATCTCATGATATGAGAGATAGATGGGTAACTCTTTGGGAAATGAATTAGTTCATTCCCTCATAATGGTAATTCCTCCAAGTTGATAATTTTATAAGACTTAACCATTTGGTCATAGGGGATCAATAGCCACACTGTTAAGGGATTTTACAAATGAGTTTAATGATCTTCCTTACATTTTTATAGTATCATGTTATGGTATGGAATATTGAAAAATATTTCTTTTTCCTAATAGTTGATGATATATTAATATAATGAGAGAAAATCTAGGCCAAATATTCTCTATAATAATCATCCTGATGATAATAGGAGAAAAGTCCAATAATTGGGTTTCATTTATCACACCATAATGTTCTTTTCAAGATATATCTACTCCAAGGTATTATGTTTTTGATTCAATGGTTCTAGAAAACTTCTAGGATATAAAGTAATTCATATAACCAAAATAAAATAAATTGTTTCCCTAATTTAGTGAATAGGAAGTGAACCTTGTTTAAATTCATTTTTTGTTCCACCTCAGTGGTGGTGAAGCCATAAGCTTTCCCTTTCTCCTTTGACATTGGTGTTTGTTGAAGCTGATTACCCTCAATGACCCATGCTTTAGTGCACTGGCTTGTATAGTTCCATGGGTCCCTACATTTCCAACATTGAACCAAGGGTGGTTTCTTCCTTTCCTCTATCACGTTGGTTGGATTATTAATGTATCTTTTATATTCAGGATATTGGTGGACTTATAACCTACACTTGAAGAATTTTTCTTTCCCTTTGATTAAATTACCATGATTCTAATTCCTATATTTTTAGCATGTGGGTGGTTGGACATTCTTTCTTATTTTTTTCATTTGATTTGCTATCATGAAACTCTATATTTCATTTCTTATCTCCATAACCATGGGGCCATTTTTCTATCACCATATCTAATTTGAGAGGACATCGGAAAAATTATTTATAACTTTCAACACTTAAAATAGTTATATCATTTAAAATGTGTAGTCTTAAACCATTAAAGAATATATCTATTTTGTTCTATTTTTTTACAAAAAAACATGCGGGATATCTTGAAATCCTTGTAAGATTTTCCTCGTAAGTCAAGACAGATTCACCCTCCTTTTCATATTATCTAGGAATTATCTCTTCATATTTTTGAAATATTTCAATGTAAATTCTTATTAAGAAATAACTTCCTAAATTTTTTCCACTCCATTTCTTCCATTTCATCATTTGGATTTTTATTCTTTATTAATGTCCACCATTAAACAGACTCTCCATCCAAAAGATAGATGGACAAAGTAAACTTATTCTTCTCATAATAATAGAGAACTAAAGAGATATTCTTCATTGAGTTAACCAACTATTCTCCAATAAGTGGATCAAAAGACTTTATAAATTTCAGTGGTTGTTTCCACATAAAAGACTCATATATAGTTTATCATTCTTCAGTGAAGGCATGTGTTACACATGATTCAAGTGATTATGTTGAGTCAAAAGTTTTCCATTCTACAACTTATAACTATTATTTTTTAAATCACAACAAATTTTCTTAAAAATATTATTTTACTAACATTACTCTTCCTAAGGTTTAAGTATGTTTTTAATAAAATTATAATTTTACCATATATACAAAATTTTATAATCTGATGGAAATTACCAAATCAGATGGACATGTACTTTTTAAATCAAATATACGATTACATGTTTCATCATATAAAGATTTATGAAAATCTAGGGTTGTAGTATAATTAATTCCACCCAAAAAAAGTTATATAGAGACTATCAAATGAAGTTCATTAGATGGAGTCAAACATGATCTCTAGAAAAATATTCAGAACATCCATAAGATGAATAAATTCTATTTTACCAGACAAAAAATCATCTTATAAGATTAATGAAGATATTTTTATCATATGGTGTAACATTCTGAGTTTTTAAAAGGAAAATTTGTGTTCAATAGCATATATGATATGCCACTTTGAGCTTAATCAAACAACTAAATATTATTATTTAATATTGTAGTTATCACATTGTCACTAGAATGGAGGAAATAAATAGTATTAAATTAATTATAAAAATAGGGGTTACAAAAGATTATATAATGATTTTTTTGTTAAAACAATAATTATAAATGAAAATAAAAATTAATTAAATATAAAGGATGTGTTTTTAAGAAAAATTATTTAAGTATGATTAATTGTGTTTATAAAATAATAAAATCACACTTTTTGGATTATATTAAGGAAATATAAATTCAATATAATGTTTAAAATTCATATTATATTTTTTCTAGATATGACATAAGAATATATTCAATTGTACGCATAAAAGGAGTATTTTTCAAAAAATGTATTTTTACCGCCTTTTTATGGTAAACTCATTTTAAATCTAGTTTTTTTAAATTTTATAAATTATATTTTAAAAAATAATATTTTTAATTAGAAGAAGAAATTAAATTTTTACTTTGGATAATTTTTTGGTATTTTTCTGATAATATTCAGTTTTCAATGAATAGTGAAAAATACTGCATTTTAATTCAAAACTGATTTTTCTTCTAATTTATTCATATGGTTAGATTATCATTTTAATTGGTTTCAAATTATAATTAGATAAAAAATTTATCATTTAATATAATTTTATTCAATGGATTCTATTTCATATGGAAATTGGATTTAAAAACATTGTGAACTTTTGAACGTTTTTACTTAAAAAAAAACATGTTTTCTCAATCCATCAACAAGATTATCTTTAAATTGATTTTTTCACTTTTATGAATTTAATTATAGAAAATGGAAATACACGGTTGTAATCATAATGAAAATGTTGGTCTGATAGGATAGACTATAAGGTCTTGAATCTTTGTAGATGGACCCTTTGTGTGTTTTTTATGACTGAGGTACTCGGAGGAGGCTTGGAGGAAATCTAGAGGGACTTGGAGTGTAAAATATGTAATCAGGGAGATTTTACATCATGAAAGAATGTTAAATTACATTAATATAGGTTTTATGATGTGTAATATTTTGGTTTTTGAAAAATAAAATAAAATGAAGAGGAGACGGTTTTTCCAGTGGAAGCCGACCTCAAGGTAATACATGATGTTAAAGGGGATTACACATTGTGTAATTACCTACTATAGTAATCTTTTAAAACATTCCCACCCCCCAGGTTTTCAAACCCTACAGCTTCATCTTTTCTTTCTCTCATCCCTAGTGACCCGGTAGTCCCCTCTATGTCATTTTGGAGATCCCTTCGACAAGAATCAATCTCGAGCTTCTATCTTCGATCTATGGTGACCCGGCTTTATACAAGGTGTGTTTTTCCTTCATTTTCAAGTGGTTACTCTGAGTTTGGTCTCTTTTTCCTCTCATTCTTCTTTTCGTGTGATGTCATATGATCTCACATAGTTTTGATGGGTGTTTCTATCGGTTGATGTTGACGCGGTGATGTTACGGCATCCTCGAATAGATACAGATCTTGTGGGAGAGGTGATCAGAGATATGTTAAATTGACCTTTTCTCATGAAAAGAATTTCAATGACATTTTTTAAGGTAGGGGATTCATTGATGCAATATTGATGCATTATATTATGATAACGGTTTGGATCTTGATTTAATAGACAGTGTGATATTTATGAATTTTGTGGTTTATCATGTTTTTCTTGATGGAAATTGGAAAATTAAGTAAAGCTAGAATTAATTTATAATTAATTTGATAAATGGTTAAAGAGGAATGTTTAATGAGTTTGGTTGTTATTGTTGAAATTTGATGATAACTAAATTGATGCAAGTATGCTTGTTTAATTGAATTACTTAATGAACCTGAAGCATGTTGGTTCTTTTTTATAAATAATTAAAGGCGTGTTAAATTAATTGTTTAATTAATTTGTGATATCTTGTGATATCTTGTTGCTTAGGTTTCTTGTAGTTGGAACCTATGAATAAATAATCAGTTAATTCAAGATGGAATAATAACTGGTTGTGTGATAAAAGATAATACCTTTGTAGGGCCTGAGTTTCCTTATTTCTTATAAATTCTGAGTGCCTTATTCTTTGGATTCATGAGATCTCATCATGTGTGAAGGGTTAATGACTTGCTTTAGGGCCAAGAGCTTAGTTTCTATGTTTGTTTCCAACTTCTTGTGATATGGATGAGCCTAGAAGGTTGTTGTGGTTTCTGGGGGTGGCACTACCCAGATGTGATTTAAACCTAGGATGTCTGAGCTTGGAGGGAGGTTGTGGTACATGGGGAAGGGAGGCTTATTTGTTGTGTCAGTAGCTGATCCCTAGAGTGGTGAGATGATTCAGTCTATAAATTTGGTATCGGGGAGTGTAATGACCCAATATTTTTCAATGGAAATTCCTTTCTTATAAATATGTCATAATCACATGAAATCACAACATAATTAACTATTATGTGCTATGTAACCCTTAAAACATAAGTTTGTCACTTCTGTGATGTGAATTTCAAAAATCTGACATACATGGTTGCGATCAGTAAGTTTTTTGGAGTCCAATAAGGAAAACATAATTTTTTGTGAATAATAACCTACCCTTATGAATATTAACATACCCTTATGAATAGTGATATACCCAAATAAATAGTAACCTTACCTATGATAGTATATAAATAATATTAAACTAATAGTATAATATACCTATTCTTTGGAATAAGTAAATAAATGTTTTAAAACAGTTGTTTTTAGAATAAATTATGATTTTAATTAAATATTAAATTAATCATATTTAGAAAATTATTTTTTAAAAACGGACTTCATTTTTGGATTATACACGTCAAAAAATGGTTGGGGTGAATTTTAGGTATTTTTCTGAAATATTTGAATTTTTTGATGAATGGTGAAATAACATAATTTACAAAATAAGCTAAATAAGCTAATTATAGAGTCATGCATGATGTTATGTAGATGTAAGCCCAAAAGGTTCGGTTTCACATGATAAAATTACTATTCTTGGTCATGGAAGACTCATTATTCTTTGTCTTGTGGGAAAATAATAAATTAATGAATTTTATGTTGAGAAATCCCCTCTCTTCTCCATGATAAAAAACCCCCCTCTCACTCCCTCTTCTCTTCACTCCTCTCAAGCCTTGTGACTTCTCCAAATTCTTTTAAAATATCCTCCAAACCTCCTCTACCACTTCCAAAAAGCCTTTTTCTCATAAAAATATCAAAACCACTCCCTTAAAGAGGCTCTCAAGGAAGTTTGGTTCAAGAGGTATATTCCTCTGTTTAATTATTTGTCTTTCCTTTCAAGTTCATTTGTTTTCTTTTCTATTATTACCTATCCATATCCAAATGTTTTTATGACTCCATTACCTTACATGTACTTGAATTTTTTCATGATAGTGTAATAATTTATTATCATCTCTTCCTTTTACTTTCATTTTTACTAGTAGCAAGAACACCATCCGAGATGTGTCAATTTACCACATTCAAGAACGATGGGCTTTTGATTTCTATTATCATTCTCAATTTTGGTAATGAAACCATTATTTTTATAGTTAAACCAGATTATTATATATCTAATATACCCTATTTAATTTTCTTTAATCCCTTTTTACAAATGGTATTAAGTTATAAAGAAACATGAGTTCGTTGTAATCAAAACCCACAATTTAAACGAAACAGTTATCATCAAAGATCTATATAATAAATAATTCTCATTAAATGTAACCAAATTTTATAAATGGCCAATAAAACCTATGTATTATCATAAATAATATTCGAATTCAATTCTGTAGATTTACATGAACTCCATTACTTAAGAACAAGTGAACCGATTATGAAAATAAAGAAAATGAACATTGTGGAACGATGAAATTCAACATAATAACTTTTCAATAAAGGTATAAATGGACTAAAAAGAAATAAGATAAACTAAATACATGTCTAAAAGGTTATTAAATAGTTTATTAATAAGTATAATTTCATATTCTAGGATCTTAAGTTCAATAGTGGAACATGTTTAGAGTTAAGATAATGGTTTTTTCACCCGAACTTCCATTTTCATTCGGGTTATTTTCATTGTCTAATTACCCCAATGAATTTCTTATGTATTATTATATACTCATAATAAATTCTATTTGATTGTTCTATATATGAACACCAACCATAATCCTTAATTATTTTATGGATATTTACATGTTTTAAAAGGATATTTCAAATTGTTTCTGAAATACAAGCCCGATCCAAGGGAATTTCTCTAATTATTACCTATTTTAAGGGGTACTCTATAATATGTTTTTGGAAGACATTATCATAATAAAATAATTAATTTTATTATGAATATACTATATTAATTCACCTCAGGTTTTATACCAATATTTTTTCAAAATAACTCTTCTTTTACAAGTAAAAAAGTATTTATCTCAAGATTTACTCGAAGATATTATAAGTGTATCTTCATCTATTTCAAAACTATTATTGATTATTATGTATTATTGGGATTAGTATTCCATTTTATCATCTACCATACTCAATTTAATGGTTTATTATTACTTTGGATGTATATTTTCTATCTTAAATCTATTCCACAATTTACTCTGAATGGTTTGTGTTTATGCTTAATGTTTGGGGAATGTTATTTTCATTTTATATATTAATTTCAATATGAATGTATATATTGTTTCTGTTTATACCCTTTCATGTGAGGAATTAATTAGACATAGTTAGTGTCGGGTGGGGCCCGCTATATCCTCTTGGTGCATCGGTAGGTCTCAGAAGACAAACTACAGTCTTGGCACCAGGCCTTGACAAAATTATTATTTATGGTCTTGGCACGAGGCCTTGAAAGTATGGTTATGTTATCTCATATTATGAATTCCCTAATTATGAAAATAGTATTTATGGTTCATGTGGTTATTTTACTAGTAGAATACCCATAATTATGTTATGTTATGGAAATATTTAGTCAGCTTATTTTCTGCCATATTGTGTTCAAGTTTATTTTTAGAGGCATGTGTTTTCAATTATTCACCATGTCAAATATTTAGGTTATCTTTTATTGTATTTCTTACCCTTACTGATAATTTGAGATCACCCTTTTATTATGTTTTATTTTCTAAGGATATTAAGAAGTTTATTATGAATGACATGCTGAAATAACCTATGAGTTATGGATGTTGTCTAAGAAGTTTTTATGTTGTATTTCTTTTAAAGTTGTAATGTTTAACTAATGTATGAATCTTGTTTCCAATAATACTAAACTACTCGGTCCTTCAGGATTATTATTCCTTGTTTTTATTCTAATGTAATCAAATAAGGCATCAGCTTTGGGCAAATGGGGTCGGATCCTTATAGTTTGTATCATAGGAAATTTAGTATAAAGCATGGAAACTTGATTTAGAAAATTTAGATTAGGGAAGAGTCCCTAAGTTAGTCTTTGAGGATAAACATACAAGAACATCTTGGTATTTTGGTAAGGAATAGATTATTTGGATATTTCAAGTAATACATCCCTGTATGGATACGAGTAGGTAGAGGTGGCTCTGGCACAGATGTACCTAGGAGTGAAAGCTCTGATAAGGAGTTTTGGGCTAGAATTGGGGTATCCTAGTACACGACAATTATCCTTCAATCACTCTTGGTTATGAAACACCCAGGGGATATGCTTAGGATAATTCACATTTTCATTAAAATCCATTATGAAAGATTTAAAAGTAAAATTTTCTTCAAAGAAACAGTTTTTTGTGATTATGGGATTAGCCAAGTGTAGGGTTTCAATTTGTGCTAATTATTTTGTTAATTTAAGATTATACATTATGACTCATAACCTAATATAGTGTATTCCATTATCTAGAGATGGATCCTAGTGGAAGGAATGCAAACCACATGAATGCACATGTCCCCTATAGGGATTTCTCTCCAATGCAAGATAATGATGTTGGCTTTGGTGATGTGACTGGTGTTGAGCTACTCATAACTATACTGGGACAACATACTCAGGTTGTGAATAATAACCTTACTCGTATGGAGCATCAGGATCCACCATGTGGAGGAGCTATGTTAGATTTCTTTATGCGGAAACAACCTCTATCATTCAATGGGACTAAAACCCCATTTACAACAAAGCATTGGATATATTCCCTTGAGAATATATTTCTCACTTTGGGATGTAATAAAAGAGAGAAAGTTGTCATGGTAGTTTATCATCTAATGGGATATGAGGATCAGTTGTGTTCATTAATCCAAAACACAATGGAGGATGAAGAAATAGAAGATATGGAATAGAGGGATTTTTAGGAAATATTCTTAGAAAAATATTTCCCTTGCGAACAATGAGCAGATATTGAGAGTAAATTCTTCAATATAAGGTAGAAGGAGGATGAAAATGTTTCCAAATATGAAGCCATCTTTACAAGGATTTCAAGGCATGATGTGGACTACACATGTAATTCAAAGAGAAAAATTGATCGATTATTTGATGGTTTAAAACCATTCCTCTAAAGCTCTCTAGTCTCCCAAAGTTTCTCATCATATGAAGATATAGTCTTAAGTGTTATCAAGACAGAAAATGAATTCTCTAAGACTTATGTCTTTAAGGGAAAGTAAGAGAAGTAGAGGGCTGTTGAAAATTATGATAAAGTAAATTAGGAAATGGGGAATAAGGGAAGAGTTGAATTTCCATCATGCAGTAATTGTGTGAAGAAACACCCTGGCACTTGCCTGAAGGGAAGGGGAATCTGTTACAAGTGTAGAGAAAAAGGCCACTTATCTCATTATTTTAAGGGGAATAAAGAAGCTACTAATGTTATGTGCTGTAATTTTAGGGAGATGGGACATTATGCCCATGAATTTCCTAAGAGTTAGATAAATGTTCCCCAAAGAAGGCCAAGAGAGCAAGGACAAGCTTATGCGGTCACAACTGCGAAGGTTGAAGTTCTTAACGAAGTGGTGGTAGGTACATTGATCATTTCATCAAACATAGCCAATGATTTATTTCATTATGGATCGTCACATTCATTTATATCTTCCTAGTTTTCCAAGAAAATTAAACATGTCCAATTTGAATTAATAAAGGAGTTATTAGTCAAAAATCCTAGTGCATGTATCATTGCAACAAAGGCGCGTCAATTAGTCCCCCTAGTGACACATAAACATGATTTCTTTGATAACCTTATCATAATACCAATGGTTGACTATGATATAATTATGGGTATAAATTGGCTATCAAATTATGATGTGAAGATCTATTACAAGAATAAGGAAGTTACAATTTTTGAGAATGGTGTAGAATCCTTTATTTTTAGAGCTGGAACCTCTCAATTTGATTCTCATCTAGATCCACCCCCAATAGATCTACAGAAATCAATTATTGGAGAGGAAGGTAATGAAATAAATAGTAGTGAGGAGAAGAATTTACAGATAGAGGATGTACCCATTGTTCATGAATATGTTGATGTCTTTCCAGAGGATTTTCCTATACATCCTCCAGAGTGGGAAATTGAGTTTTACAATGACTTGATTTCTGGTTCAAGGCTCATATCAAAGACCCCTTATAGAATGGCCACTATGTAGTTAGTGGAACTAATGAAACAACTAGAGGAATTGAGTGATAAAGGATTTATTTGACCTAGTGTTTCTCCATGGGGAGCCCATGTCCTCTTTGTCATGAAGATAGATGGATCCATGTGGATATGCACTGATTACAGGGAAATTAATGCTATTACAATAAATAATAAGTATCATATATCACAAATTGATGACTTATTTGATCAACTTCATGGAGCCCAATTTTTTTCGAAGATTTATCTTTGATCTGGAAATCATTAGTTGCTTGTAAGGAAGAAAGACATTCCAAAAATAGCATTTTGAACTAGGTACGAGCATTATGAGTTTACAGTAATTCCTTTTGGACTAACTAATGCACCATCTATTTTTATGGATTTGATGAATAGAGTTTTCAAGAAATATCTTTATGACTTTGTGGGGGAGTTTATTGATGATATCCCAGTATACTCTAAAATCCATGAAGATCATGAAAATCACTTGCGCACTATTCTAAAGTCACCTAGAAGAAATAAATTATATGGGTAGTTTATAAAGTGTGATTTTTGGCTCCAATTAATTTCCTTTCTAGGCCACATTGTCTCTAAGGATGGAATATCTGTAGATCTTGTGAAGACAAAGGCTATCAAATAAGGGACTACTCCAACGAACATAACTGAGATAAGTAGTTTTTTTTGGTTTAGTAGGTTATTATCGGTGTTTAATTCGGAACTTCACCTTTTTATCCAACCTAATGACCATGCTCCAACAAAAAGGGGTTAAGTTCATATGTACAAAGGAATGTGAAAAATGTTTTGAATAATTGAAGAGGAGTTTAGTGAATGGTCCTATCCTAACCCTACCATCGGGGAATGATGGATTTGTTATCAATAGTGATGCATCAAAGAATGTACTTGGTTGTGTTCTTATACAGAATGATTGAATGATTGCATATGCTTCTAGGTATCTAAAAATCCTAAACAAAACTATCCAACTCATGATCTTCACTTAGTAGCGGTAATCTTTGCAATAAATATTTGAAGACATTACCCCTATGGAGAAAAATGTGAGATATATACAGATCAAAAGAGTTTGAAATATATATTCTCACAGAAAGAACTCAACATGAGACAAAGGATATGGATTGAGCTACTCAAAGATTATGATTTCACAATACACTACCACCCAGGGAAGGAAAATACGGTAGTAGATGCATTGAGCAGAAAGGTTCATGGAGTTATGAATAAGATGAGAGCGGAAAGGGATCCTTTGTTCATGGACCTAGTAAATATGGATATAGGAATTATCAAGGAAGGAAACACATCACTAATTTTTCAAATGGTTACCAAACCTTCTTTACTGGAAATGATAAAAAGTTATCAGGCTGAAGATGATGAGTTTTAAAAGAAAATTAAAGTTTTAAATGATGGGAATTTGATGGAATTCACATATAAAGGTGGCTTTTTGAAATTTGGGAAGAGGCTTTATGTTCCCGCTATTCTTGAGCTAAAGAGGGAACTATTGGATGATGCTCATAGCTCTAATTTCTCTATACACCCTGGTAGCACAAAGATGTATTGAGATTTCTGAGAAAACTTTTGGTGGGACAATATTAAAAGGAAGATTGTTGAATATACATCAAAGTGCCTAGTATGTCAACAAGTGAAGGCTAAGAGGCAAACGCCAAAGGGGATAACGCAACCACTACCCATACCAACATGGAAGTGGGAGAACATTATCATGGACTTTGTCACTGGAATTCCAAGGACATCTAGGCAAAACAATGCTATATGGGTCATTGTGGATAGTCTTATAAAGACATCTCACTTTATTGGGATTAGAGAGGACTTCTTATTGGATCAACTTGCATGGATTTACATCAAAGAAGTGGTAATGCTGCATGGAGTACCACTATCTATTGTATCTTACCATGATCCGAGATTCACCTCGAAGTTCTGAAAAGTCTCCAACATGATCAAATCACTAAACTGAACTTCAGTACGGAAAATCATCCATAAACTAATGGCCAATCTAAGAGGACTATTCATACACTGGAATACATGTTCAGAGAATGTTCTATGGAATTCAAAAGAGGATGGTACCAATATATTCCACTAGTTGAATTCTCCTACAACAACAGTTTACACTCAATCATCTGAATGGAACTATATGAATCCCTTTATGGTAAAAGGTGCAGAACATCAGTGTGCTGGGATGAAGTCGGTGTGCGTAAGCTTCTAGGACCTAAAATGGTGGAATAAATGGTGGAGAAGGTGAAAACCATTCAGCAGTATATCAAGGAAGCCCAAATTCGACATAAGAGTTATGAGGAAAACCATTGACGAGAGCCTGAATTCAAATTTAGAGACCTATTATTTCTATTCATATCTCCATGGAAGAAGGTCATGAGTTTTGTGAAGAATGGAATGCTAAGTCCCAAGTATATCGTCCCCTTGGAGATCCTTGATCGAGTCGGAGTTGTGGCCTATCAACTGGAACTTCCACCTACCATGTCAAAAGTACATGATGTCTTTCATGAATCCCTATAAATTAAGTACATATAGACCTTTCACATGTTCTCTCTTTAGAGGTGGTATAGTTGGAGGATGATCTTTCCAATGAAGAGAAGCCAGTGAAAATCTGGGATAACTGAGACAAAGTTCTACACAATAAGACTACTCATCTGGTAAAGGTACTATGGTGAAACCATAAGTAAAAAGAGGCAACATGGGAACTGGAGGAAGCAATGAAGGTAAAGTACCCCCACCTTTTTTTGTACTAGATTGTAAAATTAAATTTCGAGGGAGAAATTTCTGAAGGGGGGAAGAATGTAATGACCTAATATTTTTCAATGGAAATTCCTTTCTTATAAATATTTCATAATCACATGAAATCATAACATAATTAAATATTATGTGTTATGTGACACTTAAAACATAATTTTGTCACTTCTGTGATGTGAATTTCAAAAATCCGACATACATGGTTGCGATCAGTAAGTTTTTTGGAGTCCAATAAGGAAAAATTAATTTTTGGTGAATAATAACCTACCCTTATGAATATTAACATACCCTTATGAATAGTGATATACCCTAATGAATAGTAACCTTGCCTATGATAGTATATAAATAATATTCAACTAAAATTACGATATACATATGCTTTGGAATAAGTAAATAAATGTTTTAAAACAGTTGTTTTTAGAATAAATTATGAATTTAATTAAATATTAAATTAATCATATTTAGAAAATTATTTTTGAAAAATAGACTTAATTTTGGGATTATACACATCAAAAAATGGTTGGGGTTAATTTTTGGTATTTTTCTGAAATACTTGAATTTTTTGATGAATAGTGAAATAACATAATTTACAAAATAAGCTAAATACGATAATTATAGAGTCATGCATGAGTTTATGTAGATGTAAGCCCAAATGGTTCGGTTTCACATGATAAAATTACTATTCTTGGTCATGGAAGACTCACTATTCTTTGTCTTGTGGGAAAATAATAAATTAATGAATTTTATATTGAGAAATACCCTCTCTTCTCCACGATAAAAACCCCCTCTCACTCCCTCTTCTCTTCACTCCTTTCAAGCCTTTTTCCTTCTCCAAATTCTATCCAAATATCCTCCCAACCTCCTCTCCCATGTCCAGAAATCCTCTATCTCATAAAAATATCAAAACCTCTCCCTTAAAGAGGATCTCAAGGAAGTTTGGATCAAGAGGTATATTCCTCTTTTCAATTCTTTGTCTTTCCTTTCAAGTTCATTTTTTTCTTTTCTATTATTACCTCTACTTATCCAAATGTTTTTATGACTCCATTACCTTATATGTAATTTAATGTTTTCATTATAGTGGAATAATTTATCATCATCTCTTCCTTTTACCTTCATTTTTACTAGTAGCAAGAACACCTTCCGAGATGTGTCAATTTACCACATTCAAAGACGATGGGATTTCAATTTCTATTATCACTATCAATTTTGGAAATGAAACCATTATTTTTATGGTTAAACCAGATTATTTTATATCTAATATACCTTATTTAAGTTTCTTTAATCCCTTTGTACTAATGGTATTAAGTTATAAAGAAAAATGAGTTCGTTGTAATCAAAATCCACAATTTAACAGAAACAGTTATCATTAAAGATCTATATAATAATTCATTATCATTCCTTGTAAAAAAATTATATAAATAAACACTAAAACCTATGTATGATCATAAATAATATTCGGATTCAATTCTGGATATTTACATGAACTCTATTACTTAAGAACAAGTGAACCAATTATGAAAATAAAGAAAACGAACATTGTGAAAAGATGAAATTCAATATAATAACTTATCAATAAGGGAATAAATGAAGTAAAAAATTATGACAAACTAAATACATGTCTAATAGGTTATTAAATAAGTTATTAATAAGTATAATTTCATATTCAAGTAGATTCAGTTCAATAGCAGAACACATTAGGAGTTAAGGTGAGGGTTTTTCCACCCGAACATCCATTTTCGTTCGGGTTATTTTCATTGTCTAATTACCTCAATGAAATTATTGTGTATAATTATATACTCATCATATATTTTTTTAGTGTTCTATATATATACACCAACCAGAATCCTTCCTTATTTTATGGATATTTAAATTTTTTAAAAGGATATTTCAATTTGTTTCTGAAATACAAGCTTGATCCAAGGGAATTTCTCAAATTTTTAACTATTTTCAAGGGAACTCTATAATCTTTTTGTGGAAACCATTACCTTTATAAAATCACTAATTTTATGGTGAAAATACAATCTTACTTCACTTCTGGTTTTATACAAATATTTTTTCAAAATAACTCTTCCTTTCTAAGTAAAAGAGTATTTATCTCAAGATTTACTCGAAGATTTTATAAGAGTGTCTTCATCTATTTCAACACTCTTGTTGATTATTATGTATTATTAGGATTATTATGCCATGTTATCATCTACCATACTTAATATAATTTTTTATAATTAATTTTTATGTGGATTTTCTATGTTAAATCCATTCCCCAATTTACTATGAATGGTTAGTGTTTATGCTTAATGTTCGGGGAAAGTTATTTTCATTTCATATATTAATTTCAATATGAATGTATATGTTGTTTATGTTTATAGCCTATCATATGAGGAATTCATTGGACATAGTAAGTGTTGGGAGGGGCCCTCTATATCTCCTCAGTGCATCAATAGGTCTCATGATACAAACTACGGTCTTAGCACAAGGCCTTGACAAAATTATTATTTGTGGTCTTGGCACAAGGCCTTGACGGTATAGTTATGTTGTCCCACATTATAAATTCCCTCATTATGAAAATAGTATTGATGTTTCATGTGGTTATTCGACTAGTATAATACCCATGATTATGTTATGTTATGGCAATATTTACTCAGCTTATTTTCTGCCATATTATGTTTAAGTTTTTTTAGTGGCACGTATTTTCAATTATTCACCATGTTTAATGTTTATGTTATCTTCAATTATATTGCTTACCCTTACTAAGAATTTGAGATCACCCCTTTATTATTTTTCATTTTCTCAGGACATAAAGAATTTTGTTATGAATGAAATGATGAAATAACCTAGGAGTTATGGATGTTTTCTAAGGAGTTTTTATGTTGTATTTCTTTTCAAGTTGTAATGTTTAACTTATGTATGAATCTTTCTTCCAAAAATAGTAAACTAATCGGTCCTTCAGGATGCTTATTCCTTGTTTTTATGCCAATGTAATCAAATAAGGAACCAGCTCTGGGCAACTGGGACCGAGTCCTTACATGGAGGACAATAAAGATGATGTAATGGGTTGAATCTAGGATTACTCGTTGATTTTAAATTGGGATGCATGTTTAAATTTGTTATTTGTATATCCTCTATCCTTCCCCACTGCTTGAGTTAGATGGTTTTTGTTACTCTCCTTCCAATATAGGTGAAGATATTTGGGGTATGCCATGTGATTTATGTGTTTATATTTTCATGGTTGGGTGAGCCTATGCTCCTGATATATGTGATGAAGACTCGAGAGGTAGTTCATATACTCGTTGTGTTGAGACCCTTGTGTTTAGAAGCTTAGAATGTTTTTATATAATACCTAGAATTATGTAATGTGGTAATGTTGTTAAATAAATGAATGAATGTTTCACCCTAGGGGTTGGCGGTTACTAGGATACAATGTTGAGGTTATAATTCTGAGAAGACGTGGACTTGGTTTTCTTATGTCGGGAGGGCATGAAACTTTGTTGTGATGCTAATGAAATATATTGTAGAAATGATAATAGTTAATTAATGGTTAAATAATTAATTAATATAAAGTGAAACTGATGAAAAGGGATAATGTTATTGAATGTTTCTCTATAAATGGTTATGTGCTTATAGGATATCATTTCTTATAAGTGGCAGCCCGAAGTCCAAGATACGTTAGATGCAGTTGATTTTAAGACAACTTTATTACCATAGTGTGTTTGTGAGATATATTATATCATGTAAATTTTGTTTCTATATGCGACTCCATCCTGTTGGTTAGGGAAAATGATACCCTAGGGATTCTGAGCCTTGGGGGTTATTTCCCCAACATCTTGGTGATAGGATCGATGGTTTGCTACCCCCTTCGGCTCCGCTCTCTTCTTTTAGTAGTTGCTTGTGCTGGTAATCATAGAGGTTATTTTTTCACATATATGTGTGTAGAGGGATTTAATGGATATGGTTATTTTACACACATATATTTGATATATAGTTTCCTATGGACTATTAAAGGTATAACGTGTATAGGTTATGATGGCTTGAGGGTCCTTACTCATTGAATGGGATATTATGGCTTGAGGCATAATACATGATGTATAATACACATTATATGAGTTTTGGTGGATCCCAAAAACTACCTGGTTTCTTTTGGATAAGTGGATGTGGTGGTGTGTGTTGCACGAGGTGTATTTTGTGGAGTTTTGCCTAGGTGTCTCCAGGCTAGCCTTTTTTGAGAAAGAATCCCAAGACGTGTGATGTTGGGGAAAAGTAGCAAACCAGTGGGTTAGAGGTAGCAAGGTACCCCTGATATTATTTACTATATTATATTATCTTTTATATGATACTTGGTGAGAGTATCCATAGTGATGTAGTGAACTTAGAATACTTATTTAGTTAAAGGGTTAGTTTAGCTTGTTGTTTCCTATGGTTTAGCATGCTTTATTTACTTTTTCAAGAGAGGCTTCAGTGAGGATCATTCTAAGTATACTATTATACTCACCCTATGTATATATAAACTATTTTTCAAGTTAGTTGAATCAGGTTGGATATCAGGCTAGTTATTACTAGATTGTGGGATACAGGAGCTGTTTGGGATTCATGGTCATTGTCATCTTTACTTTTATTTTGGTACTTATAGTTCTTCCTTTCAATTGTTATATTTCTTGAAAGAAATTATATTTATGTACTTGGGTTTATTTTATATTTTAGTCTGAGAATTATTTGGCTAGTGTCTATCTTATATCTCTCTTTCACGTGTGTAGAGGATAATGCCCCTCATTTTCATTTTTATTATACCCACGGCGCTAGTCACCAACTGGGGGCCTACTAGAGGCAGTACATGAGGGGGAACTATCTATATTCTCCCATTTATGGACCATGAGGGCTACACTTTGTGGGGATAGGGTTCTGATACAGTGGTATCAAAAGTCGGTTTAAGGGATATGATAGATTTTGGAGTTAGATATAGGAGAGGTTTCACGGGTTGGTAGGAAAATGGTGTCAACTATGTTTAGAAAGTGATTTTAACAAGGTAGAATAAATGAGACATGTGTATTTAGGTCCCCCTATGATCTGATGTACGAATATGTAAGCTTATAAAGGATTTTAACTAGTTTTAGGGTAGAGACCTAGGAAAGGATCATGCATCATTCTTCTTTGTACATGTGTTTGAATTGGTAGACCTTGGGATAGGTTAACCTAAAATGAATAAAATAAAACAATTAATTAATGTTAATTTATTCAATATTCTAGGTTTAAGATCTCTAACTTTATACTATTATTAGAAATATAAGGCGCTCTGACGGGATCCTCATGTATAGAAAAAGATTACAGTCCATTTGACAATGATCGAGGAGCGACATTGCTTCAGTCTGAACTGAGGAACCCCTTCGATATGAAAATGGATCTTGTTCTATAATTGAATAGATATTTATCTATTAATAATACAAATCAAAGTTTTAAAAAGGGTGATGATCTGTTTACCCACAATAGATAATAGAGGATGATTCATGAAATCAATTTTTTAGGCTGCTAGAATATGGAACCCTGGGGGATTTCTATTATATTGTATTTTCCTTCTTTTAGGTATGGATCTAGGTCGATGTCCTCATCAGGTTTGCACAAAATATATTCAGTATGATGCACCATCTGATCACCACAGAGTATAGGTGGATGATGATAACACTTGGAGGAGGACACTCTGAGAGTTTCAGCGATAGAGTCTATAGAGGTTTGAGGGCTCCGTTTCAGATCCAGTCACAGAATACGGGTGGAGAAGGTTGAGATATACTTTAGTTTTATTTATGCTTGGAAGGATCATTGATTATCATTTTTTGTGATGACATTGTGTGGGGAAGCAAGGCAGTGGTGGTTCTTGTTCATTATAGATCTTGAGGAGTCGGAAGTCTCATGTGAAGAGTTATGAGACCAATTCAGATCCATGTTTCTTTCTTCAACTACAAAGGTGTCCAGTTTCCAGTAGCTTCTTACCCTTCGTGAGGGTATCTCTAGTGTGTTATAGTTTGGAATCTGTTCTAGGAACCTTTTGAAATATACTTTGGACCTATTTTCAGATGACGAGATCGGTGTGAGGTATTTCGAGGAGTCATTATGTCTAGAGATATAGCACAAGGTCACCCTATTTATGCTAAATATGTATCTCGAGGTGCTGGAAAGAGAAGTTTTCATTGAGAGGACCTTATCCAGAACTATATCATTATGATAGGGGAGTCATCATGATTCCTCATGAAGTATAGTTGTGGTATAGGGTTCCAAGTTCTCAAGACAGAAAAGCTTCTGATCATCCAGGGGTAGGTTCCAACCCTCAATGTCTCGTTTCTATAGGGGGAAGTGTCTCTCATACCTATACTAATGGATCATATGAATTTTTTTCTTATGTAGGATTAGGTTATCCTTAGAGAGAGTTCCCAAACTCTCTAAGTATTTATCGTGCACCAGTTGTCCCACTTCAGGATTCTCCACTAAGGTAGTTCTAACCGAGGTAGCAACTGCAGGTTGCTCCAGTTTGGGATTAGTAGAGAGTATGTAGGGTAAGAAGAGGATAGACCTAGGATGATCCCCATCTTCGAAGAGAAGATAAAAACTATATAGGTTCTCTTCATAACTGTTAGAGAGGTCGTGTAGTAGGTCATGTTCAGCTTCATGCTTTAGCATTTTCAGCACCGAGAAATCTAAAAATCATTCGAGGTACACCTTTCTTGTTTTCTACTTGGGTGAGTGCCTTTTTTGATTCAGGATTGATGAACTCATTTATATCACCTACCCTTATCCATGCTTTGGAAATTTAGGTGGATATACTTCTAGTTCCCTTGGCATTGACTACACCATTTGGAGGTCTAGATGACTTGTTCCAATTATATAGAAATTGTAAGCTAGTTCTAGGGAAGTACTGTTCTTGGGAGATTTACTATGTTTACAAATAAACCCATATGTCATTATCCTTAGAATGGATTGGTTGTGTTCACTAAAGGTTATTGTGGATTGATTCAGGAGGTAGGTTGTATTTCTTTATGCTGATGGAGATCCATTAGTGTTTGTCAGTGAGAGAGACCCTCAAATGGGTCAGAGGTATGTTTTTTCCTTGTCATACTTGATGGATGAGATGATGCTTATATCATCATAGGGTTGATAATCAGCATTTCCCAGGGTCATAGAAGAGTACCCTGATGTCTTTACAAATGAGGTTATATCATTACCCCCTCAATGAGAGATCTAGTTTAGAATCGAACTACAGTCAGGCATGTCTCCTATCTTGATGTCTCTATATATTATGGTTCCTTATAAGTTTTGAGAGCTTTGTATACATCTCGATCACTTACTACGGTGTGGTATTGTTCAACCAAATGTGTCACAATGGGGTGCACCAGTTTTTTTGTGAATAAGGATGATAGAAGTTTGTGATTGTATATCTATTATCATTCCTTGAACCAAGTGATAGAGAAGAACCGTTATCCACTTCTATGGATTGATGATTCGTTCAAACAACTGAAGTGTGAAAGTCAGTTCTTAAAGATTTATTTGTGGTCAGGGTATCATCAGATGTGTGTAAAAAATGAGAATACTTTTATGAATAATTTATATTGTCTTCATGGTCATTACGAATGTGTTGTGATGTTGTTCAGTGTGAAACATTCTCCAGTTATGTTTGTGTGGTTGATGAATGTTGTGTTCTGTGAGTTCCTAGAGAAGTTCATGGTGGTTTTCATCAACAAAATCCTTGTGTAATCTATATCTAATAAGGATCATGTATAGCATTTTTGTTCCATTTTGGGGGGTTCTTCATTATGACAAGTTGTTTGGGAAGTTGTCAAAGTGTTATTTTTTGGATCAAGAAATCTATTTCATGGGGCATGTTGTGTCCCTGTAGGTAGTAGTAGTGGATCTATCAATGATATAAGTAGTTGTATCTTGGGAATCCCCCAAGATAGTGGAAGAGTTTTTCTTTTTCAGATGATGGTGAAGTCATATCTGGTGCTATAGGTGGAAGAGTCCTAGTTGGGGGATCTTGAGGTAGAGGTCTAGAGATACTGAGTTATTTGTGGTGAGGCCATGATGGTTGGTCTAAGGACGAATAACTCTGGGTGTTGTTTCAGGGTAATATTTTCATTCAATTGGAGATTTGTGAGATGGTTCTCAAAGAGTTCCATAGTTCTCCGTTAGTTGTATATCCTGGTATTGAAAATACGTACTGAGCTTTGAGGAGTCATTTTTGGTGGCCTGGGTTAAATCGTGCGGTTGTAGAGTTTGTGTCTCGATGATTGGTCTTCTAGAAGGTGAAGGATAAGAAATGTGTTCCCATTAGATTTCTCTAGCCATTAGATATTCCTCAGTGGAAGTGGGGGGGACATATCAATGGACTTTGTAACTAGTTTACCTCCATCTCAGGGAGTATATATCTCTATATGGGTGGTATTGGATCATTTTATGAAATCATCCCACTTTATAGAAATCAAGTAGTCAATTTCAGTTGAGGTTTTATCGAGGAAGTATCCGGAGGAGGTGGTGAGACTCCACAGAATCCCGAGGACAATAATTTACAATAGAGATCCTTCTTTTACCTCTAGGGTGTGGAGAGGTATACAGTGTGATTTTGGTTCTCAACCATGCCATAGAACTTCTTTTCATCCAAAAATTGATGATCTTACATAGTAGATGATTCAGACTCTTTAATACATGTTGTGCTCTTATATCCTAGATTTTGGAGGTTTGTGGATGAGGTGCCTTTCCTTGGTAGAGTTATTAATAGTTTTCACTCCAACATCAGTATGTCATCATTTGAAGCCTTGAATGTTTGAATTTTATATTCAAAATTATTCTGGACTAGGTTCGGAAATTCAAAAATTCTCAAACCAGAACTGGTATAAAATATGAAAGAGATAGTCCAAGTGATTTGTGAGAGGATGAAGGCAAAACAGGATCATTAGAAATCATATTTTTATCATATAATGAGACCTATGGAGTTCGACATTGGATATCATTTATTCTTGAAGGTGACTCCCCTTCATGGGAAGCGAAGGTTTGGTTGGGGGAGTAAACTTTCTCTCCAATTTGTTGGTCCTTTTGAGGTTTTGTCTCATGTTAGAGCTATGGAATATCAAGTAGCACTTCCCCCATATATGATCTAGATACATGATGTTTTTCACATTTCATAGCTTTTTTATTATCTTTTTGATGACTCTCATGTCATTTATTAAGGAAATATCAATGTTGATGATGATGTGACCTTTGAGGAGCAACCTGTAGAGATCCAGGACCACCAGGAGAAGGTGTTACATGGGAGTTTTATCCTCTTGGTTTGTGTCTTGTGGAAGCACGGTGGTGTGGAGGATAGTACTTGGGAATGTCATTTATAGATATTCTCTCATTACCCTAATCTTTTTTATGTTTAGCTCTTCTCTTGTAACATTGTCCGTTGGGTGGTTGTAGACCTTTTCTATTTATGAGATGGGTTTATCTGGTTGATTATTGTGGATTTATCTCTTTTGAGAAGTATCTTCCCTGGGAGAGTGTTTAGGATATGGTTTTCATTGTTTTTTAGTTTCACATTGTTTATTTGATGAAGTGGTTGAGTTCTTATGGTGGCGAAGCCCTTGAGAAGCATCACGCAGGGTGGCTATTCAGATAACCCCTTTTCTGTTTCCTCTCTAGGTAGGTTTTGGATTCTCGAGGATAATAATTTTTTGAGGGGTATCTAATTTAAGTTTATGAATCTACATGGATCGACCCTTTTTCTGTTTCTAAAGACTAAGGCACTCGAAAAAGGTTCAAAGACTTTCTGGAGGGACTCGGATACTAACAGCTAGAAGAAGGGATGTTTCACATCATGAAATAAATCTACATGATGTGAATATGGATTTCACAATGTGTAATATTTTGGGGTTGAAAAAAATAAAATGAAGAGGTGAAGGATTTTTGGTAGAAACTGACCTCGAGTCTTACATGACATGAAAGGGGATTGTACATCATGTAATTCCCCAAAGCATTAATTTTTTAGAACATTCCAATAGCTTGGGTTGTCAAACCCTACATCTGTACCTTCACTCTCTCTCATCCCATGCGACTTGTAATTCCCCTCCTTGGTGTTTTGAAGATCCCTTCAATGAGAATCGATCTCTGGCTTCCATCTTCAATATGTGGTAACTCGACTTGATTCAAAGTGTGTTTTCCTTCATTTTCTAGCGTTTCATCATGGTTTTATCTCTTTTTCCTCTAATTCCTCTTTAAATGAGATAGTAAATGATCTCCCATGGTCCTAATAGGGTTTTCTATTAGTTTTTATTGATGTGGTGGTGTTGTGGCATCCTAAGATGGATGTAGAAGTTGCAGGAGAGGTGATCGAAAATCCATTGCATTGATTTGTTCTCATGAAAAGAATCTCAGTGACCTTTCTAGGTAGGGGATTCATTTCTTCTCAATATTTATATGCAATCATAGAGCTATCATAATTTATCCCCTTGGATCGTAGTGAAATTGACCTAATAATTATTTGAATTGGATTAAATAATTGGTATCAATCACGTAGAAATGTTGCTGCTTTATACCATGATAACAGTTTTCCTTTTGATTTTCTAGATAATTTAATATCTAGGACTTTCTTGGTTTATCATGTTGTTCTTGATTTAAATTTATAAAGAACTTAAATATAGAATTAATTAATAATTAATTTTCTAAATGGTTAAAGAGGCATGTTTAATAAAAATAGTTGTTTTGTTGTGATTTGATGATAATCAAATTGATGCAAGTATTTATGTTTAATTTATGTGGTTAATGAACCTGAATCATGTTTATTATTGTTGATAAAATAATTAAAGTCATGTTAAATTAATTTTTTAATTAATTTTTGATATATTTTTTCTTAGGTTTCTTGTAGTTGGAACATGTAAATAATGAATTGGTTAATTCAAGATGGAATAATAACATGTTTTGTGATAAAAGATAATTCCTTTTTAGGACCTAAGTTTCTTGATTGATTGTAAAGAACAAGTGCATTATGATTTGGAGTCATGAGAGATATTTTAGTGTGAAGTTTGAATGCCTTTATTTAGGTCCAAGAGCATGGTTTCTATGTTGGATTCCTACTACTTATGATATGGTTGGGCCTAGAGGGTTTTTGTGGTTTGGGGGTAGGGAGGCCTAGATGTGACATATGTCTAGGATGGATGAGCCTAGATGTCCGTTGTGGTATATAGGAAAATGAGTCCTGATTTTTGTGGTATCATTTGACACCTAGAGTGTAGAGATGCATCAGTTTATGAAAGTGTTGTTGGGGAGGACCCTGGAGATAATGGAACAGTTTGAAGCTGGGCTTAACTAATGATATGAAAGTTGAATTATTGTTTTAATCTATTTTTTTCTATTTTCTGTCCTTCTCCACTACTTCAGGCTAATGGTTCTGGTTACTCTTCTTCTAAAAGAGTCAAATATGCATGGGGTATTCCACAAGCTTTGGTTGATTATCTCCTTGTAGATAGATGAGTCTATGATTCTAATATAGGTGGTGAAGACTCGATGGGTAGTTCATCTACTCATTGTGTTGAGACCATTATCTTTGGAAGATTATATTTTTTTCTAGAATACCTAGAAATATGGAAAGTGGTAGTGTTTTTAAATAAATGAATGAATGCTTAACCCATGGGGTTGGAGCTTACTAGGATGCAATGATGAGGTTATAATTCTGGGAAGCCACGGACTCAATTTTCTTATTCTTGGATGGAATCGAAATTTATTTTAATTCTAAATAAATATATTGTGGAAATGATACTAGTTAATTAATAGTTAAAGAATTATTTAACATAAAGTGAAACTAATGAAAAGGGATAAATTAATTTAATATATCTCTTTAAATGGTTGTGTTCTTATAGGATATCTGGCCTTAGTAGTGGCGGCCCGAAGTCTAAAATATGTTAGCTACAGTTGATTCTAATACTAGTATATTCCTATATTGGGGTTGTGAGATATAATATATCATGTACATTTTGTGTTTCTTTATGTTACTTCACCCTGTCAGTTAGGGAAACATACACCCTAGGGATTCTGAGCCCTGGGGTGTTTTCCCCAACATTTCGGTGGGAGGATGGATTGTTGACTACCGCCTTTGGCTTCACTCTCTTTTCTTGGTAGTTACTTGTGCCGGTATGCATGGTGGATAGTTTTTCCCATATATGTGTATAGAGTGTTGTAATAGCTTTTGGTTATTTCACACACATATATTATGAATATATTTTCCTAAGGACTACTATAGGTATAACGTGTATAGGTTGTCATAGATTAAGGATCCTTAATCGGTGTATGGGTTTTGATGGATTGAGGTATAATACAAAATGTATGATACACATTATGAGGGATGTAGTGGCTCCCAAAAACTACTTGGTTACTTTTGGATATGTGTACATGGTTGTGTGTGTTTCATGAGGTGCATATTGTGGTGCTTCACCAAGGTGTCTACAGGCTAGCCTATTTGAAGAGAGATGCTCAGGACGTGAGATGTTGGGGAAAAGTGGAAAAATAGTGGGGAAGTTGTAATGGGATACCCTTGATATTCTTTAATATATTATATTATCTTGTATACAACACTTGGTTATAGTATCAATGGTTAGGTTGGGAAATTAGTATACCTATTTAGGTGATGAGTTAGTTTCACTTGTTGTTCATTGTACTTTAGCATGCTTTATTTACTTTTTCACGAGAGGCACCTATGAAGATCCTACTGAGTATAAATTTAAACTAACTCTACTTATATATAAAAAAATCAGTTAATTTGAAGTAGGTTTGAGATCAGTATGGTTACTACTAGCTTGTGGGTTGCAGGAGATGTTAGGCCTTTGTGGTCGTTGTCTTCTTTACTTTTCTTTTGATACTTGCAGTTTCTCCTTTAAGTATTAGTGGTTCTTTCTTGAAATTAAAATTATGTACTTCGATTTATTTTATATTTTAGTTTGATTATTATTTGTTTGGTGTCTATCTTATCTCTATCTTCCACATGTATAGAGGGTAATGTCTCCCATCTACATGTTTATTATACCCTCGGTGCAAGTCGCCAACCCGGGGCTTACTGAAGGCGGGACTCAGGGGTCACTATCTCACTTTTACCATTTACAGACAAGAAGGGGAGTACTTTTTTGGTATGTGGCATGACATAAAATTTATTTTTGGTAAATAGTAACTTTAGTATTTTATTTACCACGGTTAAGGGTAAATCGGGTAATTAAAGGTACAATAATATTATAATATTATTAAATTACCCAAACAATTGTCCTTATTTCATTGGAAAAGTGGGTTTTGACTAAAGTAAACCTTAGGATAAAATTATAACCTACTTAAGCCACTTGTCTTAGAATATGACTTTTATTATATTTTATTTAAAGATAGGTTAAAATTTTCATACTCATATTTTTAAAAAGTAAACCATTTGTAATATATATTTATATAAAATATAAATTCAACAATAAATTATAATTTGAAAGATAAAATTTTTATCTATATCATGATAATTTATTTATAATTTTTATACATTAAATAATTAAATTTAATTGTGACACAATGATGTTGTAGTAATCAATTTATTAAAGGAATAATCAAATAAATGATACTAATAATTTTAAAATAAATATAATTTGAAATTTTGATTCCACACATGAATTCTGTGGATGAATTTTACATGTTAGGGATTATTTAAAGTAGTTGTTTTTAAGGAATCAAGTTTTTTATGATATTTAAAAAAAAATCAATTATTAAATTGTGTCAAAAATTGACATTTATGATATTTTAAAATAAATAATATTTTATTAAGTTATATAAAATTCATAAAAATATATCCTTAATCTAAATGATTTGGGTAATTATAAATATTTCATTAATAACTCATTTTTGGATTTTTGGCATTTTATAGTAACAGTATTTACTCTCAAAGTTAAAATCACATAATGTAACGGTAAGAATTAATAAGTGTTAAAACAGAAAGATAAGGATTAATAAATTATCAAAACTTGTTTAATTTTACTTAGATAAACGTATTTAGAACCAAAATCACTGTATCTTCTATATTATTTAGTTTTTATACATTTGGAATAGAAATTAATTTATATTAATTTAATACTTTAAAAATTGCAAGAATGACCCTCCCCACTCCTGTAAAAGGGAACTAATTCATCTCTATTCCTAAAACTAGACCATTTTTTCCAATATCTGACCAAACCCATTCCTATAATACCTCCCCAAATTATAGAGACCTTATTTTAGGTGTAAAACCCTCCTTAGAGGTGGTAGGGTGTTAAGAAATGGTGATTATATTAATGAAAGGCAACATTTTTATTTAAGTGTTTCTATTTTATTTCTTCTTCAACTTCATTAAAATATTATTAAACCATTATTAAATAATAAATCCAGAATCCGAAAAATACTTAGATATTATTATATTAATATAATCATTTAAATCCATTTATAATTCCATCAAATGGGAAAGGAATTAATCGCTTGTGCGTACGTGTGAACTATCACCTCTACGAACTGATATTATTCGTTTTACATTACCATCTATCAATACTAGATATAATGATGAAATTAATATTTATATATTATATTAATGACATATTTATCATTATAAGATAATAATATATCAATTATGTTCTTATTTTCCATTCACTAAAAAATGATAATGTCGTTCTTGCGTACGTGTGAACTATCACCTCCATGAAGTGATGTGATTCCTTTTTCTTCACCACATCACATGGATGATATATATATAAGTATATTTAAATTATTAATATTATATTAATTATTTTACGATCATTATATAATGATAAAATAATACTTACCATCTTTCTATAATGATCAATTTAAATAGAAAAAGTTACTCATGCATAAGTACGGCCTACCGTCTCTATGATTATAACATCGTTCATTTCTCATAACCATACTTAATGGTTTTATTTAAAAGTATAATTTATTTATGAAAATAATAATAATTACATTATATTATTCTATATATTATGTAATTAAAGCCACATGGACTATTAACATCATACCAAACTCATTTTGGACTCATGTAACGAATATCATCAAAATGTATCACATGAAATTAACTAATTATGTAATTTTTATAATATATTAATAAGTGATAAAAAAGTAACAATAAACTTTAATAATTTTACCAATAAATAAAATAATTAAACTAAGTTTATTATCCAGGAAGATAAATATTATACGTGGTGAGTCAGACTCAAGGAAAGGGACTTCGTCTCAATCTTCTTTCACTGAGGCAAATTTGGATGTTATACACTATATTCTTTCATATGGTGTATAATCAAAACCTTTTAATTTTAATTTCATTCAAATATTTTTAAAAGTAATACTTTTATACAAGTCATTTTACTAAATGAAAAAAGGAAAAAAATTTAATGTATACGTTGATAATTTTTCACCGTCATGACCATTATTTGACATTTGGATTCCTCTAAAAGCCATAATGTTTTTAATGGAAACATAAATACCATATTCCCTTTTATGTTATTTTGGTATTTTTTTATAATGGATTTATTATATCAATATCATGAAATTATATCTTACGATTTCAAAGTGTAAATGTTATTTTTCCTTTATGATTGTTTTATGTGTTTTTATTATAGTTCTTGGGAATTATTTATGAGTACAGGTGGTTCCATTATAAAACAAGAGTGGGTGAGCCCTTGATAGCTCTAAAATATATCATGTAATGAGATGAAGTTAAGTAGTTGGGTTTATCCTAAGAGATTTATGGAATATAGTGTGATCAGTATTCCAAATGTGATCATGAAGGTAACTCTATATGTAGCCCTGAAGGCTACGATATAAGAATGATATGGATTCACAAGTTACCTTTATGAATTATTATTTCTATGGAATTTCATATAAATATTACGATATCATGAGGTAATCTATAGGTTTTATGTTTTATGGGTGAAAAGTATGATTTTACGAAAATGTTTTCGTGAGTTTAGAATATTCAGGGACAAATGGTTTTTTTCCTTATTTTATACCCCTTAATGAGATTTTTGTGCTCATCCCAAGTTTTTTAAATGTTTTCCATAGGGTATAAGTATTTTTTAGATAAACTAATAATTCAATATGAATATAATGAATATTTTTATCAATAAAAAAGAATTTATTTTTTATTTTAAAATTTTTAAGATTGTGAAAAAAAATTGATAGTGAGTAGACTTGTCTACTTTTTAATATTTTATTTGTTATGTAATAGTTATGGCCTAATTATCTAGAACTATAAACCAGAAAAGATCCTCAAATTTGAATTCTAGTTCAAAAAGACTATAATAAGTTATGTTTAAGGTCGGGTCCTTACAGTTGGTATTAAAGGATAGTTTAGACAACTGTAGAGACTTGGATGTTTTCTTTAGAGTTATTGATATCATATTGAGTTTATAATTTTAAGTTTGATCATAATTTCATTTTATTTTAAACCCCTTTTAATGATTTAAGTTGTAAAATTTTAATGTGACTAATGGTATTTTTTGAGACATTCATTTTTGAGGTAATTATGTGTTATTAGATTTTGGGTTGAAAAATGAAAGGTATGAGATAATATTTGAGGATAAAATATATTAAGGTTATTTTTGGTGATGTTTATAAAATATTATAATTTATAAGGTTTATATTAATATAGTTTTATAAAAATGTTACAACTCATAGGATGGGTGACAACCTGTCATGTCCAGCAAGGCCGCGAGTTTCGAACTCACAATTGAAGTGTCACATGGGTGCGTTGTCTACCACTGGCCTAAGGGAAGTCCCAGTTAGTATAACTTATTGTTTTTAATAAAATTATTTTATGTATTGAGATTAATTTTATTTTGGTAAAATATATTTTATTAAATATATTACCAAGGGATTGGAAAATAATTTGTAGATTAAGTGATTAAAGTTATTTCGAAAGACGTTTTCTATTTTTTAAATCCTATAAGATCGAGTTATATAGAATACTAGGGAATTTTTATTGATTAATAAAATTGGAATTATATTTTTGAACAATACATGATTTTATTGTGTACTTATGTTGATTCAGGTTATTTAAGGAAATGGATAGCATACTTGAAGATTATTAGCATGATTTATTTTTGGTATAAGACTTCAAGAGTACTTGATGTTATTTGGAGATAATTCTTAAAATTTATCTTGTAATAATATGTGATCAAATATTTCTTGATATTGGGTTTTAATATTAGTTTGGATTAATTTTAGTAATTTTATGGAAAAATAATTTTTGAATGGTTTTTATTGAACTTTGTGTATTACTATTGATTTTTGAAGATTGAAGTAGTTTTTCCTCATATAAGGTTTATTATTTTTGGGAAATTATCTTGTCTTATCCTAAACAATTTTATTTTGTTTAATGTCTAAAGATATTAGGGATAGATAATTAATCTTTTTAGGATTATATGATTCTATATAAGTTGAATATATTGCTTTAGGTGTGAAAAAAGCATCTTTAATACTCATCATTTGAAGAAAAAGTTGAGTACATGGGGAAAATTTACTAAAGGATGAAACTATACTTTTCAAGTAAGCATATTTCCATATGTTCTTAGCATATGTAGTAAAATAATTCCTTAACTCTATGAAAAGAATATTAAAAACAAAAATGTCATTCGTTAACTTTTCTTACTTAGAAATAAATGTCTTTTCACCAATCAAAATTTTAGAGTTTTTTTATTTTTATCTTTCTATTAAACAAATTTTCTATCACTCTCAATTAGAACTTGATATTTATTTTTCTCCTTTATATCCATGTTTTCCTACATGTAACCCCAGTATGTGTTATCTTATGTGACCACCGTACTTATCTTTCTTTATTTTAAAGTGGAAGTTTAATTTATCCTTTTTTCGATGTGGGATTTCGACAAAAGTATTTTGGAAACTCAAACCCCTGGTTTTCAATCCCAAGTTCAAATTGAGAGGATGGATTTATCATGAACGCCACTTTGAGCTTAATCAAACAATGAAATATTATTATTTAATATTATATTTATCACATTATTTTTATAACGGTGGGAATGAATTGTATTTACTTAATTATGAAAATAGGAGTTACACATGTTTATATAATGATTCATTGGTTAACAAATTCATTATAAATCAAAATGAAAACCCATTTAATATAAAGGATGTGTTTTTATGAAAAACTATTAAAGTATGAATAATTATTTTTATAAAATAATAAAATCACTCTTTTTGGATTATATTAATGAAATATAAATTCAATATAGTGTTTAAAATTCCTCTTATATGTTTTCTAGATATTATATAAGAACAAATCCAATTTTATACATAAAAGGCGTGTTTTTCAAAAACACAATTTTTATAACCTTTTGATGGTCAAACCATTTTAAATATAGTTTTTATCAATTTTATAAATTATATTTGAAAAAATAAACTTCAATAGTGACATAAACTTTTACTTTGGATAATTTTTTTTGGTATTTTTATGATAATATTTATTTTTAAATGAATGATGAGAAATACTGAATTTTAATTCAAAACTGCTTGTCCATATGATTTATTCATATAGTTAGATTATACATTTAATTGATTTTAAATTATAATTAAATAAATTTTTTTCATTTAAAATAATTTATTTCATTATAATAAATTTCATATTGAAATTGTATTTAAAAACTTAGTCAATTTTTGAACACTTTTACTTTAAAAATTTGTTTTCTCAATCCATCAATGAGATTAACTTTAAATTTATTTTTCCGCTTCAATAATTGAATTTTCAATAATATACAAACATGGTTATAATAAATATGATAATTTTGATCTAATAGTATAATCTTTATTTTTTTAATATTAACTTTATTATTTTATTTACCATAGTTAAGGGTAAGTCGAGTAATTAAAGGTAAAATTAATATTATAATATTATTAAATTACCTTAACACTTATCCTAATTTCATTAGATAAATGGGTTTTGACCAAAATCAATCTTAGAACAAAATTATAACATTTTTAATCTACTTGGGTAAGAATATGATATTTATTATGTTTTATTTCAAGATAAGTTAAAAATGTCATACTCAAATTTTTAATAAGTAAATCATTTACAATATAGTGTTATATAAAGGATAAATTTGACTATAAATATTAATTTGAAATATAAAATTTTTATCTAAATCATGATAATTTATTAATAATTTTTAGACATTAAATAATTAAATTTAATTATGACATAATGATGATTAAATAATCGATTTATTAAAGGAAGAATCAAATAAATGATATTAATGTTATTAAAATAAATATAATTTAAATTTTTGACGATATCCATGAATTTTGATGACGAATTATACATTTTAGTGATAATTGTAAGTATTTTTTTCGAAGTAATCAAGTTTTTATGATATTTTTAAAAATTCAATTAGTGAATAGTGTCAAAAATTGACATTATTGAGATTTTAAAATAAATAATATTTTATTAAATGATATAAAATTCATAAATATCTATCCTTCTGCAAAATTAATGGCGTAAGTCTAAAAATTCCATTAATGTCTCAGTTTTTAATGTTTGAAATTTTATAATAATTATATTTACTCTCAAATTGAAAATTACATAAAGTCGCGGTAATAATTAATAAGGGTGAAAATAGAAAGATAAGGATTAAAAAAATATCAAAATTGTATAATTTTAATTTAATGAATGTATTTTGACCCCAAATAATCCTATATTACAAATAATTTAGTTTTTAGAAATTTATAATACAAAATTAATTTATATTAATTTTATACTTTTAATAGTTCCAAGAGTGCACATCCCCTCTCCTATAAATGGACACACATTCATCTCTATTCCTTACACTTTAAAACCCATTTGGTTTAGAAAATATCTACCCAAAACCATTCCTAGAATACCTTCACACATTATATAGGCCTTATTTAAGGAATAACACCCTACTTAGAGGTGTTAATGTGTTAAGAAAAGGTGATCATCTAAAGAAAAGCTAACATTTTTATTTATGTGTTTCTATTTTATTTCTTCTTCCACTTCCTTAAAATATTCTTCAACCATGATGAAATAAAAAATACAGTGTCCTCAATATTCTTATATTTTATTATGTTAATATAATCACCTAAATTTATCTATACTTCCATCAAATTGGAAAGGAATTAATCGTTTCTGCGTTTGTGTGAACTATCACCTCCACGGGCCGATATAATTAATTTTCCATTACCATCTATCAAGACTGGTTATAATTATGGAATTCATTCTTATATATGATATTCTTGACATATTTATCATTATAAGATAATAATATAGCAATTAAATTCTTATTATACATGCACATAAAAATGATAACATTGTTCGTGCGTGCGTGTGAACTATCACCTCCACGTAGTGATGTAATTTTTTTTCTTCACCACATAACATGGAATATATATATAAGTATATTTAAATTATTAATATGATATTAATTATTTTTTGATAATTATTTAAAGATAAAATAATACTTACCTTCTTTCGATAGTGATCAATGAAAAATGGAATATGTTACTCATGCGTACGTATGGCCTACCATCTCCATGATTATAACATTGTTTATTTTTCATAACCATACTTAATGGTTTGATTTAAAAGTATAATTTATATTTAAACATGATAATGATTTCATTAATATTATTCTAAATATGGTGGACGTATGACCACATGGACTATTTACATCATAAAAAGTTCATTTTGGACTCACGTACCGAATAACGTCAAAACATCTAACATGAACTTAACAAATTAAGTAATTATTATAATATGTTAATAAGTGATATAAAATGAATAATAGAAATTAATAAGTTTATAAATAAATTAAATAATTAACATAATTTTATTATTCAGGAAGAAAAATATTGTATGTGATGAGTAGGACTCAAGGTAAGGGACTTAGTCACAATCTCCTTTCATTGAGGATTATTTTGATCTTATACACCACCTTATTTTTAAACGTGCGTAATCATACCCTCTGATATTTAATTTCATTAAAATGATTTCAAAATGAATCTTTTTATATGAATTGTTTTACTAAATTAAAAAAAGGAATTTGTTTTAATGTATATGGAGATAATGACTTTTCCACCGCCTTTATAATTATTTTACATTTGGCTTCATCTACAAGATGTAATTTTTTTAAGGAAACATAAATACCATATTCCCTTTTCAGATATTTTGGTATTGAAATTTTTTTGAGAATTTATTGAATATATCAATATCTTGAAATTATATATTATGATTGTAAAGTGGAAATGTTATTTTTTATTTATGGTTTGTTTATGTATTTTGGTTATGGTTATTGGGATTTTTTTTGAGTATGGGTGGTTCCAAGATAAAATAAGGCCGAGTGAGCCATTTATATCTCTAAAATGCATCAGGTGATGAGATGGAGTTAACTATTTGAGTTATTCCTAAGATATTTAGGGAATATAGTGTGATGGGAATTCTAAATTTAACCATGAAGTTTAGTCCATATGTTTTCGTTAAAGCTACAATGTAAGAATGGTATAGATGCCACAAGTTACCTTTACAAATTATTATTTATATGGAGTTTTATAAAAATATTATTATTTCAGGAGGTAAGCTATAGGGCTTGTGTTTTATGGGTGAAAATTGTAAGTTTGTGAAATGTTTTCATGAGTTTATAATATTCATGGACTAATATATTATTTCCTTATTTTGTACCCCTTACTGAGATTTTTGTTCAGATCCCATGTTTTTTAAATCTTTTCCACAGGGTATAAAGATGGGTAAGAGAAAGGAAAATTTAAAGATGAATGTTATGGATATTTTTATCAAGAAAAAAATCATTTTTTATTTTAAAATGTTTTATATTATGAAAAAAAATGGATAGTGAGTAGACTTGTCTACTTTTTGATATTTGAGTTTTTATGTAATAGTTCTGGCTTAATTATCTAGAACTATAAACCTAAAAATATCCTAGAATTTGAATTATAGTTTGAAACACTATAATAAGTAATGTTTAAGTTTTTGTCCTTATAGTTGGTATCGAAGGATGGTTTAGACTATTGGATCTGAATCTAGAGATTATACACAAGAGGGGGGTGAATTGTGTCTTTTGCAATTTTTCGGTAACTCTTTGATTGAACGAGTTCTATTCTCTATAATTTATTAGATTTGATCATGTAGTGGAATAAGTAAAAACAAGAACACAAAGATGTATAGTGGTTCGGGGAACAGAAGGTCCCTAGTCCACTCCACCAACTCTCAACTCCATGAGCTTGGTGATTTTCACTATCTGGTCCTCGTTTTAACAGATCGGTCCACAAATGAGTACAGGCAGTTGACACCTTTACAATCTTCAGGCTAACAAAGCCTTCTGGTTCAAACATGAACCAAAACAGCTTAGAATGATAAGCTGGTTACTCATGAATAAAAATAATTTCATAAATAAGTTTTCCAGTTGATCTTCACAATTGCAACAGAATACAATTGAAAGCAGATGGATCTTAGTCTCTAGAGATATTGATTTTCAAAACAAAGCAATTATGATTCGATCTGGTTGTATTAGATATAAAGATATAGTTCAAAACTTCCGTAGTAGTAGATCAACAGTAGATATTCGATGCAGAATAAGTGAATCTTCTATTGAGTTCCTTCTTCTTAATTAAACAGAGCTTTGACACTCCTTTTTGAATCAGCGGATCACCATGAATTTTTGCAGTCTCTATTTTCCACCCTTTTAATAATAGATCGATCACCATACACGCATGTACCTAGTGTTTCAGAGAGAACATATATAATAAATCTGAGCATATCTCCTGCACATTTAGATCCATAAAATTCTCCTTCTGATTCACGATATTCAAAAATTTGAATTTACAGAGAATTTTTAACTTCCCTTAAGACTCAGCATAAAAAATCCTTTTAATTCGACCTTAAATCCATTGATAAAATGGCTTTGAATCAGTCAAAGTCATATTTTAAAAACAACTTTAAATTTGGCTTGAAATACACCCAATAATCAGCTTGATGACCGCTTCATAAAAAAAATATCGTCTTTCAAACTTTCCGATGTCAAACGAAAGGTTGATGACGTGGCCTCCAAACGTAGGGTTGACAACGTATGGTTGAACATAAATGTAGGTTTGATCATCTATACTTTTTCTTCAACACTCAAACGTATGGCAAAAGATCCATACTTTTACTTGATCCATACTTTTCCAAGAATGTATGGTTGTTTACAAAAGTAAGGTTGATGAACCATACATTTGAGAAACAAACATAACGTTTAGTATTTACGTACGGTTCTCCTTCTATTCTTTGCTGATAAAAAAAGTGTATGGTTCCCTCCTAACGTAAGGTTCTTCTTCCATAATTTTTTGAAAATGCATGGTTGTTTAACCATACTTTCCTCTTATCTCAAAAAGTATACACTCGCTTCATCCTTATGCTATGTTTATCCACGTAGGGTATGAACAGTGATTCCAGAATTCACTAAAGCAGATTCTGCGCTACATTTATCCACGTAAGGTATGAATAGTGATTCTAAAACGCACTTAAAGCAGATTTCGAATAAGTAATAAATTCTCGTTATTTCAAGAGTAAAATAAATTAATAAATTCATGCAAAATACTAAATAAAATCATTAGAAAATAACTAAGGGTATTTGTGAACATCAAAATTATCATAAAAAGATAGAGTATTATATTCGATAATATCCCCCTTTAAATAACATTTTTATGTATTGTTGAAAACAATACATTGCTCAACAATCTCCCACTTTTTGATGATCACAAAACCCATAAAATAATTAAAATTATTTAAACAAAATTAACTTTCAAAATTAGTTACATAAAGTTTTAGAATTTTGAGAGGATGAAACAATATTTAATTTTAGAAAAATTTCTCATTTTGAATAACATTTATAATAAATAATAAATATACAGAAAACTATTGAAATAAAGTTTTGTAAAATAAAATGTTTTGGTTATCCAAATTTCTCCTTTAATTCTCCCCCTAAATAAAATGTTGATGTTTATTCAAATTATCCCCCTTTTTGTGATATCAAAAAGAATGAAAAATCATGGATTTTAACACATTTAATGTTTCCCTGAACTATAGGTAAATGCTTATTATTAACTGTTTATCAATAATTAAATCCGGAGTACTAGAATATCAAAATAAAGTCAGTAAAACAAATAGATAAAGAAACAAATAATAAATGAAGGAAATTTTCATTCAAAAATAGCAATATATACATGACAATGATATACACAGAAATCAAGGTTTGGATAAGATAGGCAACCAGTTCTATCTCCTCTAGATTGCAGACTTGATTTCTGTAAACTGTTCCCAAAGTCACTTCATCATCCCATCTCCATGTTTGATAATGAGCTCTATATTCTCTTAAGTCATATGAATATCCTCGATTAAATTGACTCTGAAAAACTCATGCATCCTTTCCTCTTTTTCGACAAATAGTGACAACTTCTCTGATAACTGATTTAACAGGATTCTAACTGATGGCTCACTAGATGTCAGTTGATCCACTAGAAACTTCTGATTTTCCAGCAACACTGATAAAGGAGCACTATTATATTGAAGATCTTGTAACCTGTCATTCATGTTTCTCATCATAGTTGTGATAGCTTGAAACCTTCTGATTAAATCTGGTGAAGTACCTGATCCACTAATAGCAATATTTGCAACTGATGCAAATTGGTTCTCCATAAACGACTTCAGATCTGATAAATCTGACTTCATAACCATTTCAGATTTCAATTGTGAAACTACTGTCAGCATATCCTCTTTAAACATCTCAACTTCTTTCCTTGAGACTGTACATTCCTTCAGCTTTTGAAATTTCAAATGTTATAAGTCTAAGGCATTTCTCAGAATGACATTCTCAGATTCCAATTGAGATACTTTTCTATACAGTTCTTCAATTTCTTCTTTCCTTGAATCAGATGCACCCTGTGCTTGATTCATATTCACATACTCTAGTTAATGCAGCAATACCAAAGGTAATGATTCAGCATCAATTTTTTCTTTTTCTCTGTCCTGAGAAGGTTGGTCCACAGATTTTTCCTTAGAGTTTTCAAACTCCTCCACAGAAAAATCCTATAGAAGTACCTCTGTGTGAGCTTCAGAAGCATGCTCACCACAAACATCAGCATCTTGGCCTTCCTCTGGGTTTTCAAGAACAATATCTTCAGTAGTTTTCTGAGGTCTGGCCACTTCTTCACCAGGCACTGCCTCCGTCTCTTGTTCCTATTGAAGTGCAACTTCAACATCAGCTACAATCTGTTCCTGATTCTCCCTTTGAGCTTCTTCTTGAGCTCCTAATACCTCTACTGGTGTTGTCCTTTCACTAACATATTCCATAATCTTATCAACAACAGCCTCTCTTACAAAAGTATAATAAAATAAAGCTTTTGTTGTTGTTTCCAAAGTAGTGGAAGTAACTTCCTCATTAACAGGTCTCTTTCTTTTTTATTTAAGTCCCTCCTGACTTCTATCTTACTCAACATCTTCCACTTCAAAGAGAAACATTCTTGCTACATTGCTGACTCTGGATTTATCTTGTCCCTCCTTGGACTTAGCAGGTTGATCCTGAGCACTCTCTGAGTCTTCCTCAGCTCCTACTGGAAAAAAATTTCCTTTAATTGTGCTCCAGAAATATCCAATCTTCCTTAAACTTCCAGCATTAAATGTATTACTGTGATGACAGTTAACTCGGGCATCCACTAATCTCACCATGTCTTTATTAAGAAGCAGGTTAGAAATAAATCGACCGAAAGGGTAGAAATTCATCCGGGCATCACTTTGACAGCAGTAATTGAGATACCTTATCATGTACCTTGGGAAGTTTAACTTAATATCGCTTAACAGAAGAAACATTATATACATATTAGGGTACAAAATCTTTTCCATTTCTACCATTCTTGGAGCTATTCCAGTCCGAATAAATTTGACCAAAATTTTCTGATCAGGCTCCAAATCCTTGATAAACATTTTCTTTATAGTTTTAGTACCAAAAAGAAAAGACATGATGTCTTCGAATTGATGCACAGAATCTCCAATACTTTTCAAATCGAAATGAAAAACTCCCTCAAGAGGGAAGCTGAGAATCTGACCAATCTCTACTAATGAGATTGAAAAATCCATATCCTCTAGCTTAGCCATCATACTATCCCCGTTATCTACCAGAGTAAACTGTACAGATTTGAAGAAGTATCTAAGTTCTACTTCATACAGAAATTTCGTATTTTCACTGTTGAACATCTGTTCAAGATTCTGAAATGACAGCGCTTTCTTCAACAACGGATTTGTCTAAAATAACCAGTCGAGATCGATTATCTTTCCCGGTAATATTTTTCTTCCCTTGGAGCGTTGTCTCTTGGCATTGTTTGACTCGGCTTCACTTTCTCTTTTAGTTCTTACCATCTCTACGAGAATCTCTAAAGGTTTGAAGGTTAGCATTTTAAAGGTTCGAAGATTAGGGTTTAGGAGCAGAAGTGGGATTTTCAGATTTCAAAAGGGTTTCGATAGAAGTGAAATGGTTTAGAAGTCGAAAAGGCTCTGACAGCCTTGATTCCCGTGTAATCACTAATCATTACAAATATTTAAAACAAATAAAATTTTCATATGGAGAAAAAAAATATTAAACAGTATTCAAAAAACAAAATAAAATTTACAAAAATAAATAAAAGTAAATAAAATTAAAAATTATTTAAAATTAAATAAACCTAGCTCTCCCTTAATAAAATCAAACCTTTCAGTGGGAAGTGGTTTAGTTAAAATATCTGCTAATTGAATTTCAGTATTTATAAATTCTAAAAATATATATTTTTTAATAACATGATCTATTAAAAAGTGATGTCTTATATCAATGTACTTAGTTCTAGAATGACTACTAGGATTTTTTGAAATATTAATTGCACTTGTATTATCACATAAAATAGGTGTATTATTAAAATTCAATTCAAATTACATAAGAGTGTTTTTCATACACAACACTTGTGTACAGCAACTTCCAGCAGAAACATATCCTGCCTCAGCTGTTGACAGGGCAACTGAATGTTAGTTCTTACTAGACCATTATACTAAAGACTTTCCTAAAACGTTACATGTTCCTGATGTAATTTTTCTATCTAATATACAAATTCCAAAGTCATCATATGAATATGAAATCAAATTGAAATCAGAAGTTTTAGGATAAAGAAGAGATTGAAAAACATTTCCTTTTAAATATCTAAAAATTCTTTTAACAGCATTCAGATGAGATTCTTTAGGATTTGATTAAAATCTAGCACAAAGACATACTGAATACATTATATTTGGCCGTCTAGTAGTAAGATTTAATAAACTACCAATCATAACTCTATATAACTTGTTGTCAAATGATTTCCCAGTTTCATCCAAATCAAGTTTCATATTAGTACACATAGGAGTTGTAAATGGCTTGCTGTTTTCAAGTCCAAATTTCTTAAGTAAATCGGTAATGTATTTTCTTTGATTTAAAAGATTTCCAAAATATTTTTGAAATATTTGAAGACCCAAAAAGAAAATTAATTCTCCCATCATACTCATTTCAAATTATTCTTGCATTAATTTTAAAAATTCATGACAAATAGTTTTATTAGTTGATCCAAAGATTATATCATCAATATAAATTTGAACCAATAAAACATTATTTTTCATAGTTTTCTTAAAGAGTGTTGGTTCTGTCATTCCAACAGTAAAATAATTTTTCAAAAGAAAAGAACTTAATCTTTCATACCAAGATCTAGGTGCTTGTTTAAGGACATAAAGAGCTTTAGTAAGTATAAAAATAGAATTAGGTTTTTGAGATTTTTCGAAACCAGGAGGTTGCTCAATATAAACTTCCTCCATTAAATAACCATTTAAAAAGGCAGATTTAACATCCATCTGAAATAATTTAAAATTCATATAAGATGCATTGGCTAAAAGGATTCTAATGGCTTCTAACCTAGATACAGGTGAAAAAGTCTCATCATAATCTATTCCTTCTTCTTGATTATATCCTTTAGCTACTAATCTTGCTTTATTTCTAGTTATTGTGTCGTGGTCATCTTGTTTATTTCTAAAGACCCATTTGGTTCCTATTACAGGATAATTCTTAGGTCTTTCCACTAATTCCCAAACTTCATTTCTTTTAAACTGGTTTAATTCATCTTGCATTGCTATTACCAAGCTTTCATCATCTGAATCTTCTTCTATAGTCTTGGGTTCTTGTTGAGATAGGAAGGCAGATAATTCCACTAGGTTTCCTAAGTTTCTTCTAGCTTTAACACTAGTTTCTAGGTCACCTATTACAGTTTCTAAAGGGTGATTCTTTAGGGTTCTATAATTTTTAGGGAATATATTTAAAGTTTCTTCAGTATCATATTCCTTTGAACTAGACTGAATTTCTTTTATTTCATTTTCAAAATCATTCTTTAAGTTCTCAAGTCTCATGTTATCATTAGAGTCAAGGTCATCCATTTGTTCTGTCCTTTTCTCAAAGGGATCAGATTCATCAAATTTCACATGAAATGAATCTTCAACAATCCTTGACTTCTTATTATAAACTCTATAAGGTTTTTAGGTAGCATAATATCCTAATAAAATACCTTCATTATATTTGGGATTGAACTTACCAATATTATCCTTGGTGTTTAAGATGTAGACCTTGCATCCAAAAACTTTAAAGTAGTTAACTTTAGGTTTTCTATTATTCCACAGTTAATAGGGTGTCTTTTTCAAAATAGGTCTAATTAAAACTCTATTAATTATATAGCAAGCTGTATTCATAGATTCTGGCCAGAAATATATAGGTAGGCTATATTCATTAAACATAGTTCGAGCCATTTCTTGAATTGTTCTATTTCTCCTTTCTACAATCTCATTCTGTTGAGGTGTTCTGGGTGCAGAAAAGGTGTGTTTAATACCCATGTTTGAGAGAAAGGAATTAAATTCAATATTCTCAAATTCTCCACCATGATCACTTCTCAATGAGATTATATTGAAACATTTTTCATTTTGAAAAGATTTGTAGAAACTTTAAAATAAAGTAAAATCTTCATTTTTAAATTTCAAAAAGAAAATCCATGTAAATCTTGAATAGTCATCAACTAAAACATATACATATAATTTACAAGCTAAGATTGCTACTCTTGAGGGTCCAAACAAATCCAAATGAATAAGTTATAGAGGTTTAGATGTAGCAACCTTATTAACAGATTTGAAGGATGATTTGTGTTGCTTTCCAAGTTGACATGCATCACAAAATCTGTCACCTTAAAATTTGAGACAAGGTAAATCAGAAACTAAATTTTTCTTAGATAACTTATGTAAAACATATACATTGCAATGTCAAAGTCTCCTATGACATATCTAGGATTCACTTACTTTAGCAGTCAAGTAGTTTACTTGTTGTTTACACATGGAATTTAAATCCAAAGTATAGACATTTTCAGTTCTTGGTGCTTTAAATTTAAATAGTTTATCTTTAAAAACAGTACATCAATTATTAGTAAAATCAACAGTATATCCATCATCACAAAGTTTAGAGATACTTATCAGATTGTGTTTTAATCCTTGTACATAAAGTAATTTGTTGATTGAGACTATTTTTGGATCTCCAACAGTTCCAATGCCAATGATTTTTCCTTTGGAAGTGTCACCAAATGTGACAAGTCCTCTTTCCATTTGAGTGAGTGAAGAAAAATTCAATTAGTTTCCACTCATATGTCTTGAGAAGCCACTGTCCATGTACCATATATCTTTTCTCCTCTGGTGTCCTACTACCTACAAAGACATTCAAACAAATTGCTTTGGTACCCATATTTTTTTTGGTCCAGGGGTGTTAGCTAGAAATGATCTGGGTATCCAGATTTGCTTTGTTCTATTAAAATTAGCTGAATCATATAAGTCTTTTGAAACATAGGCTTTCTTAATACCACAAATTTGAGGTTGTCTTAAGAAACAGTTTTTAGCTATATGACCCTTTGTCCCACAAAAGTTACAATTAACCATTTTAGAGCTAGGAATAAAATAATTTTTATATAGATTAGGTTTTTATCCTTTACTGCCAATTCCAAATCTCTCCTTTTTAATGAATGTTTTTTGAAAAATTTCATTTAATGAATTCTCTCCTTTTCTATAAACCAATGCAGCTTGTTTGTAATATTCTACTTCATCCTGCAGTGTTTCTATTCTTGATTCAAAATTAATATAGTTAGTGTTAATCGAATTGTATTTATCAATTAATTCCTTATGTTGTTTCAGCATTGTATCTCTTTCATCTGAAATGGCTTTATGTTTATTTTTTAGTGAATTATGTTTCTTAAATAGTGAGACATATCTTTCTTCAAGCATATTGTAGTAGGCTGCAAGTTTTTAATTTGTGTAGCTTGATTTAGGATATGATTCAGAGGAGTAATATGAGTGTACCTCATCAGTTTCTAGCATAAAACACATGTGTGCTTTTAGATTAACATCTTCTTTCTCTGAGCTTGATTCAGGAGAGCTACTAGAGTCTTCAGATACACTCCAAGTTTCTTTCATAGCTTTCTTGTCTTTTTGCTCATAGTCATTTCTTTTGAAGAATTTCTACTTCTTTGCATCCTTCAATTGTGGGAAATCTAGTCTAATATGCCCCATCTTCTTCCATTCATAACATCTTACTTCCTTATTATCTTTCTTAAAGGATTTTTTGAAGCCTCTTTTCTTGCTAGAGAATTTTCTAACTTTTCTGGCTAGCAGATCCAATTCTTCATCTGAGTTAGATGAGTCAGAGCTTTCTGATTTAGCTTTGACTTCTTTATTCTTCATCTTTCTATTATTTTTTTGTGAAGTTACCTTCAAGGAAGTATCTTCTCTTTTGATGTAGACCTTATGTTCATTTGCCTCATCTTGAATTTCAGCTTCATACATCATCAGTGTACCAATCAACTCTCTCATGGTTAGATCTTTGATAGGTTTGTATTGTCTAATTACAGTAGAGATACCATTCCATCAAGTAGGAAGTGCCCTCAATACTTTTAATGCTTGATCATCCTGTTTGATAGGTTCTCCTAGAGCTGTTATATTATTGACAATTTCTGTCAATCTCTCATTCATTTGGGTAATGCTTTCACCTTCAAACATTCTGAAAGTATCAAATTTCAATTTGGCAGTTGCATATCTCATTTGTCTCACATTATCTATTCCTTCATATGCCACGGCTATTGTTTTCCACACCTCGTATGATGTGGGACACTGAGATACTCTATTAAATTCATCTGGTCCTAGACCATAGATAATTGCATTCATAGCCTTCGAGTTCATATTGTACTCTACCTCTATAGAAACACTCCGTGTCTCAGGATTTTCAGTAATTTCATAAGGATTCAAAATCTTTGAATAGACTTAATATCCGAGGTTTTTCAGATATATTATCATGCGCGATTTCCAAAAACCATAGTTGTCTCTATTAAAATATGGTGCTCTGACCATTTACATCCCTTATCTTGTATCAGTCGTGATGCTCTGTTGTATAATCTTTAAATGCTTCTAGCTTGCTAAGGCTCTATCAGAAGCTCCACCTCTGATACCAATTGTTGGATCTGAATCTACAGATTATACACAAGAGGGGGGTGAATTGTGTCTTTTGCAATTTTTCGGTAACTCTTTGGTTGAACGAGTTCTGTTCTCTATACTTTATCAAGTTTTGATCGTGCAGCGGAATAAGTAAAAACCAGAACACAAAGATGTATAGTGGTTCGGGGAAGAGAAGTCCCCTAGTCCACTCCACCAATGCTCAACTCCACGAGCTTGGTGATTTTTACTATCTGGTCCTTGTTTCAACAGACCGGTCCATAACTGAGTACAGGCAGTTGACACCTTTACAATCTTAAGGCTAACAAAGCCTTCTGGTTCAAACATGAACCAACACAGCTTAGAACAAGTGAATCTTCTATCAAGTTCCTTCTTCTTAATTAAACAAAGCTTTGATACTCCTTTTTGAATCAGCAGATCACCGTGAATTTTTGTAGTCTCTGTTTTCCATCCTTTTAATAATAGATCGATCACCATACACGCATATACCTGGTGTTTCATAGAGAACATATATAATAAAGCTGATCATATCTCCTACACATTTAGATCCATAAAAGTCACCTTCTGATTCACGATATTCAAGAATTTGAATTTACAGAGAATTTGTAACTTCCCTTAAGACTCGGCATAAAAAACTCCTTTTAATTCGATCTTAAATCCATTGATAAAACGACTTTGAATCAGTCAAAGTCGTATTTTAAAAACGACTTTAAATCCGGCTTGAAATCCACCCAATAATCAGCTTGCTGACCACTGCATAAAAAAAATATCATCTTTCAAACTTTTTGACGCCAAACGTAAGGTTGATGACGTGGCCTCCAAATGTAGGGTTTAAAACGTAAGGTTGAACATAAACGTAGGGTTGATCATCCATACTTTTTCTTCAACACTCAAACGTACGGAAAAAGTTCAACTTTTACTTGATCCATACTTTTCCAAGAATGTATGGTTGTTTACAAAAGTAAGGTTGATGAACCATACTTTTCAGAAACAAACGTAATGTTTAGTATTTAAGTACGGTTCTCCTTCCATACATTGCTGATAAACAAAATGTAAGTATCCTTCCTAACGTAACATTCTTCTTCCATACTTTGCTGAAAACATATGGTTGTTTAACCATACTTTTCTCTTATCTCAAAAAGTATACACTCTTTTCATCCTTATGCTACATTTATCCATTTAGGGCATGAACAGTGATTCCAGAATGCACTAAATCATATTCCGTACTACATTTATCCACGTAAGGTATAAACAGTGATTCCAGAATATGCTTAAAGCAGATTCCAAATAAGTAATAAATTCTCGTTATTTCAAGAGTAAAATAAATTAATAAATTCCTGCAAAATACTAAATAAAATCATTAGAAAATAACTAAGGGTATTTGTGAGCATCAAAATTATCATAAAAAGAAAGAGTATTATATTTAATAATCTCCCCTTTAAATAACATTTTTATGTATTGTTGAAAACAATACTTTGCTCAATATAGAAAACTTTGGAGATTTGGAAGTTTTCTTAAGGGTTAGGGATATCATCCTGATTTTATATTTTTAAGTTTGATCATAAGTTCATTATATTTTAAACCCCTTTTAAGGATTTAAGTTGTGAAATTTTAAGGCAACTAAGAGTATTTTTTGAGACCTTCATTATTGAGGTAATTATGTTTTATTACCTTTTGGGTTAAAAAATGAAAGGTAAGAGATAACCACTGAGGGTAAAATGTATTAATGTTATTTTTTAGGATTTTTATGATATTTATATTATTTTTATAAGGATTATATTAATATAGTTTTACAAAAATTACAACTCATATGATGGGTGACAACCCATTGTGTCCAACAAGGTTGTGAGTTTCAAACTCACAACTAAAGGAAAACATGGTTGAATCGCCTACCACTGGCCTACGTGAAGTCCTAGTTAGTATGAATTCTTATTTCTAGTTAAATTATTTTATAGATTAATATTAATTTGATTTTGGTAACATATATTTTATTGAACAGATAACCATGGGATTGGAAAATGATTTAAAGATTAAGTTATTACATTATGTTATTTGGATATAATTTTTAAAATTGATCTTGGAAGACTATGTGATAAAATCCTTATGTATTTTGGGTTTAAATCTTAGTTTAGAATATTTTTAGGAATTTTAAGGAAAACTATTTGTTGAATGGCTTAGGTTGAACTTTAGGTATTACTGTTGATTTTTAGAGATTGAAGTAGTTTTTCATCATATAAGGTTTATTATTTTTTTGGTAATTATCTTATATTATACTAACCGATTTTATTTTGGTTAATGTATAAATATGGGAGGGATAAATAATTCATCTTTTAAGGATTATTGTATTCTCTAGAAGTTGATTCTAGTTCTTCGTGCATGAAAAAAATCATCTTGAATACTAATCAGTAAAAGAAAAGGATGAGTATATAAAGTAAATTTACTAAAGAATGAAACTATGTTTTTAAGTAAGTATATTTCCATATGTTCTTACTCTATGTAGTGAAATAATTCTTTAAATCTATGAATAGGATCTTAAAAACAAAAAATTTATTCATTTACTTTTCTTACTTAGAAATAAGTGTCCTTTTAACCAATAAAAATTAATGGTTTTGTGATTGTTAACTTATTCTTAAACGTGTTTTCTATCACTCTCCATCAGAACATGATAGTTTTTTTCTATTTTGTATCCATGTTTTCCTGCATTGAACCCTAGTATGTGTTATTTCAGGTGACCTTCATACTTCTCTATATTTTAAAGCGGAAGTTTAATTTATCCATTTTTTAATGTAGGATTTCAGCAAAAGTATTTTGGAAACTCAAACCCCTAGTTTTTTATCCTGTGTTCAAATTGTGAGGACACAATTTATTAAAGGTAGGTAATGTAACATTCTGAGTTTTTAAAATGAAACACTCAATTTTATAGCATACATGATATGCCACTTTGAGCTTAATCAAACAACTATATATTATTAATTAATATTATAGTTATCTCATTGTTGTTAGAATGGAGGTAATGAATGGTATTAACTTAACTAATAAAATAGCGGTTACAAATATTTATATAATGATTCATTAGTTAACAAATTAATTATAAATCAAAATAATAACCAATTGAATAAATAGGATGTGTTTTTATGAATAATCATTTTTATAAAAATAATAAAATCACTATTTTTTATTATATTAATGAAATATAAATGAAATATAATGTTTAAAATTAATCTTATATGTTTTATAGACATGATATAATAATAAATTCAATTTTACGCATAAAAGGTGTATTTTTCAAAAACGGAATTTTTCCACCTTTTGATGGAAACCCAATTTTATATATAGTTTTATCAATTTTATAAATTCTATTTTACAAAATAATCTTCTTATTTATAGTAGGTACATAAATTTTTACTTTGGAAATTTTTTTGGTATTTTTATGATAATATTCATTTTTTAATGAATAGTGAAAAATACTGCATTTTAATTCAAAACTGCTTTTTCATATAATTTATTCATATAGTTATATTATAATTTTAATTGATTTTAAAGTATAATTAAATATAATTTTTATTATTTAATATAATTTTGTTCAGTGGAATGAATTTCATATTGAGATTGGATTTAAAAACTTTGTGGACTTTTGAACGTTTTTACTTCAAAAATGCGTTTTGTCGATCCATCAACAGGATTAACTTTAAATTAATTTTTCCATTTTTGTGAATTGAATTTTCAAAAATGGAAATAATTTTATCTTATCAGTATAAAAATTGTGGTATAATGGGATAATCATTATTTTTTGTGATTAGTAACTTTTTTATTTTATTTATCATGGTTAAAGGTAAATCAGGTAATTGAACATAAAAAATGATATTACAATATTATCAAATTATCATAACACTTGCCCTAATTTAATAGGATAAGTTTTATTTGGGTGAAATAAACCTTATACCAAAATCATAACCTTTTTAATACACTTGGGTAAGAATATGAAATTTATTATATTTTATTTAAAGATAAGTAAAAAATGTCGTACTCATATTTTTAATAAGTAAATAATTTTTAATATAGGGTTATATAAAGGATAAATTCAACTGTAAATAGTTATTTTAAATATAAAATGTTTATATATATCATGATAATTTATTTATAATACCTATACATTAAATAATTAAATTTAATTGTGACAAAATGAGGATTCTGTAATCAATTTATTGAAGGAATAATCAAATAAATGATATTAATAGTATTGAAATAAATATAATTTAAATTTTTTATGATATCAAAAAACATTTGGATGAATTTTACATGTTATTGATGATTTTTGAAGTAATCAAGTTATTGTGATTTTTTTTAAAAGTCAATTAGTGAATAGTGTCAAAAATTGACATTTATGAGATTTTAAAATAAATAATATTTTAGTAAATGATATAAAATTCCTAAAAATATATCATTTCACAAAATTATTGGTGTGAGTGTAAATATTTCATTAATAACTCATTTTTTGACGTTTTAAATTTTACAGTAATTATAACTACTCTCAAATTGTAAATTACATAATGTCAATGTAAGAATTAATAAGGGTTAAAACAAAATATAAGGATTAAAAAATTATCAAAACATGTATAATTTTAATTAGATGAATGGAATTGATCCTTAATCATTCTATATTATAAATAATCTAGTTTGGATCCATTTTTAAAAGAAAATTAATTTATATTGATTTAATACTTTTTATAATTCAAAGAGTGCCCCTCCCCTCTTCAAGAAAAGGACAGACCTTCATCTTTATTACTTACACATAAAAAACAATTTTTGGGCCAATTTATAACCAAAATATTTCCTAGAATACCCAAACATTTTATAGATTCTTTATTTTAGGAATAACACCCTCTTTCAATGTGTTAATGTGTTAATAAAAGGTGATGATTGGAAAAAAAGGTAACATTTTTATTCAAGTGTTTCTATTTTATTTATTCTTACACTTCCTTAAAATATTTTTCAAACAAGATGAAATAATTAATACAGTATTAAAAATATATTGATATGTTATTATTTTAATATAATAACTTAAATCCATCTCTACTTCCATCAAATGGGAAATGAATTAATCGTTTGTGTGTATGTGTGAACTGTCACCTCCACGCACCGATATAATTCAGTTTCCATTACCATATCTAGTGAATGGTTATAATGATAGAATTAATGTTTATATATTATATTTGTGAAATATTTATCATTATAATATAATAATATATTAATTACATTCTTATTTTCCATGCACATAAAAATGATAACATCATTCGTGCGTACGTGTGAATTATCACCACCATGAAGTGATGTGATTCATATTTCTTCACCACATCACATGGATGATATATATAAGTATATTTAAATTTTTAATTTGATATTAATTATTTTATGATGTTTTTTTAAAGATAAAACAATAATTATCTTCTTTCCATAATGATCAAATAAAAATGTAAAATGTTACTCATGCGTACTTATGTCCTATCGTCTCTATGATTATAACATTGTTCATTTTCTATAAACATACTTAATGGTTTGATTTATAAGTATAATTTATGTTTAAAAATGATAATAATGTCATTAATATTATTCTTTATATGGTTGAATTATGACCCCATGGACTATTGACATCATAAGAGGTTCATTTTGGACTCATGTACCAAATAACGTCAAAATATCTCACATAAACTTAAATAATAAAGTAATGGTTATAATATGTTAATAAATGACATAAAAGGAATAATAAAATTTAATAAGTTTATCAATAAATTAAATAATTAAACTAGTTTTATTATTTAGGGAGATAAATATTGTAATTGATGAGTCAGACTCAAGGTAAGGTATTTCATCACAATGTCATTTCATTGAGGCATATTCGGATGTTATAAACCACCTTATTTTATAAGGTGTATAATCAAAACCTTTGAATTTTATTTTCATTCAATGGTTTTCAAAATTAATCTTTTTATATGAATTGTTTTACTAAATTAAAAAATGAATGTTTTTTTAATATATACGGTGATAATGAATTTTGAACCTTTATGGCCATTATTTGATATTTGGATTCCTCTGTAAGATATAATGTTTTTAAAAGAAAAATAAATACTATAATCCATTTTAAGGTATTATGGAATTGAAAATTTGTTTGATAATGTATTGATTATATCAATATCTTGAAATGATATCTTGTGATTTCAAATTGGGAATGTTATATTTCATTTATTCTTGTTAATGTGTTATGATTGTGGTTCTTGGGAATTGTTTATGAGTATGGGTGGTTTTGTGATAAAATGATGGAAGGTGAGCCCGTGATAGCTCTCCAATGCATTGGTTAATAAGAAGTAGTTAACTAGTTATGTTTCTCTTAAGATATTTAGGTAATATACTATGATGGGTATTCCAAATGTTCCCATGAAAGTTACTCCCTATGTAGCTGTGAAATCTACAATGTAATAATGATATGGATTCCACAAGTTAAATTTTTGAATTATGATCTCTATGTAATTTTATAGGAATCTTATTATTTCATGAGGTAATCTATGGGGCTTATGTTTTTTTGGTGAAAAGTATGATTTTTTGAAAATATTTTCATGAGTTTATAATTTTCAAGGACTAACAGTTTCTTTCCTTCTTTTATGACCCTTACTAATCTTTTTGTGTTCATCCCATGTTTTTGAAATGTTTTATATAGGTTATAAGTATAGGTAAGAGAGATTAAGTAGTCAAGATGAATGTTGTAAAGATTTTTATCAAGAAAAATAATTCATGTTGTATTTTAAAATGTTTTATATTATGGAAAAAATTGGTAGTGAGTAGACTTGTATACTTTGTAATATTTGAGTTGTTATGTAATAGTTATTTCCTAATTCTCTAACACTCTAAACTAGAAAATATCCCTAAATATGAATTCTAGTTCAAGAACACTATAATATGTTATGTTTAAGGTCGGGTCCTTATATATGTAATCTTATTAAACAGTGATCATTTATAAATATACAAGCATCAGATGAGTGTGCTGACCTGTAAAGAATAAATTTTTTCTAATGTCGTTGCAACCACCTTCAAGATTAATATATTATGATGATTGTAGATTTTACAATAATAGAATCTATACTCGAGTAGGAGGAATATTTTTCATCAAAAACTATCCAGATTTTGTTTAAAGATTTTTTAACATATTATTACTTTGAGATCACTTTATTGTAACCTTTTGGTGGTCTTTTTCTTAAGGAGTCAAAGAGAGTATTTATTTATAAATTCTTTAGGAAATTTTGTTTTTTGTAAATGTTTATTAGATCATTATAGTCAAGGGATTATAGGTATAGGAAGAGAGAGGTTTTTATGATCATGATGATCAATGGATTCAAGGGATAGGAAGAAATATTTGTTCATGTCTTTTTGATCAAGGGTTTCCTTACTTAAGAAAAATAGACATTACGGTTAGGTGAAACTATGGATATCCAAACTCAGGGTCTATGGCTTCATTAACAATTAAGGTTAAAGTGTAGAGTCTTTTATAAACAATTGTAATTTTTATTATTTGTTTTATAAAATATTAGTTTACTTGTTTTTACAAGCATATTATTCTACTTTGATATTAGTAAGGAAAGTTTACGTCTTATAAAATTTTCTTATACTATGAAGATTAGAAAGTATCTGACTGTAAGAACCCAAAAATTTATGGATATGTATCAGGATTGTTTACATGTTCTATTTTTCATTGTATTGATTTTTTTTTTGGGTTTTAACTTGGGGAATATTTGGATAAAAATTGATAATTTTGGAAGGAGTTTGGGCAGTTCATATTTGGCACACAGTTTTCCAAAACTGTGTGCCCTAGTCCAATAAATCATGAAACCATTGACAAATAGGGATTTCATGGTTGGTTAATGGTTTTTGTAAACATTCTCTAAAAGGTGAAACTGTGCACCCCCCCCCCCCCCCCGCTCGATGAGTCACATAGTTAAAGCATGTGGTTAGGGGAAACCATGCACTTCTACCCAGAAAATCATGCGTGGGGTTTAAATTAATCCCAAAATTAGTTTTTAAAATCCTGAAATCCCCTATATTAACCCAAATAGACCCTAATCATACCTTAATCGTGTATAGGATTTGAATCAAGATCTCAATATTCAACGTGATTAGGGTTATTCTGTTAAATTTGGGAATATTTATTGGTGACCGTTCTTCGTCAATCTTGAGTTAGGTGGACTATAATTCAAATCCAAAGGTCTTGATTTCGATTACATGTATGTAATTATAGAATTATTATTAGATTATTATATATTTAGTTTTCCTATATTGAAATAATTAATTGGGTAGATTAATTAATTAAGGGATTTGAGAAATTGGGGGTATTCAATTGATAGAGATGGAAGAATTAATTGAGGATTTAATTGGGGGATATTGAATTGATTAAGATAGAAAAATTAATTTAGGAATTAGCTGGGGGATATTGAATTTATTGAGAGAGAATAATTAATTGAGGAATTAATTGGAAATATTGAATTGATCTCTATAAAATTAATTGATGAATTAATTGGGGTTATTGAATTTTTTAATTTGGAATAATTAATTGATGAATTAATTATGGATATTTTTTTTATTATGGAACTTATTAATTAATTGTAAAATTAATTAATAGAGTGATTTGATTATTTAATTATTCAATAAAATAATAGGATTGATGGTATTAATTAATTTATGGGTTATTAATTGGGTAATGTGGTTATTTAATTATTTAATTAAATATTAAGATTGATGGGATTAATTAATTGATTAAATAATTAATGGAGTAATGTGAGTATTTAATTATTGAGTTAAATAATGGGATTGATGGGATTAATTGATTGATAAATTAATTAATGTCGTAATGTCATTATTTAATTATTGAATTAAATAATGGGATTCATGGGATTAATTAATTTTGTAATTAATTAATAGAGTAATGTGATTATTTAATTATATAATTAAATACGGGATTTATGGGATTAATTAATTGATTAATTAATTAATGGGTGTAATGTGATTATTTAATTGTTAAATTAAATAATGGGATTAATTAATTTATGAATTAATTAATGGGAGTAATGAGATTATTTAATTATTGAATTAAATAATGGGATTGATGGGATTAATTAATTGAATTAGTTAATGGGATTGACATGGAAAATTAATGGGTGAATTAATTAAAGGGATTGAATATTATTAATTAATTATGAATTAATTAATAAAATTATACATGGATAATTCATTGGAGAATTAATTTAAGGGATTGAATGTGATTAATTAATTGTTAAATTAATTAATGGAAATTATTATGAGAAATTAATTGGTGAATTAATTGATGGGTTTGAATGTGATTGATTAATTGTGGAATTAATTAATGGAGTTAAAGATAACAATTAATTGGGTAATTAATTTATAGGATTTAATGTGATTAATTAATTGTGTAATCAATTAATGGATTTGACTTGAACAATTAATTTGTGAATTAATTTAAGGGGTTAAATTTGATTAATTAATTATGGAATTAATTAATGGAATTGATGTGAATAATTAATTGGTGAATTAAATAAAGATATTCAATGTGATTAACTAATTTTGGAATTAATTATTGGAGTTGATGTGAACAATTAATTGAAGGGGTTGAATGTGATTAATTAATTGTGGAATTAATTAATGGAATTGACATGAATAATTAGTTGGAGAATTAATTGAGTGGATTGGCCTGATTAATTAGATGTTGAATTAATTAATGTTATTGATGTGGTTAATTAATTGTTGAGTTAGTTAATGTTATTGTCGTGATTATTTTATTTTTGAATTAATTAATTTTATTGATGTGATTAGTTAATTATTCAATTAACTAAATGAATTGATGTGATTAATTATTTGTTGAAATAATTAATGTTATTGATGTGCTGAATTAATTATTGAGTTAATTAATGTAATTTATGTGATTAATTAATTTTCAAATTAAATAATATTTTTTATGTGATTTTAAATTTTTCAATTAATTAAAGGAATGAATGTGATTAATTAATTACTGAATTAACTAATTTTATTGATTTTATTTGTTAATTATTGAATTAACTGTTGGAATTGATGTGATTAGTTAATTATTAAATTTACTGATGGAATTGATCTAATTAATTAATTATTGAATTAATTAATTTTATTAATGTGAATAATAGATTATTGAATTTACTAATGGAATTGATGTGATTAATTAATTGTTTAATTAATTCATGAAATGATGAATGGTAACAATGGAATTCATATTTGAATTGAAATGATGAGTGGTAACAAGGGAATTCAAATGTGGATTGAAATGATGAAGGGTAATAGTGGCATTCATATGTGATTGATTGTGAAATGGGGTGTGGTACATGGATTGATGCTTCAAATACCCATGGGGTCCTAGCCATGGAATTCTAGTACCCAAGGCATGCATGAAAAATTGTTTGGGATAGGGACAGATACCCCAAATACCCATGTGTGGGACAGGGACTAATGCTCCAAATACCCTTGATGTGTGAGACGAGGAATGATTCTATGATTACTCATGGGGTTCTAGACATGATGTTCAAGGGCACGAATCCATGTGGATAAATCCTTTGGATGTTTTCAAAGACTATGGCACTCAGAGAAGGCCCAAAGGAAGTCTGTAGGGACTCGGCTGCTAAAAGTTGGAAGTGGGGAGATTTCACACCATTAAAGAATGTTGCACAACATGAATATGGGTTTCATAAAATATAATATTTTAGGTTTTGAAAAATAAAATAAAATGAAGAGGCGATGGATTTTTCGGTGGAAACCGACCTCAAGGAATTACACGACGTGAAAGGGGATTACACGTCACATAATTCACTAATGTAGTAATGTTTTAAAGCATTAAATATGATTATGTTGTCAAACCCTATGGATGTAGATTCCCTCTCTCTTTTCCTAGGAAAACCAGAAGTCCCCTCCTTGGAATTTTGGAGATCCATTTGATGTTAATTGATCTCGGGCTTCCATCTTCGATCTATGGTAACCCATCTTGATCTAAGGTGTGTTTTTTCATCATTTTCTAAAGGTTTATTCTAATTTGGTCTTTTTTCCTCTTATATATTTTCATTGTGCTATGTAGGTTGCTTACCCATATTTCTAATGGGGTTTCTCTTAGATGTTATCGATGTGGGGGTGTTGTGTAATCATTAGATGGACGTAGATCTTGCAAGAGATGTGATCAGAGACTTGTTGCCTTGATTCATTTTTGTACAAAGAATGTTGGAGATCTTTTGAGGTGGGGGATTCATTTATTCTATATTTATTTATGTGAAATTTTAGTTCTACCATTATTTTTTCCCTTGGATCATAGTGAAAAATACCAAATAATTATTTGAATCAGATTAAATAATTGGTATCAATCGCATAGCGATTTCATTACTTTGTATCGTGATAATGGTTTGCCTCTTGATTTTCTAGATATTGTGATATCTATACATTTTTTGGTTTATCAGGTCAATCTTGATGGAAATTTGTAAATAATTTAAAGCTATAATTAATTAATAATTAATTGTATAAAGGAATTTAATAGGCATGTTTAATGAATCTAGTTGTTATTGTTGTAATTTGATGATAATCAAATTGATGCAAGTATGCATGTTTAATTGAAATAGATAATTAACCTGAAGCATGTTGATTATTATTGATAAAATAATTAAATTCATGTTAAATTAATTGTTTAATTAATTTGTGATAGCTTGTGATAGCTTGTTGCTTAGGTTTCCCAGAGTTGGAAACAATGAATAATGAATCAGTTAATTCAAGATGGAATAAGAACTAGTTATGTGATAAAAGATAATACCTTTGTAGGGAATGAGTTTCTCTATTTCTTTTCAAGGACAAGTTCCTTATGATTTAGAGTTATGAGAGCTAGTTGTGTGTAAGAGCTGAATGCCATGCTTTGGGGCCAAGATCCCATTTACTATGTTTGTTTCCTATTTCGTGTGATATGGATGATCCAGGAGGGCTGTTGTAGTTTTTGGGGGAAGTGAGGTACCAATATGATGTGAGCCTAGGATGGTTGGGCCTGGATGGTTGTTGTGGTACGTGGGGCTGGGAGGCCTGATTTTTTAAGCAGTAGTTGATTCTTAGAGTGGCGAGATGTATCAGTTTATGCATGTGGTGTTAGGGAGGACACTAAAGATGACGGAATGTGTTGAATATGGGCTTATCCATTGATATAAAATTTGTATTCTTGTTTGAATCTATTATTTTTTTATCTAGTATCCTTTCCCCACTACTTGAGTAAGATGGTTTTAGTTACTCTCTTTCTAAGATAGGTGAATACACGTGGGGTATGCCACGTGCTTTCAGTGTCTAGCATCACGTGGTTGGAAGATTCTATACCCCCACTATAGGTGGCTAAGACTCAATGGGTAGTTTATCTACTCACTATGTTGATCCCCTTGTCTTTGGTAGATTGGAGTGTTTTTATAGAATACCTATAAATATAGAAATTATTAATGGTGTTAAATAAATGAATGAATTTTTAACCCATGGGGTTGTAGCATGATGGGATGCAATACTGTGGTTATAATCATAAGAAGTTGTGGACTCGTTTTTCTTATGATTTAAGGGAACGGAACTTTATTTTGAATCTAATGAAATGTAATGTGCAAATGATAATGGTTAATTAATGATAAAATAATAAATTAACATAAAGCTAAAATTATAAAAATGAATAGATTAATTTAATGTAGCTCTTTAAGTGGTTGTGCTCTTATAGGATATATGTTCTTAGTAGTGGTAGCCCAGAGTCCCAAATATGTTATCTACAATTGAGTCTAAGACTAGGTTATTCCCATAGTGTAGTTGTAAGAAATATTATATCATGTACATTTTGTGCTTCTATACACTACTCCACCATGTCAGTTAGGGAAACCAATACCCCATGGATTTTGACACCAAGGTGTGTTTTCCCTAATATCCTAGTGTGAGGATGGGTGGCTAAATACCCCCTTTGGCTCTATTCTCTTCTCTTGGTAGTTACTTGTGATAGTATGAATGGCAGTTAGTTTTCCCCATATATTTGTGTAGAGGGATATAATGGCTTGTGTTTATTTCACACACATATATTATGGATATAGTTTCCTAAGGAATACTATAGGTATAAAGTGTATAGGCTATGATGGATTGAGGATCCTTACTTGGTGTATGGGTTGTGATGGCTTGAGGTATACTACTCGATGTATGATACATGTTATGTGGGATGTGATGTCTCCCAAAAACTGCCTAGTTACTTTTGGATATATGGACATGGAGGTGTGTGTTGCATGAGGTGCATGTTGTGGTGCTTTGCTCAAGTGTCTTTAGGCTAGCCTTTTTTTAGAGAGATTCTCAATACGTACAACGTTTGGGCAAAGTCGAAAACCAGTGGGAAGTGGTTGTAGGATACCCTTGATATTCTTTATTATATTATATGATCTTGTATTTGATACTTGGTGAGAGTATCTATAGTGAGGTTGGGAACTTAGTATACCAATTTAGGTGATGAGTTAGTTTCACTTGTTGTTCATTGTTCTTTAGCATGATTTATTTACTTTTTCATGAGATGCTCTGGGTAGGATCTAACTGATTATACTCTTATACTCACCCTACATATATATAAACTATTTTTCAGGTCAGTTGGAGAAGGTTGGAAATCTAGCCATTTACTGCAATCTTGTGGGCTACAGGATCTATTTGGGCTCCGTGGTCACTGTCATCTTTACTTTAATTTTGAAAATTGAAGTTTCCCCGTTTAGTTATACAAGTTATTGCATAAAATTAAATATCTACACTTTGGCCTTTCTTTTATATTTATGTATGAGCATGATTTGGTTGGTGTCTATCTTATCTCTATCTTTTTTAAGTTTTCTATTTGAGGGAATTTTCTCCCATCTATGTGTTTACTATACCTTCATTGTTAGTCACTAACTTGGGGCCTACTCAAGGTAGGACTTTGGTGTCACTATCTCTCTTCTCCCATTGTCATCCTAAGAGGGGTACACTTTTGGGGCGAAGGACACGACTGATTGGTATCAAAGTTTAGGTTGAAGGATAGGATGGATTTTAGAGTTAGGAACAGGTGAGGTCGCATGTGTTCGTAGGGAAACAGTGTCAGCTAAGTTTAGCAATCATTGTAAACAATGGAGACCGGATGAGATAAGGGTATTCAGGGACCCTTGTGATCAGATACATGAACCATTAAGCTTACAGTGGCTACAAAATAAGGTGATACTGGTTAGAGGGTAAGGACCTAGGAAAGGATCATGCATCATTCTTCTTTGAACCTATGTTTGAATGGGTAAACCTTAGAATTTGTTAACCTAAAATTAATAAAATAAAATAATTAATAAATGTTAAATTCTTCTATATTATAGGTTTAGGAGCTCTAACTATTTATTCTTTTTATGAAATTTCTCTAGGTAAACATTTTAGTGTCTCATATTTTTCCATGTGTTCTTTTTAAATATTATATAGAATTATTTCGAGACTGGGCATGAAGATGGCACATCATTCCAAGGCCTAGTGAGCCCGAAATGGTGGTTTGAACTTTTTTTAAGTTAAGTGAGATGGCACTTGTGCGCGGCTATGGAAGTTTCCATACGGATGCTCGGATCAAAAATATGAGGGCACGGTTGCATCTGAGATGATGACATTACCTAATAAAGAGCATAACCTCGACCGATGCGGGTTGAGGGAAAAATTTAATTCCCAGACGTTTTAAGTAAAATAAAATAAAATAAATTCACAAAGTTTATTTTATTTCTTTTTGGAAATATCCACTACAGCACAGCGATGGGGCAGCTGTTTTAGTAATTAATTTCATGTCATAATGACTCAGAAACAAAAATGTTGACTCATTAATTCCATAGCGTAATGGGATATCAAATACATTTCCCTTTTTATTAGGATAATCAAATTTTTCTCGTTGGCGACGATTGAGAGAAATATCTAGAGAATCCGCGAAGCATTGGAGCAAACTCTCAGCGACGAATGATGGTGAATCAAAATTGAGAATCACTACACCAATGAAGTTGGAGGATCTCGACGACGATGGTAGCATGGACCCTTCATTAGTGATCAATCCCAGTTGAGGTAGGGGTTGTTATTTCATCTCTCTTTCCTCGTTTTTAATTTAAAACGACGAACGTAGATCAACCACGAACAAGTTGATCTGCGGATTCGTACGTTCTTGCGGGATGGTTTTCTTTTGGATGATTATGGGGAATTAATCCATTTTTATTATTTTTGTTTATTTCTACTCAGTTTAATCCTATTAACAGGAGCGGATCTATGCGGTGACGAAATACGGCGGAGGTTCGTTGTTCGATTGGTTTTCCTTCCCCCTTTCCTTCTCGTGCATTCTTCGTGTTCTTCATGGGGTGACATACAAAGGATCTTTGTGCACCCATCTTGCAACTCAACGATCCCAAACTGTAGATCCAACATCACAATGACCCTATGGAGGTGCGACGGCCATGACGGATGACTAATCGGCTTGAATCGGAAGTGGTCTTTCTTCGAGTGTTCTTCGCGCATGAAGATCAAAACATGTTTTCAGAGCTGATCGGAGGTCCAAAAACATCAGAAGCATCCTTGTGGTGTTGGGGCGGCCAAAACCCGGGAGTTCCATGGAAATTGGATGACCGGATCTATGAATGGGACATCACCGGAGGCGCGACGTTGGAGGTCTTTGTTTTTGGAAATTTCTATAATACACGGCGTGTACTTCAAAAGAACACCTCGTGTAGTACTCGCGGTGGCTAGGGTTTCAGGGGTTAGAGAGGAATCACACGGCATGTGACCCTAGTCACACGGAATGATGAACTTTCCCCTAAGCTTGGAATGTATTTTGGGAAGTACACGAACACTGTATGATCTACACAATTTCAGAACACAGTGTGTACAGCATGGCAGAGGCAGCTACTCGGGACTCGACATGTATCCTGGGGGTACATGGACACGGGTTAGAGTACTCGGATTGAAGACCATGTATGGGCACATGGATAGAATACTCGAAACCAAACCCACGCACTCGGGCATGGAGTGTACGCAGTACTACATGTCATGCTAAATAATTTCATCTTAGATGAAAATAGTTTTTACAAAACACTTGAAATGAATTCTTGAGGAAAATGTCCTTTCTTCTTCAAAATCATTTTCTTTTCACAAAATGCCACGCAATTTTAAAAGAAAATGATTTTATTGAAAATAATCATGAAATATTGTATAGTAAGATTCAGGAAGAAAAGGATATATGACACCATAAAAATTCGTTCATTCCGTATAAGTTAAAAAAAATTCCCCTCGTACTTTTACCGAAAAAGTAAAAAAATACATTGTATGTTAAATAAAATAAAGATTCCTTCCATAACACAAAGTAAAAGTCAAAGAGGGGTAAACATGAATTTAAACATACATGGAAGAATATTAAACACTTTATGAAAAACATTTAATGGATATGGATGAAAAATATAACCCCAGTAAATACTTACGTATAAGCAATCCCGGATAAAAATGAGATTTCAAAATTATCACTTACCTTATGTCCAATTTCATCCGTATGTGTTTGAGACTCCTATATAGTGGGTTTAAACATATTATTAACTTGTAATAGAACCATAATAATATTTATGATATCGTATATGATCCACTTTCGACTTTATATTACCCGTTTATTTGCCAATTCCATGTTAATGCATCGTTTTGGGTAAAATCATTTCATTTTTCGTACATGTTTAGACTTGTAATTATTCATATGATTACTTAGATCATGATTAATTACTTCCAAAATGTAAAACGTGATTTATATATAATATATATTCATTGTATAAATATATATAATAGATCTATAAATGGAACCAAATACACCGTTCATGGAGACGGTAGACCGTATGTACGCATGAATGTTGATTTCGTTTCCTTATTAAATTGACTGGAAGTAAATTACATATATATATATATACATTAATCCAGTAGAATTATTATTTCATATGTTTCATGATTACTTATTATATATACTTTATACTCATTCTTGAATGGTTAATCATGGAGAATGAATCTCATCGCTTCGTGGAGATAGTAATCCGTACGTACGCACGAGCTATGATATCATTCCATGATTATTGAATGGTATTAAAGAGGATGATAGAATATCTAATAATTAGTATCATGTTATAATAATCATATATAGTTATTCTTTACACCTTTATACCCATTCAATTAAGGTGGTGGTGGAAAACAGATTACACCACGGCATGGAGACGGTATTCCGTACGTACGCACGCGTGGTGATTTCATTTTCTGTAGGATGGATAGAAGGTGAAATGGGGTTTTTAATATTTATAATATCATATAAGTATATTATTGATACTTATTTTATTACTTTATAATGAAACAACTAAATAATAGGAAGTAAAAAAAGAAATGAATTTGAAATAATCGGTAAAGGATATTACCTCTTCTTCGACGCGCCTCTTCTAAACCTCCACTTAGGGCACAAATGTTGGTCTTTGAAGAATACCAGGACCTCTAGTATGTTTCTAGGGAAGTGTAGAAGATAAATGGTCAGGTTTTGGCCGAGCTTGAAGGCTCAAAGTGGTGTGATTAGGAGAGGGAGGAGGTGCCCTTTTATAAGAGAGGAGAGGGGCACTTTCGGAAAACTCTAAAATATTAATTTATAATAAACTCAAACCCCACTTAAAAACATCCAAAATGACTTTAATTATAAGATTAGATGATATAAGGTTGTAATCTCATCAACCAATAAAATTTATACATGTTTTGAATTTATTTTAAACCTTATCAATTTGATTTATCCTTATTTAATCTATTTAAATTTATTTGTGGTAATAAAATTATAATATTTAAATTGTTATAAATACTTACTTATGTGTTGTGAATATTCCATAATTAGATACATTATTAAATTTTAGACCATATAATTTTCAATTTTTAATTTTTAAATATTTTGTGATTTTTAAAAAAATTAATAATATAACATGTCAATAGTGTCAATTTTGACACTATTCAATTATTTGAATTTAAATAAAATCCACAGAGAAGATATATTTGATAAAAAATATTTAATAGATTCATAAAATGTCATATTAATCTAGAAAATTCGTGGAAAACATTAAATAGTTCATGTATTATTTATTTTAATATTTTTAAAACCATTTATTTGATATTTCTCTTAATAGAATAATTACTACAACATTTTTGAATAATTATTTAATATACTTATTTTTTGCATAAAAATTATAAATAAAATCCTATGATGAATATAAATCTATTAAATTTCATAATAATACTTTTATTCGAATTTATCATCTTAAAATCACAACATTTAAATTATTATATTTATTAAGTTATGAAGGTGACAACTTTGACATTATTAAAAATAAAAAATATATATAAATGTCATAATCTCTTTTATACGGCTCCAAGTTGTCCCAAGGTCGACCCTTGGATACTTATGGTATATATATACTCGACCAATAGGTTTTGTTCAAGTTTTTGGGCCTTTTATGGGTATTATTACTTTAATAAAAACTATATTATTGATTTTTCACTAAGTAAATAATTTATGGAACATTAATGTATAAGCTATTAAGGTAATTAAATATTTTTTAAAAATTACAAATTAATTTCCATAACAAAGAAAAACATTTTATCTTTCAAATTAGTATTTATAATTGAATTTATATTCTGTATAACCTTATATTAAAAATACTTTAATTATTAAATTTTGAGTGAGACATATTTTACTTTCTTTTAAATAAAATAAATTAAAGGTCTTAATCACATCCAAGTGGGTTCCAATAGATTCTATTTTGACCAATGTCTGTTTTAGTATAAAATAAAATAATCCAATTATATTAATACAAATGTTAGGGTAATTTTATAATATTATATTTACCCTTAATGACCCGATTTACGTTTAACTAAGGTAAATAAAATTTACCGTAGTTACTATTCATAGTGAAAAAATAAATAAAAAATAGCCTATTAACATAATTTGGACCTACTGATTCCAAATATGGAGTCCAGTTTTTCAAATTCAAATCACATAAGTTGCAAAAATTAATTTAAAATTAATCCCGTTGTTAAGAAAATGAGTTTTTAAAAGTTAAAACATTGCAAAAGATTGAAATGATTTTACCTATGAATTCAATGTAAAATAAATGATAATGACATAAATTATATTAAATGGTAAAAATATATTCTATTTATACTTTAAACCATTAAATATTATAATTTAACCATATAAATTATTACGATGAAAAGAGTTGTTTTTAATTAAAATATAGCGTGTTTTTACTATTCATTAAAATATGAAAGTTATCAGAATAATATGAAAAATTTATCCAAAGTGAATTTTTAAATCCTAATTCCAAAGAAGAATTTTATTTTATCAAATTTAACTTATAAACATGTCAAAAACTAGATTTAAATTTGGTACTCCATCAAAAGGTGGCAAAACTGCATTTTTTTTAAAATACTTATTTTACCTGAAAATTTTATTTTGTTCTCATACCATGTTCTAGAAAATGTGTAAGATGAATAATAATGTTATAAAATTCAAAATGTAGTTAATATTATTCATAATGTCTAGTTCATAATAATATTATAATAATATATCATTGTTTAGTGAAACTCGGTATTGCGTACTATACACACTATCGAGGAAGGTCGTGATTGCGTGTAATGCAAGCCAAGTCAATGCTGCGTGTAGTGAAAGCTCTCTTTGGTGTTGCGTATAAAATAATCAAAACGTATTTCATTTATACATTAAACAAAATCTATACTTAATGTTGCATAGAATAATTTCTACAAAACGAACTTGAAATTGTGTGTAACACGAGCCAAGAATAGTGTTGCCTATACTACAAGATAATACGGTGTTGCGTATAGTATAAGATAATCTTGGTGTAGTGTAAAATAGAATACATCAAAGAAATTAAAAAGAATATATCTCATAAAACCTCAGGGTGTTACAAATAAGATGTATCCACCACAAAAAACTCCAATAAATATATAAAAGAAATCCAAAATTCAACCCACATGCATGTTTAAAATATAATTGCTATAAAATAAGAGTCTCCAAATTAAATAACAAAAGAACAAGGCAATGTAGTGGCGCAGCAACCGTCCCCATGTCCGAGCTAGTAATGCTCAACGTAGTCCTCATAGTCCTCTTGGAAACCTGAAATTAGTTTTAAAATGTAGGGTGAGCATACAAGTATATGCAGTAGTAAAACCAAAGTCTTTTATGTGAAATTGGGGAAGCACACTATTGTCCCTATGAGGAAACATCAGAAACCAAAAGCACCTAACAAGGTATACTAGCCACACCAACCTCACCAAAGGCACACTCAACAAATAACAAAAGTCAAGTAATGTAATATAGATGATATCAATGATAGGGTGCCCCGCACCACTTTCCCCTTGATAAGATACTCTCACACACTAACAATAAATTTCATGGCCCTCCCACCTCTTTCGAAAAAATGAAACCACAACCCGCTCGCACACACCTGGGACTCACAATCATAACACATCCCGTTCACAAACACTTGGGCCACATACCACATCACATCCTACCCACAAAAACCTGGGTCACAAACCACATCTCATTTCATCCTAAAGACACATAATAAACCACAACTCGCCCGCACACCTGGTCCGTACAAACTAGAACTTTCCCAAAGTATAATGGGCTAACACCGCCTAGAAGAGGGAGCAAGGAAGAGTGGGTGTCCATCCATCCATCCTCCCATCAGGATGTTTGGAAAAGACACCCTCCCCCATAACAATGGGGGTGTTCAGCACATGGTGCTCAACTAGGGTGGGGTGTATATAGAAATCAAGAGGAAGTACAAGTATATATATAGGTATCAAACGCTCATACCTACCTATGGGTTCTCAATCAACCAACCAACCACCCTATGATACTTCCAACTCTATCTATGCCTCTAAATGCATGTATCAAGATGAACGATAGTCACTTTCAGAGTTGATAAAAGAAATATGATTAACACCCAATAATTTTAATGTTATTAATCATCAACTAGTTATTCCATCCCTACCCAAGAAACGAAAAACCACAGCACACAACCGGCCTTACAACCAAGCCAAATAGAGGAAGAAAAATATGATAAAACACCCCACTTCACACTTCCTCCCCACTTATTACCCAATACAACCACTTCCATTATCATTACTCAAAGTAATGCCTCCCATACTATAGAAAAAAATATCAAACTCACAACAACACCCTCTAACATATCACGTCACAACCATATTTGGAAGCCCGATTACATATCCACACCATGCCCAACAAAATAAACAAAACACAACTCATTTATAGTCTCATTTCACAACACCACCCACCCAATAAAATAATCATAGCACAACCCAAACCTATAGCCCCACTACTCAATCACTACCCATCCATTCTATATTCAATCAATCTCTCAACCTGAGATTCCATTACACCTTCAAATTATCCACACACACCACCGTCCTCTCAATAGAAACACCACACAACCTATACAAAGAAAAATATAGAAAAGATCCACACACAGCACACATCCAAACAAAACAAGGAAATGTGTATTCAGATTTAACACAATCATTCTTTAATTCCACATTGATAATTCATAGGTTATCACAAAATAAGTTTTATCCTAGGGAATCCATTTATTTAATCAGATTTACGTGGTTAATAAATTTCAAATGTATATGGTTGTTCAACAGGAGATCAATAATAAGAAGCGTAAACAGACACCGCCAATGGCCATGATTTTCAGAATTCATATAGCCAATATAATTCACAACATGGATCAAAGATAACATATAAAACAAAACAATCATCATCATCATCTTCCCCGCCCCTCATTTATCTTCGTTAAGTTTGGATTCTACCATATTCACAAGAAGATATCATTACACCCACCCTGCATGATACACAAAAAAATAGAGATAAAGGGATACCTTCTTGGAATAGAAGATGATCAGAAACTCCTTCTTATGCTAAAATAGGGGGTGTGGAAAAATTAGGAAATACTCCAATAGAAAACTAGATCTGAAGGATACAAAAAAACACACGAATCCTCGGGTAAGAAGGGTTTTAGGGATTTTTGGTAGCATGATTAGAGATAAAATGCACAATGGGGGGAAGGATCTAGGATTTATAAAGTCCAGATCCTATATCAATATAAGGGAGATGATTTAAATTAAAATTCAAGTCGTGTACAAGACCATATGGCTCGGTTGTTTTAAAGTCTCAGGGGTGTTAAGATATTAAATATTTAATTATTATCTTTTGAAATAGTTTTAGAAATGGTCAAACAAGGTTTTAAACTTGATTTATGTCAAATAAAATGTAATAGGGGTAAAATTAGAAAAACTAGGAAAATCTAGTAAATGAATCACCATTGGGTGAGTCATCGACACAAGTCACCGACGCGACTCACCGATGCCACTCATTGATGCCACCTACTAGCGTTACTCACTAGTTCCACCTACTAACAACACTCACTGACACCACTCACCGACACCACTCACTGATTCCACTCATTGATTCCACTCACCAATGCCACTCGTTGATAATGAGTCATTGATGTGACCCACTAACATGAACTATTGATAGTGACTCACCGACGCAACCCACCAACGCGACCTACCAACAGCGAGTCACCATTGCAACCCATCGATGTGACCAACCAATTGTAAGTCACTGATGCAATCCACTGATGTGACCTATGGACACCACCTACTGATTACACCAACCAATTCCACCTACCATTGGAAAACTAGTTTTTTTTTAAACTCCTGAAATGAGTCATTGTGACCTCCAGAAAACCTCTAACAGTGGATTTTGAAAAATTAATAGACCAGGGAGGTCTGGGAAATTACATTAGATACATCTCAAATTATTCTAATCCTTAATAATTTAAAACAAATCCAGAAGGAAAAGAGGGGTCTGAACAACTTCCCTGTGAGATACCTCTCAAGGATCCTGTTATACTTGAAACACTACTATGACATCAAAGTTCAATGATAAACCACCCTATGTTGTTTGATGGTTGTAATGGAACCTAAACATCCAAGAAAACCTCCTATAACATATACTACCCCAAATAACCATGAGACACACCACAAAATCACAACAACCATGGCAGCACCAAAAGTTAATCATCTAAACACATGAATTATGGAATTTCTTCCTCCATGTCATGATACTATCTACTTTGGGTGGAACTAACTCACCTCCACAGGTTTAATAACATACTTATTAATGTTTCTTTATTAAGAGTCAGGTCCTCCCCTCTTCATATTTCAGGATTTTATTACACATTAAGAAACAATGAAACAACTCATCTCATAGAAAACAAGGTTCTAGCATCACATCATAAAGAAAGACAAGACAAGGGAAAATTCATAACAACTCTAGGTACTGAGCACACATATGCACTTCTAATTCCCAAGTACTCTCCTCCAGTCCACCATGCCTCCAAAACATATTAACCAATGGAATGGTCTCTCTGCACAACACCTTCTCCCGATGATCCTAGATATCTACTGGCTTCTCCACGAATGTCGTGTCATCTTCAACATCTAACTCTCCCTAGTCAATGACATGATATTCATTGTGAATATACTGACAAAGATGAGAGACATTAAAGAAACTATGGACCTTCTTCGAATACGATGGTAGTGCAAAATGATATGCCAAATTTCCCTAACACCTTGAAAGGTATGATGAACCTCAGAGAAAGCTTGTTCCCCTACCAAACCTCTGCTACCCACATCGAAGAGAAACCTTTAAGAACACATGGTATCTAACCTATAACTCCATGGGCCTCCTTCTACAATCATAGTATAACTTTTTTCAGTCCTATGCAACTTTAGTCCTATCAAGGATAATATAAACCTTATCTACTGTGCTCTACACTACCTCGGGACCAAGAATATCTGCCTCTCCGACCTCCATCCAGCACAAGGGTGAATGACACAGCCTCCAATATAAATATTTTAATGGATAAATACCAATAAAATAGTGATAGATATTATTGAAAGAGAACGCTACAAAAGTAAATTGTCACACCCAAGATCCTCCAAAGTCCAAGATTCACACTCACAGCATATCCCACAATGCTTGGATAGTCCACTTTGTCTTCCCATTTGTCTGAAGGTGGAAGGAAGTTTTGAGTCATAACTGAGTTTTAAAATCATGTTTTAATCCCCTATAGACTCATGAGGTAAACCTTGCATCCTGATCTAAGATGATGGATCTCAGAACTCCATGCAGCCGCACTACCTCATCCACATACCTCCTGGCTAAGGCATCCACTATGCCTGACTCCTTAATCGCTGATAATTTGGATGATTTCATCAGTAAATACACCACTAATAAGATATAATCATATCTTACCTTAGCCCTGGATAACCCTGTGATGAAATACATTGATATTTCAACCCACTTCTAATTAGGTACATCCAAGGGCTTCAAAAAAACACCAAGAACACAGTGATCATCCTTCACCTTCTGGAACACTAAGCACTTGGCCACAAACTCTGTCACTTCCCATTTCATTTGGGGCCACCAAAACTACATCCTCAAGCCATAGTAAATCTTGTAAACTCATGTTTTTACTGCTAAAGGAAAGATGTAAAACTCATAGAGAACTCCCTCATGCATTTTTGTTGGAAAAAAACAGCTTACCATGAAACAACATCTAATTTAGACTATCCTATGACCATCCTTTTAGAGCATCACCATGGTCAATGTGATCAAGAATCACCTCTTACTCTGAGTCTCCCCATTGCGACTCCTCCACCAACTGTATTAGATAAGATTGCACCATCATCTAAAACAAAAATCATCTACCACCATCCACTCTTCCTCTATTGATTTCCAAGCATTCACATATTCTTGAACTAATTCATTCTGAAAATTCCTTCTCCAAGAACTAGTAACAACATTCCCCTTCCCTGAGGTGTAATAGATCTCGAAATTGTAATCCTAGAGAAACTTCATCCACCTCCACTGTTTCAATTTCAGATCTTGCTGTGAAAAGATATACCTCAAGCTATTGTGATCCATGAAGACCACAAAAAACTCACCAATAAGATAATGCTACCACAAAATCAGTGCGAACACGGCCGTTGATAACTCTAGATCATGGGTGATATTGTTATGTTTGTGGGAATGTAACTTCCTAGATCCATAATAGACCACTACCCTTTGTTTCATTAGCACACATCCCAATCACAGACTGGATGCATCACAAAACACCTTTAATATCACCCCTTCCTCTGGAAACTGGGGCACTGGAGCACTGGAAAACTTCCCCTTTAGATAGTTGAAATCTTCCTAACACTACTCATTCCACAAAAAGGCTTGGTTCTTACTAGTCAAATTCATCAATGGAGCTGGAAATCAGGATAAATTTGGTACAAATCACCGGTATTATCCTTCTAGACAAAGAAAATTTCAAACCTTTACCACATTCTTGGGTGCTTCCCAAGAAACAACTACCTTTACCTTCAAGGAGTCTAACAATACACCCTCTTGGGACAACACATTCCCCAGGAAGTGCACCTCTCTTGTCTAGAACTTACACTTGGACAACTTCCCATAGAGCTTGTGGCATCAAAGAACCTCCAAGATAGTCTTTAGATGATTGGAATGATTTTATTTTGACATTGAATAGATAAATATGTCATTGATGAATACAATAACAAACCGGTCTAGGAACTCATAGAAAATGGATTTCATGAGGCCCATGAACATGGATGGTGCGTTCGTAACACCGAATGGCATAACCACAAACTTGAAGTTCCCATACTTGCACCTATAAGTAGTATTCATGATTTCACCCTCCTTCACCCCCAACTAATGATATCCAAACCACAGATTAATCTTAGGGAACCAGCTTAATCCCCTCAACTAATCAAAAAGATCATATATCCTTGGGAGAGGGTAACAGTTCTTGATAGTCACATAATTCAACCTCTAGTAGTCTATGAATAGCCTCAGAACACCATTTTTCTTCTTTGAAAATGAGACCAGAGCACCCCACAGTGAAACACCGGGCCAGATAAATCCCTTTTGTATAAGATCATCTATCTGAATCCTCAACTCCCACAACTTTGAAGCCACCATCCAATAAGGAGCCATCAAAATCAAAGAAGCATTTGGCATAAAGTCTATCCCAAAATCAAAATCATGTTTAGGAGGTATATTTAAAACCTAATTAGGGAATACATACAAGAACTCCCCAACAATGCTGGGAACCTCCTCTATTTTAGTATCCACCTACTCCACTGGCAACTCATACAACAAGGAAATAAGGGGATCTATACACCGACTACCCATCTAAAAACTCTGTTTTCCAACAAAACCCACACACTGTCCATCCACATCTGAGAACATGACTCTACTCTGGAAGTAGTAGATAATATCATGCATAGATTAAAACCAGTTGATTCCAAGGATTACATTATACAGTTTCATATGTAATAGGAAAATATCTCCACAGGACTGATGTGACCCCATTATCAGTCAAAATTCTTGACATACATCAAAAAAGTTGGTTTGAGCTTCAACTAGTGTACTCAAAACCAGGGGCATAAGATGTCTCTCTATGTCTAGTCCTAGATAATGGGCTATACTGGGTGCAACAAAGGAATGTGAAGCTCCTAAATCAAACAAAGTACAAGAAAGAGTAATGAAAAATCTGATCATACATCGAACAATCTACATCCCTGCTAGAACTACTGCCTATATAGTGTGAAATTGACCAAGCCCACCTCTTATTCCCCTCTATTTATGACCGAATCATCAACCACACCTGGGTTGAGGACCCTTAGGAGCACCCTAAGGTCGGCCTCCACCTACTCTATCTCCCCTCGTTAGAGTATGAGGTTGTTATCTCAGATACTGAAATTGTTCTGCCAAAAACCACTACTGAGGAAAGAACTAGACCTACCCACCTCCACTATATTGATCTAAAATGGACACTAGGCACTGACTATGAATATTCCCACAGACTCCATATATAAAACACACAATACTTAGGCCTGCAGGATAGGCACGAGGACCATAAGGCTGAAACAGAATCTCCTGAGGTTTCCTCCCCTGTGGTCGAAAGCTTGATCGCCCTGGCACTTAAAACATACTACTAATAACCTTTCCCTTTGAAGTACTTGTCTGAATACCCTCTATTAGTATACCTTCAAGTGAGTGCATCCACTCAACTACTTCCACCTTTTTATGGACCTCTAAGTATGTAGGTAAGGTTAATGGAGTAACTGCATACTAGAGAGAAGGATGAAGTGCCTCCTCTAAGCATCTTTCCCAAGACTCCTCATCCATAAAGAGATCTAGAGAAAATCGAAGGAGATCCTTGAACTTGATCCCAAACTCCCATACCAACATAATTCCCTACTGGAGGGAGAGTATCTCCTTTCTCTTCTCATCCTTCATGGTTAAGGAAAGGAACTTCTCCTAGAACTCATTCTCAAAATTGACCCATAAAATGACAGCCTCTTTCCTCTCACCCAGGTATAGTGTCCACCACTAATGCATAGCTCCCCACATATGGCTCACTTCTAGGGGAACCCAGTACTCTATCGAAGCCTAGATCAAGATGAAATTGATCACAAGATACTCAAGCCAACTCTATGTCTCTATGTCCAAAACACTTCCCTCATACTTTATCATAGTCTTATACTAGAAAGCACGACGTGTCTTCTACCACTAGTCATCCTTCTCTACTCATTCAACCATCTGTCGATAGACTGGGTCATCCTATTGAGCCTTCACTGCTTGTACCACATGCAGACGATGACTGAGTTCTATATCTAAAAAGGTAAACAAGTAACTCTTAATCCCAAGTAGTATGAAATTTTTTTAAGATTCATTTTTACTTGTTATTTATTTGAATTCCTCAAAACACCCAGTTCAAATAAGAACACAATTCATCATGATGCGTGTATCTTTCCTAGGGTCACTACTCTACTAATAATTTAGCCTAACATGATAGTTTGGTAATCTTAGAGTCCTTTCATCGTATCATGGGGGCCCTAAAATCCCATGTCCTAGCCGGACTTCCCTGGCCAATGTCATGCACAAGGTCACATAGCACTATTTCCCAAATAACCCATGAAATTCTCACTATGCCTAACTCCAAACATCATCCTATCTCACAACCATAGCCTCTAATACCATTCTGTCACAACCCCCTTCCTCCAAAGATGCCCCTCCTGAGCTATAAATGGAGAAAGAGAGATAATGACCCCCCAAGTCTCACATCAAATAGGCCCCAGGGTGGCGACCAGCACTAAGGGTATAGAAGTCTTAGAAAATGGGAGGTATTACCCTTTTCAAAGTAACTAAGATAGGGAGATAATATGTATCAACCAGGAAAAAAATACAATACATATATAAAAGAAATACAAAATCCATCCCACATGCATGTTTAAAATATAACTGATACAAAACCAAAGTCTCCCGTGTGAAATTAGGGAAGCATACTAATTCCACTATGAGGAAATAGTAGAAACCAAATTAAACTAACATGGTATACTAGCCACCCCAACATCACCAAATGCATTCTCACCAAATAACGCAATTCAAGTAAAGTAATATAGAGAATGTCGATGATAGGGTAACCTACATCACGTTCCCACTGATTTTCCACTCTCACACAATAATGGAAATCATCTTGGTGTGCCCAACACTTCTGAACAAATCAAACCACATCCCACCAATACACACCTGGGCCTCACAACCACAACACATCCCATGGGCAGACACCTAGTCCACATACCACATCATATCCTTCCTGCAAAAACCTTGGTCACAAACCATATCTCATATCATCCTAAACAAACCTAGGAAACCACAACTCACCAGCACACCTGGGCCCCACAAACCACAACTTGCCTGAATGATCTCGGGCAAACACCACCTAGAAGATGGATAAAGGAAGAGAAGGTGGCCCACTATCCATCCTCCCATTGGAATTTTTGGGAAATAACCCATCCCCCATAACAATGGGGGAGTTTGGAACACGGTTCTCAACTAGGTTGGGTGAATATAGAAATCATAAGGAAGTAAAATTATATATATATGTATCAAACACTCAGCCCAAACTATGGGTTCTCGATCAAAAAATAAACCACTCTAAGGTACTTCCAGCTCTTATGATACCTCTAAATGCACGTATCAGAATGAACAATGGCCACTTATAAAGTTTATGAAATAAATCCACTTAACACCCAATCATTTTGAGGTTATTAATCATTTATCAGTTATTCCATACCTACCTAGGCAACTAACAACCGTAGCACACAAACAGCATTACTACCAAGCCAAATAGAGGAAGAAAACTGTGATAAGACACCCCAATTTACACTTCCTCCCCACTTATCACCCAAGAAAACCAATGCCATTATCATTCTTCAAAGTAATACCACCCAAATTAAGGAAGAAATCCCCAACTCACAATAGAACCATCCAACATATCACATCACAACCAAATTTGGTGGTCCCATTTTATATCTTCACCATTCCCAGCAAAAAAAACAAAACACAACCTATTTGCAGTCCCACTACACAACACCACTCACCCAGTAACATAATTATAGCACAACCCAAACCTGCATCCCTTCTTCTAAACCACTACCCATCCATTCCACAATCAATCAATCTCTCAACCTGAGATTCCATTACACCTTAAAACCATTCACACACACCACAATGATCTAAACAGTAGTACCACACAACCCGTATGAAGAACAATACAGAAAATATCCACCCATATCACACAGCCACACCAAAAAAAGGCAATGTGTATTCATATTTAACACACTCATTCTTTAATTCCACATTGATAATTCAGGGGTTATCACATAATAAGTTTGATCCTAGGGAATCCATTTTTTCAAATAGATTTACATGGTTAATCAATTTTACATGTATATGTCCATTAAATAGGAGATGAATAACAATTAGTGAAAATAAAGACCAGCAAAGACCGTGATTTTTAGAATTCATATAGCCAATACAATTCACAACAAGGATCAAAGAAAACAGATAAAACAAAACGATCATCATCATCATCTTCCCCGTCCCTCATTTATCTTCTTTAATTTTTTATTTGACCATATTCACAAGGATACATCATTACACCCACCCCGTATGATACACAATAAAATATAGATGAAGGGATCCCTCCCTGGAATAACAGATGATCGGAAACTCCTCTTTATGCTAAAATAGGAGGTGCCCGAGCAACAGGAAACACTCTAAGGAAAAGATGGATCTGAAGAACATAGAACAACACATGAACCCTTGGGGAATAATGGTTTTGTGGATTCTCAGTAGCTATATTAGAGATAAAATGCACATGGGAGGAAGGATCTTGACTTTAGAAAGTCCATATTTTATATCAATGGAAGGGAGACAATTTCAATATACTTAAAAGTCAGGTCATGGCCAAGACCACATAGATAGGCCATTTAAAATTATCTGGGGTGCTAGGATATTAAATATATAATTAATATACTTTTAAAATTATTCATAAATGGTAAAACATGGTTTTAAACTTGGTTTACATCAAATAAAATGAAAGTTGGATGAAACTGAAAAAACTGGGAAAAGCTGGGAAATGACTCAATGTTGGGTGAGTCACTAATGCGACTCACCAACACCAATCACTGAAACCACTCACTAAAATCACCTATCAATTCCACTCATTAAATCTACCTACTTACTCCACTCACCATTGCCACTCACTGATGCCACTCACTAGCACCACTCACCGATAGCGAGTCACCGACACAACCCACTGATGTGAAATACTGACAACAAGTCACCGATGTGACCTATCTACAGTGAGTCACCGATGTGACCCACCGACATGACCTACCAACAGTGAGTTACCGACATGATGTACTAATATCAATTCATGATATGACCCACCGAAACCACCTACCAACGATACCTACTGATGCCACCTACCATTAGAAAACTGGATTTTCGGAAAATCCTAAAATGAGCCACCATGACCTCCAGAACACCTAAAATAGTATATTTTGACAAATTAATGGCCTAGGGAGGTCTTTTTAATTACATTTATCTCTTATCTTATAAAATTTTTGGTTGGGTGGTTTTATACCTTTTCTGTTTATGAGATGGATTTCTCTTGTTGCTTGTTTTGGATTGATCTTCTTTGAGAGGTATCTTTCCCAAGAGAGAGTTTAGGAGCTAGTTGTGGTTGTCTCATGGTTTCACATTGTTTCTCTGATGAATCGGTTGAGCCTGTAGTGGTGATCACCTGGAGAGGTATCTCACAGGGTGGTTGTTCAAGTGACCACTTTTTTGTTTCCTCTCAAGATTGGTTTTTTATTCTTGATGATGAGAATGTTTTTGAGAGGTATCTGATAGAAGGGTCTGGATCCACATGGATCAATACTTTGTGTGTTTCTGAAGAATGAGGTGCTCATAGGAGTCTTAGAGGAAGCCCAGAGGGACTCGACTACTAAAATATATAAGTAGGGAGATTTCACACCAAGAAAGAAGGTCACATAATGTGAATATTGGTTTCATGATGTGTCATATTTTAGGGTTTGAAAAATAAAATAAAATAAAAAATGAGATGATTTTTTTGTGGAAATGGACCTTGAGTTATTACACGATGTGAAAGGGGATTACATGTTGTGTAATTTCCCACTACAGTAATGTTTTAAAACATTCTAGGTGCTCAGTTTTTCAAACCCTATGGCTGCAGCTTCCCACTCTCTCATCCTAGGTGACCCAGCAGTTCCCACCTTTGTGTTTTGGAGATCCCTTTGATGAAAATCAATCTCAAGCTTCCATCGTCAGTCTGTTGTGATCCTTCTTGATCCAAGGTGTGTTTTTCCTTTATTTTTTTGAGGTTTCTCCCAATTTTATCATGTTTACTCTCATATATTCTCTTCGTGATATGGTGATTTCTTACCCATAGTTATAATGGGTTTTCTCTTAGTTTATATTGATGTGGTGGTGCGCCAGTGTCCTTTGATCTCTACTGATCTTGTGGGAGAGGTGATTGTAGATCTATTGCATTGATTTGTTCTCATGAAAAGAACACTAGAGACCTTTTGAGCTAGGGTATTAATTTCTTCTCTATTTATTTATATACAAATGTATAGATAGCATGATTTATCCCCTTTTATTGTAGTAAAATTTAACTAATAATTATTTTAACCGGATTAAATAATTGGTATTGATCACATAGTGATATTGTTTCTTTGTATCGTGATATTGGTTTGCTTCTTTATTTTCTAGATAGGGTGATATCTATGAGTTGCATGGTATAGAATTTTTTTCTTGATGGAAATTGGTAAATAACATAAATCAGAAATTAATTGATAATTAATTAGTTAAAGGAATTTAAGACTCATGTTTAATGAATCTGATTGTTATTGTTGTAATTTTATGATAATCTAATTAATGCAAGTATGCATGTTTAGTTGAATTGTCTAACTAACATGAATAATGTTGGTGCTTGTTGATAAAATAATTAAAGGCATGTTAAATTAATTTTTTAAATAATTTGTGATAGATTGTGATACCTTGTTACTTAGGTTTCCCATAGTTGGAACCTGTGAATAATGAATCAGTTAATTAAAGATGCAATAAGAACCGATTGTGTGATAAAATATAATGCCTTCATAGGGCTTGAGTTTCTCACTGGATTGTAAATTCCAAGTGTCTTATTCTTTGGAGTCATGAAATCTTGTTGTGTGTGAAGGATTAATGCCTTAATTTAGTGCCAAGATCCTAGTTTCTATGTTTGTTTTATGCTTCTTGTGATATAGTTGATCCTGGAGGGTCGTTGTGTTTTGTGGGGGTAAGGAGGCCCAGATGTGATGTGATCCTAGGATGGCTGAACCTAGAGGTTTTTTGTGGTACATGGGGTAGGGAGGCCCATTTTTGTGGCAACATCTGATGCCTAGAGTAGCGAGATTCATCAGTTTATGGATTCTATGTCGAGGAGGACACCGAAGATGATAGAACATGTTGAAGTTGGGCCAACCCATTGATATAAAAGTTAGATTCTTATTTTAATTTGTTGTTTTTTAATCTTATATCCTTTACCAACTACTTGTTGCAGACATTTTTGGTTAATCACCTTCCAAAAGAGTCGAAGACATGTGGGGTATTCCACGTGTTTTTATATTTATCTTATTATGGTTGGATGAGTTTATGCTCCTATTATAGGTGGAAAAGACTCGACAGGTAGTCTATATACTCACCTTGTTGAGACCCTTGTGTTTGGTAGATTATAATTTTTTTCTATAATATCTATAAATGTGGAATGTGGAAATGTTGTTAAATAAATTAATTAATGTTTATCCCATGGGTTTGGAGCTTGTTGGGATGCAATGGAGAGGTTATAATTCTAAGAAGTTGTGGACTCTGCTTGCTTATTCTTGGAGGGCATGGAACTTTATTGTGATTCTAATGAAAGTAAATATGGAAATGATAATAGTAAATTAATTGTTATAGAATTAATTAACATAAAGTTAAATTGATAAAAATAGATAAATTAATTTAATGTAGCTCTTGAAATGGTTGTGTTCTTATAAGATATCTGGTCTTAGTAGTGGAAGCTCAGAGTTTGACCAACGTTAGCTGCAATTTATTATAAGACTAGGTTATTCCCATAGTGTGGTTTTGAGCTATATTATATCATATATATTTTGTGTTTCTATATGCTACTCCACCCTATCAGTTAGGGAAACCAACACCCCAAGGATTCTGATCCTTGGGGGGTCCCCAACATCCTAGTGGGAGGATGGATGGTTGACTACCCCCATTGGATCTGATCTCTTATCATGGTAGTTACTTATACTGGTACACATAGCAGTTAGTTTTCCCCATATATGTGTGTAGAGGGATGTAATGGTTTGTCTCTATTTCACACAGAAATATTCTGTATATATTTTCCCAAGGACTACTATAGGTATAACATGTATTGGCTCTGATGGCTTGAGGAACCTTACTTAGTGTATGGGTTGTGATGGATTGAGGTATAATACCTGATGTGTCACGAACCACCCCAGGTTGACCCTAAACCGGTCACCTGAGCCGGTCTGCGGTGTGGCCCGAAGGGCATTCCTGATCCCCATGGGTTTGAAACTAGTGTCGGGCATCAAAAAAAGTATTTGGGAATGATTTAGCCAAGAAATATAAGAGACAAATAAATATAAATAAACCAGGAAAAATAGGTAAAGACTAATAGAAGAAAATAAAATAAAAATAACTAGCTAGACATACCTCCAAGTGACCCCATGGGTCACCACCAAACATATAACAACACTCTCCCAAGAGCGATCCAAGAGTAGAACCTAAAAATAAAAAGTAAAGTAGGTGTGATTACCAAGATGATTAGTAGGAAAGCTAAGGAATAACAATGCCCTATACCCTTTCCTTTAAAAATAAACCCAATCGTACTAGTTTTAAAATAAGACATCTTAAAATAATGTTTTCATTCTTTTAAAAATAAAGAAACAAGTTTATATTTTTAAGAAAAACATTTCTATTCCACTACATTTTTAAAATAGGATCCAAGTATGCATTAACATTCCAAAATGAAAGGAAACCAACTTATATTAAGATGTGGTTTTTACAAATGAGACATCAAGTTAAAACAACTGAAATGAAAACACACATCAAAAGAAACATGTCACAAACGATCACCATAGGAAATCCTTATAGGTAACTATCACATATGGGACCCTAGATACCTCATACCTCAGTGAAAAATGGCATAGAAACCACAATAGTCTATGTTCTTATACATGATTCACTAGTAGAGAACACAAACATAACCTAGTGGTCTCCAATCATCACAAGTATTTATTTAGTTTCATAACGTCAATAATACTACACAAAACTAGGATTAACAACTTACATATCATCTAGCATACTAGTCCTAGTCTGCCCACCTATATACCTGAGGTTACCAATGTGCTATATTTTAATAATGGTGAGTTTTATCAACAAGTAAAGACACACACACATCACTTTCTTTATATAAAAGATTTCTAGTTTTAACCACTAACATCCCCCATTAAGAGTGTCCCCATTTTTTTAAAAAAACACACACCATTGCACAAGCCTCCTCACTAGGAAGATATAACAATTTGTACATTTAACATACACACCATTCTTCTAAAGTAAGAGTAAAATCCTTAAGATGGGGTTTCAGTTTTCATAAATCATTAAAAAAGTGCCAAATGATCTTAATCACTTACAAGGGACACTTTTCATCTTAGAAAAATAATCTACCAACATTTTTTAGTTTCCAAAATAGTTTTAAAGATTAACTAAAAACCAAGGTACTTCATGTTTAAAGTAAGATTATAACCACACCTAAAACAGAGAAATCCTTTTAATAAAATCAAACCACCATTTTACCTTGAATTCACTCCAAAACCCATTTTGGAAATCACTATGGAACTTCTTTGGAAGAACAAACATGCCACTACACTTTTATAATTAAACTAGCTGAAAGACCACATGTCTTTGGAAATACCCATTTTTTGTTCAAAACAACTAATAACCCACTTTTCAAGAACCACAATCATTTATATATAAACACACACACAAAAACAAACATATATATATATTGCATATTCATTTCGTATAAAGGAAAAAAATAAACATTTTTAGAAGAATACCAAGTTGTAATAGAAATTCTAACTAAAGGTTAGGGCATAGGTAACCTACCTCAAGGTGGAACCAATCCATCCACTTTGGCTCTTGGAACTTTCTAAATAAATGTTGTTAATCTCCCACTAAGCATATGTTCCTTCACATACATGAAAGAACACTTATCTCCTATGCATACATTCGTATAGCCCATGAACATCTGCAAGGGTATCCTTATAGGTATTCTTATATGCATATACCAGTCTCCACTCACCTGCGTATACATTTTTATATATACATATAAGCACACCTAGCCCCATACGTGTACATTAAATTCTAAGGATGAATATACACATAATGGGAAAACCTACATGTATACATTTACTTACCTATACACATGCAGGAGACTCTCCCTCCTAAAGACTCGAAACTACTCGGAACAGTCCAACTCACTTCACAAAAATTAGAAGGAACCATAAAACATCAAAATAATTCCATAAAACAAGTTTGAAACCAACTAATGGCATAAAACTCCATACCTCAAAACAAGAATATTTTGATGAAGGCATCCCGAGACTACTTCACCTACATTCATGTACATTTTCATGTGTGTGTATATATCCTTTGATCCGAGCACGTATTCCCCACACTATGCGGTAATATGCACAAGGAGGATATGTATATATACATTCCAACCAATGTATATACATATGGGTGTTTTCTTCCAACCACCTGAATATAGACTACAATGTACACAACATACTAAAAATGAATCTAATAATCACAAAAGACTTCAAATAAAACTAAATTAAATAAGGAATCAAGAGAAACCTCACCTCAAATGTTGACCAATGAACCGAGATGGACTGAAATCACAAAACAGCAACCAACACACTACAAGATAATTACTATGAACCTTAAAACACATAAAGACCCTAATTCAGTAGGTTCAAAACAAAATAGTGGTATAAACCCTTACCTCGAATTGAAAATAGTGGACCGAAATGAAGTGAATCTACATCGCATTTAGTGGATAACATTGAACCTCACATGAAGGGGTCCCGAGAGAGGCACATCATTCCCTAGAACCAGAAGAAACCACAAAAATGAATCAAACCCTAACCTATCAAACCCTAACCTAGGGGGTTCGGCCAAACCTAGGAGGGGAAATAAGGAGGAGAAACTCAAACCAAATAAGAAGGAGGAGAGAAGACGAATCTCACCTTGCTGAGCTAACCAAAAAACCAAAGGATATCCAGTGTTTTTTATGTAAAAAACAAGGTCTGAGGGGGAGGATCATACAGCTTGAAGGGTAACCCCTTTGGGGGTGTTGTACGGTGTGGGTTAGACAAGACAGGGGTGAGGGAGAGCAGGGAATCAATGGTGGCTCACTATAAGGAGGCTATAGGAAGGAGAGCAGCCAAAGGGAGGGGCAGCAGTTCGACGCAAGTGAACAAGGGGAGGGGTAAGGTGAAATGTGATGGGAGAAGGAGGGGAGAAAGAAGGAGAGGGAAAAAATAAAGGGAAAGAATATAAGGAAAAAAATATAAAAAATATAAAAATATATAAAAACATGATAATAATAATAATAATGTAACTAATAATAAAAATATTATCCCAAAAAATGTTATAAAGAAAACGAAATACAACGCGCTAGGTCGGGGTATGAAAATTCTCCCCATCATGACACTTTATAAACCTAGAAAGTCCCAAAAGACTCAGATGTTCAAAGATTGAAACAAGGGCACAATGAATCTCAAAACAAAACCCCTACCACTTGAGGATCAAACACTCACATCCCACCCAAGACCTGAAACCTTGAGAGCCATAATACCAATCGAAATAACCAATGACACGGAACTCACATTTCCAAACACAACCAATACCTAGAACACCCTAACCCCAAACATAGAAATCACTAGAGGTCACTCGGGATCTCTAATGAACATTCTTCATATGAACCATCATCAGGGATGACCATCTACAATGATCGGGATCAGGCAGAGGAGAGGAAAAGTGTTTCCATGACTGAACACCTTGAATATTACGTTCTCTATGAATTTTTCCTATGTTGATATCCCCACCATATTAGGACTCTATCCAAATACTGACTTCCTGAATCAAAACAAATTAGAAAACCAAAAAAGACCCATGATTTGGGTCTGACCCCTTTACTTACTGAGTTTCACTAGACCAGCTTGAGGGAATACACTAACAAGACCCATAATAGATCTCCCTACCATATTAGAAACTGATTAGTACAATGGAACCCACATGGGAACTCTCAATTCAATTTCAAAAATGTGGATTCAATTTCCCATCATGAACCCACCGATATGGGTCAGCCCCAAACATAGGGAGAAACATCAACACAGACCATCCTGAAACCCTCAATACAAGGGGAATCCAAAAAAATAGACCCTAGACAAACATCAAGCCAAATCAAGATTCATAAGATCCATAACCCACACACATCTCCAAATGAGAATCACCCAGAAGATGAAATTGATCCAAATAAATACCAACCATTTAAAGTTTTCACAAATAAGGCACAATCATTTATATCTTATATAAGAGGCCACTAAGACCTCTAAAACAAGTCCCCCCAAACAGAAAACCAAATGAAGAAAAAACTTAACTATTCTCTTCCCCAATATTAAAGACAAAAAGTTGGACGCACATCCCTCACACCTGGAAACATCCTAAATGTGTGAAAATCATCACTCTGATACATATGTCTAGAGCTCTAATGTATTAAATCATCTGTTGCACCACATTTATAAACTAACAACCTCAAACTGAGGCTTCATATTCTAGAAATACCACTTACAGACTTCCCCAAGTGACCCAAACAACCACATCATTGACAAGCCTTCAGAAGATTATGATGAACGGCTTTGAGTGCCCAAATTGACCACATTGGAAATGAATGAGTGTGTGATCTTAGGAATGAGAAACAATAACTAATGTAAGACTCATTCCAAGAACATATGCCTCTGGTTTACCCTCTGGACCAGATGGGGAACCCTTCACGAGCACCTTAAAAAACAATATTTCCATTTTTCCTAGTCTATGACCCCAACTTTCAAGGAGAAGGTAACAATCACCCTTCTCTAGCCCGAACATGACCTTTAAAACAAAAACAAAACAACTTTACCTTCAAAAAATCTAGAGTTCCTAAAGTCCTGAAGAAACACTCAACTTCCTCAAGTTACACCACAAACCCTATCAAACCTCAGCCACCACTACGAAAATAAGAAACAATGAAAATAAAATAACCCCACCACTTCAATGGGGGTATGGGTAAAACTAACAACTGAAAATGACCCCTTGGGGACCTTTGGACATTTCTGGGTGGTATACTTTAAAAAATAAGAATAAAACCAACCTAAAGCACATCACAAAACAAGCTTCTGCATTTAAACATAAATCATCAACTCAAACTCAAAACCTCATTTCAACATTGAAACACCAACTTGAAAACAAGAATCAAGCTCATAGACTAATAAATCACAAAACCAAAACATAACCAAATCAAATATCAATAAAAAAATACCAATGCAACGTCACCAAACAAGCCTAAACCCCTCTCTCACAAATGACCATTTTCAAAACCATCCAATTTTAAAACCATCTGAATGATAAAAACCAATTTTTTAAACCCATTTTCCTTTAAAAAATATTAAACAAAATTCTTCCCAGCACATCACTAATAAAAACATGCTTTTAGAAAACAAAACCAGCCATGAAAATTGATCACCCACAATTGGTATTCCATGAAACCTCACATACATACATTCTTGTGCCAACTCGGGCACCCATCCATGCATAACAACAACTATACGTGTCTAATTACATCCATCCATACATGTGGGAATCCATAAGAATACCAAAGGTAAAATATATCATTTCTAAATTCTCATTTACAAGATACATCAGTTCCACACTTCACAAGAATTTCAAAAGCCCAAAAATATTTTCCAAATACACTTCTAGTTTACACTTTAAAAATTATTTAATATATCCCAAAATAGTTAATAAAAGAACATCTATTTTCAAAAGAAACTCATTTCATTTTCAAATAATCGAATACTTTCACTTTGGAAATCCAATTTTAAAAGACCAATAATCAATTTTGAAACCTGATAAAAACACCCCAAAACCAACAAAAACTCACACCAAGAACATCCCAAAAAACCAATTCACTAAAAGAATCAAGATTCCAAATTCTCAAACAAACAACTGATACACACGGCTTGGTCACACAATTTGGCAGACCGTGCACCAACTGGGTGAGAACATAAGAATTCATGAGAGGAAATTGCATGGTCTGTATATGTCTTGTTTTCCCATGAATAACAACCAAGCACCCCTCTATAATGACAACCAAAATTCAAGACCAACCATAAACATGAAAACATGAATAAGGACCTTAAAATCAATCAAGATCCAAGCACAAACTTTGAGGCAAGACCATATCATACAACCATGTCAATTTAAGTGTCATTCTGAATAGGTGGTGATCAAGCACCTATCCACAATTGACCACTTGGATTCTAAAACTCCTAACTCCAAACTACAATACATCTCCAAAGTACATAGTTTAAACTTTCCTCTGATGCCATTTTTTCATGAACCAACCTGTATCGACCCTAAACCGGTCACCTAAGCCAGTCTGAGGCATGGCCCAAAGGGCGTTCTCAGTCCCCATGGGCTGAAAACTAGTTTTGGGAATCAAAAAAAGTAGTTGGGAATGATTTAGCCTAGAAATATAAGAGATAAATATACAGAAATAAACCAGGAAAAATAGGTAAATACTAATGGTGGAAAATAAAATAAATATAACCAGCAATACATGCCTCCAAGTGACCCAATGGGTCACCACCAAACATACAACCATGCACTCCCAAGAGTAATCCAAGACTAAAACCTAAAACATAAAAGTAAATTAGGCATGATCACCGAGATGCTTAGTAGGAACGACAATGAATAATAATGACCTATTCTCTTACCTTTAAAAAGAAACCCAATCATACTATTTTGAAAATAAAATATATTAAAATAATTTTATCATTATTTTAAAAATCAAGTAACAATTTTACATTTTTAAGAAAAACATTTCTATTCCACTACATTTTCAAAATAGGATCCAAGATTGCATTAACATTCCAAAATTAAAGGAAATAAACTTAGATTAAGATATGGTTTTAACAAATGAGACATCAAGTGAGAAACAGTTGAAATGAAAACTCACATCAAAAGCAGCGTGTCCCAAATGAGAACCATGGGAAATCCCTATAGGTAACTAGCACATGTGGGACCCTAGAGTCCTTGTACCTTAGTGAAAATGTGGCATAGGAGCTACAACAGTCTATGTTCTTGTGCATAATCCACTATTAGGGAACACACCCATAACCTAGTGGTCTCTAATCATCCCAGGTATTTAGTTAGTGTTTTAATTTCAATAATTCTAGACGAAACTAGGATTAACCACTTACATGTCATCTAGAGTACTTTTCCTAGTATGCCCACCTAGATACCCAGGGTTACCAATGTGATCTATTTAAATGGGGGTGAGTTTTATCAACAAGTAAATACACACACACATCACTTTATTTATCTAAAAACTTTCTAGTTTTCACAACCAACCTCCCCCCTTAAGCACATCCCCTTTTTTTAAAAAAATACACCATTGCATAAGCCTCCTCACTAGGGGCATATAACAATTTGTATATTTAACACACACATAATTTTTCTAAAGTAAGAAGGAAATCCATAATATGGGTTTTCCTTTTTCATAAATCACTGTTAAAGTGAAAAACAAGATTAATCACTTAAAAGAGACACTTTTCATCCTAGAAACATAATCACCCAACAGTTTTAACTTTCCAAAACAGTTTATAGCTTAACTAACAACCAAAGTACTATATGTTTACAGTAATCTTATAACCACACTTGAAATTGAGAAATCCTTTTAAGAAAATCAAACCACCCTTTTACCTTGAATTCACACCAAAACCCATTTTGGAAATCACTTTGAAACTTTTTTTGAAAAACAAACAAGCCACTACACTTTTATAAAAAAAATCGACTGAAATACCACACGTCTTTGTAAATACCCATTTCGCTTTAAAAATTTCTAAGAAACCACTTTTCAAGAACCAAAACCATTTATATATAAACATATATATATACATAGACTGTGAATTTCATAAAAAAGTATAATAAACACTTTTAAAAGAATACTAAGTAGTAATGGAAATTCTAATTAGAGGTCTGGGCATAGGAAACTGACCTCAAGGTGGAACCAATCCTTCCACTTCATCTCTTAGCACTTTCTAACTAAATTTTTTTTCCCCCACTAAGCATATTCACCTTCAGATACATGCAAGGACACCTATCCCCTGTTCATACATTTGCATGGCCGATGAATATGTGTAAGGGGATCCTTACAAGTATGCTTATACGCATATACCAGTCTCTACTCACCTGTGTATGTATTTTTATATATACACATAGGCACACATAGCCCATACATGTATATTCAGTGCCATTGATGAATACTCACGTAATGGGGGAACCAACGTGTATATATTTACTTACCTATGAACATGCAGGTGAGTCACCCTTGGACTCGGTGACTCAAAACAGTCCAATGCTCTACAAAAAATTTAGAAGGAACCTTAAAACATCAAAATAAATCCATAAAACAAGTGAAAAACCAACAAACAGCATAAAAGTCCATACCTCAAAACACAAATCTTTTGATAAAGGTAGATCGAGACCACTTCACCTACACACATATACATTTTCATAGATATATGTATATATCCTTTGATAAAATCACATATTACCCACTCTATGAGGGAACATGTGCAAGGAGGATATGTATATATGCATGCCTACCCATGTATATACATATAGGCATTTGCTGCCAACCACCCAAACTCAGACTTAAATGACCACAACATGTTAAAACAATAAAAAAGAATCTAATAATCACAAAATTATTCAAATAAAACTAATTTAAACAAGGCAAGAAGAGAAACCTCACCTCAAATGGTGACTGACGAACCAAGATGGACCGAAATCATAAAGTAGTGACCAACACACTACAAGATAATTAATAAAAACCTTAAAACACATAAAGACCCTAAATCAGCATGTGAGAAACAAAATAGAGGTATAAACCCTTACCTAGATTTGACAACGGTGGACCGAAACGAAGCGAATCCACTTTGACTTCAATGGAGAACGTCTAACCTCACATGAAGGGGTCTTGAGAGACGTACTACATGCCATAGCACCAGAAGAAACAAAAAAATGGATTAAACCCTAAACTAGTGGGTTGTTCTGAACATGGGAGGAGAAAAGGAGGAGAAACTTGAATCAAATAGGAATGAGGAGAGAAAAGGAATCTCACCTTTCCAGGATGACCGCAAAACCGGAGGAGATCCGGTGGTTTCACCGGAGAAAATGAGGGCCGAGGGAGAGGGTTGTGCGGATTGAAGGGGAACCCCTTTGGGGTGTTGTGAGATGTGGGTCAGACAAGATAGGGGCAAGGTAGAGTGAGGCTCTGGTGGTGGCTCGTCATAAGGAGGCCGCAGGAGGGATAACGGCCAATAGGAGGGGTGCTGGTTCGATGTAAGTGAGCGGGGGGAGGGGTAAGGCACAACGTGAGGGGAGAAGAAGGGGATAAAGAAGGAGAGGAAAAAATAAAGGAAAAGAATAGAATTAAAAAATATAAATAAATAATACTAATAATAATAATAATAAGTTAATAATAATAATGTAACTAAGAATAATTATATTATTAATAATAACATTAGCCCAAAAAATGTTACAAATAAAAATGAAATACAATGCTCTATGTCAGGGCATGACATGGTGTATGATACACATTATGTGGGCTATGGTGGCTCCTGAAAATTACCTGGTTACTTTTGTATAAGTGGATTTGGTATTGTGTGTTACATGAGGTTCATGTTGTAGTGATTCAACCAGGTGTCTATGGGCTAGCCTTTTGGAGAGAGATGCTCAAGACGTGTGATGTTGGGGAAAAGTGGAAAACTAGCTTGGAAGTGGTAGTAGGGTACCCTTGATATTATTTATTATATTATATTCTATTGTATGAAATACTTTGTGAGAGTATCCATGGTGAGGTTTTGAACTTAGTATACCTTTTTAGGTGACGAGCTAGTTTCACTTGTTGTTCACTGTTCTTTAGCATGATTTCTTTACTTTTGAACAAGAGGATCTAGGGAGGATCCTGTTGAGTATAATTTTATACTCACCCTTTGTATATATAAACTATTTTTCAGGTTAGTTAGAGTAACTTGGAGATCAGGCTAGTTACTACTAGCTTATGGGTTAGAGGAGTTGTTTGGGCTTCATGGTCACTGTCGTCTTTACTTTTCTTTTGGTACTTGTAGTTTCCCCATTTAGTTATAGTATTTCTTACATGAAATTAAATATATTCACATTGTATTTTCTTATATATTTTTATTTTGAGTAGGAGTTGGTTTGTTTATATCTTATCTCTATCTTTTGAATGTGTTCTCTTAGAGGGGAATGCCTCCCATTTGTGTGTTTACTATATCCATGGTGCTAGTCACCAACTCGGGGCTTACTGGATGTGGTACTTGGGTGTCACTTTCTCTCTTCTCCCATTTCCAGCCCAGGAGTAGTACACTTTATGGGGAGGGGGTCGTGACATGATGATATATGCCCAAAATAGTGTCATTGGACTGTGGTTCCAATAAGAAATATCATGAATTGAAATGAAATGGATAATGAAAGATCATTTTTAAATAAATTATAAATTGATAATGTGAAATGGTTCAGACTTTGGCACATTTCTAGGAAGGTATTGAGGTTTGGGTGTCCTCAGAAACTCAGGGGTTTATGTGGTTAAATAAAGGATAATTGAATAAATGTAAACTATTTACTTTATTGATTTTATTTTATTCCTTATAAAACTGTATATATTGTTTGACTGCTGTTTCGCACGGAATCCAGGGATGACCTCCTGGACGGGAGATTCAAACGTTCTGATCGGTTTCTAACGGGTTTGTTCGTAGAACCGGAAACATCCAATGATTCCACATCTGTCTGGACCTACTTTCCAAAGTTAGGCGCTCATTAGCTTGTGGGATAATGAGGCTTAGGAATTCGCATTGGTCGAGAGGATGGGAGGTCAGACTCATCACACCTTTTTGAGGGGAATTATTGTCTACTCCGGGACTCTCTTTATAGATTTAAGTTAAGTTCGTGAATCCTTATTACATTACCAAGTATAAAATGAGCTTTCCTTTAGTTTTAACAATCAATGATTAAATATGAAAGAAATTTAGAGTATATTTTATATGTATTCGAGGTTCTTCATCAATATAGAATCATCTATATTTGTTTAGAGATTCTTGATCAATGGTATCCTTCAAAATATTTATATAAAAGTCTCTTGGTCATTTTGATGACCAGGCTGGTTTTAAAGCCACTCAGTGGGGCACTTGAAGTTTATCGTCATTAAGAAGGACATAGATTATTTCAAAGTTGGGATCGAACCCATAAATGGGCTACCTACGTATCCTCTGTTTTGGAAAAGGAATCAGAACCCACGTAGTTCGAATTATGGAGTATGATGTTTATGATTGATGGCTCAAAGATGAATGTCATAATTACTTTTACACTCTAAGCTCACGTGAGTCATACTCGGTGTGAGAAACAAGAGGTATTGGTAAAATTTAGACAATTGTGCCATGAAAGATGCAATCATAAGAATTTGTTTGGGGCTTATGTATGGATGACTGCCCAGATAGATGAAGGTTTAGGATTTACTTTTAGGGAGAAAATCCATGAACAGGGTCCATAAAGTTATATGTGCTTCATGGAGATTTGAATACTCTAATCTTGGGGCTTATTCCTAAGGAGGATGCCCAAGTTAGGAGGGGACTTATGATTGGGTTTTATTCCTGAAAAGGAAACCCAAATCAAAGGTAATTTATGACTGGTTAAGGGAAGTTTAAGGGGACTTGGGGCTTACTCCTGAAAAGGAATCCCAAGGTTAAGACTGAGTCTTATTCCTGAAAAGGAGACCCAGGTTATGACTGAGTCTTATTCCTGAAAAGGAGACCCAGGTTATGACTGAGTCTTATTCCTGAAAAGGAGACCCAGGTTAAGGGACTTGGGGCTTACTCCTGAAAAGGAGACCCAAGTTAAGGGACTTGGGGCTTACTCCTGAAAAGGAAGCCCAAGGTTATGACTGAGTCTTATTCCTGAAAAGGAGACCCAGGTTATGACTGAGTCTTATTCCTGAAAAGGAGACCCAGGTTATGACTGAGTCTTATTCCTGAAAAGGAGACCCAGGTTAAGGGACTTGGGGCTTACTCCTGAAAAGGAGACCCAGGTTAAGGGACTTGGGGCTTACTCCTGAAAAGGAAGCCCAAGGTTATGACTGAGTCTTATTTTTGAAAAGGAGACCCAGGTTAGAGATTAAGGTTTGGGGCTTACTCCTGAGGAGGATGCCCAAGATTAGAGGACTTGATTGGGGCTTACTCCTGAGGAGGATGCCCAGATTAAAGGTTTTATAACTGGGGATTATTCCTGAAAAGGAGACCCAGATTAAGGATTCTCTCATCTTAAAGGATGAGGTTGAATGAATGAACTCTCAATTTTTGGTGACATAAAGATGTTTAAATCACTAGGTTTTGAGAGATATTTCACAGAATTCCTTTCAGACAAGGATGTCAAATCAAGAAATCATGCAATAAATGGCTTTGAAGAGTATCTTGAAGACTGAATCTTGAATAGGAAAGGTGAAATGGCTTAAGAGGAGTAAAAATGGGAAAGATGGGCACCCAAAAAGATAGGGGCGCGCAAGTCTTGAAAGGCGCGCAAGTCCTGCGGCGGCGCGCAAGTATTGGTCGCGCAAGTATACTTGCGCGACATGAAAGGTACTTGCGCGATTTTCAACCAGAGTTAAAATACTTGAGCGACTCTTTATTAAACCCTTTACCATCCTCTTGAGGTTCTTCCGGAGAAGGGACGCGCAAGTTATATTTAAGGAATTAAGTCGGCGCACAAGTGTTTGATAAGTTTCAACACTTAGGCCTTCCTTATTCTCTTTAGATCTTCCATTATAGGTAAGAAATTACCTTTAGAAGTGTTCTGGAAGCTTTGAGAAGAGACTTGGGCGTCGGGAGCTTCAATCCAAGTTTCTGAAAAAAGATCCTCTCGAATGGGGGGCCCACAGGGTCTATTTATAGGCAAAAGAAGACCCAGGGCGGTTACCGGGCGGTTACCACTTAGGTCGCGCAAGTCACCTGCGCGACCAAGGGTGTCGCGCAAGTGTACTTGCGCAACAGTGATAAAACTTGCGCGGTGCATTTGATTTTGATCATGTGTTCATGCCTTTGTCGATTTGATGTTTTCTTCAAAGGATGAATCACTTTCAGCTGAGATATTCCCTTTTCCGATCTTTAGATTCTGTGACGAAAGGAGCGTCAACAAAAGTCCCCCCTCAGAGTTGGATCCGGAGAGAAATGAGGATTTGACTCTGAGGAAATTGAATCCCTTCAAAGGAAAAGGGAGGGCGTGCAAGTCTTTCAGTGCGCAGAGGGCGGCGCGCAAGTCTTTGTCGCGCAGGCTTTAAGCGCTCTGGGTATGGCGCGCAGGTAGGCTTCTTGGCCTATAAATACACGGTCTCACCTCCGTACAAGTATCTGGATTTCCGGACTTCATACCTTCTCGAGATCTCGCCGCGCAGGTCACCTTGACCGCGCAGGTTGCTCTGTTTTCTAGTGTTTTCCTTGATGTCGCGCCACTGTAAAGGTATTTGTACTTGCGCGGTTTATACTTGCACGTCAAAAACTAGCGCGGCACATGAATCACTTGCGTGACATCTCCATACTTACGCGCCTTAATGCCTTAGCCATTTTTTCCAAATTTCTTTCACAAATTTTATGAAAAATAAACCCATTTAAGAGTTAGTTTATTCATCTTTTGTGAAGATTCAGTGGTTCCCAAGGGAATTGGAATGGTTGATGAACTGGCTAGCAAGCGGATTGATGATATGATGGACATCATAGGCCATGATTACTATGATATCTGCAATAGCACTTTCCCATATTTGGCTAAGTACTTGAAGAAATATCATCTTAATTTCCCACAGAGCATCTACCTGTCTCTGTGTGTTCATGGTCATCTGCAAGGAGTCAATGTTCCAAATGCAAACAATTATACACCTGAGATGCAGCTGCACTGCGACTTCTCTATTTTGGTTATGTTGTGCATTAAGAGTAACAACAATGGTGTGAACTTTCAGATTCTTCCTCCATGTCATTTCCTTGCAGATATGAAAATGGAAAACCCATGGGCTGAAATGTTTTCCACTAATGGTTGGTGGAGAGAAGACAAACATGGTATTAGAGTAATATCTGAAAAGAGTACTCTCTCCAAATGGCTCTTTACTTCCAATGCTCCATTATCAAATCCATGTATCCATCTTCCAAGTCTCTTGGACAGAAACAGAGTCACTGTTTGATCAGCGGAAAATTTTCTCAAACCGCACTCAAGAACAACCTCTTACAATTGTTCCAAGAAGAGTTGGTATCACGACATCCCTTTTTGTATCCAGTTGAATGAATGAATTCCTGGTGGTTGCTGATGAAGCTCGGGATGCCGTAAATCAAATGAAGTGTTTATGTTGAAAGCCTCTTGTAATTCTTGAAATAGAGAAGAGACTCCAGTCTGTGGATGTCCTTCTAACTCTTGTGTATCAATGAAAAACACTTTCCTCTTCAATCATTTGTAACTGCATTCTTTCATTACCTGCTTCAAATTTACTTAAGCCAATGGGCTTAGTAATCATAGTTTGATTTTTACTAGGATTATTACAAATAACCCTACAAACTTTGAACCTTTTAACTGCTCAATATTACCTAAATTATACAAAAAATGTATATTTAGTGAGCTGGAACTTGACTTTTATTCAGAGTTCCTTTGTCTTTTGTGTGGGAAGTTTAAAGTCATGCACGCCGGACATAAAGGGGATAATGTTTAAGGTCGAAATAGCTTTGACCGAAAATGGATTAAAATGGATTCAATTCCTTGACAATTTATCTGAAAACATATTACCATACTCAAGTATGAGAAAAAAAATGTAAACTATGGCTTAAGAATATTTGAATCTGAGGAATGATATGAAAAAGAGCTAAAAGGCATTAGAAGAAGTAGTTTCCAAGAATGAAGTTACTATTATTTAACAAAACCCGTTAGGGGGTTGAAATATGCAGGGCCACCTATGGGCATTGGCTGCATAGTCAAATAAAATAGCATCTTTTGGATGAAAAGTCTGTTATGTGGACTGTTTATGCAAGGCCACCTATGGGCACGTGCTGCATAGTCATGCAAAAGAACTCCCAGAAATTTACTTTCCTAGTGCTAAAAGCCAGTGGAAGTTTATGGAGATTCAAATTTTCTAAAGCATAGAGTTTGTTGTATGGAAAGAGGTACTTGAATATGGAGAAGATATTTCCAAACAAGAATATCGAAGAACTGGATGAATATCACTCCTACGAAGGTCTGACCCAAACGTAGGGAAGAAGAATAAACCATAGACTTGAATACTTTCAGATCATGAAAAAGGATATGGGACAAATATGTTAAAGATGGCTATTTTTTTGCGGATCCCTACATACTGTCGTTTTAAGACAAATAAGGACAAAAGAGGCATTCTTCCCAAGAATGAAGTTACTATTATCTAACAAAACCCGTTAGGGGGTTGAAATATGCAGAGCCACCTATGGGCATTGGCTGCATGGTCAAATGAATAGCATCTTTTGGCTGACAAGTCTGTTATGTGGACTGTTTATGCAAGGCCACCTATGGTCATGTGCTGCATAGTCAGGCGAAAGAATTCTCAGAAGTTTGACATTTTTGTGACTAGAAGTCATGAAAAGGGTTATGAAGATCTGAAAATATTTAAGGTTAGGATTATAACACAAAAAGATGGGTATTGTCCAATGTATATAGAGGTACATGGGTCAATGAAAACCATAATCATGTTGTGGCTGGGTCCTGAATTGAAACTTGGACTTCACTACGTATCTCATAAGAATGAGAATCAAGCTATACGTAGTTCTTGAAATGCAGTTTAACGTCGTGCAGGACGAAAGTATGAGTGATCTTAGTTTAGGGTCACAGAATTCGGACCATAACAATGAATACACAGTGTGTGTTTTCATGAGGACTTTTCAGCCAAGGGACTGAAAGTGAAATTTGGGGTTAGTCCCAAAAGACTTGGGACTGGATTCGAGGGACACTCGAATGTTCCTACGTATCCCATAAGGATGGGAATCAAGTCCACGTAGTTCTAGAACTACCCTTTGTACAAATTTGGTTCGTACATGTGAAGGGTGAAAGGGGACTTTTGTGCAATGATGGTTTTAACCTAAGATAAAAAGTTTAGGTATTACCATGTATGTACGTAGTCTTTTGAAAAATGAAAACCATGATTGAAAAAGAATCAATGTTAATAATGGTTCCTTCTCAAATGAGGAAATCAAAGAATATTGTAGTTTATTGTCGTACCGGACAAAAGTGTTGTATAGTTTAACGTCATATAACAAGGACGAAAGTGAATCAATGTAAAGATATTGATTCCAGGGGTGGTTTCACAAATCATTATCATATGAGATGGTGGTGAACCGATGTGAAGAGATTGTTTTTTGGGCTTGAACCCTGGGAGGTTGCCTACATACTCAGCCTGGAGGGCAAGGATCAAAGTCTGTGTAGTTCAATTAAATAATGAATCAATGATCAAGTTATTCTTGTGGACAATGATCTAATAAAAAAAATGTTGGGACTTACACATGGTTAGTGGCCCAAAGGGAGTGTTATGGTTGATGTTCGCTCTAAGCTCACGTGAGTCATACTCGGTGTGAGAAACAAGATATAATAACAACCTTAACGATGCACAGTTTAATGTCATGTAGGACATAAAAAAGGGACTATGCAGTTTCAAGTCTTGCAGTTAGGACTATTGGTGATGCACAGTTTAGTGTCATGTAGCAGGGACAAAATAACAGTTTAATGTCATATAGGACATATCAAGGACTTTCTGTACAGTTTAGCGTCATGTAGTTAGGACGATGGGGATAAAATAGTTTAACGTCATATTGGACGAAAGGGGGACTATGTAGTTTAATGTCATGCAGTAAGGACAAAAGAGTGTACCATTTTAACGTCATGTCGGACGAAAGTGCGAATAGTTTAAGGTCATATGCATGGACCGTGGATGGTGCAGTTTAATGTCATGCTGTACCTTTGAGATTATATAGTTTAACGTCTTTTCGGACGTGAGGGACTTTTATACAGTTTAGCGTCATGTAGTTTAGGACGTCACAGTTTAACATCTTGCTGGACATAAGGGATTTGCAAATAGTTTATGCTCATATATATGGACCAGGGATGATGCAGTTTAAGGTCATGCTGGACGGTTTAGAGAACTTTTTCACAGTTTAATGTCGTTTGGGACGATGGACCATTGTTGTACAGTTTAAAGTCATGTAGCTAGGACTAAGGTGAACCAATATGAGGATATCAGTTCTGGAGAATTTTTACAGTTTAACGTCATGCTGGACGATTAAAGTGCCACACAGTTTAATGTCATGTTGCTAGGACAAAATATAGTTTAATGTCATTTCGGACATTGAAGGTGACACAGTTTAACGTCATGTTGGACGAAGTTGTAGTTTAAGGTCATACTGGACCATTGAAAGTGACACAGTTTAACGTCATGTTGGACGAAGTTGCAGTTTAAGGTCATACTGGACCATTGAAAGTGACACAGTTTAACGTCATGTTGGACGAAGTTGCAGTTTAAGGTCATACTGGACCATTGCTGTATGAACCAAATGTAAGAGTCTTGGTTCTGGGAACAATATTTTGTGTTTATACAAAATACTTCTTCAGAAATCTGGCATTAGTTGGAGTCGTGATGTGTTCTCCATCCATTGAGATCAGAGAATACGCTCCATTGGAGTAGACCTTATGTATTGAATAAGGTCCTTCCCATTTTGGTTCAAGCTTGGGAGGCTTCTTTCCTGGTATCATTGGTGTTCTAAGAACCAATACCAATTCTCCCTGAATGAATGAACGAAGACGAACTTTTTTGTTAAAAGCTCGTGCTATCCGATTCTGATAGATTTCCAAGTGGTGCAAAGTGCACAATCTTTTCTCATCTAACTGTTCCAATTCATTCAACCGCTTTTGGGATTGCTCATTTGTTGATAACTGATCACAAATGGCTATTCTGAGTGAGGGCAATTGAACTTCAATTGGCAAGACTGCTTCTGTTCCATATACCAATGAATATGGAGTAGACCGCGTTGCATTGCGAGTGGTAGTCCGATAAGCCCATAAAGCATGATAGAGTTTATCAGGCCATGACCTCTTATCATTATCTACCATATTTTGCAGTATATTTGAAAGAGTCTTGTTGAAGGCCTCTATCTGGCTATTAGCCGCTGCATGATATCGAGATGAATGGTTGGACTTAATGTTGTATTCTTGATACAATTTCTTTACCTCAGAAGAACAGAAGTTGGTGCCGTTGTCCATCAATATGGTATGAGGGACACCAAATCTAGTAATGATGTTAGACTTGATGAAGCTAACAATGCATTTAGAACTGACTTCTTTGAGAGGTACTGCCTCTGCCCATTTGGAAAAGAAATCAGTAGCAGTAAGAATGTACTTAAACTGCTTGGCCGTAGCTGAAGGGTAAGGTCCCACCACATCCATTCCCCATGTGGAAAATGGCCATGAGTATTTAGCTGTATGAAGCAACTCTGGAGGTTGATGAATGAAGTTGGCATATACTTGGCATGAATGACACTTCTTTGTGAAATTAACACAATCTTGTATCATTGAAGGCCAGAAGTATCCAAGCCTTCGAATTTGATCAGACAATCTATGTCCAGACTGGTGGGCACCACAGACTCCTGCATGCACTTCTTTTATGATAGCCATTGTCTCTTCACCATCAATACATCTGAAGAGAACTCCATCAAAACCACGTTTGTATAGAATTTTCTCGAGGTGGTTTGGACCATCGTAAAGAGTAAAATTGACCACACGTCGCCGAATTTTTTCTTTCTCGGCTCTATCAGGTGGAAGTGTTCCATTTTGAAGGTATTCCTTGATAGGTGAAATCCATCCTGTAGTATGACCATACGGTTCAGGAATGGGACTAATTTCATTAATTTCCTCTGTTCTGACTTGAACATAAGGTGAAATTGCACGACGGTGGGCAATACCGATGGTTGTCTCGTCCCTATTTGGATCTGCTAAAGCTGTGGCTATATTAGCCAGTGCATCAGCTTGAGCATTTTGTGATCTTGGGACATAAGAAAATGACGGTTCTGAAGGGAATTCTGACATTAACTCTCTGACGTAATCATACAAAGGGATTAATTCTTCTTTTCTGATGGCATAATCCCCGTTGACTTGTTTGATTACCAGGTCTGAATCACCTTTCACCTTTAAGTGATTCACTTGTGCTTGAAGCGCTAACTCCAAGCCTGCAATGAGAGCTTGGTATTCAGCTTCATTATTGGTACCACCTTCCCACAACAAAAAGGAATAAGGTAACACTGCCTTATCTGGAGAAATGAGCACAATTCCTAAACCAACTTTTTTGAATTTAGGATTTTCCATTTTCTTCCCTGTTGGACTTCTAGAAGCACCATCAAAATACATTTCCCATGTTTGAGGACTCTCTTGAATAGAAAAAACTTCCTCATCAGGGAGTTTGATATCTGAATACGTGTCTTCCACTGAACGGTGTTCAGCCAGGAAATCAGCCAGAGCTTGGCCCTTAATTGCCTTTTGAGACACATACTGGATGTCGAACTGCTGTAGAATAACCGCCCACCTTTCCAAACGTCCTGTAAGCATTGGACGACTAAGGATGAATTTGAGTGGATTATTACGAGATACCAATTGGACCTCGTGATGTTGCAGGTAGTGTCTCAATTTCTGAACTGCAAAGATTAATGCTAGGCAACACTTTTCAATACTCGAATACCGGGTTTCTGCTTCAAGCATAGTTCTACTGAGGTAGTAGAGACTATTTTCATTCCCAGCATCATTCTTTTGAGCGAGAAAGGCACCCAATGATCGCTCTAAAGCTGTCACATAGAGGATAATAGGCCTACCCTCAACAGGTGGCATGAGTACTGGTGGACTCAAGAGGTATTTCTTGAGAACATCAAATGCTTCTTGACATTCTTTAGTCCACTGGTAAGTGACTCCTTTCTTCAATAATTTGGTAAAGGGTAAACTTTTGCCTGCCAAATTGGCGATGAAACGCCGAATATAGGCTAAGTGTCCTTGAAGTCCTCTTAATTCTTTCAAATTCTGAGGAGGTGACATACCAAGGATTGATTTGGTCTTCTCAGGATCGACTTCAATACCACGATGGCGTACAACAAAGCCGAGGAATTTTCCTGAGGTTACCCCAAAAGCACATTTTAAGGGGTTCATCTTCAAATTATGTTGTCGAAGCTTGTGGAATATGACTTCCAAATCAGCCAAGTGATCAAAACGTCGTTTGGATTTAACCACCAGATCATCTACATAGCATTCAACAAATTTCCCTAGAAAAGGTTTGAAGATATGATGCATGGCGCGTTGATATGTTGCACCTGCATTCTTTAAACCAAAGGGCATCACCTGGTAACAAAACACACCTTGAGGAGCTCTGAAGGCTGTGTATTCCTCATCTTCTGGGGCCATTCGAATCTGATTATATCCAGAATATCCATCCATGATAGAAAGTACTTCATAGCCAGCCGTCGCATCAATTAAGAGTTCTGTAATCGGAACTGGGAAATCATCTTTAGGACAATACCGATTAAGATCTCTGAAATCGATGCAAACCCTAATTTGTCTGTTCTTCTTCTTTACAGGGACAATATTAGCCAACCACTTGGGATATTGAACTTCTCTGACGAAGTTAGCTTTGATAAGCTTATCCACTTCAGCCTCAATTTTGGAAGCATAGGTTGGGTGTGTTCTTCTCGCGGCTTGCTTGAATCCTCGATGTTCTTTTGGAAAACCCAAATGATGGGTGGCAACATCTGGATCAAGGTCAGGCATCTCTGTATAATTCCAAGCAAAAATATCTTTATTTTGCTTTAGAAAAGAAATATACATCTCTTGTTCTTCAAGGGTCATGGCCGCACTAATTAAAGTGGGGCGTGGATCTCTCTCTGTACCCAGATTTACTTCTCTGAGTTCATCTACAGTGGTAGAGATACCCTCTTCAAATGCTGGAGGAGCATCTCTAAGATCTTCCTCTTCCTCTTGGTCATGTGTTATCTCTTCCGTTTCTACTTGCAAAGTAGATGCCGAAATGAAATTCTCATGATCATAAGAGATGTCAAAATTTTCACATTTTGAAGAAGAAGCTTCCATTTCTGACCCTATTGATGACAAAGGGTCTTCTTTGGGAAATAAAGAGGAGATGATGGATTGAGAATCAACATCATTATTCACCTCTGGTGTTACTATAACTTCTTCTGGCCTGATTAGCGAAGTATAGACTTGTTGGATTTCAGCAGACAAAATGAAAACGTCACCACTTATGCTTTCATCACTGCTTGGTAAGTTACCAATTTCTCCCATGTTGTCTGGCTCGATTGCCGTAATTGACATTATGGATCTTTCCATAAGAGTATTTTGATTTGGGCCTATTTTGTCAATTTGACTGATAGGTAGCACATAATCTGTACTCATATGTGAAAATGGATTTATTGGAACTTTTTCCAAACCATATGGAGCATTAACTTTGGTAACTTCCTTCATTGTAGATTTTTCTCTTCCCTTCATGTGATAAAATTCCGCCTCAATGTATTGAGACTCACATGTCTTGAACAGGGCCTTATCACCATACAATGTTCCAACTTGACCATCGAAACAGTATTTGAGACATTGATGGTATGATGACGGAATAGCTGCATGCTGATGTAGCCAGGGTCTTCCAAGCAAGATATTGAAAGCTGAGTCCTGATCAATAATCATAAAATACGAATTGGAAACAAGATCTCCAAACTGAGTTCTAAGTGTAACTTCTCCTAGTGGTTCTTGTTCATTTTTATCATATCCTTGCAACATCATGGTAGAAGGAGATAAATCAGATTCTGTGAGGCCCAATCGACGAAGTGTACGAATGGGCATGAGGTTGACTCCGGAACCATTGTCAATAAAAGCTCTTCGAACATCTATACCATTGACTTTGCCAGATAAGTAAAAAGTTTTTATGTGCCCATGCACAACATCATCTTCATCTTTATCAGTAAAAGATATCACTGCATGACATTCTGCAGGATTATTCTCTATGTGATAAATTTCAGCTGCAGCAATTTCAGCTTCAAACTCTTGAGGACTTGACAAAGCTTCGATGAGTGCTTCCCGAAGATCTCTTGATAGATTCAAAGCATCCAAAATTGATAATTTGGCTGGTACTTGGGCCAAGTGTTTCAATATATCATACTTTTGATCTAGAGGCTTGCGTTTCCCAATAGGAATATGCGGTTTAGCAGGTACCTTGGAAGTAGATGCTTTGGAAGCTGATGCATCTTGTATTGAAGTTGGCAATATCTTTGGTTTTGGAAAATTAGACTGATTAGATCCATTTACTTACTGAGATAAAGAAGATGGAACATTTAATCGATCTTCCAAAATTACTGTGCCGAAGCTGAGTTGGCCATTTGCAGAAGAACTTGCTTGTTCTTTTTGAGCTTGCTGAAGGGCTCTACCACGAGTTTCTGCTGCATATACAGTGCTAGCAGGGGTAGAATTAGAGTAGTGGCTTCGGAAAGATCCACGTCTTCCCCTATATCCTGAACCTCTAGAACTTCCTCGGGTTCCCTTATTTGATACAGGGAATTCAGGCTCATCAAGACTGAAATATGAATCTGTTAATTGAATCATATTAACAGAACCAAAGATCAATTCTTCGTCTGATAAAGACTCTGCCTGGTTAGCCTGTTTAGGGTGTGCCATTTGGTGGGACGGTGCCCGTTGCTTTGAAGTAGATGGCATGAAATCTTCCAGAGTCAAAGACAATTTAGGCTTTGATGCATACTCATCTTCTCCTGATTCCTCTTTCTTCTTTGAATTGTGCTGATGTTTTGAGGATTTGTCCTTTGATGGAGGCTTTACTGCAGCTTTTGTAGGAGACACAATTGGCTTTTTCAATTGTGTTCGCAAAATTGAATGGGTCCGATTGATTGTCTTTCTAACCATCCAATCATCATATTTTTTCGCAGTTTTGCTTTTGACTTCCTGCCACTCGCCTCCTTCCTATGGATCTGTAGCGGTAATACATGCTACATGAGCTGAAGAACCCTTCAATTTGACTTGTCCCAAGTCGACCATCTTTTGTAGGAGGTCTTTAAAGACAAAACACTCCTGGATGGGATGCCCTAACATTTGATGAAAGGGACAATAATTGGGACGGTCTTCATCTCCTTCCTTGTTTGGTCTCTTCGGCACTGGTAATTGAACCAAATTATTTTCCAGAGCTGAAATGAAGTAACCAGGAACTTGCTCACTTTGGAAAGAGTATGTTTTACTCTTCATATACTCAAATTGTTTTCGTCGTTGATCTTTTTGATCATTTGGACGAAACAGCCTTTGTTGTTGGCGTTCAGGAGGTGGATCCCTTCGAGAAGATGAAGGTTTTGAAGTAGAGATAGGTACAGGTGCCTATTTAAGCATAACTGTAGCAGTTTCTGCTTTACCCATTCTTCTTCCTGGAGCTGATGGAATTATACGAGATTTAACCTTAGCCTGTATAAGGGAATCTTCAATCTGTTGAGCGATTGAAGTAAGGACTCGAAACCCTCCTGTGTATTTCACAGGGATCAATGGTGTGCGTAATTCGTCACGCAAATTTGCCACACAGATTGGCAACAATTCCTCCTGAGGGAGTGCTAAACTCAAGGAATACGTTAATCCCTTCCAACGAGCAATGAAATCAGAGACTCTTTCATTCTCCCTTTGCTTGCAGTTTGTAAGATCGAAAACTGTCATTTTTGGCAAAGTTGAGCTAAACTGAAGAAGGAATTTTTGACGAAGATCCTCCCATCCGATGACTGACCGGGATTTCAAGCTTGTATACCAGACAAAAGCTGGTCCTTGCAAGGTTCGCACGAAGCATCTGAGTTTCACTGCTTCTTGCTGCTCTGGAGTTCCCATCATAGGATCACAACAAGATACGTAATGCGTCAAATGTTGTTCACGGTCACCTGATCCATTGAAAGTAGGGAAAACAGGGTTTCCAAAACTGGATGGAGGAGAAATTGAATCTACCCATTCAGGGTAAACCTTCTTTTCAGGTTGAACTTGCGCCCGTTTCCCTTCCATAGTTTCTAACCGAGCTGTTAATGACTCAATAGTAGTTATTAACTTTTGAGAAACGTCAGGTTGAACTTGGTTTTGGGTAGGTGCAATGAATGGAGCTTGGACAGAAGTGGTGGTTGGTGCTGCAACTGATGGTAGTGCTGCCAACCGTTGTTGCGTTTGACCTGTAGGATTAGACCTCTGTGGGTGTACTGACAAAGGAGGATATTCTTGATCCATCTCAGTAGTTACAACAAATTCCTTCGGCTGTCGGACTTCAGCATTCTTAAGAAGAAGACTATTCTGAAGTAGTTCTGCATTTAACCTTCTTAATTCTTTCATTTCTTCCTCCTGTTGTACAAACCTTTCTCTAATGAGAGCGATTGACCTCCTTCAGAGGAAGGGTGAGAAGTAACCTGATTCTTTCCTTTCCCCTTATTAGATCCTTTTCGGAGAGGGGGAAGTGGGTTACTTGAAGGAATACCCAGATTTTGGGTAAGCCTTTGATTACGTGTGCGCACACCTTCTTCATTTAGGTCTGTGTGCGCAACTTCTTGAGCAGGAACCTCTTCGTCTGATTCCTCTGATTGAGCCTCATCTGGTGAATCAATAGCAACAGCATTGATGACATTAATGGATGCATATTGCATGGAATCCTTTCTATCAGCATTTCTGTGATATTGTCTCCTTCTATGTCCATGATGAGACATGGCATTCCGTTGACTTGATCCCTCAGGAATTTCTTGGAGAACCGTCACTTGGAGAGAATCTCCTGACAACTTGGCTCTTCGTTCCTCTTGAGGCTTATTCCCTAATCGAGAGAATACTTACTTTCTCTGAGGGAAGGATTGAAGATTTGAAAAAGTCCCCAGTCCGGTGGACTGGGGGTGTTCCTGCTGCTTCCACTCAACTCCTCGAGTCCCATTCGTTGACTCTGAGGGTTGGGTTAGAGAAGTCCCCAGTCTGGCAAGCTGGGGTGTCTCTTGACATGCTATGTCTGAGATCTTTTTGAAATATCTCTTGATCTTACGAATCTTAGTTCGGAAATTAGCTTGATGCATTAACCTGTATCCACTTTTATCACCTGGTTCAACAGACCGTTGGATGATTTCCGAAACTTCTGTCATTTGATGACGTGTTTGCTCCAGACGAGAGGCTTGTGCAATATTCTCGCCTGCTTGATGTAAGAGCAATTCCACAACCTGTTCTCTATATACTTTATTTTGAGAGGAACTAGTTGAATCTTGTTCTCGAGCAAACTTTTGATTATGAACAAAGCCCATTGACTGTGGCCGGCCATGGGCAATAACATTGCATGAGACCATTTTCGGCGGGCTTTGCTGACCGGAAAGCACTGTGAAATGTAGTGCTCCGTGAACACCCCATCCTCTGATATGAACATTAGATGGAGCATTGGAAATTAACTGACGCAATCTTCTTAGTGCGCCAAGGCATGAACGTTGAAGGGTTCTCTGTTGCTTTTCAGCCTTCGGATACCGAGAGACTGATAGAGATGCCAAATCAATCTGGCGTTGTATCCCTTCTATTATCTTAAGATGATTTCCATATTCATCGTAAGATAATACCTTCTTCTTTAATTGACAAAGAGTTTTCCATATGTTGAGACGAATATCATGGATTCCATCATCCGTCAACATCTTTGGAATGTCGTACTGGGAATCAGCCAAAGGCCAAAACATGACTGGTACTTCACCTTTTGCCAGTTTTTTCCTCATGTTCAGCATTTCCTCTTTATCATTAAATGAAGATTCTTCTACCTGTTTGGACCAGAGTTGGTGTTCCCTTGTTGCTTCATCGGATTCAACAAGATTGGTAGAGAAATCACTATTCATGCTGGAAGATGAATGACCCAGGGAAGGTTCGGAGAATAACCTGAACCCCAGGCTATCTTCTGATGGAGAAAGAGTTTCACCTGCCGATAGTAAAGCATCAGACATGACTGGTTTTACGTTTGCAAGTGCCTCGAGATAGGAGGGCTTTCTCGTCACTACATTGCCTTCTGAAGAATTTTCGAGACAACATGAATCACTACTGCGGAGAGGACTTTCACAGCGAAGTTCATCACCATGAGGAGGACCGTCATGATGGGTTACAGCAAAAGATGAAATCTCTTGCTCCTTGGCCTTCTGACCACACAGAGGGTTCCTGTGGCTCTCATCTGAAGAAGAAACTTCAAGATTGACCGAATTTTCATGAAGCAAGTCTTCATGAGGAAGTGTCTGTTGAAGACCTTCAGAATTAATGTTCCAGTTATTGGGAACTGAGGGAGTAGAATCTTGAATTCTGACAGATAAATATCTTAGGGCTTCAAGAACTCCAGCATCGAGCAAGGCTTGGTTACAGATTGGCCTTTGATCTCCTGACTGTGCTGGGCGGATCTTTTTCTTAGATGCCTTCTTACTCGTTTTAGAAACCACTTGATGACGAAAGTGATTGCTCTGAGCAAGTGTATGTGCCTGATCAGGAAAGATGGTCAGGTTAGGCTGACGATCATCGCTCAAATCAGGTGTATGTGCCTGACTTGGTTGTCCGTATGATATGGGGGAGTATGCCCCATAACCCTCTTGGACTGGAACAGATGTGTGTGTCTATTCCGGAGTGAATTGTTGATGTGTCACTCCACTGCTAGGGATAGATTTATGTGTCTGTCCCTGAGATGATGCTGAAGATGTTATGATATCCTGGCAAGCATCCAGAATATGAGCAGGAATTTGCTTCTGCTCTTTCACCATTGACAAAATATGCTTGGTGACTTCAGCCGCCGGAACAGGGATATACGTCCATTCCTGGCTTGGAGTAGGTGTATGTGCCTGCTCCTGTCCTCCTTTTCCTGTCAGTGAATCCTGACAGTACTCAAGTGTGGAGGCAGAGAGTTTAGTCTGCCTCCTGTTTGTCGTCGGGGCTTTCCGACTGACTTCTCCGGGTGCTACCAAGCGAGACTGTTGGTAGGCTTGATTAGTATTAGCAGGTGTATGTTCCTGCTGATTACACTTCGCCAAACGCGGTTGACGAGATCCACCATATGTAGTCAGACGAGCCTGCTGACTAACTGGTGATGTATAAGCAGGTGTATGTTCCTGCCTATGGTACTCCGCCGGAATTGCCTGGCGGGATTGGCTTGATGCTGTCAGACGAGTCTACTGGACAGCTGAATAAAAACGGGCAGGTGTGTATGCCTGCTCGTTGTTTGCCACCAAGTTAGGTTGGTGGACTTCTCCGGAGATGGCAGGGATGACAACCTGCCTATTGTTAGCCGTATTCCGTCTCTGGCGGTTCATCTTGCCTGCTCGGGTTCGAGGAACCTGAGCTGAATGCCTGGAGTCGGTACCCTCATCATGTTGAGGGCGCACTACCGCACGAGTCTGGCGGCGATTGTTGATGGGAGCCCTCGGGAAGGACTCCTGTCTTTTTGAATTAAGGCCCCGAGGGACCTTCTCATTCACTTCCTCGGAGTAAGGGAGTGAATGGAAATTGCGTTCCGGGGATAACGACCCGAAACGGTTGGAGACGGTAGTCAGCACCGCCTGCTTCCTGATTGATGGCCGCCGTTGTCCGGACGACCAGGTAGAGTTGTTAACTTGGAGGGCTTGACGAGCGGCCTCCAGAGTTGGGATAGTACCGTTGCGACGGTACTCCTTAACCAGTGCATTAGAAACACAGCGTTGAAGACACTGAGTTGGTGATGTCATCCTCAGAGCGGATGACGTTCCAGCAGGAGTAGCAGCATTGGTTTTCACAGCAGCAGACCTCACAGTAGAGGTGTTCATAGCAGCAGTATTCACAGGGGTGAATTTAAGGAAAGCCATTTTTGCAGAAGATCTTGAAAAAAGAGTGCTTGTTCCATGTAACAGACATAATCAAGATGAATCCGGCTACTGCATCTTTTGGATGATCATATGTCAATGATTGCCTTGTTGGCCCAAGGGGCCTAACAGATAAGAAGAACATCACTTTAACTTGGTTAAGGATTCACGTCGGGTTCACCATTTTTTGTTTCGCACGGAATCCGGGGATGACCTCCTGGACGGGAGATTCAAACGTTCCGATCGGTTTCTAACGGGTTTGTTCGTAGAACCGGAAACATCCAATGATTCCACATCCGTCTGGACCTACTTTCCAAAGGTAGGCGCTCATTAGCTTGTGGGCTAATGAGGCTTAGGAATTCGCATTGGTCGAGAGGATGGGAGGTCGGACTCATCACACCTTTTTTAGGGGAATTATTGTCTACTCCGGGACTCTCTTTATAGATTTAAGTTAAGTTCGTGAATCCTTATTACATTACCAAGTATAAAATGAGCTTTCCTTTAGTTTTAACAATCAATGATTAAATATGCAAGAAATTTAGAGAATCTTTTATATGTATTCGAGGTTCTTCATCAATATAGAATCATCTATATTTGTTTAGAGATTCTTGATCAATGGTATCCTTCAAAATATTTATATAAAAGTCTCTTGGTCATTTTGATGACCAGGCTGGTTTTAAAGCCACTCAGTGGGGCACTTGAAGTTTATCGTCATTCAGAAGGACATAGATTATTTTAAAGTTGGGATCGAACCCATAAATGGGCTACCTACGTATCCTTTGTTTTGGAAAAGGAATCAGAACCCACGTAGTTCGAATTATGGAGTATGATGTTTATGATTGATGGCTCAAAGATGAATGTCATAATTACTTTTACACTCTAAGCTCACGTGAGTCATACTCGGTGTGAGAAACAAGAGGTATTGGTAAAATTTAGACAATTGTGCCATGAAAGATGCAATCATAAGAATTTGTTTGCGGCTTATGTATGGATGACTGCCCAGATAGATGAAGGTTTAGGATTTACTTTTTGGGAGAAAATCCATGAACAGGGTCCATAAAGTTATATGTGCTTCATGGAGATTTGAATACTCTAATCTTGGGGCTTATTCCTAAGGAGGATGCCCAAGTTAGGAGGGGACTTATGATTGGGTTTTATTCCTGAAAAGGAAACCCAAATCAAAGGTAATTTATGACTGGTTAAGGGAAGTTTAAGGGGACTTGGGGCTTACTCCTGAAAAGGAAGCCCAAGGTTAAGACTGAGTCTTATTCCTGAAAAGGAGACCCAGGTTATGACTGAGTCTTATTCCTGAAAAGGAGACCCAGGTTATGACTGAGTCTTATTCCTGAAAAGGAGACCGAGGTTAAGGGACTTGGGGCTTACTCCTGAAAAGGAGACCCAGGTTAAGGGACTTGGGGCTTACTCCTGAAAAGGAAGCCCAAGGTTATGACTGAGTCTTATTCCTGAAAAGGAGACCCAGGTTATGATTGAGTCTTATTCCTAAAAAGGAGACCCAGGTTATGACTGAGTCTTATTCCTGAAAAGGAGACCCAGGTTATGACTGAGTCTTATTCCTAAAAAGGAGACCCAGGTTAAGGGACTTGGGGCTTACTCCTGAAAAGGAGACCCAGGTTAAGGGACTTGGGGCTTACTCCTGAAAAGGAAGCCCAAGGTTATGACTGAGTCTTATTCCTGAAAAGGAGACCCAGGTTAGAGATTAAGGTTTGGGGCTTACTCCTGAGGAGGATGCCCAAGATTAGAGGACTTGATTGGGGCTTACTCCTGAGGAGGATGCCCAGATTAAAGGTTTTATAACTGGGGATTATTCCTGAAAAGGAGACCCAGATTAAGGATTCTCTCATCTTAAAGGATGAGGTTGAATGAATGAACTCTCAATTTTTGGTGACATAAAGATGTTTAAATCACTAGGTTTTGAGAGATATTTCACAGAATTCCTTTCAGACAAGGATGTCAAATCAAGAAATCATGCCGTAAATGGCTTTGAAGAGTATCTTGAAGACTGAATCTTGAATAGGAAAGGTGAAATGGCTTAAGAGGGGTAAAAATGGGAAAGATGGGCACCCAAAAAGATAGGGGCGTGCAAGTCTTGAAAGGCGCGCAAGTCCTGCGGCGGCGCGCAAGTATTGGTCGCGCAAGTATACTTGCGCGACATGAAAGGTACTTGCGCGATTTTCAACCAGAGTTAAAATACTTGAGCGACTCTTTATTAAACCCTTTACCATCCTCTTGAGGTTCTTCCGGAGAAGGGACGTGCAAGTTATATTGAAGGAATTAAGTCGGCGCGCAAGTGTTTGATAAGTTTCAACACTTAGGCCTTCCTTCTTCTCTTTAGATCTTCCATTCTAGGTAAGAAATTACCTTTAGAAGTGTTCTGGAAGCTTTGAGAAGAGACTTGGGCGTCGGGAGCTTCAATCCGAGTTTCTGAAAAAAGATCCTCTCGAATGGGGGGCCCACAGGGTCTATTTATAGGCAAAAGAAGACCCAGGGCGGTTACCGGGCGGTTACCACTTAGGTCGCGCAAGTCACCTGCGCGACCAAGGGTGTCGCGCAAGTGTACTTGCGCGACAGTGATAAAACTTGCGTGGTGCATTTGATTTTGATCCTATGTTCATGCCTTTGTCGATTTGATGTTTTCTTCAAAGGATGAATCACTTTCAGCTGAGATATTCCCTTTTCCGATCTTTAGATTCTGTGACGAAAGGAGTGTCAACAACTGCATATTATTTTAGATGCCATTGGTGGTATCCTACTAAGTTTTACTCACACCATACTCGGGCTACATTATGGGTACCCGAATAGATTTCGTGTTTACAGGACAAGAAGGGAAATGTCCATGTGTTAGAGGGATGATTTGGAGATAGAGCATGGATGAGGGAACCAAATGTGGTTTGGGACCCGCTTTGGAGTTGTCAGTGTCTTCACTTTTGAGTTTTCATTTTGACACTTGGAACTTACTTTAGCATGGAATATTTACCGTTTGGTTTTAATATTGTATTTCTAGTTTTGGTTAATCTTGTGATATTGGTTATTTAGGTTATGTTATATCTATTGGTTGTTGTTTATTCTATTTTATGTTGTGATTTTACTCTAATAAATATGGTATAGTCTCCCCATGATTAGAATTAGACCATCACTTCTAATTGGAAGCCTCTAGAATACAGGGGGTGCGCCTGAGGTCATGTTACTGACTGGATCAGGCACTAGTGCATGGAACCCAAGTCGGGAGATTACAAAGTGGTATCAGAGGTGGTTTCTTTTCTTTTCTTATGTCTTACTATTTGGGAAAGGTGGATAGGAGAATAGGATGATTTGGTCCTTAGTTAAAAGATCATGTTTGGGAGTATCTTATCCATGTATGAAGGGAAAAATTCAATTACCCTAGGTGGGATTATTATTATTGATGTGTGTTTCTACTATTGATATTATTTCACATTGGGTAACACACTTGTTGTGTGATGTGATTATTGTTTCAAAAAAATTTGAGATTTGAATCATGGCACATTATGGAATGAGATTTGAGTTACATGAATTATTCAACGCACTCAGGATTATTGTGACATGCATTAGTTTAGGCATGTAAGGGAAAATGGGTTTTGGTTAAGCTGTTGAACTTAAAATGTTTTTCTTTTCTTGTGTTAATTAAATATAAAATGGTGCCTCTATGAAATTGAGAATTATAAAATGATGTAAGATGTGAATAAATGGGTTTATAAATTGAAAACATAAATAATAAAAATGTGTTTACCCTTTTAAACCATGACCTAGACATAGGATGGTTAATGTTAGTGATATCACCATGGTTTTGACGTTTCTACGGAGTTTGGGGGAAATGACACCCAGGGTGAGGGGTGGTCACTTAGTTGGGATTATTGTGTGAAAGTATGGTATTCATCAGTGATAATCTTGGTGTACTTCCAAATATGATACAATCATGCATTATTCCTTGACATTATCCTGGGTACACTGAGAGAGCATTGGTTATACACCAAGATACTTAAGAATTTTGTCTGGTGGGACAAAAATGGACTTATTATGTAACACCCCAGGTAAATAATGAATATGAAATTTTCATATTTATCCATATTTGTGAATAAAATATTAATATGACTTTAAAGGGGACTCTATGCTCGATGGCGTACCCAACACGCAACAACGAGTTTCTTGAGAATCTTACGTTGCACTCTAATAATAAAATAATATTATTTCAAATGGTAGTTAACATGTAGCCGTTGTACTGGCGGGAATGGATAGACATAACTAAAATATGATTATATATGTTTTTTAAATGTTTTTACATTTATCCAATAAAAGCTAAAGGCTTAAAATACGGAAAAAATTCAATTTTAGGCGTATATGCCCTAGTTTTCACAAAAGGTTCACTTATCGCCTTTTAATGGAGAACTGTCATTAAATATAGTTTTGTTCACTCTTAAAAATTATTTTGGACCAAATAAAACTCTTATTAAGAATCGAGACATCAAAATTTACTTTGTGTAATTTTTTGGTATTTTTCCGATAAAGTTCATTTTTTAATGAATAGTGTAAAATGTTGTATTTTAATTCAAAACCTCTTTTTAATCTAATTTATTTATATGATTAGATAATATTTTAAATTGGTTTTAAAGTGAAATTAGAAAATATTTTTACCATTAAATCCAATAGTGGTCGTTGGAATTAATTTCACTTTGAAATCAGACTTAAACTAGTGTCAATCTTTTGATACTTATTGTTTTATAAAAACACGTTATTTTCTCTGACAGCGGGAATTAATTACTAAATTAATTAATGTGACTAATATGTTTTTAATTTTGTAAAACGGACTTCATTTTTGAATTCGGAATATCAAATATATCTTAGGGTGAATTTTTGGGATTTTTCTGAAAAACTTCAATTTTTGATGAATAGTGAAACCACTAAGTGGTACTTATAAAAGCTGATTTTTTGTTTAAATGAAATTTTACCACTTATGTGTTTTGAATTTCAAAAATCCGACATACAAGGTTGTCATTAAGAAGTAAAATGTGGTTCAATGTGATAAAAATGATTTTTTGGTGAATAGTAACTTATTAAGTTTTTAATCGCGATTAGTGGTAATTAGTGTAGTTTAAGGTAAAAATGATATTATAAGAATGTGAAAACACCATGACACTTGTCCTAAACCTATTGGGTGAGTCATGGCCGACCAATACAAGCCATGGGCCAACTTGGGGACCCCATGGAGCCACTTTAGTTGGAAAATGACAATAATATATTTTTATTTAATGTTAAAATTAAAAATGACACAAACATGATATGTTTTACTAAAACAATTTTTAAGTGGGATTATACAAGTCATCTTTTTGATTATAAATAGTCATTGGAAATCTGAAAAGATTTCCTACATCATAGTAATTTTTTTATAATTTTTAGACATTAAATAAATTAAATTATTTATGACATCATAATGATGAAGTGATGACATCATTATTTAACGATTAAAATAAAATGGAAAGATAATGTAAAATATATGAACTAAACATGTTCAAAACTTATTGGATGGGTATATTTTGAACCTTTATAACCTTATCCACGAATTATATCAATGTGGGACCTTTTAAAACCAAAACAAATTTTCAAATAAAGTAATATTTCTTTACTTTCCAAAAGTGCCCCTCCTCTCCTCTTATAAAAGGCCCCCACCTCTACCACATTTCACACACTCCTCAAGCCTTTTGCTCGGCCAACCCCTGCCCATTTAATCTCTCCATATCCCTATCCTTATCCTAGAGTATTCTCTTTAGGCAGGATACTTTCAAAGGAAGCCTTTAGGCTCAAATCAAAAGGAGTTACACTTTTCAAGGTAATTCATTCTCTCATGTTCATTTGTTTTATTTTGCTTCTCCAACCCACTAAACTATTCTTATTTACTTCTTTTGTAACAACACCAGTATCTTAAATATACTAGGATGTTGTTATAATATTTATTCGAGCTACACTCTCACACAACTACATCAAATGGTTAAAGAACATACGGTTTCCGTGGATGGCGAAATTCTGCCTCCCGAAACGATGATTGTTCAATACTCATTTAACACCTTCAAAGGTGGCCATTATGATGTCACTATTTTTATATATGATATATAATATGTTTATGTTTTCCTTAAGCTTCTGTTTTTTTTCATTTTGGGAATACCTTTATGGTTTCCACTATGGGTAAACGTGATATCTTCATTTAAGGAAGTGCGGACTACCGCCCCCTCAAAGTGATTTGATTCGTTAAATACCATATGTGGGACGTATAAAGGATGGAACTATGATATTATACTGGAATTATAATATACTTTTATATCATTATTATTCCATTCTATAAAATATGAAATAGAAATGAAAGTAGCATTCATGCGTACGTACGGCTTACCGTCTCCCTGAACGGTGCATTTCATTTCTTACCTCTAAATGATTATGTAATGTTATAAATGCATGAATGTACTGTATATATATTACATATATTATATCTAAATCATGAATAAAATTCTGGATATAATAAACATTTGGCCACATGAACAACATGTAATTGTAAGAAGTCCACTTTTGACTTAAGAACCAAATATCGGCAAAAGAAATATTATTAACTTAAATGATTACATAAATGTTTATGACATGGTAATAAGTGATATAAAAGGAATAATTAAATTGAAAAAGGTTCTTAAGGAAGTAGAAATTAACTCAAGTTTATTATTCAGGAGATTAAAGAACGATCGAGTCAAGTCAGACCCGAGGTAAGGGATCTTACTCCTCTCTTTCTTTTTAAGTACACACTTTTATGACATTCCTTTTAAAGCTCATATTTCTTGTTATTGGGGTGATATTTTATATTAAACTTACTGTAATTTTTATGTTCATGTGATGAGAGACCCTATTCTCTCTCATCAATCCATTTTGGAAGTTTTGAGTGGCGCCGTTAGGCTGCCGAACTTTCGTAAGAGATCTAACCTCTCTCTTTCTTTTTAAGTACTCTCCTTTATGTCACTTCTTTTAAGCTCATCTTTGTAATGTTGGGGGATGTTCTTTTATATTCATCTTGCTTTAAATTTTATTGTAATGTGATGAGATACCCTATTTGATCTCATCAATCCATATTCGGAAGTTTTATGTGGCGCCGTTAGGCTGCCGAGTTTTCGTAAGGGATTTTTCATCTCACTTTTATTCCCGTGATATTTATGCTACATTTGCCACAAATTCCATTTAGTGGTATATTCACTGCCCATTATTCTACTCTTTGTGTAATATACTTTCGTTTATGAGTATTTACATCAACGATCTATTGTCCTTCTTTCATGGGGTGTATGTTTTGAAAGATACCCAAGTCGGTAAGGGAACCTTTCACCCTCCTCCTTTTTAAAAGACTTCTTTTGTTGGGTCTTTTAATTTACATATTGTTATGTCGGGATATGTTCTCATATATCCTTATTGATGTAAATTTTATGTACAAGTGATGAGATACTCTTTTTATCTCTCATCAACTCATTTTGATGTGATGTCGTTAGGCTGTCAAGGGAACTTTTTAACCCAATTTCGATTTCTTTGGGTTCAACATGTAGTCATTGAATATGTCATCCATTGAATATGTTTGAATGACCTTTTATTGTTTTACACTTAATATCCACTTATATTGGGTGTATTTATATTTTTCACACATATTTTTGAGATTGATTTGCCCTTAATTTAAGGATACCTTCTTTATAAGGGATTTCATCACATTTGAAATTTCTATTAAGGGTTCATTGTTGTTATGAACCAATTCACTCTTATATGGTGTATATACTGTCCTTTGGAGTATTATATCATGAATCCATTTATTATCATGATATTATAAAGTTCTGACTAAATTTTATTCCTCAATTATTGTATTCAAGTGTCTCTAATTTTGGTAAAACCCCTTTAACCAAAATATCGTTTTAAATGTTTTAATTATTTGTTCTTATTAATATCCATGTTTTCAAAATGGTTTTAAGGATTTATTTATATGGATATTAATGGTTTAGAGTTTTAAGCTTCAAGGTGGTATGGGACACTTTGATTCAAAAATCTCTTTATTAAATGTTTTAAATGGTTTTGGAAATGGTTTCTTTTTGAATGGACTCATTATTTCAATATACTAAAATGTTATATTGTGATTGAAATGTGGAAATGTTATGTTTCCTTTATGCATGTTTTATGTGATACATTTATGTTATGGTTCTTGGGCATTGTTATGAAAACGGGTGGTTCCGTGATAAACTAAGGGCGGGTGAGCCCGATATAGCTCTCCAATGCATTGGGTAATGCGAAGGAGTGAAACGTTAAGGTTTCTCCGAAGAGATTTTAGGGAATATACTGTGATGGGTATTCCAAACATAACCAAGAGGGTTACTCCCTACGTAAGAATGTTATGAATGCCTCAAGTTACCTTTATGTCTTATGTTTTCTATGATTTATTCATGATTTGATATGCCTATGTTTTATGGGTAAAGTGTGATTTCATTCTACTGTATATATGAACTCATGTTTCCTTTCCATATTTTTATAACTCTTACTGAGCTTTTTATGCTCATCCCATGTTTTTGAAATGTTTTTCACAGGTCAAGGGAAAGGTACATGATGTGATGATAGTGTCAAGGATGTGTCAAGAAAGAATCTGTGTTATATTTTAAATATGTTTCCGTTGATGGGAAGAATGAATACTGTCTTTTATGTAACCACTTTGTTTAAATGTGGAATGTAATGCAAGTTTCATGATCTAATTCTCTAAAACTCTAAACCTGAAAAGATCCTCAATGTGTAATCTTGTAATAACTCAAGATTAAGTAAGGTTTAAGGCTGGGGCCTTATAGTTGGTATCAGAGGTTGGTTTAGATAACTTTAGAGGTTACGGTATTCTCTAAGCACAAGTGACATTACCATAGTGGTTAGGATTTCAGAAAGAGTCCTAGTTTTAGATAAATTGAATGAGTAAGTATATCTTAGTGTTTATCTTACTCATTAGTACATGATGGTTATGTCGATATACTGACACTGACCTTTTTGGTTTTAGTAAATGGTTGGATCTAGCAGGCACCAAAGTGATAACAGGTTTGAAGGAAACTGTGGTGGTTCTCTGATTAAGATACTAGATAAAATGGAGGATTCAATGAGGAATCTCATGGTTGTTCTAAACCAAAAATCAAGGAGTCCTGATCAACCACCTCAACCTTGGTGAGTTCTCTAATGCATCATGTACGAGATGGCCAACTCGATGTGGAAATTCAGGTAATAATTATTAAGGTAACCATTAGGGTTTATATGATCCTTACTTTTGAGGTAATTATGGGTTACTATATGTTATGATGGAAGTGAAAGGCATGAGATAAAATTGAGGTTAAATTATGTTATGGTTATTTTTGATGATTTTATCTCTTTTTGGGGAATGATTTGAGAATTATATAGTTTTGGAAAAAGGACAACACGCAGACCGTGTGACTACCCGTCGCGTCGGACAAAGCTGCGGGAATCGAACCCACAACCAAAGTGCGACTGGTATTTATCGCCTACCACTGGACTACGTGAAGTCCCTGGTTAGTTTGACAGATTCTTTTTAGTTATATGATTTTATGAATTAAGAGTAAGTTGATTTTGGGTTATTTATTAAAATTATTAACCTATCATGGAGGATATGTGATTAGGTTAATTACTTTTCAATACGAGACTTTAGGAGCAACTGATGTTGTTTGGAGATAAATGTTACGATTTAACTTGGAAGACTATGTGACTAAATCCTTCAAATATTTGGGTTTCAATCTTATATTGGTTTACTTTGAAGAATTTTATGGACAAATTGTTTATCTAATGGTCTTCGTTGGACTTTGGGTTTTGTTGGACAAATTTTGGAGATTAAGCATAGATTTTCTTTTTAATGGGTTATCCTTTTCTGGATTATCTGACCTTGTACTAACCTTTTTGGTTTTGGTTTTGGTTAAAGTCTAAAGACATGGGAAGTATATAGTTCTCTTTTGTGGATTAGGTGATTCTCTAGAAGTTGATTATAGTACTCTTAATGGGAACAAGTCTTCCTAAATACTCGTCTTTTGGAGAAAATATGAGTTTGTGTAAGGAATCTAATAAAAGTTGAAATTCCACATGATAAGTGATTATGCTTCCTTATGAATACATTCCTCAATAAAAAAGTAACTTAAAACAAAAATGTTTTCTATTAACTTTTCCTACTGGGGAACCCACCACCGTTTAACCCATCACAAGTTTGTGATTTTCTTATTGTTAACTTTCTCCTAAACATGTTTTCTATCACTCTCCATCAGAACATGACCCTATGTTTTCTCCTCCATGTCCATGTTTTCATACTTGGAATCCTAGTATGGGTTAACTCGGGTGACCTCTGTGCTTATCTTTCTTTATTTTAAAGTGATTGGTTTACCAACTCTTGTTCCGATGTGGGACTTTCAAAGATGTTTCCAAGCGCAATTTTAAAATTGCGAGGACGCAATTCCCAAAAGGGGGGAAGGATGTAACACCCCAGGTTAATAATGAATATGAAATTTTCATATTAATCCATATTTGTGAATAAAATATTAATATGACTTTAAAGGGGACGCTATGCTCGATGGCGTACCCAACACGCAATAAAGAGTTTCTTGGGAATCTTACGTTGCACTCTAATAATAAAATAATATTATTTCAAATGGTAGTTAACATGTAGCCGTTGTATTGGCGGGAATGGATAGACATAACTAAAATATTATTATATATGTTTTTTAAATATTTTTACATTTATCCAATAAAAGCTAAAGGCTTAAAATATGGAAAGAATTCAATTTTAGGCGTATATGCCCTAGTTTTCACTAAAGGTTCACTTATCGCCTTTTAATGGAGAACTGTCAATAAATATAGTTTTGTTCACTCTTAAACATTCTTTTGGACCAAATAAAACTCTTATTAAGAATCGGGACATCAAATTTTACTTTGTGTAATTTTTTGGTATTTTTCCGATAAAGTTCATTTTTTAATGAATAGTGTAAAATGTTGTATTTTAATTCAAAACCTCTTTTTAATCTAATTTATTTATATGATTAGATAATATTTTTAATTGGTTTTAAAGTTAAATTAGAAAATATTTTTACCATTAAATCCAATAGTGGTCGTTGGAATTAATTTCACTTTGAAATCAGACTTAAACTAGTGTCAATCTTTTAATACTTATTGTTTTATAAAAACACGTTATTTGCTCCGACAGCGGGAATTAATTATTAAATTAATTAATGTGACTAATATGTTTTGAATTTTTTAAAACGGACTTCATTTTTGAATTCGGAATATCAAATATAGCTTAGGGTGAATTTTTGGGATTTTTCTGAAAAACTTCAATTTTTGATGAATAGTGAAACCACTAAGTGGTACTTATAAAAGCTGATTTTTCGTTTAAATGAAATTTTACCACTTATGTGTTTTGAATTTCAAAAATCCGACATACATGGTTGTCATTAAGAACTAAAATGTGGTTCAATGGGATAAAAATGATTTTTTGGTGAATAGTAACTTATTAAGTTTTTAATCGCGATTAGTGGTAATTAGTGTAGTTTAAGGTAAAAATGATATTATAAGAACGTGAAAACACCATGACACTTGTCCTACACCTATTGGGTGAGTCATGGCCGACCAATACAATTTATGGTCCAACTTGGGGACCCCATGGAGCCACTTTAGTTGGAAAATGAAAATAATATATTTTTATTTAATGTTAAAATTAAAAATGACACAAACATGATATGTTTTACTAAAACAATTTTTATGTGGGGTTATACAAGTCATATTTTTTATTATAAATATTCATTGGAAATATGAAAAGATTTCCTAAATCATAGTAATTTTTTTATAATTTTTAGACATAAAATAAATTAAATTATTTATGACATCATAATGATGCAGTGATGACATCATTATTTAACGATTAAAATAAAATGGAAAGATAATGTAAAATCTATGAACTACACATGTCCAAAACTTATTGGATGGGTATATTTCGAACCTTTATAACCTTATCCACGAATTATATCAATTTGGGACCTTTTAAAACCGAAACACATTTTCAAATAAAGTAATATTTCTTTACTTTCCAAAAGTGCCCATCCTCTCCTCTTATAAAAGGCCCCCAACTCTACCACATTTCACACACTCCTCAAGCCTTTGGCTCAGCCAACCCCTGCCCATTTACTCTCTTAATATCCCTCTACTTATCCTAGAGGATTCTCTTTGGGCAGGATACTTTCAAAGGAAGCCTTTAGGCTCAAATCAAAAGGAGTTACACTTTTAAAGGTAATTCATTCTCTCATGTTCATTTGTTTTATTTTGCTTCTCCAACCCCATAAACTCTTTTTATTTACTTCTTTTGTAACAACACCAGTATCTTAAATATACTAGGATGTTGTTATAAGATTTATTCGAGCTACACTCTCACACAACTACATCAAATGGTTAAAGAACATACGGTTTCCGTGGATGGCGAAATTCTGCCTCCCAAAACGATGATTGTTCAATACTCATTTAACACCTTCAAAGGTGGCCATTATGATGTCACTATTTTTATATATGATATATAATATGTTTATTTTTTCCTTAAGCTTCTGTTTTTTTTCATTTTGGGAATACCTTTATGGTTTCCATTATGGGTAAATGTGATATCTTCATTTAAGGAAGTGCGGACTACCGCCCCCTCAAAGTGATTTGATTCGTTAAATATCATATGTGGGACATATAAAGGATGGAACTATGATATTATATATGATATTATACTGGAATTATAATATACTTTTATATAATTATTATTCCATTCGATAAAATATGAAATAGAAATGAAAGTAGCATTCATGCGTACGTACGGCTTACTGTCTCCATGAACAGTGCATTTCATTTCTTACCTCTAAATGATTATGTAATGTTATAAATGCATGTATGTACTGGATATATATTACATATATTATATCTAAATCATGAATACAATTCTGGATATAATAAACATTTTTCCACATGAACAACATGTAATTGTAAGAAGCCCACTTTCGACTTAAGAACCAAATATTGGCAAAACAAATATTATTAACTTAAATGATTACATAAATGTTTATGACATGGTAATAAGTGATATAAAAGGAATAATTAACTTGAAAAATGTTCTTAAGGAAGTATAAATTAACTCAAGTTTATTATTTAGGAGATTAAAGAACGATCGAGTCAAGTCGGACCCCAGGTAAGGGATCTTACTCCTCTCTTTCTTTTTAAGTACACACTTTTATGTCATTCCTTTTAAAGCTCATCTTTCTTGTTATTGGGGTGATATTTTATATTAAACTTACTGTAATTTTTATGTTCATGTGATGAGAGACCCTATTCTCTCTCATCAATCCATTTTGGAAGTTTTGAGTGGCGCCGTTAGGCTGCCGAACTTTCGTAAGAGATCTAACCTCTCTCTTTCTTTTTAAGTACTCTCCTTTATGTCACTTCTTTTAAGCTCCTCTTTGTAATGTTGGGGGATGTTATTTTATATTCCTCTTGCTTTAAATTTTATTGTAATGTGATGAGATACCCTATTTGATCTCATCAATCCATATTCGGAAGTTTTATGTGGCGTCGTTAGGCTGCCGAGTTTTCGTAAGGGATTTTTCATCTCACTTTTATTCCCGTGAGATTTATGCTACATTTGCCACAAATTCCATTTAGTGGTATATTTACTGCCCATTATTCTACTCTTTGTGTAATATACTTTCGTTTATGAGTATTTACATCAATGATCTATTGTCCTTCTTTCATGGGGTGTATGTTTTGAAAGATACCCAAGTCGGTAAGGGAACCTTTCACCCTCCTCCTTTTTAAAATACTTCTTTTGTTGGGTCTTTTAATTTACATATTGTTATGTTGGGATATGTTCTCATATATCCTTATTGATGTAAATTTTATGTACAAGTGATGAGATACTCTTTTTATCTCTCATCAACTCATTTTGATGTGATGTCGTTAGGCTGTCAAGGGAACTTTTTAACCCAATTTCGATTTCTTTGGGTTCAACATGTAGTCATTGAATATGTCATCCATTGAATATGTTTGAATGACCTTTTATTTTTTTACACTTAATATCCACTTATATTGGGTGTATTTATATTTTTCACACATATTTTTGAGATTGATTTGCCCTTAATTTAAGGATTCCTTCTTTATAAGGGATTTCATCACATTTGAAATTTCTATTAAGGGTTCATTGTTGTTATGCACCAATTCACTCTTATATGGTGTATATACTGTCCTTTGGAGTATTATATCATGAATCCATTTATTCTCATGATATTATAAAGTTCTGACTAAATTTTATTCCTCAATTATTGTATTCAAGTGTCTCTAATTTTGGTAAAACCCCTTTAACCAAAATATCGTTTTAAATGTTTTAATTATTTGTTCTTATTAATATCCATGTTTTCAAAATGGTTTTAAGGATTTATTTATATGGATATTAATGGTTTAAAGTTTTATGCTTCAAGGTGGTATGGGACACTTTGATTCAAAAATCTCTTTATTAAATGTTTTAAATGGTTTTGGAAATGGTTTCTTTTTGAATGGATTCATTATTTCAATATACTAAAATGTTATATTGTGATTGAAATGTGGAAATGTTATGTTTCCTTTATGCATGTTTTATGTGATACATTTATGTTATGGTTCTTGGGCATTGTTATGAAAACGGGTGGTTCCGTGATAAACTAAGGGCGGGTGAGCCCGATATAGCTCTCCAATGCATTGGGTAACGCGAAGGAGTGAAACGTTAAGGTTTCTCCGAAGAGATTTTAGGGAATATACTGTGATGGGTATTCCAAACGTAACCAAGAGGGTTAATCCCTACGTAAGAATGTTATGAATGCCTCAAGTTACCTTTATGTCTTATGTTTTCTATGATTTATTCATGATTTGATATGCCTATGTTTTATGGGTAAAGTGTGATTTCATTCTACTGTATATATGAACTCATGTTTCCTTTACATATTTTTATAACTCTTACTGAGCTTTTTATGCTCATCCCATGTTTTTGAAATGTTTTTCACAGGTCAAGGGAAAGGTACATGATGTGATGATAGTGTCAAGGATGTGTCAAGAAAGAATCCGTGTTATATTTTAAATATGTTTCCGTTGATGGGAAGAATGAATACTGTCTTTTATGTAACCACTTTGTTTAAATGTGGAATGTAATGCAAGTTTCATGATCTAATTCTCTAAAACTCTAAACCTGAAAAGATCCTCAATGTATAATCTTGTAATAACTCAAGATTAAGTAAGGTTTAAGGCTGGGGCCTTATATATTAAAGGTTGTTTCTATGGAAAGAGTTAAAGGTTAAACTGTGTGGTGGGTAGTGAACCACTGGTCAAACCTGAGTGAGGGTCGTAAAGAGTTTTTATGTTGACAAATGCTAAGGGTTTCATTATTGGAAGCCAGAAATGGGCGATAGTTTATGTTTCGATTTGGATGCTCAATTGAGGAAGAGACAGCATTGCCCGCTTCTTGGGATATATAGTGAAGGGGGATTGAGCCATTATATTTGGTAATTTATTGATTAAAGTGATTAAAAAAACACACCTAATTTGGGGAGATATGTGTCGGTGATATATATTTCCTTTGAGGAGAATCTGATACATTTGATTGATAAGAGTGAGAAATTGTTGCAGGGAAAGACCATGCCGATAGTATGAGTTTTGTGGAAACATGGGCATACGAAAGAGGAAACATGGGAGGGAGAAGCGAATATGAGGGATCAGTGGCCTTATCTTTTTATCTCGGAATCTTAGGGATTCTTGGGAGTACAGCGCGAGGAAGATCTTTTATAAGGTGTGAGATTGTAAGAACCCTAAATTTTCTAGAGATGTCTCAAGATCATTTACATGTTCACTTTTCCCTTGTATTGATTAATTTTTATTGAGTTTTTCCTTAGGGTTTTTTTGTGTAAATATTGATAATTTTGGAAGAAGTTTGGGCAGTGCACAATTTTCCCAAACTATGTGCCCTAACCCAGCAAATTGTACAACCCTAGACAAAGAGGAATTGTACATATAGCATGCTATTTTTTAAACCATGCACCATAAAAGGAATACCTAGGCCCCTTCCATAAGAGGTGAATGGTTAAGGTGCATAGTTAGGGGACATTGTGTGCTTCTTCCCAACCAACCATTCATGGGGTTTAAATTAATCCGAAAATTAGTTTTAAAATCTTGAACCCCCTATATTAACCCCAAATCAACCCACACTCATTATGTAATGATTACTCTCAATTTTTGAGTCTCTATGATGATATTATAAGGCTCTTAAACTGACTTATTATTGAATTGAAGGGTGGATTGAAGATCTACACCTCCCTGGGAAAGTGGTTTCTTCCCATTTAGATCTCTCTTTCCCTCCTACTTCTCTTCTTAGATAAAAGAGGGATGTTTATCCACTATTAAATTTATATCTTGATCTAGGTTTGATAGATATTGTTTCGTTTGATCTTGGATCTAGGATTTGAATCAAGATCTTGATCTTCGATGTGATTAGGTTTATTCTGCTGATATTGGGGATATCTATTGGCGGCCATTCTTCATCAATCATGAGTTAAGGGGTCTATCATTCAAATCTTAAAGTATTGATTTTGATTACATGTAAGTAATTGTAAAATTAATATATGTTGATTATAAATTGGGTTTTACTACATTTAATTAATTAATTAGGTAGATTAATTAATTAAGGGATTTTTGAAATTCAGAATATTGAATTAGTTCAGATAGAATAATTAATTGAGGAATTAATTGGGTGATGTGGAATTGATTGGGATAGAAAAATTAATTTAGGAATTAATTAGGGGATATTGAATTGATTGAGATAAAATAATTAATTGAAGAATTAATTGGGGATATTGAATTGATTGATAGGGAACAATTAATTGATGAATTAATTGGAGTAATTAAATTATTTAAGTTAGAATAATTAATTGGTGAATTAATTATAGTAATTTTTATTATTGTGGATCTGATTAATTAATTTTCAAATTAATTAATGTAGTATTGTAATTATTTGATTATTTTATTAAATAATGGGATCGATGGGATTAATTAATTAATGGAGTAATGTTATTATTTAATTGTCAAATTAAATAATGGGATTTATGGGGTTAAATAATTGATGAATTAATTAATAAATTAATGTGATTATTTAATTATTTAATTAAATAGTGGGATTTATGATATTAATTAATTGATAAATTAATTAATGGAGTAATTTAATTATTGAATTGTAGAATTAAATAATGGGATTGATGGGATTAATTAAGTGATGAATTAATTAATAGAGTAATGTGATTATCTAATTGTTGAATAAAATAAGGGGATTTTTATATAATTAGTTGATGAATTATTTAATGGGAGTAATGTGATTATTTAATTGTTAAATTAAATAATTGTATTAATCTGATTAATTAATTAATTAATTAATTAATGGTATTAATGTAATTATTTAATTACTGAATTAAATAATGGGATTGATGGGATTGACTGACTAAATGTCCTGAAGGCCTTATTATTATTATTTTTGATAATCCACCTTTCAATGGGTGAGGTGGAACCCTTACAAGGCCCAAAGGCTTAGAGACGATTACATGACCCGTAGGTCATAGAGGAAATCACCCAGACAAGACTTCTTAGAACTGCTCCTCCCCATCACATGTCATGATATTAGAACTCCCCTTCACAAGGCTAGTCGACTAGTTGTCATGTGTTGAGCTACACAGGCCTGGTACCGATAGTAATTCCATACACTCTCGTTCTTCCAATTTTGGTTAGTTATGCTCTGGTGAATGTGCATGCTCTGATCCTCATCTGAAGCCTTGTCCCTTGTTGTCTGAGAGGTACATATGCATATTCATGTATCTTGAAGGCCTTGGGGTGGCTCAAAGTCCTTGAGGTTCCCTGAATTCCTTGAGAGACAACTGGCATGAAGGCCTTGGATGGCCCGAAAGCCTTGCAGGACCCGAGGACAAAACCGGTGGCCCAAACGCCTAGATAAATGAATAGTTCCAGCTGCTATAGTACTGAATAGTACCTGCTATAGTGAATACTACAATACTGCTATAGTAACCTGAAAATATTTCTCCACCTGAGTTTGATCCCAAGTCTCTTAGATGCACTTGTCGAGTGCCCACCAACTGGGTTGAGGCTCATGTGCAGATTGATGGGATTAATTAATTAGATTAATTAATGGTATTGACATGGATAATTAATTGCAAAATTAATTGAAGGAATTGAATGTGATTAACTAATTTTGAATTAATTAATGGAATTTTACATGGACAATTAATTTAATAATTAATTTAGGGGATTGAATATTATTAATTATTTGATAAATTCATTAATCTAAATTTATTTTATCAATTAATTGGTGAATTAATTAAGGGAGTTGAATGTGATTAATAAATTGTGGAATTAATTAATGGAATGGACATGAACAATTAATTGGTGAATTAATTGAATGGATTGAATATGATTAATTAATTGTGGAATTAATTAATGGATTTTATGTAAACAATTAATTGGTGAATTAATTGAAGGGATTGGATGTGATTAATTAATTGTGAAATTAATTAATGAAATTGACATAAATAATTAATTTATGAATTAATTTATGGGATTGAGTGTGATTAATTAATTGTGGAATTAATTATTATAATTGATGTGAATAATTAATTGGTGAATTGATTTCAGGGATTGAAATTGATTATTTAATTATGTAATTAATTAATGGAATTAATGTGAATAATTAATTGGAGAATTAATTGAACAGATTAGCATGATTAATTAATTGTTGAATTAATTAATATTATTTATGTGATTAATAAATTTTTGAATTAATTAATTTTATTGAAATGATTAATTAATTGTTGAATTAATTAATGTTATTTATGTGATTAGTTTTTTTAATTAACTAAATTAATTGACATGATTAATTAACTATTGAATTAATTGATTTTATTGACATGATTAAATAATTTTTTATTTAATTAATTTAATTAATATGATGAATTAATTTTCAAATTAATTAATGCAACTAATTTGATTAGTTAATTGTTTAATTAACTAGAGGAATTGATGTGATTAATTAATTATTGAATTAATTCACGTTATTGATGTTATTAGTTAACTGTTGAATTAACTAATGGAGTTAATGTTATTATTTAATTGTTTTATTAAATAATGGAATTTATCTGATTAATTAATTGTCAAATTAATTAATGTTTATTAATTTTAATGGTTGATTGTTGAATTAACTAATAGAATTGATGTGATTAATTAATTTTTGAATTAATTAAAGAGATGATGAATAGTAACAATGTAATTCATAGGTAAATTGAAATAATGAATGGTGAAAATAACATTCATATGTGGATTGAAATGATGAATGGTAACAATGGAATTCATATGTTATTGATTGTGAAATAGGGTGTGGGACACCGAGTGATGCTCCAAATTCCAATGGGATCTTAGCCTTGATGTCATAGGACACAAGGCATGCATGAAGAATTGTTTGGGACAGGGACTAGTGCTCCAAATATCCATGATGTGTGGGCCATGGATGGATGCTCCAAATACCCATGATGTGTGAGTCAAGGACTGATGCTCCAAATACTCACAGAGTGCTAGACAGGACAGTCTATGCCCAAAATAGTGACATTAGACTATGGTTTGAATCATCCATATCATGAATTGAAATGAAATAGATAATGAAATTCCATTTGTTAAATGAATTTAAAATCAATAATGTGAAATGGTTCAGAATTTGGAACAACACAAAGAATGTATTAAGGTTTGGGTGTCCTCAAAGACTTGGGGGTTTATGCGGTGAAATAAATGATATTTGAATAAATGTAAAATGTTTACTTTATTTCTTGTATTTTATTCCTTATACAACTTCATACACTATTTTAATGGATATTTTTTTAGATTCCTTTGGTTGTAGCCTACTGAGTTGTACTCACACCATACTTTGGCTTCCTTATCGGTACCTGAATATATTTCATTTTTACAAGATGGGATAAGGGAAAAGTCCTTGTGTTAGAGGGATTATTTGGGGATAGAGCACAGATGAGGTAACCAGACATGGTTCGGGGCCCTCTTGGGAGTTTTCAGTGTCTTTTATTTTGAGTTTTAAATTTGAAACTTGGTGCGTACTTTAGCATTTAAGATTTACCATTTAGTTTTAATATTGTATTTCTTTTTTTGGTCCATCTTGTGATATTGGTTATTTAGGTTATGTAATATCTGTTGGTTATTGTTTATTCTATTTTTCATATTGTTTTTAGTCTAATAAAGAGTTTATAGTCTCCCCATTATTGGAAGTATATATTTGATGCTAGTCAGCATCCTCTAACGTATAAGGATGAGTGATTGAGGCCATGTGAATGATCGTCTTAGGGCACCGGTGCATGGCACCTGGGTCGAGAAGTTACACTAACTATCAGATTACTTATCTCTAAATCAAATAGAGTGTTCATATAAAATTCACCCCCTAATCTTGTAGTAATTTGTGTACTCTTTAGATAATACATTTGGTATCAAAGCCTATTTTATAACTATAACTTGAAATATTTTATATTTTTTATATCAAGAATGTTTCTAAGTTTTCAAAAAAAATTAAACTTTGTTACACTAATGTTTTTTTGTATAAGTGTTATTTTTTGTTTTTAAAAATATGGAAGGTTTAAATATTGGAACTTTATAGATTCTAAATATTAGTATACCACCAATATTTAATAGTTATGACTATGAGTAGAGGGATAAATTGAAGACTTTTTTATCAACATAGGAGTTGATAATTCTTTCATGGTTACCGGTAACTATATAATTTCAAAAAAGAAGTTTTTATTTTTAAAATTCAATAAAATTAAGAATATCAAAAAAAGTATTGTGTTAGAAACACTTTATTCTATTCAATGAACTGAAATATATACTATAATATTTCTTCTTGTGAATATGAAAACAATATAAGGAAAAGTTGGAATTTACTTACTTTGGGAGAACCAAATTTATTGAAACCATGAGAATTACACTTAGAGATGATTATCAAGCCTTTGATTTTCCACTTTGGGAATTTTTCAAAAATATGCAACAGATATTTATTACAATTATGAATCGCTTACAATATTTGGGTGATAAATATCTTATTGATAAAATTTTGGTTGAGAAGATTATTGAGATTATTCCTAGATAACGGTAATCTAAAAGAATGGCTCTTGATGATACTAAGAAAATATAAAAGTTGAGATTAGATTATCTAATTGGAAATATTATGTAGTATAAAGCTAGACTGAAAATAGATGATGAAAAGATGAAAAAGAGAAATGGAGTATCTTTTTATTTAACTTCAATTATTTTTAAGAAATTAAAATCTTTTGAAATGATTTCAAAATATTCCAAAAATAAGATATCTAAAGTTGAGACTAGAAGTAGTTCTTTTAAAGAAATTAATAATGAACTTGACCAACTATCTCAATGAATGAATAAAATTGTTGTAAAGAGAGATTTAAAATACAATTAAAAGAAAAATCTTAAGGAAAGGATTGATAAAAAATATTCTTCTGAGATGATCTATTATAAGTCTATGCTGCCAGGTTATATCCGACCATATTTTCCTAAGCTAAAAAGAAAAGATAAGAATGACATAAATTCAATGAATTACTGAAAATATAAAGGAAATAAAAGTCTAAAATCTTATAACACTTGGATTGAAAGTATAGGAGATAGTTATTATAATAATGATACTGACATTAATAGTGAAGATTAAAAGAATATTGATTCTCATACTAAAATCAGGAAGAACAATAATTTATTCATGGCTAAGGTATATACTAAAACCTTAAATAATATTACATTAAATTAAAATTATCCTAATTATAAGGATAATTTCAATTATACATTTAAAGAATAATATAATTTATATTAACATGATTATTTACCTAGCTTTGATGAAGTTTCTATGTTTTCTACTCTATTAGAAAAAAAATTGTAAAGTTTCTAAAAAACATGAATATGCTAAGGCTAATTTTACCAAATAAAATTCTAAGATTTCAAAACTTTCCCTATATGTTACTAATCTTACTAATGAATTATATAATAAATCTAGTTCAACTTCTACTAATGAGAATAAATATTTATTTTTAGAACTAAATTTTGAAATTTTAAGTCTAAATAAATTGATAAAAAAATTTACTTTTGGTGATTAAAATTTGGATAACATGTATAGAAAACTTTAACCCCGTATAATTATTTTAGGCATTGGTTTTACAAATCCAAAAACTTACTTTCAAAATAATTATTTTGTTCCTAAAATTTTTCCATTTTGTATAAATTTTCAAAGTGATAGACACTATAAAAATATGTGTTTATTTAATATAGTGTAATCACTTAGTTTTCATAAAGAATATTTTTATAAGGATTTTGAAACTATATAATATAAAAATGTTGGATAGATATAAATTACAAAAATTATTTTATCTTACAATGATTAATCCAAGAAAGTTTGAGACCAAAATACTAATTTTATTTACTACATTAAGACAAAAAGAGTACTAATAGAAACCATACTTGGTAGATGAATAGAGGTTATTCCTCTCACATGAGTGGAAATAAGAAATTCTTCCAAAATATTATTAATATGAAATGTGTAAAAGTCACTTTTGATAATAATTATCAAGGAGAAATATATGGTATATATAATATTATTCTTATCAGAAAAACATTAATTTAAAGTGTTTTTATATCACAAGACTTAAGCATAATCTTATTATCATTTTATAACTACGTGATGAAGGATAACCTAGGAACTTCATGAATAATAAATATACTATTCAATGTTCATAAGGTGATTTCATTGTTTCTACTAACAGAAAATATAATGTATACACACTTAACTTAGAAAACCATAGAAGAGAATATCTACCCCACCTTATTGCATTGGAGGATCTATCTTGGATGTGGTATAAAAGGTTAATACATTGTAATGTAAGAACTTTAGCTAAAATTTCTAATAAAGTACTAGTTATAGACTTATCATAGCTTAGGTTTAATTCTTCTAAAGTTTATGATCCTTTTAAATTCATAAAGAGACATAATTAAAGATTTAAATCTATTAGTGAAGTTTCCACTTTTGATGCTTCATAGTTAGAGAACATTGCCCTATTTATTCCAACATAAATTAAAATTATTGGTGGAAAATACAATATATATTTGTTTTATTTGATGACTAAACTACATATACATGGGTTTATTTTCTAGATAAAGTGTTGAAATCCTTTTTCAATTTTAAAAATTATATATCCTATGTTAAAAAAGAGAAAAATGTACATTTGTTAACTATTCATAGTGATCATGGTGGAAGAATTGTAAATTTTGAATTTAAAAATTTTTGTACTAAAAAATGTATAATACAAAACTTCTCAAAATGTAGAAATCCTCAGTAAAATGGTGTAGTTAAATGAATAAATATAATTCTTCAGAATATTACTAGAACCATGTTGAGTGAATACTCAATTTCTAGACATTTTTAGACTAAAGCATTTAGTACCACTTTTTATACTATAAATCATGTTTTATATAGACCTATTATTAATAAAACCCATTATGAGTTGTGGATAAGAAGAAATACAAAACATTATTACTTTATAGATTTTAAACTCAAAGTAATGATTCTGAATACTAAATATAATTTGCATAAATTTAATCCAAAATATGATGATGGGATTTTTCTTAGTTATTCTATGACTGTTAAGTATTTTAAAGTTTTTAATAAAAATAAAAGTATTGTTGAGGAAATAGTTATTGTTAAATTTGATAAAACTGGCCATTTTTTAAAAAAACCTAAAACCAAATATTTGGATGTTATTTAAAAAACTACTTCTCAAACCATGTTGGAAAATTCTTCTTATGAGAGAACAATTAAAGAAATTATTTTTAAAGTTATAACTCAAAAATAAATTCAACCTACTATTAAAGAAAAATTCCTTAAAAAAGAAAGTAATTAGACAATTTTTAGGAATAATCCTAATGATAATATCATTAGTGATGTAGATTAACTTGTTAAAACTAGAAGTTCCAAAAGAAATGAAATTTAACATTGGGAATTTCTACCAAAATTTGATCCAAAAACTTCTAAATTGGCTTTAGGTGATGAAAATTAGATTAAATAAATTTTGGATGGAATCAATAAGTTTGAAAGGAATAAAGTTTGGACTTTGGTTGAACATCCTAATGATCCTTTTGTAATTGTTCTAAAATGGGGTTTTCCTAAAAAATATGGTGAAAATTGAGTAATAGTTATAAATAAAGTTATACTTATTACAAAGGGTTATAATCAACAAGAATTCATAGACTATGAATAAACTTATTCTCTAGTAGCTATAATTGAAGTTATTTATATACTTATAGAATATACAACCTTTTTAAATTTAATTCTTTTTCAAATGGATGTGAAGTGTATTTTCCTTAAGGTAAATGTATAGTAGTAATTTTATGTATAACAACCCTTTTTTTTGAATAAAAAATCTATAGACCATATTTTTAGACGTACTAAGGCACTTTATGGACTCATACAATCCCTTACTTCCAAGTATGAAAGATTAACCAGATTTTTTTTACCAAAAAAAAATTTTAAGGGAACTATGAATCCAACTCTTTTTATTAATTTTTTTAAAAATATTTCATTATTGTTCAAATTTATGACGATGACATTATATTTTTTTCAGCTTGAAAATATCTTATAAATTTCTTTATGGATATTATGTAATATGAGTTTGAGGTAATCATGAGAGGTGAATTAACATTTTTCCTTGGTTTTCAAGTTTCTCAAAAACTATAAGGATATTTTATATCTCAACATAAGTATATAAAATATATTTTAAAAAATTTGGGTATGATAATACACAAAGTATAAGTACTTCTATATGAACCTAAAAAACTATTGATATTAATGAATATGGAAACTAGTCATCAAAATATTTTTAGAGGAAATATTAAAAGTTTATTATACCTAACATATAATCATCTAGAATTAATGTTTTTTGTATTATTTTATACAAGATATCAAGAAAATCCAAATGGGTCCCATCTTAAAGATGTAAAATGAATTTTTCATTACCTTAAGGGGACTATGGGCATTGGTTTATGTTAATCTTCTAGAAGTGATTTTGAACTTAAAATTTTTTCATATTATGACTTGGTGGTTGTAAAATTTATAGAAAAGTATATCAGGAACATTTAATTTCTTAGTATAAGCTTTAGTTTCTTAGTATTTTAAGAAACAAAATTCTATATCACTTTCCACTACTGAAGAAAAATATGTGGCAGTTCGTAGTTATTATGCACAAGTTTTGTAGATGCAACACACATTCTATGATTTTGTCCTGAGTTTTAGTAAAAAAATTATTTTTGAGACAATACAAGTGTTATAGCTTTATGTAAAAACCCATAAAATCTCTCATGATCTAATCACATAGATATAAGTCACTATTTCCTTCAGGGTCACACACAAAAAGAAAATATCATTTTATAATTCATCAATACAGAAGAATAACTTCATGAAACCATTGTTCAAAATGAAGCTATGTTTAAATATTTTAAAGGAAAATCAAAGGTATACATAAGAATGTTGAAAGAATTTCTCAAATGGATAAAAAACCATGGATGATATTATGTTTTAGGTTGAAAACGTTTAAGGGATAAAAAATAAACCTTATTAGTTATAAATTAATATAGAGATATGTATTGTGAAGTTACTAAAATTATAAGTGGGATTTATAATCTTAAACATCTTAATATGATCTAATAGGAATAAATTCTTGAATATAAGAATAAAATTTTAACACGTTCAAAAGAAGTTTTGAAACTAAAGATTTAGAGTTGTAAGTCTCAGTTCATAGAAGGAGAAGTCTTATGGCTGAATCAAGAAAATAATAAGTTTTTAGTTCTTGAAGATAATTTTGAAAAATGAAATGTGTTACTACTGGTTGATTGAAATTTAAAGAGGATTTCAAAAAGAAGAAGACATCATAAATAATATTTTAGAGATAGAATTATGATTTTTCTAAAATATCTAAAACTTTTGTAATAATCATACTCTTTTTTATGAATGTTTAGAATAAATGATTCTACTTATATATTTTCGAATAAATTTTTATTCAAATTATATTTGAATGAATATCATTTTATAGTTTTTGGATAAATATTAATTTATAATTGTTTTATACATATATTTCATTCTACAACATTTCAAGAATACTTTCTACCCCCCCCCCTTTTTGAAAATATAAAAGGGGGAGAAAAGGATCTAACTTGAGAAAAGTAAATAAAATCTTTTTTTCTAACAAAACTTTCAAAAAAAATGTCAAATAAAGGGGGAGAAAATTAATGGATGAAACATGAAGAAAGGTTGATAAATTTAAAATTGAGTATAAAAGATTTAGTATGTAAATGTGTAATTAATGGGGTGTAAGTCTTTCAAAAATTCTTTTTACTTTAATTTTTCTATTTTTTATTTTAGTATTGTGCTTTTCAAAAGGTGGGATTATTAAAAAAATTACTTTTAACACTTGATAAATTTTTTTAAAATCATAACACACTTTAATAAATAAATTATTTCACTAAATTTAATATTCCCAATATTTTAGTAATCTATTGTAAAAAATAATATTTAACCAAATGTAGAAACCTTTATAATATGATAGAACTTTGTAAATCATATGGACATGTACTTTGTACATCAGATGGAAATTTTTATATTTCATTAGAAAAATATTAATATAATTCCATAACTTTAAGTATAATTAATTACACCACAAAAATGTATATCGAGACTATTGGATGAAGTTAATCATATAGAGTCATACGTGATCTATGGATGAACATTTATAAAAACCATAAAATGTAGAAATTCTATTTTACCAGATGAACAAAGTTCATCCCATCAGATAAAAAATATCTTTCTAATAGAGTAAATCCCATTACATTGGAATGGTGTATAAAATAATGATCATTAAATAAAAATTATAAGATGTAAAGGATGATTTTTTTTTTCTGAGGTCATTGAAACCACCTTCAACATTCACTAAAAATAACCATTGGACATTTTACTATAAATAAGAGCTATACTCTAGGAGGAGGAATCTTTTCTATCTCTAAATATCAAGAGTTTTAATGAGTTTGTATCATCTTGTTTCTTTGGTAGAGCTTTATTGTGACCCTTTGAGATTTTTTTTCTTAAGGAATCTGTGAGAGTATTTATTTTTAAATTCCATAAGAATTTTTTTGTAATTTCTATCTAATCTTACTGGTCAAGGGATTATAAGGTTAGGAAGATATAGGTTTGTGTGATCTTAAATATCTATAACTTTTTAGGATAGGAAGATAGATTTTTTTCTTATATTTTTTATCAAGGGTTTCTTTGCTTAAAGAAAATAGATTTTACCATTAAGTGAAACTGTAGATACCCAAATTCAGGTTATGTGAATTCCTTAACACTTAAGGTTAAAGTGTATAATATTTTATAAACTTCTTTGTGTTTTTATTATCTATTTTATAAAATATTAGATTACTTATTTTTAAAAGATTATTATTCTATTGTTCTATATGTAAGGACAGATTATATGTTATAAACATTTATTATACTCTGAAAATTATAAAATATCAGACTATCCAATTACTTATCATTAAATCATACAGAGTGTTCATCCAATAACATGTTTTAAGAGGTTTAGTAATTTGTAAGTTTTATTTTTATAAACTAAAATTCAACCCCCCCCCCCATATTAATTTGATTACCCTTACTATCCTACCTATTTTTAATAGCCTAAGATATCTGGGTAAGCATATCTATGATGTTTTGAACTCTATCTCCCGTATAATTAGGGATATTGGTTGGAAAATCATTTCTTTTTCCCTCACATGGGATTTCGGTCTGGTTTCTCCTCATTCACACCATTTTCTAAAATATAAACTCTCTAAACAAATATAATTCAACAAATAATGAATAAATAATTTATTCTTATGTCCATATTAATTCTAAATTTATATCTTATGGGATCCCTAAGTTTATTATTTTCCTCAAATTATGCTTCTAGGATCATGTACTAAAATATTTATCTAAACTAAGAGGAATAATTACTTTATTTATTTATCTTTTAAAATGGTTTGTATAAATTTTTTGATTAAATGAATAATATCCCTCAGAAGTGTAAAACTAAGTGTACAGAAATGCATTTTTTTAGGCACTAGGTGATGATAAAGTCGATTCCCGATCTTTCCTTTACGGGGTTATTTCCCCATGGTACAACTATGCTGGATCCACATCCACTTATATTATCTAGACAGTGAATTAATTTCTCAGATATTGTTCACTTTTATATTTTACCAAAACATTGGATATTTACCTATACTTAGACTTATCCTTATTATTTTCACTATTGTTTCCCAATACTAATAAAAAAATTAATTAAACCATGCTCTGATATTAACTATAACAACCCAATTTTTCCTTACATGACTATTACATCATTTATTAATATAAAAAGCATAATAGTGAAACAATCCAGGATCAAAAGGTTTATTGTCTTTGGAAAATTCGGTGCATTCATCACTTATACATAATAAAAACAAAACATTTTTTATATTCTTATTCATTATACTCATAAAATATCACATGTTATCCTTAGTACATGTAATCATCTGAGGATATATATCTATGAAATGGGTGAGATGAAATCCCAATAATGGGATAAAGAACATAGAATGAATAAGAGAAATGAATCAATGGTACATGGGTGATCATAACAAACATCATCATATCATAAGCATAGGATCATTATCATAATCATGAGGGAAATTTTTTATAAAGGCATGGAATATGGAATATTCATAATAATGAAACATCATAACATAGTGGTCAAATACACACATAGTTGTAGACAAATATAACATCATGTTCACACATAACATATGTACATAAATCTTAACATCATAATTATGAAAAAATATTGCATCATGTTTATTCATAAGACAAAAAAAATCTTGAGATATATCACATTATCCAATGTATTGGAGGGATATAAAATTCCAGGACCACCCGTTACATCATAAAAACTCATAATCATGCATGCAACATAGAATGTAAAACAATCATAATAATGAAATAAACCCATGTAAAGGAATGGGTTTTATAAAGGTTTCATGAATAATAATTTAATGAATAAAATTTTTCTTTCCCAAGAGAATAATTTAAGTAATATTTTCAAATAAAACATCATCATTCTTGAGTGGATAATAAAAAACTCAAGATGAGTCAATGTGATGTTTTTTGAAATTACAGTCTTTTTAAAAAAAACTTTTTAAATTGATTAGAAAACATTTAGAAAGGGTAGATACATGTATATCCCAAAAAAAGAAAAGTTAAAGGATATTGGAAGGAAATTTAAGAATATTATAATAACATCCATTCAGGAAAAAATATTTGAAAGAGGAGATAACCTAGAAGAGTTTAGGTTTGAGAATCCATTTATCTTAATTCTTACTTTATTTCGTTGCTTTCTTGCCTCCTAAATAATAAAATTAGTTTTATTAAAACATGTAACCATAAATAAATTATATTCATTTTTTAACTATTTATAAATTATGATAATTGGATGTTATTTCTTAATTACTATGGTTAAATATGAAACATTTCGATATCATATTTTTCTTAAAAATTATCCGTTTTGTTTCGATTTTTCAATTTTTGTACAAGGTCATTCTAACATAAGTAGAATTAATTCCAAAAGATTAAAATAAATATATTTATACATTTATATATCATAATTAATTTATTATAACTATATATATGTGTGGTGATAATAAAGGAGTTGGAAACGTCCTCGTTGGTAGTTAATCAATCTTTAATGGGGAATTATCCAAAGAAAAAGAAAGATAAGTATAAATACTTCATAAATGTAATTTTTACAGTATTTAAAAATAATTAATATAATTATAATGTACTAATAAATTAATATTATAATATTTGGGTTTTAAATGAATAGATAAAAAATAATATAAGTGTAAATTGAAAATTTAACTTGATGAAAACTTACTCTTTTATCGGTGTTACTTATTTTCTAAGACACTTAACTTAATGAAATATTGGATTTTCATTACTCCAAAACATTCCTAAGGATTATAATGGTAATTGATGGAGGATATTTGGGAATATATTTGGCTTCGGTAAGTTAGGGATGGTTACTTTTACTAGGGGGGATAGAGGGGGTGTTTTTACTTGAGGAAGGTGTATTTTTTAGTTATAATATTGAATAAAATATTATATCCAAGGTAAAACTTTAAATGTGATATTTTTAAAATTATAAATCGTATATAAATAAAATAAATTTTAGTTAGGACTTTAAACCCCTTTATAACCCAAATTTTTTAGTTTATTAAAAATAAATTTGGAAAAAGAGAAAAAAAAAAGTTATTTTAATGGAATACTTTGGACTTCACACTTTGGAAAATACTTTATAGGTTTGAAAATTATGTTTAATATTTTAAAATGATGCATTTATATTATTAAATAGACTATTTTTTGAAAAAACCAATTTATTATTTATTAATTCATTATTGTGTCATCATTACTTCATAATGCATGCGGTATTTGAAAAATAGTATGACTACTATTCACATAAAAATTGAAGTATATCATAAATTTAAAAAAAATGCCCCCTGGAAAATTTTGACATGTTTACTCTAAAAATTATATTCATTTGATCAAAATAATTTTCCATGATAGGAAATTTTAAATTTTAATATAAAAATTATGATTTTTATAAAATATATTAAAATATAGTTTATTAAAAACGTGATTATTTTTTCTTTGAGTTTTTATTTTTTATATTTATTATATGACATTATAATATTTATATTTTCTTAAATTAATCAAGATAAATATTAGTTACATTAAATTTTATTATTTTTAAGAGGAATTACTATTCCAATGGTCAGGTTATTATTCCAATGGTCATATAACTATTTCAACGGTCAATTTACCTCTTATAAATTCCTCTTCGTTATTTCATTAAAAATTCACCATAATTCCACCCAGATGTTCCATATCAAGTCTCTGTACAAAAATCTCAATATTCTTAATTTAGAAAACATGTCATTATAATAAGTAAAACAATTTATATCAAAAACATGGTAAAACATTCCCCCATGTCCACAATTTAAAAACAAACCAATTATAATAGTTTCAAAGAATAATTTCCATAATCATTTATCAGAAGGTATATCAAATCCAAAATATTACAAATCCAAATCATAAGTAAACATACGCTAAGGAACATGCATGTTTAGGCTAGCTAGGTCGGACATACATCAATATGGTTGGTGTTCACTTCAAGTCCCTAGAACCCATGCATCAAAGTAACACCCCTAGATTTTATATAATATTTTTTTCCAAATAAATTCAGTTTATTTAATATCTAATTTTATATACAACATTTAGTTTTAACGGACCATGATATATAATTAATATTATTATTTCAATAAGATCATTATAACCTTGCTGTTAAACTTAGTGATGTGAAGAGGAATAATCATATTTTGAATAATATGTGTGAATATTCTATATAAATTAAATATATTTATGAATAAATTCTTAATTTTTGGTAAAGTCTTTATATTCTTCAAAAATACATTTTTCTCCAAAAATAATATTTATTAAAAAAATTAACAAATAATAAAATTATTTTTTTACACTTTTTGGTAAATTATTTTAAAATGAAATTAATTTTTTGAATCAACATGTAAAAATTATCTTAGGTTAAATTTTTGGGATTTTTCTTAAAATTTTAGTTTTTTTAATGAATAGTGAAAATGCTGATTTTTATTAAAAAACTTCTTTTATTTTAAAGAATTTACAGGTTCCATATTTTTAAGAAGTTTTGAAAACTAAAATTAGTACAATTATATCATAATTAATATAATTTAGGTTATTTGAATATATTTTATATTTAATTTTGATATTAATACTTTCTATACTTATAAAAACTTTTTCTTTTGAAAATCATTTGTTCATCACATCTATAGGTTTAGTTTTAAATTAATTCTACCACTTCTATAAATTGAATTTGAAAACTTTTATTTGATAATTTGAATTAGAATAATTAATATTATATAACAAGTTCAAATTAATTTTTGTTCATAATGAATAGTAAAAAAGAAAAAAAAATTACTTCGATTAAGGTTAAAACAGGTTTACCAAGGGTTAAATTAAAAATATAAGGTTTAAAATGACCTAAACACTTGTAAAAATCATTTTAGATGATCATATTTCAAACTTATATAATCTAAGGTTTGATAATAAAACATTTTGGATCCTTTTGTCATGTTTAAAACATGGGTATACCTTTTTCTTTTCAAATATTACATGTGTGTCCCCTCCCCCACTTATAAAAGGGCATCCACTCTACTCTACTATTCACACTCCCAAATCCTTTGGGTTTAAAAATTACCTACCCAAATCTCCTTCTTACTTCCCTCTCCATAACCGAGAGGCCTTATTTTTATTAGGATATCCTCCTAAAAATTATTTTTGTGATAACCTATAGAGGTTGTATAAAGAAGAGGAGGTTCAAATGTGTACAAATAATGTCGATACTTAAGGAGGTTTTAACATGTATAAATAAATTAAATACTTGAGGTAAGGATATTTTTGTCTCGCTTTTATTTCTATGGGAGACGTGTCATATTTACCATATATTTATTTTTTATGTTGAATATTCTACACATGAATTTATTTTATGATGCTTATTATGAAAATTTTATAGATTTATATATCCATATAAGGTTATTTCTTTCATGGGGATTATGATTCAAACATTACAAAAGTGGTAAAATTTTATGTTATAATCTCATTATTTATCAGAATTTTTTATGATTTCAATCACAATGATGAGATATTATGATCTATCTATCAAGAAACTTGTGTATTTTCTTCTACTATATTTTTTCATGAAAATATATGTTTGCCCTTCATTTTCCCCTCTTTATGTACTTAAGGGTCCAAAGGAATGTTTTTAAGGAAAATGACTTTATTTTTCTCTTCGGTCGAAAATATTTATTCTTTCATGTCCCTGTTTTATCAAAAACAAATTATAGTTTTTACTATTCTCTAATGATTATTTAAAGGTATTTTTACCCATGTTTATATTTTTTTAAAAATGGTTTAAAATTAATCTCTTCTCATTTTCTAAACAAAGATCTTTTTGTATTTTTATTGAAAATATGAAAGGAGTTTTCATTTTAACGTGTATGAAATGAATGGTATTTTATGTTATCATAACATATCAATGATTTAGACCTTACTTTACAAGTTTATAAGGTAATTTTTAAAGGAAATTTTTTCTTTAATATTTGGGAAATTTTTATATTTTAAATATGTGATTTTAAATTGAAGAAGTTATTTTCCCCAAGAAATGTTCAAAATGATCTTTCAAAATTACTTTCCATATAATATGGCATCCTTTGATATTACTTAATCTTTACTAGGGATGTGATACAATTATATCATCCTTATTATTTATCTATATAGTTTATGTTTATGATGAAAAGAACTTTATAAAACTTATTCCTTTTCCAAGGGTTATGTTATAATGAAATGATGAAATATTTTTGAAATCCATTTTTTTCTATGAGTTATATTATGATGAAATATTTATGAAACCTATTTTATTTCTATAGGTTATGATATGGTGAATTTTTGTGATCTTGGGGCACAAATTTTTATGATTTTCATTATGGGATTAGTGGAACCTGTATCTCCTTAAAATGCATTGGGTAAATAATGATATATTATGAGACAACCAGGACTATAATGGGGAGTGAAGCCAGTTTAGTAATGGAATTTTTCCACTATGATAGTCCTGGGAGTGAACCTTGACTACTAAGATAGTTTGGGGAGTAAGAAACTTCCACTATGATATCCTTGTAAGTAACCCTTGAATACTGAGGAAATTATTTTCTATAAAAATTTGTGCTCCAAGATATTCAGGGTGTGATAAGGATATTAGAACATGAGAATAACATTTCTTTCTCATGCTTTATAAACTATCATTATTTATTCCATGAGTCAATTTTATGATCTATGATATTCATGGCACATTTTTCAAATGTTATTATCATGTTCTCATACCCTTATAATCACATTATGTTGATATATCCCTTGTTTACCCATACTGGTCATATGAGGTCACCCTTTCTTATGTTTCATTTCCCCATGTTATGAAGAAAGTTATTATGCATGATATGTATAAGAAGGGTTATCGTTATGGGGGTGATGTGGTTTAGCTATGAACTAGTTATTTATATATCCAAGTTTCTAGAGGCAGTATACCTAAACGTTTCTAGCATATATTTTTATGTTATGTAATTAATATTAATCTATTAAGATGATTTTATTTTAATAAATTCCCTTCGACATGGATTGGGAAACCAATCCTTGTTACTTTCTTCAAAAAAAAATTTATTAAGATGTGATATCTATGTATGAAAATTGTGGGTTTGTATAGTTATTATCAAAGTAAGGTTTAGTTATCTTTTGGAATTTATTATTAGAAAACATTAATTATATCCCTTGGGATATTTCTAAGGATGTTTCTAAGTATATTTCTATAGATATGTCTAGAGATAAGTCTAAATATAGAAAAATATCTTGGAATTTTGGTGAATGAGATAACAAGTGGTTTCCAAAAAATTACATCTCTCATTAGATACAAAAAGTTTATGTGTATCTCAAATATATATTAATAGGGGTAATAACTGAAAAGGGTTTATTAGTATTTAACTCTATCATCACCCAGTGCATGGAAACAGGCCTTACTGAACACCTAGTTTGACACTCCTAGGGGATATTTTTTGGAAATTCAAAACCTCTTTATGAAATATCAGGAAATATTTGATTATTGACCATAAATAACCTAGGTTAAGCCTAAGGTTTTATATATTAAATAGTAGGTTTCATTATTTATACATCCTATGATTGATTGATCACTCTGATCAAAGATACTTGGCATTCATGCTGACCATTTTGGTTTTACTAAGAGATTGGAGATAGAACAATGATGTTAGGGTGGCGACAGATATGCCCAAATATTTATGTATATTATTTGAGATTAGTCATATAAATTCCCTTATATCATGAAAAGTATTAGGAATTTTAATTCCTAACTAAACCAATTTGATATTTAATTAGTAGTGAAAACCCTTAACGGTGCGATGATCACATCTCAAGTCTATGATTCTTCTCTAGTTGAAGTTTGTAGGAATGTGCTTCTTGGAAATATGATTATTCTCCCTGTTGTTGAATTTGATGATATCTTAGGCATGGGTTGGATTTCTCTACATAAATCACACATCAATTATTCAGGAAGAGAAGCGAAATTTTATACTCTAAACCAAATTATGATCATTTGCCAATGTGGTGATAGATATGATCTTCTAATGGTGATCACGTCCAACATATGGGACGTTATTCCCATTCTGAAGGAGTGTTTATCTCAAATGGCTGGGTATAAACTCAATATTTATGATATTCCTTTTGGGTGGGGGTTTATTTATGTATTTAAAGAAGATTTTCCTAGTATTCCACCAAATAGTGAAGTTGCGTTCTCAATAGAACTCATTCCTAGTGCCACACCTATTTCAAAAACTCTCTATGAAATGAAACTGATTGAGTTAAAATAATTAAATAACCAATTATAATAGAATATTAATAATGGATTTATTTATCCAAGTGTGTCACCTTAGGTTGTACTTGTTCATTTTATCAAAAATAATGATAGATTGATGCGACTTTTCATTGATTATCAGTAACTGAACAGGATCACAATCAATAACAAGTATACCCTAACCCATATTGATTACTTATTTGATCATATATATGGAGCTTAATACTTTTCCCAAGATTTTAATTCATTCTGGATATCATCAATCGAGGGTTAATAAGGATTATATACCCAATATTTCATTTTGTACAAGGTATGGACACAATGAATGTATAATTATGTCATTTGATCTTACTAATACCCCCACTATCTTCATGAATTTAATAAATAGAGTCTTTAGAGAATACCATGATTGGTTTTTTGTAGTCTTTATAGAAGATATTCTTATATATTAAAATAGAAATAAAGAGCATAAATCCCACCTGATAATTGTACTAATTTTCCTAATGAAAGAGAAACTATATGTAAAATTTAAAAAGTGATAGTTTTTTCTATAAAAGGTTTTATTTTTTGGTCATATAATCTTAATAGAGAGTATATCAATAGATATATCAAAGATAGAGTCCATTGAACATTCATCCAAACTAACCATTATGACTGAGATCCGGATTTTTCTTGTTTTGGATGGATACTATTAATGGTTTTGGATAATTTATCATGAATATGTAATCCACTCCCCAAGTTAACTTAGAAGGGATCCAAGTTACTTTGGACAAATTAATTTGAAGAAAAATCTAAGGAACTAAAGAGAAGGTTAATCAATGTACATATGCTTACATTAATCTATAGTAGAGAAAGGTTTGTAATATATAGTAATGGATTAAAGAATGGATTGGGATTCATTCTCATTAAAAATGATGTGTTTATAGCTTCTGCCTTATTAAAATTGAAGGTTTAGGAGAAAAATTACCTAACTCGTGATTTGGAGTTAGTTATGGTAAATTTTTGAATTAAAGATATGGAGGCATTATATTTAAAGAGAAAAGTGAGATATATATACTAATCAAAAAAATTTAAAGTATATATTTACATAGAATGAGTTGAATATTCACTAGAGAATATGGTTGGACCAGATTAAAGACTATGACTACTCAATACATTACAACCATAGGAAATTGAACAAGGTGTTTGATTCATTGAGTTGAAAAGATCATTCTAGCTTATCTATGATGAGGATTAAAGAAGACCTAACATTTTTTATTTTAAAAGGCTTGATCTATTAATTGTAAAGGGGGAAATATTATCTTTATAAAATGACTATTCAACCATCTATCTAAGTGAATACTAAAGAGGTAAATAAGTAAGATGAAGAGCTATAGAAGAAGGTGAGAAATGTTCTTTAGTTTAACCTTTATTGTGATGGAATTATAAGGTTTAGGAACTGTGTTTGTGTTCCATCCATACCATATTTTAATAAGGATCTGTTGGAGGAATCTCATAGTTCTTCATTATTTATTCATCCAAGAATTCTAAATATGTACAGAGATTTGAAAGAGTATTTATGGTGTGAATAAATTAATAGATATGTTGTTGAGTAATTATGTCGATTCTTGGTATAAAAAAATTAAGGTTGAGTGAAAAAAATATAAGGGGATATTGCAACCATTACTCATACCATAATGGAAATGGTAAAACATAAACATGTTCTTCATCATTGGAATACCCAAAATGTCAAAAAGAAATAGTTCTATATGGGTTGTAGTTGATAATCTTACAAATATAGAACACTTAATCACTATTAGATAATATTAATATTTGAAATATATTTATATAATATACATTAAAAAAGTTGTATGGTTACATGGAGTACCATGTTCTAATTTGTCATATTAGGATCTGAGGTTTACCTCAGAGTTCAAGAGAAGTCTTTAGCAAGCCTTGGTTATGAGTTGAGTTTCATCACTACGTATCATCATAATATGGTTGTATAGTCTAAGATAACCATTAAAACCCTAGATTATATGTTGATATATTGTTCTATAGATTTAATAGGTGGTTGGAATCAACACCTTCCACTAGTTTAGTTTCTAATAATAATATCTTTTACTCGAGAATTTAGAGGTATCCTTATTAATTCCTCCATAAAAAGAAGTATAAAACTTTAAAAATCTAGGATGAAATTTGAGAAAGAAATTCATTGGGACCATATTCAACTAAATAAATTATAAAGAAAGTTAGAACTATTTAGTAACACATAAGGGCAGTACAAAGTAGATAGAAAATTTTTACTGACAATCATCAGTGTGATCTGGAGTTTGAAGTTGGTGAGAAGTTTTTTCTAAAACCTTATCCATGAAAAAATGTTATAATATTTGGGAAGAAAATAAATATGATCCATAGGTATATTTTTACTCACAAGATTCTTGATCGATTGGGGATGTTTTCTTATCAATTAGCGCTTTCATCAAACCTATCTCAAGTCCATGATGTGTTCCATATATCTATCCAGAGGAAGTACATACCTGGTCTTTTACATGTACTGATCTTAGAGGTCATTCCATTAGAGTAGGATCTCTCTTATGAGGAACAAAAATTAGAGACTCTAGATCATTGATATAAAGTTATACGAAACAAGACCACTCATCTATTCAAAGTATTGTGGTGAAACCACCAACTTGAATAAGCTACATGGGAACCTAAGGATTTGATTAGGTAAAATTATCAAACTGGTGTAATTTTGAGGTAAAAATACATTTTCAGTGGTGTAAAACATAACACCCTAAGATTTTATGAAATACTTTTTTCAAATAAATTTAATTTCTTTGATAGCTTGTGATACATGCAGCAATGAGTTTTAATGAACAACGATATACAATTAATATTATTATTTATAAAATACCTTTATAACCAAGTCATTAAACTTTGTAGTATTAATATTAATAACCAAATTTTAAAAAATATGTATTAAGGTTATAGATAAATAAATTATGTTGATAAAAAAATCACTTAATTTTTTGGTAAAGTCTTTATTTACTTTGAAAATATTTTTTTTCTCAAAAAGGAATTTTTATTTATTTGTGAACAAATAATAAAATTAATTTTGGAAAATTTTAGAAATTTTATTTGAAAAAATGAACTTAATTTTTGGAATGAACATTTAAAAATGATCTTATGGTGAATATTTGTGATTTTTTTGAAAAGTTTAATTTTTTAAATGAATAGTGAAAATGTAAATTTTAATAAAAAACATTACTTTTCATTTAAATTATTTAAAAGTTAAATTTTAGTTTATGATGGTTTTAAAAGTAAAATAAGTTAAATTATATCATAATTAATCTAATTTATGTCAATATAACCAATTTCATATTTAATTTTTATACTAAAACTTTTTATACTTATGAAAACTTTTTCTCTGTAAAAATAGTTTTTTCAATGTGCTTATGGGTTTAATTTTAAATTAAATTATGCCACTTCTATGAATTAAATTTGAAAAATTGGATTCCATATTTGGAATCAACATATTTAATCTTATATAAGAATTTCAATTGAATTTTTTTCATAATTAATAGTAAAATCATTAAACAATAATTATCGTAGTTAAGGTTAAAATGTGTTTACTTATGGTTAAACTAAAAAATAAGGGTCAAAATAACATATAAATTGTATAATTATTATTTTATGGTAATATTTTCATCTTATCTCATCTAAGGTTTGATAATGATCCATTTTAGAGCCTTTTGGAATTTTTAAAACATGGTTATTCCATTTTCTTTTCAAAAAATCCAAGTGTTTCCTCTCCCCAACTAATAAAACTTCACTCCATATCCTCTAATATTCACACACTTAAAGCCTTTCGGTTGATCCAATACCTATATATATATCTTCCTTACATACCTCCCTATATCCTAGGGGCCTTAGTTTGATTATGAAACCCACCTAATAAGTATTTTGGTTCTAACATATGAAGATTGTTCGGAAAAAAAAGGTTTGAATGTGTATGAAGAAATTCAAGACTTGAGGAGGTTCAAACATGTAAGAATAAATTCAAGATTTTAGGTAAGGTGGTTTTCATATAACTTTTATTTACATGGGACACATTATATATTCACTACTTATTTCTTTTGTGTGGTGTATTTTATTCACATAAATTTCTTTCATGATGCTTCTTATGAAAATTATGTGGATTTACATATATAACTAAGGTTCCTTCATTCATGGGTTTTACAATTTAAATATTACTAAAATGGTAAAGGCATTTTTTTATAATATTATTATTTATTAGGATTATTTAATATTATGATTCCAATGATGACATATTATGATATATATATCAATAGACTCGTGTATTTTTTTTATCCTATGGTTATTTCATGAAAATACATGTTTTCCCTTTCTTGTAACCACTTTATGTACTCAAGGGTCCAAAATAATTTAAGTAAAAATGAATTTATTAATCTATTTGATCGAAAATACTTTTTATTCTTTTTATATATTCTATAAAAATGTTTTGAAGATGTTTTTTACTATTATACAATAATTTTTTAAAGACATTTTTACCCGTGTTTTACCTTTTACAAAATGGTTTAAAAGGAATCTTCTTGTCATTTTTTAAATAGTGTTCTTTTGAATTTTTACCAAAAATGTGAAATGAATATTCATTTTAACATGTGTAGTATGAATGTAATTTTTAACTATCATTACCTCTCAATGTTTTAAAGATTCATTTACAAGTTTCCAAGGTTGTTTTAAAATAAAATTTATACCTTAAAATTTTAAAGAAATTGTATTTTAAATTTGTATTTTCAAAGTGGAAGGGTTATTTTCCTTAATAAATGATCCAAGTGATATTTCAAAATCATTTTATATATAATATTAAATTCTTTAATGATACTTAATATTTAATGGGGATATTATACAAGGATAACATCCTTATTATTTATAAGGATCATTTACGTTTATGATGAGAAAATGTTATGAAACTCATTACTTTTCAATGAGTTATGCTATGATGAAATGATGAAATTTTTATGAAACCTATTTCTTTTCCATGGGTTATTTTGTAGAGAAATTTTTATAAACCCCATTTAATTTTTATGGGTTATTCTATGATGAATTTTTATAAACCTATGGTGCACATTTTTATGATTTTCATTATGTGATAGGTAAGACATATATCTCCCTCTAATGCATTGGGTAAAGATTGATATCTCATGAGCTAAATAGGACTAGAATGGGGAGTGAATCTTTTTTAGTAATAAACTCTATCCACTATGATAGTATTGAGAGTGAACCTTGACTACTACAATGGTTTGGGGAGTGAACACATTCCACTATGATAGCCTTAATAGTAATCCTTGACTACTAAGGAAATGGTTTTCTATTCTTATATATATTCCAAAAATATATGTCTTATGACAATGTTATGTTCTCTTAGATCATTTTATTTCATTCCATTATGATTCTTGTATTAAGAACTACCAATATCAGTGTCGTGATCCAATTTTATGATCTATAATATGTAGGGTATGGTTTTCAAATGTTACTCTCATGTTCTCATAACCTTATGATCACATTATATTGATGAATCCCTTGTTTACCCTTACTGAGCATCTGAGATCACCCTTTCTTATGTTTTGTTTCCCTAGGTTATAAAGAAATTTATTATTTATGATATGTCTAAGAAGGTTTGTAATTATGGGAGATGATGTAGTTCATCAATGAACCCACTGTTTATATATCCATATTTCCAAAGGTAATAGTCATAAACATTTATAGAGTGTATCATTATGTTTTGTGATGAATATTCATCTATTAATATGTGAAATATATGTATGAAAAGTGTGGGTATTTATAATCAAGGTCCTAGGAATAGAGGAATTCCCCAAAAAGTAAACCCTCATTCCTTGTCAAAAAAGTCCTAGATCCAAATGCATCTCGATCTTGGTATAAAAGAACACCCCATAAATTGAACTCCCTAACAATTTTAGAAGAAGATACCCAATATCATACCTTCCACCTAAGTACCCAAGGCTCCCATGTATGGTATTTTATAAAATCATTTATAAGGTATTAAAAATTCACAATATACTTTCCACACACTTTTCTATTAAAACTTATTTTGAAAACCCATTTCATGATTCATTTCATAATACTTTTAAATTTACCTTTTTCTTTACTAAATTGTGGGGAAAACCCATATTTTCTAAAAACCCCATTCACACACACAAACCAATCATTTCAAAAATCATTCCAATTTATTTATAAAACCATTTAAAAAACAATAGAAATAAACAGTTCATATAACATAAGCTGGATAGGGAACCATGTACCTCAATCTCATGTCGTACACTACCCACAATGGGATCTGCACACACCATGAGTAATGTAGAACAACCAATGGAGGCCCTAACATTGATTACCACATCTCATAATCGATGCCATTATAAAAATGGTTCGTAGATAAGATATATCAAAACATACCTCGATGAAATCACATGTTGTACCACAATTAACTCAAGGGTCAACCAACAAAAGAATATATCACAAAATATCTAGAAGGATAAAATAAGAATCATTGTATAGTTAACCAATTCCATAAACACAGCTAAATGCCACAACTGTAATTAGAGAAATGAAGAATCAGAAAGGTTTCTTACCCAGAGTAAATCAATGCAATCAAGATGGAGATAGAAAGCTAAGCAGATAAATTTAGAAGAGGAGGATACACTCAAAACCATCTTGAAGGATACTTAGGGTTCGAGTTAGGGAAGAAAAAACTTGATGAGAGGATATTAATATGTGTCGAATGATAAAACACACTATTCTTGGGGGAATTATGTCATAAATTAGGGATTTGCAGTGTAAACTCCCCATAATTCACTTATGCTAAAAAAAAATTCACCTTGGGTTAAATTATCCAAAGTAACATATTTATAATGTAAAATAGTTTTACAACATAAAAAAATTTACACCCTATACCATTTTCATAACTTGTTCCTAACTATAGAATTACACTATAATTTACACAATTACACTATAAATGTGACCTTCAAGATATATCCAACCTAGGTTCTGCACAAACACCCAAATTAACTCCCACACCCTCCAAACATAAGAAACGAGTTCCTAATCATTAAAATAATTATACTATTTTATCTAGGATGTTACAATCTCCTAAGCATGGGACTTTACATCATTTATAATTCATTCAGAATAATGGTTTTCCGAAAGAGGTGAGGTCACTACTCTCTTACCAACAATTCATGCTCCCAACTCTCATGAGAATCTAATATGTTCCCCTATAACACTCTGACTAAAATAATAGACTTCACATACAATATTTTCACCTGAGAATAAATGATCTCCTCTAGTTTCTCCATAAAAAACATTTGGTTCCAAATCGATCTCATCTCAACTGAGAACATGAGAGGGATCAATATGGTACCTCCCGAGGAGAGATATGTGGAATCCATCATGGATACCTTTCAACTGAACCAGAAATATAAATTGATAACTAGCATTCCCAATCTTATCAATGACCTCAAATGGTCCAACATATCTTGAATCCAACTTTCCTTGTTCTCTAAGACAATGGTGACCCAACCATGGAGAAACTTTCAAGAAAACTCAATCACGAACAAAAAAATTCGAAGGATGATGTTGAAAATCCACATACAATTTTTTCTAACTATAGTATATAACCATGTGTCGATGTATACCTAGAATCCTTACTAAAATATCCTGAATGAGACTTAGTCCCATAATATGGGTCTCACCCACCTCTTCCCAGCAAAGGGGTGACCTCCACGGGTGACCATGAAAATCCTCAAGGGGATGTATTATGATGTATGGATAATAAATATTATTATAAGCATACTCAAGTAGTCTTATATGGACATACTATGATCCAAAAAAAATATTAGATGTAGGCATGGAGTATATCCTCTAAGATCTGAATATAATGCTCCATATGACCATCCATCTATAGATGATAAGTTGTACTCAACCTGACCTGATTGCACATTTCCTTTTTGAGACTCATCCAAACTATAGAAGTAAAACCTAGGATCCCTATCATAGAAAATGGAAAAATAAACCCCATATAACCTCATTATCTCCTTTATGTACAGCATACCTAGATCTTCAACCATAGTAGTGTATCTTATAAGAATAAAATGAGAATATTTTTTCAATCGATCAATCATCACCCAGATAGCATTATTTATTTAATTATTACATGGTAGTACAACAATAAAGTGCATTAAAACCTCATCCCATTTCCAAATTAGCACTATAATAGGCTAAAGTAGACCATGAGGTTTTAGGTGCTTAGCCTTCATCTATAAGGAGTAAAATTTGGACACATAATTAGCAATGCCATGACTCATACCCAGCCACCAGAAATACCATATCATGCCATAATAAATCTTCATATCACCAGGGTGAAAATCCCATGAATAAATATGAAAATCATGAAGTACTTAATTTTAAAAAGATGCTAGGATGACAACCTTTTTCTAAAGTAGAGAATATAATCATAAGGGAGAGACCAACCATAAACGGTCTCCCCACCATTTAAGGTTTCCTTAATTTCTTTAAACTCATGATCCTATGACTAAATCTACTAAATAGACTTAGGGAGTGATGACCATAACTAAATACTATTTAGGACCATACCTTAATTACCCCCCCTAAGCATCTAGATGCATATGAGTGAATATTCCCATCAGGTTACACTCTTCCTTCGATTCCAAAACATCATATGGTGTAACTTTCTTGTTGAGAGCATCACCTATGACATTTCCCTTCCCCAGTGTATAAGCGATATCAAAATAAAATGTCTAAAGATATTCCACCCACCGTATCTATCTGATATTCAATTAATTATGATAAAATATATATCTGAAACTCTTATGATTAGAAAAGATCGTGAACCTACCCCCAAAAAGATAGTGTCACCAACACTTGAGCACATGAATAACTATGGAAAGATCCAAATCATGATTTGTGTAATTTATCACATGAAAATAAATATATTGAGAGCCTTAGGACAAAATGTGATCATCCTGTATAATCACACCACCCAAACCAACACAAAAATCATCACAATACACCATATACCCCTTATTGGTCATGGTTAAGATCATAATAGGAGCTGATGTACTAAGGTGTTTCAACTCATCAAAAAAATCTAACATTTATCATACCATATGAATTTCACCAATTTATTGGTAATAATAGTCAAAGGTGATGATAAATTTGATAAATCCTTAATGAACCATTATAGTATCTCGAAAGACATGAAAAGATATGAATCTTGAAAAAAAATTGTGGTTATTCCCATGAAAAAATAGTTTTCTCCTTCTCAGGAACAACAGATAGGCAAAATTCATAAATCATGTGCCCCAAGAATTTCAATTCTTGAATCCATAAATTTCATTTTGAAATATTTTCATAAAGTCAATGGTTCCATGGAATATCCAAAATCAAATTTATATGGTGCTCATGCTCATGCTCGGATCTCAAATAAACCAAGATATCATCCATGAACATAATGAAAAAAATGTTAAGATGTTAATGGAATATATATTACATCAATTCCATAAAAAGTACAGGAGTCTTATTCAAACCAAAAATCATCAAAGGATATTCATAATTTCCTTAAATACTCCTAAAAGTGATCTTTAGAATATTAGACTCCTAAAAATTGAGCTGATCATAACCTGATTTAATCTCAATTTTTGAAACCCAATTTTCCCCCTTTAACTAATCAAACAAGTCATACAAATGGGGAAAAGGATATTTACTCTTAACCATCACCAAGTTTAACTTATAATATTCTATGAAAATTTTATGTAAACTTTTAGCCTTCTCGGTAAAGGGGATGGGGGAATCCCATGGTGAAACACTAGGGTTACCAAAAAATTTATACATCAGACCATAAAAATAGATCTTGATCTCTTCCGTCTTAGTAGATTCCATATAATAAGATGGTATCAAGATAATCTATGTACCCAGCACTAAATAAATCATAAATTCCACCTCCCTCTCTAGAGAAAGACTATATAAGTCATCTAGGAAGACATAAGGAAATTCCTAAACAACCACATGAATATTTAAAAAAGTGGAAATGTCATTAGGATTGACTACAATGATAGATAAAAAACTTTAGAGTTTTTTTTTTGGTAGGAACTTCATTATTAGACCTCATATCCCACTCTCCTTAAAAAAATATAAGAGGTCTCATCAGAATCAAGGAATGAAACATGATGATGATAATAATTAGTCTTATCGTGATTAGAAAACATCCAATCTATCCCAAGGAAGATATCAAAAATATCTCAATTAAGAACCAAGAAATCTCAGACCAAGTCCATGTGAGCTATCGATAGATAAAAATGGACAAAGAAAACCTTCATCTTTCCTCTTTTCAAGAGGAATCTTCAACTCCATAAAAAGGATATGAGCTCTATTGGAAGTTTTAGAACATCAAAAAAAATAGGCAAATAAAAATTATTGGGAGGCACTAGTATCAAATAATGCAGTTTTTATAGATCATACAACAAAAATGGTACCTTTCACTATTCTCTAACCCATATTAACCTCTATTAAAAACTCATCCACTGCATGAAGGTGATTTTATCTAGAGGCATGTGGCTAGATCCCAATGAAATTTAAATCATATGGATATTCCACATTGGTCTTTATAGATTGATATCCCTGGACATAATAAGGCATATACATAGCCTAGAAGAACCATTGAAGATAACCTCAATGGCCACAAGCATTGTAAAATTTCACAATCAAGAAACAAGTATGTATGGTGAAAAGATTAGTGTACTCTAACATCGAGCACTCTCCCTGCTACAAAGAGAGGAACTCTAGAGACTTTTCCATCATCAAATACTCTAGGAGGAACTGTTCAAATAAGAGAGTCTTGAAACCCTTCCAATCTAACCTCACATATTGATCTTCCTTTACCACGGAACCCCACCAACACTTGATGGGACCATTAAGTCAGAACATCATTAACATCACCTTGATATCCTCAGATGTATCATATAATTATAAGACTTGATAGATACTTTCCAGTTAATACTATACATTTTGGATCTCATTAATACCCTTTAAGGACTAGACATTCTCATGTTGGAACTCTAAACCTTTATATCTCCCTACCCCAGCTCCTGTATTCACCTCAATAGCTTGTTTATGAACTCATGTTACATTATGGTTCATATAATAAATTTCCTAAATGATAGAATCGATAATATTTTGATCCATAGTAGGAATCCACTAAGGGTAATCTCTCACTACTCCCTTTTGTGGAACCCGTGGAAGACGCGTCGGAGGCAAGTTAGTACACACCAAAATCAAAAGAAAGTGATCAAAAATAGGATAAATCTTAGTTAAAACTATAAAACCATAAGAAGAAAATGAGATCAATATAAAAACTCAACACATAAGACACACATAAGAACAACCCATGGTAACTTGAGGCTCGTAACAACAGTAGATGGTTAGGCACTCACGGCAATATACCTCTCAAGTATCCAAAATTCTCTCTCTCATATAACAACTTCCCAAGAATGATTATAACCATTATATTACCAAATTTTTATATTAAAACCTATATAACCTTCCCAAATAGGATCCAATCCAGAATTTTGTAAGAAATTAAGGGAATTCCCAATCCCCAAAGGATGGAGACTAGCACCCAGGAACCAAAAACAAAATAGAGCGAATGATTTCACCCAACATGAAATAGGATACATGGTCAATATACATAGTGGAAATAATAATTGAAAAAAAAATAAAGTATATGTTCCATAGAAAAGGAAACAAATGGTAATGATGCAACTCAAAAACAATAGATAAAACCCAAAGGTACATGTCTAACAAAACCAAAAAGGATAACTAAAACCAACAACTTCTACTGCATGTGATAAGTCTGAAATTCCCCCAACAACTCATCACCGGCCACCCATACCTATCTACCATAAAACTCACTACCTCACTATAGTGCCTTGACTTTTACTGCATTAAAAGATAATACCAAGTTCACACATTGTCAAAGGGAGTGTAGGGTGTGAGCTAAACATGCTTAGTAGGATCCCACCCAGGTGTTCCATATCAAGTCTCTGTACAAAAATCCCAATATTTTCAATTTACAAAACATTACATGATAATCAGTAAAATATTTTATATCAAAATCATGGTAAAACATTTCCCTTTTTTCTAGAGTTCTAAAACATACCAGGTAAAATAATTTAAAATCATAATTTTCATAAACATTTATCAGTAGGTATATCAAATATAAAATATTAAAAATTTAAATAATATGTAAACATATTCTAATTATTACTCACAGTTAGGATAGCTATGTCACTCATACATAAATTTGACTAGTGCACACTACAAGTCCCTATAACTCATGCATAATGGTCTAGGGAATAGAGAAACGCCCCTAAAAGTGAACCCTCCTACCATGTTAAACAATTCCTAGAACAAAATTCATCTCGATCTAAGAACATAAGAACACACCTACAAGTTAACTCCATAATAGTTTCATAAGATGAGACCCAATACCAAATATTCTACCTAAATACCCAAGTCTCCCATGTGATGAATTTTATCAAATCATTTCAAAGGGATTGCAAAATTTTCAATACAATTTCAACAACATTTTCCATTAAAATGTTCTTTGAAAACCCATTTCTCAATACATTCAAAATGATTTGAAAATCACCTTTACATAACCAAAATGAGGGGGAAAACATATTTTTTCAAAAAACTATTCATGAACACAAATCAATAATTTCACAAATCATGCCAGATTTTTTAGAAAACCATTTTAAAAATAAGATAAATCAATGTTTCATATAACATAGACTAGAGATGAAACCACATGCTTCAAACTTTGGTCACACACTACCCATAATGAGATCCACACACTATGAGGAAGTAAAAACAACCAAAAGAGTCCCTATAATTTATTCCCACATATAATAATAAATTCTATAAGAAAAATGGTTTGTGGATACTATATATTAAAACAAACCTCAAGGAACTCACACGCCACACCACAGCCGACATAAGGGTGAGCCTCCAGAATAATATCACACAACGAATCTAAAATCATAAAACAAGAATCATCATATGATTAACCAATTCCTTAAATTCATCCCAACAACACAAATTAAAGAAGAGAAACAAATCATAAAGTTCACTTACCCAAATAGAATAAACACAACCAAGACTAAGACTGAACATCAAACAAAGCGATCTAGAAGAGGAGGAGACACCCAAAATCACCAGGAAGGATACCTAGGGTTTTTGTAAGGTAATAAAAATCCAAATGAGAAGAGAGTAACAAGTGTATCATTATAAAACGCATTTCACACAATTTTTTTATGTTTTAAATCATGGATTTGTGGTGTAAACTCCCCATAATTCATGTAAACCTAGAAACATGTCCTCTCAAGTTAAATCATCTGAAGCAACATATTTATGATGTAAAATTATTTTTTAGAGTAAAACATTTGACACCATAAGCCATTGTTATTTCTTGTTCACATTGGAAGATTTAGGTTTTAATTTACACATTTATGTCATACGCGTTCCCTACAGGCTATACCCAACCCAGGTTTTACATAATCTCCCAAAATGACTCCCACACCCTCTAAACTCAAGAAAAATCACTTAAAATTTAAAATGAGTGTGCCTTTTTATCTAGTATGTTATATTGGAGGTGTATACTAGTGTTAAAAAAAATGTTCCATTCTCTAATATGTTAGTTTTGGTGGCCTGATTTGAAGTTTTTTTGTAAAGTTTTTTCCCAATGTTTAGTCTTCCAAAAGGTGGAGGTTGAACATTGTATCCCAAGTAGTTTTATCCAACTATTGGATGTTTCTTAGTGGAAGTGGGAGTAAAATTTAATGGAATTCATCATTGGTCTACCTCAAACTCATGTATTCAATGATTATATAGGTTTTATTATGGATTGTTTAACAAAATAATTTCACTTCTTAGTAATCAAGGAATCAAACTTAGTGTAGGTTTTATCAAGGAAATACCTAGTGGATATGTTGAGCCTTTATATAGTCCTAAGTATGATCATCTATGATCATGGACCTTGATTCACCTCCAAGGTTTGGATATGTATTCATCATGATTTTTTCTCTCATTTTTTCTTCGATACTACTTTTCATCCATATATGGATAGACAAACATAGTGAACCATCCATACTCTTGAAGACATGATGTGTGCTTGTGTCCTGGATTTTAGATGTTTGTGTTCCATGAACATAACCTTGTTATATCTTTATTACAATAATAGTTTTAACTCTACCATTAGTATGGAACTATTTGAATCCTTGTATGAACAACCTTTCCATTCTCTGATATGCTGGACTAGGGTTAGAGAGTTAGTAATTCTCAGTCTAAAACAAGTACTAAGCATGTCATAGATGGTTTTGGTGATTCAGGATTGTATAGTGGAAGTGAAGGATCATCATAATCCCTATTCCAATAATAGGAGGAGACATGTGGACTTCGATGTTAGAGTTCATGTGCTTCTAAAGGAGACTCTCCAAAATAGGCAGTGAAGGTTTGGTTATGGGAGTAATCTTTCTCCCTGGTTTGTTGGGCCTTTCAAGGTGTCGGTTGATGTGGGAGTCATTATATATTGAATATAACTTCCCGTATAGATGAGGTAGATTCATGATATCTTTTATATATCAAAGCTTCCCGGCTATCTTCAAGATGATTATAAATTCATTAATTGGGGTATGATCTTTGTTGGTGATAATGATACCTTTAAGGAGTGGCATGTGGAGATCCAGGGCTACCAGGAAAATGTATTGCATGGGTGTTTTTTTTCCTTTATTTTTTCTCATATGGTGACATGGTGGCATGGAAGAGAGAACCTACAAATTTTATCCACATATATTTTCCTAGTATCTCATGTTGTTTGAATCTTGATCTTCTTATATAAATATTTTTTAATGATTTTAACCATTATCTGGAAAATGATATGTTTTCTCTTCTTTATGCCTTATTTATGAACTTGATCTTGTTTGATATGTATCTTCCCTAGGATAGTGTTTCATAGGTTTTTTATCCCTTTAATTAATGTGGTAGTGATCCTGTGATGGTGATATTCTTGATAAGTATCTCATGGGGTTGTTGTTAGAATGACATTTTTCCATCCCTTCTCTCTAGGTTTGGTTTTAAATTCTCAAGAATGAGAATATGTTAAGAGGTATCTAATTTAATTTCCCATACCTTTATTGTATTTCCTTTGGATTTTCTAAGGCTTAGTGGTTCTAAGGAAGATTCTGGGATTGTTTTGGAGTCTAGAATATTTTTATAGATTTTAAAAGGGTTATAATTCCCTGAAGGCAGGCATGATGCTAGTTATTTTGGGTGTTCGGTGCTCAGTGGATGATCGTGTGCTGCTGGGTTGAACCACAGTGAATGAAACGGCTTCTCAAGTTTTTTAAAAATCATTTTAGTTTGGAGTTTTCCTTATCTAAAATGATCATATTATAAATGACTTATAAAGGGAGTGGCATCTTGAGGGACCTCCTATGTGAAATGGGGAACTAGAGCTCACCACGCCATATCCTTAGGTGTGGAGAGAGAAGAAAACCTAGATTTTGTCACCAGGACATAGTGACTGGACATAGAAGATATTGAAGGCACCACCATAGATTGGACCATATTGTGTTCTAGTCCATGGTGACAATCAAACTTAGTTTTAATATTCTTGAGTTTTGAGGATTTGGAATCAATGGATTCAGATCTCCCTTTTACTGAGGGCACCACAACATGGTAGGAGGTCACTATGTCATGGGGGAGCCTAGTGAGCTCCCCTATATAAATAGAGGGATTGGCCTCCCCCATATTTGGTACCATTTATACTACTTTTATCATAGGTTGACTCGAAACCCCCTTGGTTCTCATTTTACATCTCATTTTAGGTTTCTAGTCCTCTTAGATCATTAGGTAAAGTCTCATGGATCCAGTTATGATATCCCCTCTTAATCCATTTCTTTTTTCTTAAATCCTTCTTTTCTAGGAAGATCCTAGTAATAGGAGGCTCTGTTTTGGGTGTTGTTTGAATGTGGCTTGATATTTTCTTGCTATTTATAGGTTCTTATGGATATTCTTTAAGATTTTATGGTGGATTATCCTCAAAAATTTCTTCTTTCTTGGAAAATGTTTCCATTTTAAATCTAGGTAGGGGATTCATTGATTATCTTTATTTTAAGTGAAATTATAATGTTTTCCTGCTTTATCTCATTTGGTAATAGTTTAATTAACTATAATAAAGGTTAAAGTAGGTTAAATAAACAATTGATTTTTTGTTTTATCGATCATATGTGTTTATTCCATGTTAACAATTTTCCTCTTGTTTTACTATATTTTATATTAATTATGTTTATGATATGGTTTAATATGTTGTTATGATTTAAAAATTGGATATATAATATAAACATTGTAATGATTGATGTCTAAAATTAACAAATATTCATACTTAATTATTAATCATTCTTCCTTAAAATTTATGTAAATTTAATTTTTTCTTAAATAATGTAAAATTAATTCAAATTTGTTAATAGTTAATGTGTTGGGTTTCCCATCGTTATAACCCATGATAAATTAATTGGTTAATTCAAGCTAGTAACAACTGGTTGTTTGTAAAATATAATTTTCAGGGGTCATGTGAGTATGTTTACTTATGAAGCTTCAATTCCTTGGTTATAGGGTCTAGATACCCCATTGACTATTTTTTGTTTTCTTATTTCCTTGTGTATTTTCTATAGATGAGGAGCCTTGTTATGTGAAATGTTGTGCGCATGGGATGAATGGTGGTTTATTGAAAAATGGGGGTGGACTTGGTTTTATGGTAGCAATTAAAACCTATGATTTAGAGATAGATAGTGATATGCCTAGTGGTACCATGGATGGCACTGGGATTGATGGGTCAGGTTGAAGTTGGGATTTCACATTGTTTATTGCGCTAAAAGCTGGGATGCTTGCTTGATGATGAATTTACATTAAAGGTGGGATGTCCAGGTTTATTATTTATAAATTAATTTTTCCAATTCTTAATTTATTTGGCTGTTCTTGTTTTATACATCATTTTATGGTAGCTGATGACAATTCCTAGAGTACTTGGAATTATGGAATGATAACGAACAGTAAATGATTTAACCTATGGTGTTGGGGGATTGATGTAATAATGAATGATAATAATTATTGAGGAACCTTTTAAGGGTTGAATTATTCCTTGATATCATGGTTTTGTTTTTTAATTACTATAATAATAATTTTTTGAAAGAAAGAGTTTAATTTAAGGTCTTTTTTAATGTTTATATTCTTAGAGGAAACCTAGTCCTTATTGGTGGTAGTTGGGTGTTTGAGAGGTGATAGTTGTAGTTGAGCCTAAGACTGTTTTGATTCCCATAGTGTGGTTGTGATATATATATTATGTGATTTTATACGCTACCTCACCTATGTTGATAGGGAGACTGATACCTGATGTACTCTGGGTGGGTGTTTTCCACAACATCATGGTTGGCAAAGAATGAATGGCTAACTACCACCTCTTTCCCCTCTCTTTTATCCCAATAATATTTTGTGTTATTGTGCATGGTGGTTTAATTTCCTATATATGTGTGTAGAGGGATGTAATGGCATGGTTTTATTTCTCACATATGTATCTATAGATATAATATCCTAAGGATTATTATAGGTATGGTGTGTATGGGTTGTGATGGATTGCAATATAATACACAATGTAAAATCTATGGTGGCTCCTATAAAATACTGGGTTACTATATAGAGATTAATATTTTAATGATGAGATGATGTGTCTCACTAGTTGCATGATATGTTATAGTTACAAGGGCTTTTTAGGGTAGGATGAGTTATTTGGAGAGATATGGCTCAGGATGTATGACATTGGGTGGAGTGGGAAAACAATAGGGAATTAGTTATAGGGTACCTTTACTTTCATATTATATTATATATTATACCATTACTTGTATGAAATAATTGGTGATAGATCCATGACGAGGTTTGGAAATTAGTATTCTTGATTAGGTGATGAGTTAGTTTCGCTATTTAATCATTGGGATTTAGTATGCTTTCTTTATCTTTTGCATGATAGGCTCCAAGGATAATCCTATTTAGTATAATTTTATTCTCAACCTATGTATATATAAATGTATTTTCAGTTTTACACGAGATTTTTAGTGATTAGGTTGGACATTACTATCCTGTGGAGTTGTTCAGGAGTTGTTTTGGATTTTGAGTTTTATTCCATGGTTTTCCTTTTGGTACTTGTAGTTTCCCTTATAACAGTTTTTGTTGTATAAAATTACATGCATGTGTGGGGATATTTTATTTATTATGAGTAGTATTTTTTTGGTGTTCTCGTCTTATATCTTGTTCCTCATGTTCTTCTTAGTGGGTAATGCCTCCCATTTGTGTGTATGGTATACACTCAGTGCTTGTCTCAAACCCATGGCCTATTAGAGGTAGGATTTGGGCATCATTATCTCTCTTCTCTCATTTTTGGCCTATTATGGATACCTTGTGGGGTAGGGGTTCGTGATAGATAAACTTTTGAAACTAAATTTTCAGTAGTAGAACCATATCCTTGATGTTCATTTTGATAATGCATTCGCAAGATTCTCTTCCATATAGAATAGTTTTGTGTTAATTATTTGAAATTATCTTTAATATTAGTTCACATAAATCACACTTTTTGAGATCACATCACTTTTTAGATCACTCATGGAAGTTAACAATTGAAGTCACAGCATAAATGAGTCATGTGAATAAGATAATCCTATGGTGTCATATAATCCCAGTACCAAAAAACTTTTAAATGATTAAAAGTATATACACTTCACTAATACCACATCATGAAAACATACAATAGTGTTATATATTATTACCTTTCATACTCTTCAACCCACCATCAAATCCCTTAGGTTCTTTCGGCCCGGTGGGTTTTCATGTCACCCCACACAATTCTTCTATCATACTCAATCTCTTTTCCACATTTTTCTCTTCATATGCATCTTTCATTTGGATTTATCTTTGAGCCTAGGTTATGTCTTTATGATGAAAGGTTTTTTGGCATGTTCTATCCTTGAGGGTTATAAAAAATATTAATCCTTTGAAAAACTCACAACAGCATCCATTTTGTAAAACTTGGTTTAAGTCATATGAACTCAACAGAAAAATCACTCATACAAAGTAACTCTAAACACTCATATGAAGTTTTAATTCATATGATATCCTGGTGAGATATCAAATGACTCGTATAAAGATCATAAATGACACATATATAGACATTCCTTTTTCAAATGGACTTAAAATTTATAATGAACATAAAATATCTGCAAATCAAAATATAACTCAGACTTAAAAGTCCATTAACTTAACTTATGACTTTTCAAGATATCCCAAATCAATTAAAAAATATCTCAATAATGGATTCAAAGTTTAGTTATCATTTTAATACTTATTAGAGTATCTCAATTTAATATAAGTTCCTATAAATCTATAATTCCTAAAGCATCAACCAATAATATACTTTAAAGCTAAATTATGTATAAACACTCCATAGAATAACTTAATTACTATTTTATTTTCTCAATTTCAAATTAGACTTATTAAACTTAAAACTTATTCTTTATCAAGTAAATACATCCTAAGAAACTCCAATGGAAAAAACTTCATTCTTAATTTCATTTATATTACACATAAAACAATGTTGGAAGAAACTCACATATCTCTTCACACGTTCTCAACACATATCACACCCCCTTATCATCAAAAGATCCATTTAAAAAAACCTTATACATGATCTCTTTATATAAGATAAAAACTTGGGGATAGAAATTGGTGAGGATTAAATATGATGGTATGGAAATAGTATTAGTTGAATTTAGAACATGATTTAAGCAACATATATTTTCTATGATATGTGATTTTAAGTACCCTTGTGATCATATGAAAGGACATTAAGTTTAATAAGCATATTATGTGAAGTGATGTTGATTCAAGGGTAGATACATAAGTAAGTATCATGCATCATTATTTTTTACACATGTGATTTAATTAGGTAAATAATGGGAATTATGATGAATCATAATTAATTAAAACTAATTATTCAATATTTTAGGTTTTAGTAACATTTCTATTTTATATGTATTTCTCTTGGTAGATATCCCCCATTAGGCACAAGTTGATTATTTTTAGTACGATATGTCATTGGATCAATGAAAAGTTGTTGTAGATGATGAAGAATCATGGAAGAAGATGATTTGAGAGTTCCAATGCTATAGCCTACATAAATATGAGTTTTTTGTTTTATATTAATAGACATAGGGTTAGTTTGAGGATTTAGAAATTTTCTTCACCTTGATCCATGCTAAGAGGGAGCACAATATTCCACTGGCTGTCAGTATATTGTATGGAGCTGCTTGAAAATGGTGGTTTTTTTACTCAAGGATCGTGAGGAGTCAACCGTTTTATGGGAGAAATTTCAGAATTAGTTTAAATATAAGATCATTTCATTGACTATGAAGTAATCTTGTTAGTGTGAGATACTTACTATTTACTAAGGGAGTTCTATAATGAAAGAGTTATGTTTCTAATTCAAGAGTCTCCTATAATATGCTTCAAATGTTTTTTCAGATAAAGAGGATAGAGTGATTAATTTTAAGGAATTTTTTCATCCAAATATATAATTTCATGTCACCCCCTTCACATTTTCATTATATATTGAGTTGTTGTAAAAGGATAAGGTTATAAAGAGGATGCTTCCTAGGATATGATCATCATGGAAGAGGAGTCATCGTGTCTTTTTAAGGAGAAGATTTGTGGCCAGAGGTTATCATATTCTTGTCCAGTCAAAGTTTTAGACATCAAGGAGTCAATTTCAGCATTCTTCATCCCAATAAAATGAATTTAGTAGTTCTCATAACCATATTAGGAGATCAAATGTTATTTTATTTTCAATATTAAGTTCATGGACATCGTAAGTTTCAATTTTTTACCTCCCTTGGTAGTTATTGTGGGGTTGGTATCTTGTTTCAAGATCATCCATTTCAACAGAATCCTCTAAGGAAACAATTATAATAGGGTGATCAAATTTATTGTCAATAGAGAGGAGAAAAGTTAGGAAGAGGATAGCCCTATGATTTCCCTCATAATTTATTACATAGGATAGAAAATATCCATGGAGGTGTACACCATTAGGGATAGAGATTAAATGGATCAAGATATGGTAAAATGAATGATTTAAAGTTCCCATATTCAGAAGATCTATATATAATATATGATATTATTTACATATATTCTACCTGGGTGTATGCCTTGTTTGATTTAGAAGCTACACACTCCAACATTACACCCACCCTAGTCCTGGATCTCGGAATTGAGGTAGAAAGGATTCCAGTGCCCTTAGAGTTAAGTGTGTCTATTGGAGGGTGATCTAGCTTGTATAATATGTATAGAGATTGTGAGATAATGTGTGGGTAGTATCACTCTTCAGTGGATTTATTACCCTTGCAGATATAGCCATTAAACATCATTCTTAGTATGGACTATTTTTATTGGGTGTAGGATATCATTGATTAATTCAAGAGGTGAGTTATATTCTTCAATAATAATGAATATTTCACTATGTTAATTGGTTGTGGGTACATCAGGTGGGTTCGAGTTTTTCTAATCTCTTATCTTATATAACAACTAATTTGATTTTGGATTCATTGGGGTATCAGTTGGTAGTGTTTCTTAGGATCGTGGGATATTACCCTAATGTATTTTATAAAGAGTTTTTGATGTTACCCCATCGATGTGAGATCTAGTATAGGACAGATTTTAAACTATGTGTCTCTCTGATATTTATGTCACTATATAAGACAAAACCTTATAATTTACATGAGCTATAGATTTGGATTGATGGTATTCTATAGAGAGGTTTCATTTAGGTCAGTATGTCTACTTTGGGTTCTCTACTATTATTTAAAAAAAGGCATATGAAAGTCTATGATTTTAAATTGATTATCATATCTTGAAACATATTAAAATAAATAAATTGTATCACATTATTTATATTTATTATTTATTCAATCATATTAAGGGAAAAAATTGGTTCTCAGCAATAAACTTGTAGTCAATATATCATCATATGGGGGTGAAGAAGGAGGATATTCCAAATATTTCATTATTGACTCTATTATTTCATATTAATTCCCTTAAATTTCATGATTTCTCTATCCTTGTTTAAGGGACTAAAGAATTCTCTATTCTAAGAGTTTCTCAATCAGTTCATGGTGATGTTCATTAATGACATCCTTGTGCATTCAGTGTATAAAGAGGAGAATGTTGAGTTTTTATGAACCATTGTAGATGTTATTTAGTATCATATACTATTTTGGAATCTATCTATGTATAATTTATAGTATTTTGAGGTGAATTTTATAGGATATGTTGTGTAATGGTGAGGAGTAGTTGTATATCCCTTAAATGTTGAAAAAATTGTTTATTAGGTAGACTCAAAGAATGTCTATGAGCTTTTGATTTTTTCTTGGTATTATAGGTTATTACGGGAGGTTCATTCCTAACTTTTCTTAGATCATGTATCCTTTGATGGACATAACTAGGAAGGATCAAGGTTCTGTATGGAAAAATAGTGTCAAGATTATTTTTCATATTTTTAGGAGAAGATAATTGGTGCTCTTGTTTTCTATTTTTTATAGAAAGGAGTTATGGTTTAAGTTTATTAAAATACTTCATGTCTTGAATTAAGTTTTATTATGATGTTTTAAAGAGTTTTTATCTTATATGGGTCCCAAAATTTATGTCCCCGTGTGTATATTTATACTACACATGATATCAAGTTGGTTTCAGTTGTGTTTTCTATAAATTTATGGTGGCATTACCTCATTATTGATCACTTAATAGTCTTCACATATCAGAAAAGTTGGATTCATATCTTAACCCAATGAGATTTAAATTTTCAATAGTGATAGTGAATGGAATTTTTATTTGATTATGAATTTTATATTTTTTATACACTGGGGAAATAAGTTTTTAAAGATGATGGGTTGAGTAAGAATTCATGTGGTGGTATAGTTCATGAGTCTGAGGATGCCTAGAGAGTGATAATGGAACTATCAGTGATGTAACTTGAAATGGGAGAATTAGAGGGTAAATATTGTCTCTACAAGATAATCTTTTAGTTATATTTGGTGAAATAGTTGTAGTAATCCCATCTAAGGGATTGTAAGGTGGAGGTTTGGTGAGATTTAATTATTTGTGGTGATTCCCCTAATAGATGGTCTGAGGATGATCTGTATCAAGTGTTATTTAAGGGGAGGCTCTTTATTCTTTATATGATACATGATTTGGTTCTACAAGAGTCCTAAAATTCACCTTTAGTGGTATATTCAGGTGTTTCTAAGATTTATCATACATTGAGACATCATTTTTTTGTCAAGGATGAACAAATCAGTTATAGAATTTGTATCACAATGTTTTTTATGTCATAAGTTGAAGGTCATGCATAATATTCTTAGTGGGTTTAATCATCCACTCAATGTTCCCCAGTGGAAGCAGGAGGATATCTTAATGTACTCCATCAATGGTTTACCTAATTCTTATGGTGGATATGATTTTATCTAGGTGGTTGTAAACATCTGAAAAAATCAGCACACTTCCTGATGATAAGCAGTCTAATATTGTGAATATTTTATCAAGGTAGTATTTTTAAGAGGTTATGAGGATCCATGGGGTTATTAAGATAGTAATATATGATCATGATCTTAATTTCTCCTCTATGGTATAGAGAGGTATTTATTTTGATTTTGGATCTTATTTATGCCTTATAACCTATTTTCATCTACAGATGGATGTTTAAATAAAGCAGACTATATAGACTTTAGAAGCCATGTTACATGCATGTGTTTTGGATTTTAGGGGTTCATGGGTGAGTTGAAAACCCTTGGTTAAGTTTTATTGTAATAATAGTTATCACTCCACAAATTATATGGCCCCATTTGAAGAATTTCATATCTGACTTTGCAGATCTATGTTGTTTTGAACTGATATTAGAGCATCAATGATTCTTTGACCATAATTTCTGTATAGAATATTATAAAAGGTTTGTATTATTAATTTGTGGATGAAAGTAATTCATGATCATTATAAGTCCAATGCTGATAATAGGAGGAGGCATCTGGATTTTGACATTATATATCATGTGTTCTAGAAGGAATCTTCTCATCATGGGTGGTGATGTTTAGGTCATGGGATAAATATTTATCCTTCATTTTTTAGACCTTTAGAGGTTTTAGATAATATTAGTAATTTTTCTTATTAGTTGTTTCTCCCATAAAAAAATATATCAGATCAATGATGACTTCCATGTATCACAACATTGTTCGAATCCTCATGATGATTTCCATGTTATTTATTGGGGTGAGATGGAATTTAAATATAAAGTGATCATTAAGGAATGTCCTTTTGAGATTTAGGACCATCACAAGAAGGTATTTCATGGGAGTTATATTACTTTGGTTTATTTTCCTATGGAGATAATATATCTTTGAGGAGTGAGTTATAGATGCATTCTCAATATCCTGAGTTGTTTGATGTCTGATTTTTTTCATGATATATATAACCTTGTTTTATTTATGAGAATATTAATGATTTTTCTTTTATATATTCCTTGTTCCATTTAATTAGTTGGTTTTTATCTATTCATATAAATATCTATGAGAGGTATCTAATAGGTTGGATGTTTTTGGTCCATTTCCTCTCCTTCCTGGTTTTGGTTTTGATTTTGGAGCATGATAATTGTTTAAGAGGTATCTGATGTAAAGGCCTGGATTTCTCAAACCCTTCCTTTTCATTTATTTGGTGTTTATGGACTTCAATGAGTGCTTAGTGGTAGCCTTTAGGTTAAGGGAAGTAAATTTATTCTATAGTTATAGATTTCTATTGGAATAGTGAGTCATAGTGTGGCCTTATGAATCATGGTGTGAAGGGTTGTCTAGAGAAGAGGGTGGTTCTATAGTTTGGTATGTTTTATAGTGGATGTTTGAGATGTGTCATGGGGTTTTTAGGTTGTATTTTGATGGAATTTTTTCATGTAATGAAGCATTTTAGGAGGGTTTTAGTTAAGTACAAAACATTGGGATCAAGAGGAAAACTTCACGTATTTATGGTAGAACATTATTTATAGATTAAAAAACATATATATTTCCTTTTTAGTATTTTTAGTCACAACATGATTAATTTGGTCATGGGGAAGGTTGTTATGTGGAATTTGTTTTATTTTCATATATTCCTTAATGTTGAGGTCATAAAGTGGCTCATAATGGAGACATGAAGGTCAATTCTTAAGTTTCTAGATCTAAGGGTTTCATCGTGTTGTGGTACTTTGGTCATTTCATGACCCTTCCTCAATCATATCGAGTTAAAATACTTATTTATATTTAAATGGGGAAGATATAGGAGATAAAAATAAGGGTCTTGGGTTTTTGGTCGATATGTACCCATCGTGACATGACCATCATTTGTCACACCACATAAATTAAAATTTTCATTATCTATAAAAATTCATAAACCCATCTGAATTTATATTATTTAATTCATTTATCCTTGAGGAATAGGAAATAAGGGTGATTATTTAGATAACCATGAGGCCCCATTAGTATTTTTTTATTCTTGGATTCATGATATTGACCATTGGTGATCCAAAGTGAGTTTCTCCTCCTTTATCTTGGGTTTTCTTCTCATCCTTTCCCCTGATGGATCCATGAAAGTAGTTGGATTTTGATTTTATTGGCCTTGGAAATATGTTTTGATAAGGAGATCATTGCATTATAGGTTGAATAAGTTTTCCTTGTGTGACCTTTGGTTTTGTGATCATCTTCCTCATCTTGTTCTTGTGTAGTGATTGTGAAGCTTCAGTTAAGGTAGGGGATTTGTAAGCTTATATTTAATTTATATGTTAATGTGGGATTATCATTCTTAAGATTCTATGAATAAATGGTAGAATTTTTCTAATGAAGATGATAATATATAATATTAATGATTTATATATAATTAAAGAAAAGGGTGTTGGGATTAGAATGCAATTATATTTTTATTCATAATGATTACCTCATGTGATTTTCTAGATAGTTTGAAATATTGATGCTATGATAATTTATGTTTCTATTCAATATTTTACATGATTAAAATATATATAATAATGTAAATATGTTAAGATAAACAAGATAATGAATTAGGAATATGAAGTGAGTTTACCCTTATTTTTTAAAACTGCTCACATGATTAAATTTTTCCTAAGAATATTAATTTTGCGGTTGAGCTAATTACTTAAATATATATTAAATTAGTTGATAAATCAAGATGGTAAGTTATATGTTTATTGTTGGAATTAAAAATTAGTGATTAATTGTGTTCAATCATTATTTTTATAAGCTTGCATGCTTTGGTGATATAGCATTGATCGATCCTTGAGTTTGTTTTTCTGAAATTATGATTTACTATCATTAATATGTTTGAATGATTGATCACTTTCTATAAATTTATATGAAAACCTATACAGTTGGTTTTAAAGGTGAGGGGCCAACTATTTTACCCTGGTTGTGGAAGTATATTGATGCTAGTGATAGTGGGATGGAATGGATGGTGTGTATAGGTGTTGGGGATAATGAAGGGATGGTTGTCTCAAGTTTGGATCTTTGATTGGTGGTTGTTTTCCTATTGATTAGCTATTGTGTTTGTTTTATGCTTACTGTAAATTGGTTCTTTCATTGCGGGTATTCCTTCCTCAAGATAGGATTTATTGATTCTTAGAATATCCAGTATTATGCAATGGTAATGAACTATAAATGAACTCAGAAGAACAAGTGTTGATCAAGGAAATGATGTATTAAATGGAAACCATGATATGGTTTGGGTAAATAATTTAAGGAACATGCTCATGAAATGTGGAATTTAAAGGTTGAATATAAAATGAACCTTGGATTTATATAGTTAAACTATAATTAATGATGAAGTTTTATAAAGAAAATGGTAATAATAAATTTCTAAATGATTAATTATGATAAATCATTGATGCTTGTATGATTAGTAAAGTTCCCTAGGGTTGAAGTTTTATTTTATTCAATTGGATTTGTTTCCATTTTCAATGTAATCATGCAATGGTGATGTCTTGGGTGATGGATTGAGTATCCACTCAAAGGAAGTGAAAAGGATTCCCATGTATTTTAGTAAATGAGAATGATTCTTATGCAAGTTTAATGATTACACAGGCCTTCATGCATATACACCTTCATGTTTATGGTAAAATTATCCTTACGGTTGGATAATTCTTATGAGAATCTGTATAATACCATAACTTAGTCATTTTTCAATATTTCATTCAAATTAATTCAAGGATTACACATGGAAACTCCATCCCTATAAAACCTATATCCAAGAATTTTATAACACTATTTTCAGTATCTAACATGCTTATTAACTCTTGTGAGGTTTCCCAAAAACTTTAGCTCGTTCACCTCAACCTTTAAACTTGTTAACCAATTGTTACAGCTTATACAAGATGTCCAATTGAAGTTCAGTAACTATATCATTTCTAAACTTATTCTTAATTTTTTTCGTTGTTATAGACTATGCATTCAACCTCAACAGTACTTGTCTTTGAAATGAATTCCATCACTCCAATTTTCTACTATGTAATGGGTTGTTCACCAATCAACCAGCCTGTAAGGGTCATTTAGCTGTAAGGATGGCTTCTGTAAGGATTATTTGAGTTTCATATGTAATAATTAATGCCTTCATAGGCATGAAGGTGTGTAATCATTGATCCCATAAGGATGAATGTTATTAATCCCATAAGTATGAGTTTAGTAAGATGGATTACCATTAAGGGTGATTAGTAAGGATTTATCCTGTAAGGATCATTTTATCCTTATGGTATTCTGAAAAATTGTGTAGTTTTTCCAAAATTTGGTATTATGAAGAATAGTTATTAGAAATTATACAATATATGTTATTCATGATATTAAACATCACAAAAACCTATAAGGTTATGTGGTTCAAGCTAGAAAAGTATGATATCTATTCTTCAAGCTTGGGGGAAGAAGATCAATACAAGAGGAATTTTTGAGATACTTTCTTAAAATCTAAAATTGAGTTTCTAGAATTTTATATTTTAATGAAAATCACATTTAAAGATAAAAAATATAATATTCAAGTTATGAATACCATGATTCTATTCATAACTATAATCTAATCCTGGTTTGAATGAGTTAATATAAGAAGATATTTTTTTCTATTTATTCATGACTTTCAAATGAGAATATTTGAAAGTCATCATTTGTAATCAAAATGGAGATTTATATGAGATACTACTATTGTTGATCTTAAGTGAATAAAATATTATAGATTTATTTGGGATTCAGTTAGAATGAGAATAAAACTTAAAATCTTAGTTTTTTACTATGTTTATAGATTCATGTTGAATCTATAGAGGATTATTTCTGAAGTTATCAAGCGTTGAATGAAGAGATTAATTGAGCCACACCTTTTACTGCATAATTTATACAACCTATAAAGAATATTGAATTATATATTCTTGGTTGAATATTTTGAGAATAAGGTAAATATAATTTAATTCTACTGGTTATAATCATATAGTCTAAACAGTGAAGAGTAAATAGTAAATAAGAAGGAAGTGATTTGAGAAAGGGTCAATATACATGAAGTCCTACAATATTACAGTAGGTAGTTGAAGTCCTTTTGATTTGAGTTGAGTAAATATAATGAATATATTCTGCAAGATTTGGAAGTGGTATTGTGTGTAGAGATTGATTTATAATGGGTTCTTATAAATATAGGAAGGTAGTCAAAGACTCTTCATTTGAGGAAGGAGATCAGATCTTTTTGATGCAGTGACATACTAAGATTAGTGGAGATCTACATCAAAGGTTTGAGGAAGTACTATTAACTTGAGGGATTGAGTATGAAGAACCTTTTAGAAGGAATCCATAGTCCCATGTGTTATATTATTAATGCTCACTTGTGTGATTTGGTGAGAATGGTTTTAGGATAATCACTAGAAAACCCACTTGTACTTGATAATAATATTACTAGTGTAGAATTAATTTCTCAATATGAATTGAACATGACAAGGAGTAAACTTCACATCTTGGGGTCTAAACTTGTAAAAATATTATATAATGGTATCATATTCATATTTTGTATTACATGTGAGTGTGTCATGTTGGGAAAAATATAAAATAATACATTCATGTTTTAATAGATAACATGGGTTAAAAACAAAAGGGTGGTAAAAGTTTAAAGGAATATTTTTTATTTCTTCAAACAATTTGGAAACACCAAATTCACAGCCACCCCCCCCCCTCTTAGGTGTATGAACCGATCCAGTAGGACTTATACTTAGAATGACATTTCATTTCTAGTCTTAGAGATGGTATTAGGGTAATCATTTAGGTTGTTAGCAATATATTTTGTCTAGGATATGATAGTTTCCATTAGAATGGTTGTGTGCTATGTTGTCATTATGTTCTTTTATTTCTTATGCTCCTCCATCTAAGTTGGTGGCGGCGGAAAACACCCATATTGGACACGGGGTTCATGTGTGTTCCCAATATCTAGTGTGTCAAGGATATGAATGGTTGACTACTCCCCCACCCCACTCTCTCTTCTAGATGTAGACATGGTATATGGAAATGTCTAGGTTGTTGTGTCTTATGAAATAGGTGAAGGTTTTGGGGTGTAGCAAAAGTGGTTGGACCTATTCCCAATAATGTTTTTCATCAATTTCTTCAGACAAATCCTCAAAACTAAATGATAAAAACCCTAAAATATTCTAAAAGTAGATCTTTTCATAGATTATTTATAATTGATTTATATAAATAATAATTAAATTTTCTTTCAATTCATTATTAATTGTCAAATAATTTGAACTATCTTATCATAATGTTGTTTTGATAAAGGATACAAGAATGGAATTCCTCTAGTAGTATCCACACATGCTCCATGAGTCAGTTGACTCTATCCCTCTCTTTTTATCTTGATCTCTTGAGAGGGAGGAGGGGGTTTGATGCACACTGTTGTTGAAATAATACATGATAGATTCTCCCTATCCTAGAGAAAATTATCTTTAAATAATATAACTATGTGCATCAATTCACTTCACCCAATAAATGATATATATTGTGTTATATACTTAGTTTTAAACAATTAATAATTACATAGAGACCCCTAACTAATTTATTTATCCTAAATAAACCACACATCAAATAATAATGTTATTATTATTATTATTTTCTCATGATGTGTGCTAAATCATAGATATTTAAATATCGTTTATTAAATCAATCAATAAATATTTATTTAAATGGTATCTAATAAAATATATCATTTCTTCTAGACCCTTTAACTATGTTCATCAACCCTCCACAACATCTATCAAAACTTTGATAATAACTATTTATTTAAATAAATAAATTTCAAATTATTATTCATTAAATAAATTAATTAACCTTATATTCACTAACTGGTGAATAAATAATTATTTAATATATTTATAAATAAAGATACTAGGTCAAATAGGAAACCGGTTTGGGGGTGAATTAGTGGTTGTTTCGCACGGAATCCGGGGATGACCTCCTGGACGGGAGATTCAAACGTTCCGATCGGTTTCTAACGGGTTTGTTCGTAGAACCGGAAACATCCAATGATTCCACATCCGTCTGGACCTACTTTCCAAAGGCAGGCGCTCATTAGTTTGTGGACTAATGAGGCTTAGGAATTTGCATTGGTCGAGAGGATGGGAGGTCGGACTCATCACACCTTTTTTAGGGGAATTATTGTCTACTCCGGGACTCTCTTTATAGATTTAAGTTAAGTTCGTGAATCCTTATTACATTACCAAGTATAAAATGAGCTTTCCTTTAGTTTTAACAATCAATGATTAAATATGCAAGAAATTTAGAGAATCTTTTATATGTATTCGAGGTTCTTCATCAATATAGAATCATCTATATTTGTTTAGAGATTCTTGGTCAATGGTATCCTTCAAAACATTTATATAAAAGTCTCTTGGTCATTTGTATGACCAGGCTGGTTTTAAATCCACTCAGTGGGGCACTTGAAGTTTATCGTCATTCAGAAGGACATAGATTATTTCAAAGTTGGGATCGAACCCATAAATGGGCTACCTACGTATCCTTTGTTTTGGAAAAGGAATCAGAACCCACGTAGTTCGAGAAATAGAGTATGATGTTTATGATTGATGGCTCAAAGATGAATGTCATAATTACTTTTACACTCTAAGCTCACGTGAGTCATGCTCGGTGTCAGAAACAAGAGGTATTGGTAAAATTTAGACAATTGTGCCATGAAAGATGCAATCATAAGAATTTGTTTGGGGCTTATGTATGGATTACTGCCCAGACAGATGAAGGTTTAGGATTTACTTTTAGGGAGAAAATCCATGAACAGGGTCCATAAAGTTATATGTGCTTCATGGAGATTTGAATACTCTAATTTTGGGGCTTACTCCTAAGGAGGATGCCCAAGTTAGGAGGGGACTTATGATTGGGTTTTACTCCTGAATAGGAAACCCAAATCAAAGGTAAATTATGACTGGTTAAGAGAAATTTAAGGGGACTTGGGGCTTACTCCTGAAAAGGAAGCCCAAGATTATGACTGGGACTTACTCCTAAAAAGGAGGCCCAGGTTATGACTGAGTCTTATTCCTGAAAGGGAGACCCAGGTTAGGGGACTTGGGGCTTACTCCTGAAAAGGAAGCCCAAGATTATGACTGGGACTTACTCCTAAAAAGGAGGCCCAGGTTAAGGATTCTCTCATCTTAAAGGATGAGGTTGAATGAATGAACTCTCAATCTTTGGTGACATAAAGATGTTTAAATCACTAGGTTTTGAGAGATATTTCACAGAATTCCTTTCAGACAGGATGTCAAATCAAGAAATCATGCCATAAATGGCTTTGAAGAGTATCATGAAGACTGAATCTTGAATAGGAAAGGTGAAATGGCTTAAGAGGGGTAAAATGGACAATATGGGCACCCAAAAAGATAGGGGCGCGCAAGTATTAAAAGTCGCGCAAGTCCTGCGGCGGCGCGCAAGTATTGGTCGCGGCGCGCAAGTATTGGTCGCGCAAGTATACTTGCGCGACATGAGGGGTACTTGCGCGATTTTCAACCAGTATTGAAATGCTTGAGAGACTCTTTATTAAACCCTTTACAATCCTCTTGAGGTTCTTCCAGAGAAGGGACGCGCAAGTTATATTGAAGGAATTAAGTCGGCGCGCTAGTGTTTGATAAGTTTCAACACTTAGGCCTTCCTTCTTCCCTTTAGATCTTCCATTCTAGGTAAGAAATTACCTTAGAAGTGTTCTGGAAGCTTTGAGAAGAGACTTGGGCGTCGGGAGTTTCAATCCGAGTTTCTGAAAAACGATCCTCTCGAATGGGGGGCCCACAGGGTCTATTTATAGGCAAAAGAAGGCCCTGGGCGGTTACCGAGCGGTTATCACTTAGGTCGCGCAAGTCACTTGCACGACCACTAGGCGTCGCGCAAGTACTTGCACGACCACTAGGCGGCGCGCAAGTGTACTTGCGCGACCATGAGGGAACTTGCGCGGCCTATGGGCAATGTTCTCCTTGTTCATCCCTTTGTCGATTTTTGATATTTCTTCAAAGGATGAATCACATTGAGCTCAGATATTCCCCTTTTCCGATCTTTAGATTCTGTGATGAAAGGAGCTTCAACAAAAGTCCCCCCTCAGAGTTGGATCCGGAGAGAAATGAGGATTTGACTCTGAGGAAATCAAAGACATCCAAAGGAAAAGGTGGTTTTCAAGTCTTCAGTGCACAGAAGGCACCGCGCAAGTATGTTGGAACTTGACTTTTATTCATAGTTCCTTTGTCTTTTGTGGGCAGTTTAAAGTCATGCACGCCGGACATAAAGGGGATAATATTTAAGGTCGAAATAGCTTTGACCGAAAATGGATTAAAATGGATTCAATTCCTTGACAATTTATCTGAAAACATATTACCATACTCAAGTATGAGGGAAAAAATGTAAACTATGGCTTAAGAATATTTGAATCTGAGGAATGATATGAAAAAAGAGCTAAAAGGCATTAGAAGAAGTAGTTTCCAAGAATGAAGTTACTATTATTTAACAAAACCCGTTAGGGGGTTGAAATATGCAGGGCCACCTATGGGCATTGGCTGCATAGTCAAATAAAATAGCATCTTTTGGCTGACAAGTCTGTTATGTGAACTGTTTATGCAAGGCCACCTATGGGCACGTGCTGCATAGTTAGGCAAAAGAACTCCCAGAAATTTACTTTCCTAGTGCTAAAAGCCAGTGAAAGTTTATGGAGATTCAAATTTTCTAAAGCATAGAGTTTGTTGTATGGAAAGAGGTACTTGAATATGGAGAGGATATTTCCAAATAAGAATATCGAAGAACTGGATGAATATCACTCCTACGAAGGTCTGACCCAAACATAGGGAAGAAGAATAAACCATAGACTTGAATACTTTCAGATCATGAAAAAGGATATGGGACAAATATGTTAAGGATGGCTATTTTTTTCGCGGATCCCTACATATTTTTGTTTTAAGACAAATAAGGACAAAAGAGGCATTCTTCCCAAGAATGAAGTTACCATTATTTAACAAACCCGTTAGGGGGTTGAAACATGCAGGGCCACCTATGGGCATTGGCTGCATGGTCAAATGAATAGCATCTTTTGGCTGACAAGTCTGTTATGTGGACTGTTTATGCAAGGCCACCTATGGGCACGTGCTGCATAGTCAGGCAAAAGAATTTCTCAGAAGTTTGACATTTTTGTGACTAGAAGTCATGAAAAGGGTTATGAAGATCTAAAAATATTTAAGGTTAGGATTATAATACATAAATATGGGTATTGTCCAATGTATATAGAGGTACATGGGTCAATGAAAACCATAATCATGTTGTGGCTGGGTCCTGAATTGAAACTTGGACTTCACTACGTATCTCATAAGAATGAGAATCAAGCCATACGTAGTTCTTGAAATGCAGTTTAACATCGTGCAGGACGAAAGTATGAGTGATCTTAGTTTAGGGTCATAGAATTCGGACCATAATAATGAATACACAGTGTGTTTTTTTTCATGAGGACTTTTCAGCCAAGGGACTGAAAGTGAAATTTGGGGTTAGGCCCAAAAGACTTGGGACTGGATTCGAGGGACACTTGAATGTTCCTACGTATCCCATAAGGATGGGAATCAAGTCCACGTAGTTCTAGAATTACCCTTAGTACAAATTTGGTTCGTACATGTGAAGGGTGAAAGGGGACTTTAGTGCAATGATGGTTTAACCTAAGATAAAAAGTTCAGGCATTACCATGTATGCATGTAGTTTTTTAAAAAAATGAAAACCATGATTGAAAAAATCAATGTCAATAATGGTTCCTTCTCAAATGAGGAAATCAAAGAATATTGTATTTTATTGTCGTACCAGGAAAAAGTGTTGTATAGTTTAACGTCATATAACAAGGACGAAAGTGAATCAATGTAAAGATATTGATTCCAGGGGGGGTTTCACAAATCAACATCATATGAGGTTGTGGTGAACCGATGTGAAGAGATTGTTTTTGGGCTTGAACCCTGGGAGGTTGCCTACATACCCAGCCTGGAGGGAAAGGATCAAAGTCCGTGTAGTTCAATTAAAGAAATGATCAAGTTGTTCTTATGGACAATGATCTAAATAAAAAAAATGTTGGGACTTACACATGGTTAGTGGCCCAAAGGGAATGTTATGGTTGATGTTCGCTCTAAGCTCACGTGAGTCATACTCGGTGTGAGAAACAAGAGGTAATAACAACCTTAACGATGCACAGTTTAATGTCATGTAGGACATAAAAAAGGGACTATGCAGTTTAAAGTCTTGCAGTTAGGACTATTGGTGCTGCACAGTTTAGTGTCATGTAGTAGGGACAAAATATAGTTTAATGTCATGTAGGACATATCAAGGATTTTCTGTACAGTTTAGCGTCATGTAGTTAGGACGATGGGGATAAAATAGTTTAACGCCATATTGGACGAAAGGGGGACTGTGCAGTTTAATGTCATGCAGTAAGGACAAAAGAGTGTACCATTTTAACGTCATGTCGGACGAAGGTGCGAATAGTTTAAGGTCATATGCATGGATCGTGAATGGTGCAGTTTAATGTCATACTGGACTTTTGAGATTATATAGTTTAACGTCTTTCCGGACGTGAGGGACTTTTATACAGTTTAGCGTCATGTAGTTAGGATGTCACAGTTTAATGTCTTGCTGGACATATTTGCAAATAGTTTATGGTCATATACATGGACCAGGGATGATGCAGTTTAAGGTCATGCTGGACAGTTTAGGGAACTTTTTCACAGTTTAATGTCGTGTGGGACAAAGTTGTAGTTTAAAGTCATACTGGACCATTGCTGTATAGTTTAACGTCATATAGCAAGGACGAACTGGTGTTGTACAGTTTAAAGTCATGTAGCTAGGACTAAGGTGAACCAATATGAGGATATCAGTTCTGGGGACTTTTTTACAGTTTAACGTCATGCTGGACGATGAAAGTGCCACACAGTTTAATGTCATGTTGCTAGGACACAATATAGTTTAATGTCATCTCGGACAAAATATAGTTTAATGTCATCTCGGACATTGAAGGTGACACAGTTTAACGTCATGTTGGACGAAGTTGCAGTTTAAGGTCATACTGGACCATTGCTGTATAAACCAATTATAAGAGTCTTGGTTCTGGGAACAATATTTTGTGTTTATAAAAAATACTTCTTCAGAAATCTGGCATTAGTTGGAGTCGTGATGTGTTCTCCATCCATTGAGATCAGAGAATACGCTCCATTGGAGTAGACCTTATGTATTGAATAAGGTCCTTCCCATTTTGGTTCAAGCTTGGGAGGCTTCTTTCCTGGTATCATTGGTGCTCTGAGAACCAATACCAATTCTCCCTGAATGAATGAACGAAGACGAACCTTTTTGTTAAAAGCTCGTGCTATCCGATTCTGATAGATTTCCAAGTGGTGCAAAGTGCGCAATCTTTTCTCATCTAACTGTTCCAATTCATTCAACCGCTTTTTTGATTGCTCATATATTGACAACTGATCACAAATGGCTATTCTGAGTGAGGGCAATTGAACTTCAATTGGCAAGACTGCTTCTGTTCCATATACCAATGAATATGGAGTAGACCGCGTTGCATTGCGAGTGGTAGTCCGATAAGCCCATAAAGCATGATAGAGTTTATCAGGCCATGACCTCTTATCTTTATCCACCATCTTTTGCAGTATATTTGAAAGAGTCTTGTTGAAGGCCTCTATCTGGCCATTAGCCGCTGCATGATATCGAGATGAATGGTTGGACTTAATGTTGTATTCTTGATACAATCTCTTTACCTCAGCAGAACAGAAGTTGGTGTCGTTGTCCGTCAATATGGTATGAGGGACACCAAATCTAGTAATGATGTTAGACTTGATGAAGCTAACAATGCATTTAGAACTGACTTCTTTGAGAGGTACTGCCTCTGCCCATTTGGAAAAGAAATCAGTAGCAGTAAGAATGTACTTAAACTGCTTGGCCGTAGCTGAAGGGTAAGGTCCCACCACATCCATTCCCCATGTGGAAAATGGACATGAGTATTTAGCTGTATGAAGCAACTCTGGAGGTTGATGAATGAAGTTGGCATATACTTGGCATGAATGACACTTCTTTGTGAAATTAACACAATCTTGTATCATTAAAGGCCAGAAGTATCCAAGCCTTCGAATTTGATCAGACAATCTATGTCCAGACTGGTGGGCACCACAGACTCCTGCATGCACTTATTTTATGACAGCCATTGTCTCTTCACCATCAATACATCTGAAGAGAACTCCATCAAAACCACGTTTGTAGAGAATTTTCTCGAGGTGGTTTGGACCATCATAAAGAGTAAAATTGACCACACGTCGCCGAATTTGTTCTTTCTCGGCTCTATCAGGTGGAAGTGTTCCATTTTGAAGGTATTCCTTGATAGGTGACATCCATCCTGTAGTATGACCATACAGTTCAGGAATGGGACTAATTTCATTAATTTCCTCTGTTCTGACTTGAACATAAGGTGAAATTGCACGACGGTGGGCAATACCGATGGTTGTCTCGTCCCGATTTGGATCTGCTAAAGCTGTGGCTATATTAGCCAGTGCATCAGCTTGAGCATTTTGTGATCTTGGGACATAAGAAAATGTCGGTTCTGAAGGGAATTCCGACATTAACTCTCTGACGTAATCATACAAAGGGATTAATTCTTCTTTTCTGATGGCATAATCCCTGTTGACTTGTTTGATTACCAGGTCTGAATCACCTTTCACCTTTAAGTGATTCACTTGTGCTTGAAGCGCTAACTCCAAGCCTGCAATGAGAGCTTGGTATTCAGCTTCATTATTGGTACCACCCTCCCATAACAAAAAGGAATAAGGTAACACTGCCTTATCTGGAGAAATGAGCACAATTCCTAAACCAACTTTGTTGAATTTAGGATTTTCCATTTTCTTCCCTGTTGGACTTCTAGAAGCACCATCAAAATACATTTCCCATGTTTGAGGACTCTCTTGAATAGAGAAAACTTCCTCATCAGGGAGTTCGATATCTGAATACGTGTCTTCCACTGAAGGATGTTCAGCCAGGAAATCAGCCAGAGCTTGGCCCTTAATTTCCTTTTGAGACACATACTGGATGTCGAACTGCTGTAGAATAACCGCCCACCTTGCCAAACATCCTGTAAGCATTGGACGACTAAGGATGAATTTGAGTGGATTATTACGAGATACCAATTGGACCTCGTGATGTTGCAGGTAGTGTCTCAGTTTCTGAACTGCAAAGATTAATGCTAGGCAGCATTTTTCAATACTTGAATATCGGGTTTCTGCTTCAAGCATAGTTCTACTGAGATAGTAGAGACTATTTTCATTCCTAGCATCATTCTTTTGAGCGAGAAAGGCACCCAATGACCGCTCTAAAGCTGTCACATAGAGGATAAGAGGCCTACCCTCAACAGGTGGCATGAGTACTGGTGGACTCAAGAGGTATTTCTTGAGAACATAAAATGCTTCTTGACATTCTTCAGTCCACTGGTAAGTGACTCCTTTCTTCAATAATTTGGTAAATGGTAAACTTTTGCCTGCCAAATTGGCGATGAAACGCCGAATATAGGCTAAGTGTCCTTGAAGTCCTCTTAATTCTTTCAAATTCTGAGGAGGTGACATACCAAGGATTGATTTGGTCTTTTCAGGATCGACTTCAATACCACGATGGCGTACAACAAAGCCGAGGAATTTTCCTGAGGTTACCCCAAAAGCACATTTTAAGGGGTTCATCTTCAAATTATGTTGTCGAAGCTTGTGGAATACGACTTCCAAATCAGCCAAGTGATCAAAATGTTGTTTGGATTTAACCACCAGATCATCTACATATCATTCAACAAATTTCCCTAGAAAAGGTTTGAAGATACGATGCATGGCGCGTTGATATGTTGCACCTGCATTCTTTAAACCAAAGGGCATCACCCGGTAACAAAACACACCTTGAGGAGCTCTGAAGGCTGTATATTCCTCATCTTCTGGGGCCATTCAGATCTGATTATATCCAGAATATCCATCCATGAAAGAAAGTACTTCATAGCCAGCCGTCGCATCAATTAAGAGTTCTGTAATCGGAACTGGGAAATCATCTTTAGGACAATACCGATTAAGATCTCTGAAATCGATGCAAACCCTAATTTGTCCGTTCTTCTTCTTTACAGGGACAATATTAGCCAACCACTTTGGATATTGAACTTCTCTGAAGAAGTTATCTTTTATAAGCTTATCCACTTCAGCCTCAATTTTGGAAGCATAGGTTGGGTGTGTTCTTCTCGCGGCTTGCTTGAATCCTCGATGTTCTTTTGGAAAACCCAAATGATGGGTGGCAACATCTGGATCAAGGCCAGGCATCTCTGTATAATTCCAAGCAAAAATATCTTTATTTTTCTTTAGAAAAGAAATATACATCTCTTGTTCTTCAAGGGTCATGGCCGCACTAATTAAAGTGGGGCGTGGATCTTTCTCTGTACCCAGATTTACTTCTCTGAGTTCATCTATAGTGGTAGAGATACCCTCTTCAAATGCTGGAGGAGCATCTCTAAGATCTTCCTCTTCCTCTTGGTCATGTGTTATCTCTTCCGTTTCTACTTTCAAAGTAGATGAGAAAATGAAATTCTCATGATCATAAGGGATGTCAAAATTTTCACATTTTGAAGAAGAAGCTTCCATTTCCGACCCTATTGATGAAAAAGGGTCTTCTTTGGGAAATAAAGAGGAGATGATGGATTGAGAATCGACATCAATATTCACCTCTGGTGTTGCTATAACTTCTTCTGGCCTGATTAACGAAGTATAGACTTGTTGGATTTCAGAAGATGAAATGAAAATATCACCACTTATGATTTCATCATTGCTTGGTAAGTTACCAATTTCTCCCATGTTGTCTGGCTCGATTGCCGTAATTGACATTATGGATCTTTCCATAAGAGTATTTTGATTTGGGCCTATTTTGTCAATTTGACTGATAGGTAACACATAATCTGTACTCACATGTGAAAATGGATTTATTGGAATTTTTTCCAAACCATATGGAGCATTAACTTTGGTAATTTCCTTCATTGTAGATTTCTCTCTTCCCTTCATGTGATAAAATTCCGCCTCAATGTATTGAGACTCACATGTCTTGAACGGGGCCTTATCACCATACAATGTTCCAACTTGACCATCGAAACAATATTTGAGACATTGATGGTATGATGACGGAATAGCTGCATGCTGATGTAGCCAGGGTCTTCCAAGCAAGATATTGAAAGCTGAGTCTTGATCAACAATCATGAAATCCGAATTGGAAACAAGATCTCCAAACTGAGTTCTGAGCGTAACTTCTCCCAGTGGTTCTTGTTCATTTTTATCATATCCTTGCAACATCATGGTAGAAGGAGATAAATCAGATTCCGTGAGGCCCAATCGATGAAGTGTGCGAATGGGCATGAGGTTGACTCCTGAACCATTGTCAATAAAAGCTCTTCGAACATCTATACCATTGACTTTTCCAGATAAGTACAAAGGTTTTATGTGCCAATGCACAACATCATCTTCATCTTTATCAGTAAAAGATATCACTGCATGGCATTCTGCAGGATTATTCTCTATGTGATAAATTTCAGCTGCAGCAATTTCAGCTTCAAACTCCTGAGGACTTGACAAAGCTTCGATGAGTGCTTCCCGAAGATCTCTTGATAGATTCAAAGCATCTAAAATTGATAATTTGTCTTGGAATCAGATGCTTTGGAAGCTGATGCATCTTGTATTGAAGTTGGCAACATCTTTGGTTTTGGAAAATTAGACTGATTAGATCCATTTACTTGCTGAGATAAAGAAGATGGAACCTTTAATCGGTCTTCCAAAATAACTGTGCCGAAGCTGAGTTTGCCATTGGCAGAAAAACCTGCTTGTTCTTTTTGAGCTCGTTGAAGGGCTCTACCACGAGTTTCTGCTGCATATACAGTGCTAGTAGGGGTAGAATTAGAGTAGTGGCTTCGGAAAGATCCACGTCTTCCCCTATATCCTGAACCTCTAGAACTTCCTCGGGTTCCCTTATTTGATATAGGGAATTCAGGCTCATCAAGACTGGAATATGAATCTGTTAATTGAATCATATTAACAGAACCAAAGATTAAATCTTCGTCTGATAAAGACTCTGCCTGGTTAGTCTGTTTAGGCTGTGCCGTTTGGTGGGACGGTGCCCGTGGCTTTGAAGTAGATGGCATGAAATCTGCCAGAGTCAAAGACAATTTAGGCTTTGATGCATACTCATCTTCTCCTGATTCCTCTTTCTTCTTTGAATTGTGCTGCCCTTTTGAGGATTTGTCTTTTGATGGAGGCTTTACTGCAGCTTTTGTAGGATACACAATTGGCTTCTTCAATTGTGTTCGCAAAATGGAATGGGTCCGATTGATTGTCTTTCTGACCATCCAATAATCATATTTTTTCGCAGTTTTGCTTTTGACTTCCTGCTACTCGCCTCCTTCCTCTGGATCTGTAGCGGTAATACACGCTATATGAGCTGAAGAACCCTCCAATTTGACTTGTCCCAAGTCGACCATCTTTTGTAGGAGGTCTTTAAAGACAAAACACTCCTGGATGGGATGCCCCAACATTTGATGAAAGGGACAATAATTGGGACGGTCTTCATCTCCTTCCGTGTTTGGTCTCTTCGACACTGGTAATTGAACCAAATTATTTTCCAGAGCTGAAATGAAGTAACCAGGAACTTGCTCACTTCGGAAAGAGTATGTTTTACTCTTCATATCCTCAAATTGTTTTCTTCGTTGATCTTTTTGATCATTTGGACGAAACAGCCTTTGTTGTTGGCGTTCAGGAGGTGGAGCCCTTCGAGAAGATGAAGGTTTTGAAGTAGAAATAGGTACAGGTGCCTGTTTAAGCATAACTGTAGCAGTTTCTGCTTTACCCATTCTTCTTCCTGGAGCTGATGGAATTACACGAGATTTAACCTTAGCCTGTATAAGGGAATCTTCAATCTGTTGAGCGATTGAAGTAAGGTCTCGAAACCCTCCTGTGTATTTCACAGGGATCAATGGCGTGCGTAATTTGTCACGCAAATTTGCCACACAGATTGGTAACAATTCCTCCTGAGGGAGTGATAAACTCAAGGAATACGTTAATCCCTTCCAATGAGAAATGAAATCAGAGACTCTTTCATTCTCCCTTTGCTTGCAGTTTGTAAGATAGAAAACTGTTGTTTTTGGCAGAGTTGAGCTAAAATGAAGAAGGAATTTTTGACGAAGATCCTCCCATCCAATGACTGACCGGGATTTCAAGCTTGTATACCAGACAAAAGCTGGTCCTTGCAAGGTTCGCACGAAGCATCTGAGTTTCACTGCTTCTTGCTGCTCTGGAGTTCCCATCATAGGATCACAACAAGACACGTAATGCGTCAAATGTTGTTCAGGGTCGCCTGATCCATTGAAAGTAGGGAAAATAGGGTTTCCAAAACTGGATGGAGGAGAAATTGAATCTACCCATTCAGGGTAAACTTTCTTTTCAGGTTGAACTTGCGCCCGTTTCCCTTCCATGGTTTCTAACCGAGCTGTTAATGACTCAATAGTAGTTATTAACTTTTGAGAAACATCAGGTTGAACTTGGTTTTGGGTAGGTGCAATGAATGAAGCTTGGACAGACGTGGTGGTTGGTGCTGCAACTGATGGTAGTGCTGCCAACCATTGTTGCATTTGACCCATAGGATTAGACCTCTGTGGGTGTACTGACAAAGGAGGATATTCTTGATCCATCTCAGTAGTTACAACAAATTCCTTCGGCTGTCAGACTTCAGCATTCTTAAGAAGAAGACTATTCTGAAGTAGTTCTGCATTCAACCTTCTTAATTCTTTCATTTCTTCCTCCTGTTGTGCAAACCTTTGCTCTAATGAGAGCGATTGACCTCCTTCAGAGGAAGGGTGAGAAGTAACCTGATTCTTTCCTCTCCCCTTATTGGATCCTTTTCGGAGAGGGGGAAGTGGGTTACTTGAAGGAATACCCAGATTTTGGGTAAGCCTTTGATTACGTGTGCGCACACCTTCTTCATTTAGGTCTGTGTGCGCAACTTCTTGAGCAGGAACCTCTTCGTCTGATCCCTCTGATTGAGCCTCATCTAGTGAATCAGCAGCAACGGCATTGATGACATTAATGGATGCATATTGCATGGAATCCTTTCTATCATCATTTCTGTGATATTGTCTCCTTCCATGTCCATGACGAGACATGGCATTCCGTTGACTTGATCCCTCAGGAACTTCTTGGAGAACCGTCACTTGGAGAGAATCTCCTGACAGCTTGGCTCTTCGTTCCTCTTGAGGCTTATTCCCTAATCGAGAGAATACTGACTTTCTCTGAGGGAGGGATTGAATATTTGAAAAAGTCCCCAGTCCGGTGGACTGGGGATGTTCCTGCTGCTTCCTCTCAACTCCTCGAATCCCATTCGTTGACTCTGAGGGTTGGGTTAGAGAAGTCCCCAGTCTGGCAAGCTGGGGTGTCTCTTGACATGCTATGTCTGAGATCTTCTTGAAATCTCTCTTGATCTTGCGAATCTTAGTTCGGAAATTAGCTGGATGCATTAACCTGTATCCACTTTTATCACCTGGTTCAACAGACCGTTGGATGATTTCCGAAACTTCTGTCATTTGATGACGTGTTTTCTCCAGACGAGAGGCTTGTGCAATTTTCTCGCCTGCTTGATGTAGGAGCAATTCAACAACCTGTTCTCTATATACTTGATTTTGAGAGGAACTAGTTGAAGCTTGATCTCGAGCAAGATTTTGATTATGAACAAAGCCCATTGACTGTGGCCGGCCATGGGCAATAACATTGCATGAGACCATTTTCGGCGGGCTTTGCTGACCGGAAAGCACTGTGAAATGTAGTGCTCCGTGAACACCCCATCCTCTGATATGAACATTAGATGGAGAATTGGAAATTAACTGACGCAATCTTCTTAGTGCGCCAAGGCATGAACGTTGAAGGGTTCTCTGTTGCTTTTCAGCCTTCGGATACCGAGAGACTGATAGAGATGCCAAATCAATCTGGCGTTGTAACCCTTCTATTATCTTAAGATGATTTTCATATTCATCGTAAGATAATACCTTCTTCTTTAATTGACAAAGAGTTTTCCATATGTTGAGACGAATATCATGGATTCCATCATCCGTCAACATCTTTGGAATGTCGTACTGGGAATCAGCCAAAGGCCAAAACATGACTGGTACTTCACCTTTTGCCAGTTTTTTCCTCATGTTCAGCATTTCCTCTTTATCATTAAATGAAGATTCTTCTACCTGTTTGGACCAGAGTTGGTGTTTCCTTGTTGCTTCATCGGATTCAACAAGATTGGTAGAGAAATCACTATTCATGCTGGAAGATGAATGACCCAGGGAAGGTTCGAAGAATAACCTGAACCCCAGGCTATCTTCTGATGGAGAAAGATTTTCACCTACCGATAGTAAAGCATCAGACATGACTGGTTTTACGTTTGCAAGTGCCTCGAGATAGGAGGGCTTTCTCATCACTACATTGCCTTCTGAAGAATTTTCGAGACAACGTGAATCTCTACTGCGGAGAGGACTTTCGCAGCGAAGTTCATCATCATGAGGAGGACCATCATGATGGGTTACAGCAAAAGATGAGATCTCTTGCTCCTTGGTCTTCTGACCACACAGAGGGTTCCTGTGGCTCTCATCTGAAGAAGAAACTTCAAGATTGACCGAATTTTCATGAAGCAAGTTTTCATGAGGAAGTGTCTGTTGAAGACCTTCAGAATTAATGTTCCCGTTATTGGGAACTGAGGGAGTAGAATCTTGAATTCCGACAGATAAATGTCTGAGGGCTTCAAGAACTCCAGCATCGAGCAAGGCCTTGTTGCAGATTGGCCTTTGATCTTTTGACTGTGCTGGGCGGATCTTTTTCTTAGATGCCTTCTTACTCGCTTTAGAAACCACTTGATGACGAAAGTGATTGCTCTGAGCAGGTGTATGTGCCTGATCAGGAAAGATGGTCAGGTTAGGCTGACGATCATCACTCAAATCAGGTGTATGTGCCTGACTTGGTTGTCCATATGATATGGGGGAGTATGCCCCATAACCCTCTTGGACTGGAACAGATTTGTGTGTCTGTTCCGGAGTGAATTGTTGATGTGTCACTCCACTGCTAGGGATAGATTTATGTGTCTGTCCCTGAGATGATGCTGAAGATGTTATGATATCCTGGCAAGCATCCAGAATATGAGCAGGAATTTGCTTCTGCTCTTTCACCATTGACAAAATATGCTTGGTGACTTCAGCCGCCGGAACAGGGATATACGTCCATTCCGGGCTTGGAGTAGGTGTATGTGCCTTCTCCTGTCCTCCTTTTCCTGTCAGTGAATCCTGACAGTACTCAAGTGTGGAGGCAGAGAGTTTAGTCTGCCTCCTGTTTGTCGTCGGGGCTTTCCGACTGACTTCTCTGTGCGCTACCAAGCGAGACTGTTGGTAGGGTTGATTAGTATTAGCAGGTGTATGTGCCTGCTGATTACACTTCGCCAAACGCGGTTGACGAGATCCACCATATGTAGTCAGACGAGTCTGCTGACTAACTGGTGATGTATAAGCAGGTGTATGTTCCTGCCTATGGTACTCCGCCGGAATTGCCTGGCGGGATCGGCTTGATGCTGCCAGACGAGTCTGCTGGACAGCTGAATTAAAACGGGCAGGTGTGTGTGCCTGCTCGTTGTTTGCCACCAAGTTAGGTTGGTGGACTTCTCCGGAGATGGCAGGGATGACAACCTGCCTATTGTTAACCGGATTCCGTCTCTGGCGGTTCATCTTGCCTACTCGGGTTCGAGGAGCCTGAGCTGAATGCCTGGAGTCGGTACCCTCATCATGTTGAGGGCGCACTACCGCACGAGTCTGGCGGCAATTGTTGATGGGAGCCCTCGGGAAGGACTCCTGTATTTTTGAATTAAGGCCCCGAGGGACCTGATCATTCACTTCCTCGGAGTAAGGGAGTGAATGGAAATTGCGTTCCGGGGATAACGACCCGAAACGGTTGGAGACGGTAGTCAGCACCGCCTGCTTCTTGATTGCTGGCCACCGTTGTCCGGACGACCAGGTAGAGTTGTTAACTTGGAGGGCTTGACGAGCGTCCTCCAGAGTTGGGATAGTACCGTTGCGACGGTACTCCTTAACCAGTGCATTAGAAACACAGCGTTGAAGACGCTGAGTTGGTGATGTCATCCTCAGAGCGGATGACGTTCCAGTAGGAGTAGCAGCATTGGTTTTCACAGCATCAGACCTTACAGTAGAGGTGTTCACAGCAGCAGTATTCACAGGGGTGAATTTAAGGAAAGCCATTTTTGCAGAAGATCTTGAGAAAAGAGTGCCTTTTCCATGTAACAGACATAATCAAGATGAATCCGGCTACTGCATATTTTGGATGATCATATGTCAATGATTGCCTTGTTGGCCCAAGGGGCCTAACAGATAAGAAGAACATCACTTTAACTTGGTTAAGGATTCACGTCGGGTTCACCATTTTTGTTTCGCACGGAATCCAGGGATGACCGCCTGGACGGGAGATTCAAATGTTCCGATCGGTTTCTAACGGGTTTGTTCGTAGAACCGGAAACATCCAATTATTCCACATCCGTCTGGACCTACTTTCCAAAGGCAGGCGCTCATTAGTTTGTGGACTAATGAGGCTTAGGAATTTGCATTGGTCGAGAGGATGGGAGGTCGGACTCATCACACCTTTTTGAGGGGAATTATTGTCTACTCCGGGACTCTCTTTATAGATTTCAGTTAAGTTCGTGAATCCTTATTACATTACCAAGTATAAAATGAGCTTTCCTTTAGTTTTAACAATCAATGATTAAATATGCAAGAAATTTAGAGAATCTTTTATATGTATTCGAGGTTCTTCATCAATATAGAATCATCTATATTAGTTTAGAGATTCTTGGTCAATGGTATCCTTCAAAACATTTATATAAAAGTCTCTTGGTCATTTTGATGACCAGGCTGGTTTTAAAGCCACTCAGTGGGGCACTTGAAGTTTATCGTCATTCAGAAGGACATAGATTATTTCAAAGTTGGGATCGAACCCATAAATGGGCTACCTACGTATCCTTTGTTTTGGAAAAGGAATCAGAACCCACATAGTTCGAGAAATGGAGTATGATGTTTATGATTGATGGCTCAAAGATGAATGTCATAATTACTTTTACACTCTAAGCTCACGTGAGTCATGCTCGGTGTGAGAAACAAGAGGTATTGGTAAAATTTAGACAATTGTGCCATGAAAGATGCAATCATAAGAATTTGTTTGGGGCTTATGTATGGATGACTGCCCAGACGGATGAAGGTTTAGGATTTACTTTTAGGGAGAAAATCCATGAACAGGGTCCATAAAGTTATATGTGCTTCATGGAGATTTGAATACTCTAATTTTGGGGCTTACTCCTAAGGAGGATGCCCAAGTTAGGAGGGGACATATGATTGGGTTTTACTCCTGAAAAGGAAACCCAAATCAAAGGTAAATTATGACTGGTTAAGAGAAATTTAAGGGGACTTGGGGCTTACTCCTAAAAAGGAAGCCCAAGATTATGACTGGGACTTACTCCTAAAAAGGAGGCCCAGGTTATGACTGAGTCTTATTCCTGAAAGGGAGACCCAGGTTAGGGGACTTGGGGCTTACTCTTGAAAAGGAAGCCCAAGATTATGACTGGGACTTACTCCTAAAAAGGAGGCCCAGGTTAAGGATTCTCTCATCTTAAAGGATGAGGTTGAATGAATGAACTCTCAATCTTTGGTGACATAAAGATGTTTAAATCACTAGGTTTTGAGAGATATTTCACAGAATTCCTTTCAGACAAGGATGTCAAATCAAGAAATCATGCCATAAATGGCTTTGAAGAGTATCTTGAAGACTGAATCTTGAATAGGAAAGGTGAAATGGCTTAAGAGGGGTAAAATGGACAAGATGGGCACCCAAAAAGATAGGGGCGCGCAAGTATTAAAAGTCGTGCAAGTCCTGTGGCGGTGCGCAATTATTGGTCGCGGCGCGCAAGTATTGGTCGCACAAGTATACTGGCGCGACATGAGGGGTACTTGCGCGATTTTCAACCAGTATTGAAATGCTTGAGCGACTCTTTATTAAACCCTTTACAATCCTCTTGAGGTTCTTCCAGAGAAGGGACGCGCAAGTTATATTGAAGGAATTAAGTCGTCGCGCAAGTGTTTGATAAGTTTCAACACTTAGGCCTTCCTTCTTCCCTTTAGATCTTCCATTCTAGGTAAGAAATTACCTTAGAAGTGTTCTGGAAGCTTTAAGAAGAGACTTGGGCGTCGGGAGTTTCAATCCGAGTTTCCGAAAAAAGATCCTCTCGAATGGGGGGCCCACAGGGTCTATTTATAGGCGAAAGAAGGCCCTGGGCGGTTACCGAGTGGTTATCACTTAGGTCGCGCAAGTCACTTGCACGACCACTAGGCGTCGTGCAAGTACTTGCACGACCACTAGGAGGCGCGCAAGTGTACTTGCGCGACCATGAGGGAACTTGCGCGGCCTATGGGCAATGTTCTCCTTGTTCATCCCTTTGTCGATTTTTGATATTTCTTCAAAGGATGAATCACATTGAGCTCAGATATTCCCCTTTTCCGATCTTTAGATTCTGTGACGAAAGGAGCGTCAACAGTGGTTCCATTATTTAAAAAATTATTCTTATGGAATTAAACCCCTATGATAGGTTAAGGTGTTGATTCAATCTCTTGAGTCACTTCCTCGCCAATATTTACAAATAATAAATAGTATCACCACATATAAACTTTTTCAAGATTAGGCCTCAATGTGAGAGCTTATTCCTTTTCATGATCAACCTCTTATTGGACCATGTATTATTTCATCACTATAATTTATAGTGATTAAAAATGACCAAAATCATCACATAAGGTTCAAGTAGGTTTTATCCACTTCTCTCTATGGGTAGGATTCATCAAGTTCCCACTATAATATATATGGTTTTATTTAGACTAGAACCACTAGTAGATTAGAATTTCTTCTTAGCCCTTATGTTTCAATCAGATCTTTAAATAATCACTGTATTCTTCAATACCAAAGGGTGGATCTTCTTAAGTAAAGACTTTTACTACCATATGATAATGATGAAATAGTATAAAAACAATATTTTTCATCCTATCTCACTTTGATACAACATAGTATCATAGTATCTCTAAAAATTCTCAAACACGTTCATTTCTCATCCTCATAGAATAAATATTACAAAAACCATGTGTGATAATGTTCCTAGTAGACTCAGATAATAACTACTCATTTAAAATCATTCAAAAACAAAAAATAAATCTTTATTTAAATCCTTGATACTCTAGATAAATTCCATGCGATATATAAATCATCACATTATTATCATTATGCTTTTGTATTAAATCCATGTTGTTAAATAATTCCTCATTGTTTTAGGATTTATAACTCCACATAACTCATTATATTTAAACTCAAAATATTCATGATATTCTATGAAACAATTATGTATGTATCTACTTTATTATATTATCCTTAATTTATGCTACATCAGCTTACATTTTGTATTTATTTAAACCAAACATACATTGAAAAACATTTGATTCTTAATTCATTTTGGTTTACTCTCTTAGAAGTGTGTATCAATTACCTCATTCATGATACTCAGTCTTCTTATATTCACACATGAGGTGTCTCAATAAATTTTTGAGCTTTACTTGATCATAGAACCTACTACATGTGATATATAATGTTAAACCGAGTCTTAGAAAGGCTTGTTGAAGGACCGAGATTCACTTTAATGGAATTTACATATAAAAGCCTTTAGTAAACTAAGGAAAAAATAATAAATGCTTGAGCATTAGTAATGGAGGTTATCTTTGGTCGGTTTCATCCTCTATTTTTTTCAATCACTAATGTTCTGTGTTCTCATGGTATGATAAACTCAAGTGGTCAATCATTCAACTATAAAGAACTCAAGGTCAATCCACCAATCATGTCACATATCTTATAACTCATGGTAGGTCAGGAGATCATGTGGTATCTCATATCATGGTAGGTCATGGGAAACTCATATACTTGATTCATATGGTGGTGGGTTAGTTGATCATGTTATACCTTTATCTACTATGCTTGTGTATGTATTCGATGACATTCCTTCATGCGGTATCTTGGAAATATCACTATAGCACGTGGTAGATACTGGACTTATTATGGTAGGTCAATAAATCATGTTTAAGTTTATAAGAATGTGGTTAGTTGGGAATTCATCATGTGGTGGGTCTCAGTGCTTACGGTTAATTGAATTCATGCCTTGTAGTAGGTTGAGATTTGCGCATACAGTCAATCACCCAAATAATGCTATAGGTTGAGTATTTTGTATGATAGCAATCTTGATGAGGAAGACAAGACACATAGAATATTTCCATTTATCTGAACTTATTTACTTAATTTAAAAACATGGATAAATTGGTCTCCCCTTAAGTTATCCCACATCAATATTCTAGTAGAATATAGGTCGCTTGATATTATTTGATCTTTCATTAGTCACTCAACCATGGCATTGGGGTCGGCTACCATGCACACTCAAAAACACTCTGATCATGGGCCATGCCTCCACACACTAACCCATGGTCACTCTTTTATGCACGCCTCCATGTACCCATATATTTTCTATACATTCCCACCACCCACCCCATGCATAGTCTATACTTCATGCTCCTCTTAGTCAATCTTAGATGGGTTTGGACTTTGAACTAGTAAGTTTTCCCTTCTATTTGGATGGATAACTTAGGATAACTAGGTTTATAGTTGGGAAAAACATTCTATAAAAACCCCATTTCAACACTTTTAAAAATATAAGTGTATTTTCATAGGTGGACTCACAATATTCTTCAATACTCCCTCTTCAATAAAGAGAACTTCTTCAATAAAGGGTACTTCAATATCCCCATTTGAATTTTTTTTCAACCCATGAAACTCTTTGACATCATTTTTTCTCATTAAAGAGATTCTAAAGCACATAATTTTTTGAAATACAAACATCCTAACACCACACTTTAGGTTAGAGTATTTTTTTTAAGAGATTTCTATCTTTTGGTGACAATAAACATTTTATCCAACTAAGAAATTATTTTCCCCTTAATCAATGAACCCACTTCTTCAAATACCCACCCCCCCACACACACACACACAATAAACATGATAACTATATGATAATAGATAAGTAAATAAAGGCAAAGAGTTATACACCTTCTATCCCCTTTTTACAAAATAAACCATGGCTTAGTGGGGGTATCTATTAAATCTTTTTAATGATGTGGGAAGGGATAAACACCTATTTTCAGCCTCAATATCTCAAATATTCCCTTATGGATAGCCTTAGTGAAGATATCTACCAATTGATATTATTTTGGAATAAATTCCAACCTTATGTCTCCATTTTACACTTTATCTATGATGAAGTAAAATTTGATATCAATATTCTTAGACCGTGAGTGTTTCATGGGATTTTTAGAAAGGTAAATAACACTCTAATTATCATAGTTAATTTTGAGATGTTTCTCAAATTTTAACTTTAAATTATAAAATTAATCATTTATCCAAATCATTTGAGATCGGACACTTGTTTCAAAAACATATTCTACTTCAAAAGTAGTCATTATGATTGGGTTCTATTTCTTGTATTTCCAACTCACACAAATGTATCCCAAGAGTAAAATTCCACCTGTATTGGACCTTCTATCATTATAGTCACCTACCTAATCAACATCTATAAACTTAGACATATTTAAGTTGTTTACCTTCTTGTAATGTATTCCATATATCATAGTCTATTTGATATATCTAATATATCTTTTAAAATCAATAATATGTGACTCCTTTAGGTCACTCTAATATCTAGCACAAAGACTCACCGTATAAAAAAATATATAGTCTAGATGCTATGAGATAATTTATACTACCAATCAGTCTTATGAACTCTATTTGATTAAAACTATTACCATTAACATCCCTAGATAATTTCATTCCCACTTGAATGGGTGTAGATATTTTCTTTGACTACTCCATTTTAAAATTATTCAGTAACTCTTTATAATACTTCTACTGGGATAAAAAAATAACATTTTATTTTTTCCCATCACTTGTAATACCAAAAAGTATCTTATCTCATAGATAATGGACATCAAAAATTGTTTCTTCATCTTATTTTTAAATCAGTTAAAATAATTCTCATAATCTCCTAAAAATATGTTATCATTGATATACACAATTACAACAATTGTACATGTCTTCATTTCTTCTATATATAGGTCATTTTCCACTTTTCCTTTAAAGAATTTAATCTCCTTTAAATAGTTTTCCAATATTTAATACTAGTGTAACAACTAGGCCCCATTGATATCATAGAAACCCTTCCTTTTTAATATGGTCATAGGTTCAGGGATTTCTAAGCACCACCCATTACGCTACAAACACATTTTGTCCCCTACTTAGGTCCCACCCACATACTCGAACAGTTCATTTGACTAATGATTTTCCCAAGTGTCCAGTAAATATTATTTCAGTGTACTTTTTCCTCACTCACACACACCCTGATAAAATTCCCAAGTGGTCACCCATCCTGGAATTACTTTAAGATAAGCTCGCTTAACTATAGAGTTCTAATCAGTTAGTCTCTAGAAAATACAGGTACACATTTTTGACATGGGTAGTAACATTTAGCCTTTTAACCCTTTAACAATCCGGGGTCTTTCATTATCTCTCGCCCCCTATATACCATAAGGTCCTCATTCTAGACCCTACATTTCAACCCAAGCAATGTAACTTTACTTCTTTTGTGTACCCCTTTAATTCCACTGTAATAACTAGGATTTACTGATTGCATATTAAACCCACATTTTTATTATAGTGGTTGGGTCCTTACCCTCTATGAGCCCCTAGTTTCCCCAAAAACATGTGTTTTCCCCTCCCTAGGGCCCACCCACATGCGTGAACGGGTCATCAAAAAAATAAAAAACCTCATATTCTAACACATTTCTTTCATTGTTATTTTTTATAACTCACACACAACTTGAGAAACTTCCCAGGAGGTCACCTATCCTGACACTACTCCAAGCTGATATCACTTAACTATGGAGCTATAATATGGTAGGATTCCAAATAGAAAAATTCAACTTGTTTACATTGGTAATAACATTTATCCTTTAAACCCTTTAACATTATTTGGTATTCCAATCTTCCCTTTAAGCCTATTTTCAATCCATATAGAGAATTATTTAATTTGAACACTTTTTTCCCATCATTATCAAGAAAAAGACATTGGGATTATCAATGTAAACCTCTTCCTCAATTTCAACATTTATAAAGTTGTATTTTAAATCCATTTTTAAAAAACTATACTACCTATAAGATGAAATAGAAATGAATATTTGTATAGCTTCCAACCTTGAAACTAGTATGAAGGTTTCCTTAAAATAAAATCCTTTTACTTGAGAGTATCCTTTTCATATAAGTCTATATTTTTTCCTAAAAACATTTCCCCAATTATTTAACTTCTTCCTAAAAACACACTTAATACCAATGAAATTTTTATCATCAAGTCTTGGAACAATATCCTATGTATAATTATTTTCAATCTAACTTAGTTGTTAATTCACAAAAACAATATATTCTTTGTGTTTAAAATAATATTTCACTAAATGTTGTTTAACTTGATACTTGAGTGATGTCTGATTTATGAACTTTGATATTCTACTAATTTATTCTATTGTAGGATCATCACATATTATTTTTCATCTGGTCTACATACGTGTATTCTATTATCCAATGATATTCCTTATCTCCACATTTTTATTTAACCTCTAAAACTTTTGATTTTTATTCAAAAAATACTCTTATTCGCCATTAGTTTTAACTTATTCATCAAATTTTTCCCATGGTTCAACCTCAACCTATTTTTCTCTATCCTATCTAGGAATATTCTCATTAGATCCATCACTTTCTTCAAATCCTATTATATCTACAACAATGATTATGAGTTGGTTTTCAATAATAATGACATCATAACAATCAATAATATTGTAAAGTCTCTTGTTCTAGAATTTATAAGCTTTCAAATTAGATAGGTACCGAATAAAGATACCTTCTTTATCTTTCTCATTGAATTTATACAGGCTTGAGTCTTTAATTTTAATGATTCAATAATTTCAAAATACATTGAAGTAACTCATAGTTGTATTTTTTTATACCACATCACATATGATGTTTTATTTTAGTTGTTTCTTATAAATCATCAATTTTAGAAATGTGTGGAGGTGCAAAAATCTTCTCTCCAAAAGAGTTTTGATATTTCAAACTCTATAAGCATAATTCTCCCAATCTTCAAAATGGTTCTACCCATTCTCTCCATAACCTCATTCTATTGAGGTGTGTACGGGTTGTTTTATTGATATTTTATACCATAATTATTGATTCAATACTCAAAATCATTGTTAGTATAATCCTTCCCATTATAAGTTCTCAACCTCTTTATTTGAATTCCAAGTTCTCTTTTAACTTCCCTTTTATAAATCTTGAACATATACATGACCTATGACTTGAGCATCTTAAATAAAAATTTTATCATTATTGTATAGTTATCGATGAATATAATATATTACAAGTCATATTTTGAATATTTGTATCCCATAAGTCCAAAAAATCTGAGTTTACTAATTCCAAAGGTATTTTTTATTGTTTCTCCACTATTTTGTGTCTTCCTTTGACCATTTTTTCTTTTTTGAAATTTTTACTTTCCTTCTTCAGTCTATAATTCCTTTCAAGATAGAATTCAAGTTCTATATTCAAAATGTAGATCATATAACATTTATACACTTTATCTTCTAAACCATTGGAACTATATTATTTTATTTTCAACATGTTCCATAAATCTAGTTTCATTTCTATCATATCCATCTTCTGAATCATCACTTAGATAAGAGTTTCCTTCTTCCTATTTACTCATAATGCTTTTATTTTTTCATTCTAATTGTTTTGTTTTTTATTTTATTATATTTATTATAACATTTATTATATTTAACTATTGATCTCTATTTTGGTTTCTCTTCTACATCTTCGTCATCTAACTCTATATCCTTCTTATTCTTAGGAAAATCTGTAGCAAAATTCCTAATTCCTCCACATCTAAAACACTTAAATGGAAGTTTTCCTTTATATTTTCCTTTACCCATTTTAAAATTTTAATATTTTAGAACTATGGTTTTATTATAATTCACATCACTCTCATCAACTTTATTTGGATCACATAGGATCTCAAATAGTTCTTCCTCCTTGATCTTCTATTTTTTCAAGGATTTGAAAACAATTTATTATTAAACATTTTTCTTGAAAATTGCAGCCCTTCTAATCACATAATTTAGGTGGGTGTTTTGTAGTTCATCAAGAGATATTTTATGAATTTATTCCAAGGATAATATATTTGGTTCAAATATATCTATTACATTTCTCATTAATTTTTTGACCACAGTTGAATCATTAATATTTTCTTTGAAGAATTTTATATGACTATATATCTCATTTACCCTAGTAAAATAGTCATCAACATTCTCATATTCACCCATTTTTATGTCTTCAAATTTAACCTCATAGATTTTCAACTTAGAATTTTTATCATTATGTTTACCTTATTTATATTCTCAAGATTATCCCATATTTCATTGGTTGAATATATCCCTATCACCTTGTTATATACATTTTCAGATAAAGATGATACTATTTTATTTTTTTCTATCAATATTAATATTCTTATTTTATAAAAATATCATAGCACAATCTATTTCAATAGATAGATAACCCATAATGACAACATAAATTTAATTACTTGTGGTAGAAGGAATGGTTGAATTTTATTATTTCACTAATGAAAGTTCTTTCTATTGAAAAAATTAACACAAATATTATTCATAGAATTATGATTCTCCATTATGCACCTTGGATGAGTAGAATATCAGGAGAACCTGGTTTTTTATGATACCACTTGAATATCCCTAGTTAAATATGAAACAACTGAGAGGTGTATGAATCAATGGTTCCAATATTTTAAAGATTCCTATTATGGAATTAAACCCCGGTGACATGTTAAGTTCATGATTCACTCTCTTGAGTCACTTAATCACTAGTATACACAAATAAGAAATGGTATCAGTGCACATGAACTTGTACAAGGTTCTTCCTCAATGAGAGAGCCTTCTCATTATCATGATAAATATTTTGTTATGCCATAGATTATTTTATCACTATAATTCAAAGTGATTAAAAATACCTACAATCAATATGTAAGGTTTCAGAAATTTTATCCACTTCTCTCAGTGGAAAGGTTTCATACACTTCCTATTATAATATTCATGGAATTATTTAGACTAGAAACAACAGTAAATCAATATTTTTTCCCATCCCTTGTATTTGAATCAGATATTTAGAAAATCACTAGATACTTCAACACAAAATGATGGATCTTCTTTGGGAAATACTTCGATTGCCAGATGGTAACAATGCAAAAATAGAAAATCAATATTCTTCAGCCTCTATCACTTTGATATAATATAATATCATAGACTCTCTAAAAACTAACAAACACTTTAATTTCTAATACCCATAAAAAATATTACACAAACTTTGTGTAATAATGTTCGTAGTATATTCAAATGGTAACCCGTCATTTAAACCCATTCAAAAACCCTAATTTAATCTTCTTTTAAATCCAGGTGATTTAGAATAAATTTAATGAAATATATAAATCATCGAATTCTAAAATCATGTTTCTTCTATATTAAATCCACACAATTAAATAATTACTCATTATTTCAAGATTTATAACTCCTCATAACTCATTTCATTTAAACTTCACGTATATATGATATTCCATGAAATATTTCTGGACATAGATTCTTCAATATATTCTACCGGATTTGTACTACATAAACTCACATGACTTATTAATTTAAACCACACTTTCATGGAATATAATGTGATTCTTATTTCATCTTGGTTTACATGCATGGAAGTTCTGATTGACTACCTCATCCATGATAATCATGCTTCTTACATTAATGTAAGATGTATCTCAACAAAATCATGATCCTAACTTGATCACATAACCCAAAACATGTGATATTTATCATTAAACTAGGTTTGTGAAAGGATCCATGAAAGTATCAAGCTTCACTTTCATGGTTTTACTATATTCAAGCCTTTAATAAATTGAGTGAAAAGACAAAAACACTCAAGATTCAGTGATGGAAGTTTCCTGTAGTTGATTTCATCCTTTATTTTTTCAATCACCCATATTCTCTATTATTATGGTAGGTTAAACTCATGTGTTTGAGAATTAAACCATGAAGAACTCATGGTCAATCCACCTACCTCATCACACATCTTAGGGTAACTTAGTGACAAATCATGGTAGGTCGAGATTTCATATGCCAGATCATCCCATGGTAGTTCATGCATAACTCATATAGTCAATTCATACCATGGTAGGTTAGTTGATTTTGAGTTAGCTTCATATATTGTGATTTTTTATGTGGTTGACGATAGCCCTTCATGTGGTATCTTTGAAATCTCGTGGTAGATTGTTGTAGATACTAGCCTTCCTACAATAGATTAGTAACTCATGTGGTAGCATGCAGGCATGTGGAGGGTGTTGAGTTCATTATGCGGTAGGTCATAGTGATTCTGGTGATCATGATCATTCCTTGAAGTAGGTTGATATTTGCGCATGTGGTCATTCATCCAAATCTTGTGTTAGGTTAATCAGTTTGTACACAGGTGTGCCTAAGGAGGAATATGGGACAAGTTTCATGTTTCTAGTCATCTCAACTTATTTTCATAATTTAAAACTCATATGAATAGTGGTTTCCAATTAACTAGTACCACATTTATTTTTTAGTGGGATGGAGGTCACTTGATATTATTTGATCCTGCATCAGTCACTTAGACATGGCACCAAGATTGGCTCTTGGACGCATTTTTGAACACTTTGATCATGGATCATGCCTCCACATGTTGACCTGCTATCACTCCTACATTTTCTCCTATATGAACCCATGCACATGCCATACAAGAACACCTACCTATTCCATATGCAAGCTATGCTCCAGGATCCTCCCATTCAGTATTTCCTAGGCTTGGCCATTGAGTTGGCCAATTGTCCCATATGAATAGTTGGCTATCTTGGGCAAACAAAGATGATACTTGGCTGTTTTTTGGAAAAGCCTCATTTCAATACTTGTAAAAATATATGTGTATTTATATAATAAACCTTACAGTATTTATCAATAATTCCTCTTAAACATGTCACTTTTCCAAGTGACATATATATTACTATACTCATCCATCTTCTTCTCTTGATGTATTCACTATTCCCTCTCTAATAATCATTGACACATGATATAGAATTTTAATAATAGATTATAAAAAATTGTTATATATACATTTAATACATGGTTTAAAACAAATACAATTTCTTCAAAAATGGTAACTTCATTAACAAAATAAATAATTATTTGTTACCTTGTGAATAAAAAAGAGATAAATAAATATTATATATTCACATAATTATTAGTTTCCTTGTGAATAAATATTTATTTAATATTAAAATCACATATAAATTCATTAAAATAATTATTAAACCACAATCCAGAAATAATATTTATTTAAATTTTTAAATTAAAATATAATTTAATTAATAATAAAGATACACTTAGTGTGTGGTCCTCTAGACCACTTTCTTAGTGGTATTATGAAAACTAACCTAAACTCCATGATTTAAAGCTAGAAAATCATCAAGTAAACCCTAGAGAATATAGTTAATGTCATAATGATAATAACCTCCTATAGACACTCTATGTGTAATATAACCCTTTTTCCATGATATCTCATTAAGTGGGTTTCATAATTCATGTCATCAACCTATACACTTGATTTATCTTTCTCTAACTTCCTGAATTGAGCACATCAAAATTACACCATAGACATGGATTTATAAAATACTTTTATTTTAGTCAAAGTAGAAAATAAATATACTTTCATTAAATTTAATGTAAAAATATTATATTGAACTATTCATTAATGTTATGTCACTTATGATATACTCAACATATCATACCTCACTGTGAAAATATATGGAATCCCGCCTTTTTATTACATAACTTTTCATTACATTTTACAAACAGATGATGTTTAAAGTCAAGTGTCTTGGAAATCAGGAACATAATACATGAAAACAACATAAAACATTCTTCTAAACCACTCGTAAGGCTTCATCATAGGTTCATACTATGTACAAATACTGAATCTCATATCCCAAAGACATACATCAAAAGAAAGGGTGAGCATAAGGTTCGGTAAGGAAAACAAGTGAAACAGTTGACATGTGATCTTGAGAAATATTAATAAGAACATGATAAAAGTCATAAAGGAATGAGAAATGGAAGAATAGTGATATCATAATAAAAATAACTTGAATCATAACTTGAAAATGTGGATACAACATTTCATTTAGACATTCATGAACATATCACCAAGTTTTATCCCTGAGGTGTCATAAAAATTACCAAGGTTATTCACCAAGGTATCATGAAACTTTTCATCTCTTGAGATTAATTCTTTATACAATGAATTGGAACTCTATCAAGGCGTACCCTTAATATGTCTTTAATTTCATGTGATCCACATAGATCACAATAAAACATTTCATAAATAACCCATAGAGAATAAAATAAATGGGTTTTATTTCAAAATCATGACGTTCTAAATGTTCCTAAAAATAAGATCATGATGTCATTTATAACCCATGGAAAGGAAGTGAGGGTTATATGTATGTCAATTACAGAATAAAATATATCATATTTTTTTGTATACATAAACACCCATAGAAACAAAATAGGTCTGGGTATTCACATAAATAAAACAATATAATTCCGTGAGAAAAAGAGAGAGAAATTTTGAGACGAAATTTCTACAGCATAACGGCTATATAACATGGTTTTAGAAAATAATATAAAGAGAGGGGACAAGGGTCAGACACTCATAAATAATTCATAATACAGTATGGGTACATAATAATATCATGGTATGGATATTTTAATGACATACCACATGAAAATTAAACAATAAATAAAAGAGAAGATCTGATTTATTTTACGAAAAATTTGGTAGCCTAACGGCGTCACTTAAAAATTCAGAAAAAAAATTGATGAGAGAGAAAAGGGTCTCTCAACAATTATAAATTAAATGGACATTAATTAGAACATATAATAACATACCCTAAACATAAAGATATGGAAACAAGAAGGCACAACATAAAGGAAGTCATGACTTAAAAGAGGAGGGTGAAAGAATCCCTTACCTTGAAGAGTAACTTTGAAAGATTTAAGGTTGGGACCTTGGGAGGCTTTATGGAACCTTGGGAGGACTCCTTGGGAGGTAAGGAGACCATAACTTCGTTGAGGATTATTTTGGAATGAAATTAATGAGGTAAATGGCTTGGTAATTATAGGAAAATTGAGTGAATAAATTATTAATTTCCAAGGGACACCTCATTGGTGGTATTTGCAAAACAATGGGTCTGCCCATGGTATTTTCCCACGGTATTGGCCACTTGGGACACCTCATAGAATCTCTCAATATTAATAAGTCTACCAAAATCTTACATCATTATTACATCATTAATGATGTTATTAAATGCCCGAAACTCAAAACTACATTTTTACTATTCACTGAAAATTCAACTGTTTCAGAAAAATCCCAAAAATTCACCCTAACCTAATATCAATGCTATGAATTCAAAAATGAACTCCATTTTATGAAAATAATTTTATAAATATTTTTAATTTAATTTTTAATTAAAATCATTATTTATTCCAAAAATACAACTTTAAAACTATAACTCATTTTGTAGCACCTTAAAAAAGTAATCAAGGTCTCATAGAATTATTGTATAACCATAAGACAATAAAGTAACAATTTATGATTAAATTTTATGAAAATACATTTCCATTTTAAATTATAAAATTAATTATAAAATTTTAAATAAAATATTTATGACATATAAAAATACCAAAACTTAAACTATGATCGTTTTTTCACTTTTATGATTTCTAAAATGTATTTATACATTCATGGGTGATATTTCTATTTTTTTTGGTCAAGTTACTATTCATTACTATTCATTACTATTCATACGGGTGTGTTACTATTCATACTTTACTATTCACTAAAAACCAAGTTGATCTTACTAGACACTAAATTTCTCACTGAGCACAACTGTAGAAGAGCATTTTTTGAAAATCATTTCACATTATTAATTATTTAAAGAATACAAAAAAATTTAAAATACCCCTTTTTTTCTAAATTCATCAATAATAAGCGTCCTATAATTATCTGGATATTTGAAATTCACAAACTTTTCCATAAGAAGAAATAAAAATTTTATTTATATAAAAGGATTACACAAAGAAGCTAAGGTCTCATTACATATCCCCTTATAACAACAGAATAGGACCTAATTGTAAGGTGTGTTGTGGTCATAGAATCTTGGGGTGGCTCGAACAACATTGCCCGAGTGGTGATTTCTATCAGCTTGAACTTCTCCCTTAGGCGATTCTATTCAAGCTTCATATGTTGAAGTTCGGCTTGGGCTTGGTTCAAAGCAAAGCCCAGTAATGTTACCTCCTTCCCAAGCTCTGAAAAATGGGCTTCATATGGACCGAGTCTACTGGATGAGGCCACTCAATCTTCTTTCTATATTAATTAACCAATCTAACCGTATTTATAAAAACACAACGTTAAGATTTTAGTTTCCAATGGTCATATAACAGTCGAAATCCAATGGTCTCATTTTAATTATACCCACTTCATTAATTAAAGGATATAGTTTTGTTGAGTATAACATAAAATAACACACAAAATTAGGAAACAAATATAATTAAAAAGTTCGGGTCGTTAAATTCTTCCCCCTTAAGAAATTTCGTCCCCGAAACTTTTTCTCATATCCTTTGATGAGAAAAGGTGTGGGTACTTCTGTCTCATATACTCCTCTAGTTCCCACGTGGCTTCTTCACATTTTTTGTTCCTCAACAACACCTTAACAAGGTGGGTAGTCTTGTTGCGTAGAACCTTGTCTCTATGATCCAAGATCTCCATTGGTTGCTCCTCATAAGAGAGGTCATGTTCCAATTGTACCACCTCTGGATTTAGTACATGTGAAGGGTCAGGCATGTACTTCCTCAAGAGGGATATGTGGAAGACATCCTGAACTTGTGCTATATTTGGAGGAAGTGCAAGACGATAGGCCACTGCTCCTACACGATCAAGGATTTCATAGGGGCCAATGTACCTAGGGCTGATCTTACTTTCTTCCCAAACCTCATGAATCTCTTATAAGGTGAAATCCGTAGAAAGACTTTATCACCAACATCAAACTCCAAGTCCCTTCGACAGTTTTCGGCATAGCTCTTTTGTTGACTCTAAGCATCCTTAATGTGTTGCTGGATGGCATAGACCTTTTCTGTCATCTCTTGCACAAGATTAGGGAAAAGAATCTTTCTCTCACTAGATTCATCCCAACAAGTAGGAGTTTTAAATCACTTCCCATATAAAGATTCATAGGGTGTCATTTGAATGCTTGAGTGGAAGTTTTTGTTGTAAGAGAACTCAACTAAAGAGAGATGTTGATCCCATCCACCTTTAAATTCCATTGAGCAAATTATCATCTTGTCCTCGAGTGTTTGAATAGTCATTTCAGATTGTCCATTAGTTTGGGGTGATAGGTCATACTGAAATTCAATTCAGTGCTCAGATCTTGTTGAAGACTTCTCCAAAATTTTGATGTGAACCTTCGATCATGATCAGATATGATAGAAAGTGGAACTCTATGTAGCCTTACCACTTCTTTCACATAAATCCTGGCAAGTTGATCAAGAGATAAATCTTCTCGAATGGAGATAAAATGGGCAGTCTTGGTGAGACTGTCCACAATAACCCATATCGCATTGTTTCCTTTGGAAGTTCTTGGGAGACCAGTGTCAAAGTCCATAGTGATATTGGCCCACTTCGATGCTGGTATGGGTAGTGGTTTCAATACCCCTTTAGGAAGTTGTCACTTCACCTTCACTTACTTAAATACTAGGCACCTTGACATGTAGTCACCAATCTCTCTTTTCATATTATCCCACCAATAATGATCACAAAGGTCCCTATACATTTCCGTGCTACCAGGATGTATAGAGAAAGTAGAGTTATGAGATTCATCCATCAGCTCCTTCTTTATTTCCAGAATAGATGGAACACATATTCTTGTATGAAATTTCAGTACACCTTCTTGATCAGTATTAAACTCAGGAAACTTACCATCCTTCATAGCCTCAAACTTCTCCTATAACAAAGGATCTTCTTTTTAAGCCTTCTTGATCTTCTCTAGTAGTGATGATTGAGAAATCATTTGGGTTAGGTTTGATGATGTCCCTTCCTTTATAATTCCCATGTCCAGTTTTACTAGGTCATTGATCAAATGAACTCTTTGAATTCTCATCATGGAAAGAACAACTAGGTCTTTCCTGTTTAATGCATCAGCAACTTTGTTTTCTCTTCCAAGATGATAATGAATTGAACAATCATAGTCTTTAAGAAGTTCCAACCATCTCCTTTGTCTCATGTTCAATTCCTTTTGTGTGAAAATATACTTCAAACTTTTATGGTCTATATATATATCACATTTCTCCCCATAAAGATAGTGCCTCCATATCTTCAGAGAAAAAACAACCACATCCAGCTCCAGATCATGCGTAGGATAGTTCTTCTCATGATTCTTCAACTGTCGAAATGCATAAGCAACGACCTTGTCATTTTTCATGAGGATGCACTAAATCCCTTTCAGAGATGTATCACTAAAAATAAAGAATCCTTATCCACTTGAGGGTAGATTTAACATGGGTGTAGTAACCAATCACTTCTTTAGCTCTTGGAAACATTCCTCACACTCCTTTTTCTAGATGAAATTGACCCCTTTTCTAGTTAACTTGGTTAATGGATTAGAAATTCATGAAAAGTTTTTCACAAACCTCCTATAATATCCCTCTAATCCAAGAAAACTACGAATCTCAGTTATTGTTGTAGGTTGAGGCCACTCCTCTACAATTTTTTTCTTTTCAGGGTCAACTGTGATTCCTTCATAGGTAACAATGTGCCACAAGAAAGTAACTTTTTATAACCAGAATTCACATTTATTGAACTTTCCAAAAAATCTCTCCTTTCATAGAGTTTCCAAAATAACCCTTAGATGATCCTCATTCTCCACATGACTTTTGGAATATATCATAATATCATTAATAAAAACTACCACAAATTTATCAAGGTAGTCCTTAAGGACTCTATTCATCAAATCCATAAAAATAGTAGGTGCATTAGTTAGTCCAAAAGTCATAACAACAAACTCATAATGCCCATATCTTGATTAGAAGGTAGTCTTTTGGAATATCTTTCTTTTTCACCCTCAATTGATGATAACCAGATTGAAGATCAATATTAGAGAAGAATTGAGCCCCAAAAAGCTGGTCAAATAAGTCATCAATTCTTGGAAGAGGGTATTTGTTCTTTATTGTGATCTCATTCAATTCTCTATAATCAATTCATAGCCACATTGGTCCATCCTTCTTCTTTACAAAGAGAACAGGTGCTCCCCAAGGAGACACACTTGGTCGAATAAACCCCTTATCCAAAAGATTTTGGAGTCGTTTCTTTAAATCCCCCAGCTTCACATTTTCCATCCTATATGGGGTCTTTGATATCACATGAGATCCAGGTATGAGTTCAATGGAGAACTATACCTCTCTTTCTGGGGAAGGTCTAAGAAACTCCTCAGGAAATACTTCAACATATTCTTGGACGATGGGGAAATTTTCTATCCTCAAACTCTCACTTCCTTATTCTTCTTCACCAATAAATTCCATAAAGAAGGATATAGGAGGTTCTTCTAGACAAATATCAGGTTGAAATATCTCTCCTTAGAAGATAACTGTAGGTTTTCCAATCAAGACTACTGAAATTTCCTTAATTCTGCATTTGATCTTAGCATTAAACTTTGAGAGCCAGTACATCCCTAGTATAATGTCGAATTCTAGCATGGGAATGACTACTAGATTTGAAATAAGATTGTGCTCACCAAAGTAAATACTAGATTTTCTAAACACTGATGATTCTTGGATAATCCCACCAAGATTCTTGACTGATAACTCTACTTTTATCAAGTCAGGAGTTGATTCTAAATTCTTTGCAAACTTGGAGGAAATAAAGGAATGTGTAGAACCAGAATCAAACAAAGTACTTGATATCTTTGAGAGAACAAAAAGGGTACCTACTACCACATCATTTGGAGATTCAGCTTTAGCTATCATGATAGAAAAATCATGACCTTGATCCCTTGGCCTTTTTTTGGGCTAATGGTGGTTTACCTCCACTGCCCTCGGATTTGGAAAGTTATTGGAAAAGTGATCAAGTTGTCTACACTTAAAGCATTGGACATTAGGTAGGGACTACACCATCTTCTCCTTATTGTTAGTGTTTGGAAATTGATTTTTCACCTCACTACGACAATTCCTCGAAATATGGCCATCTATTCCACACTTTTAGCATTTCCCGCTCCCGAGCAGGTAGTTCCCTGAATGCTTCTTCCCACATTTATTACATGTGGGATGTTTCACTTGCTTTCCTCCTCTTCCTTGATCAAATCTCCTCCCTAATCTTGGCTCCATCGATCTCTTTTTGTCATTGGATTTATGAGACCACTACATCTCAGAAAACTCCAATTCTACTTTCATCGCACTTCGCACAATCTCCTCATAGCTATCATAATCTCAGTTGGATAGATTCTTCTGCATATGAGGTCTTAGTCCACCGAAGAATTTATCAACATTTCCATTTGGATCCATGAAAAAGCTAGAGGTGTAACATGAAATCCTTGTGAAGTTCATTTTGTAGCTTCTCACAGATTCATTCTCGTTCTGCTTCAGCTTGAGAAACTCCTTAATTCTTGTTCTCTTGGAATGAGGGAAATACTTACTGAAGAATATCCCTCTGAAATATTCCCACTCCATATATTCAACCTCCACTATTTGCCTCATGTTTTTAATTAGTTCACACCACTGATCAGCTTCTCCTTCTAAGTTATAGACAGCCAGGGTGACCTTCTCTTACTATGAACAGCAGAGCATAGAAAATATCTTCCCGATAGAGCTGATCCACTGCTCAACAATCAATGGGTCAGTCGATCCACTGAATTTTGGTGGTCGATGATTCATAAATGACTCAACATAATGTTGTTCCCTTCATAGTTATATTGTTATCTCAGGTTGATTCAAGTTATTTCCCATAACTTGAGTCAGTTGGTTCATCATTCGCATGAATGTTTCCATTCCGTCTTCCATCAGAGGGTCATCAGTGTATGGTCCATTGTGGTCCCCATTTGCACGATTCCTCTTATTTCCTGCCATCTCTAAAAGAATAAAACCTTAGTGAGAAACTTATTTTATTTACGAATATTTTAAATATAAAGGATTTTATTTCTTAAAACTTCATGATTAAACAATTACATTTCTCTCTAATTCCTTCATAATGATTCATAAAAAGCTTATGATTAACCAAAAATATCCCCTGGGAGTGCCATAACCAAGAGTGCAGTGAGGCCCATTGTCGTTTAATAGGATACCATAGGTCAAGACTGAAACTCATAGTTGGAATTTTCACTCCTATGTACATCTGTTCCAGAGTCTCCTCTACCTACTCGTATCCAGACAGGGATGTATTTGCCTGATAAACCACTTACTCAATACTCACAAAAATACCAGGAAGTTTTCCTATATTTAAATTTTTCTATAGTATTCTTCCTAAATTTATCATATCCAAATTTCCATAAATAACTAAACCTCCCTTTGATACCAACTATGGAATCCCACCTTTTTATTACATAACTTTTCATTACATTTTACAAACAGAAGATCTTTAAAGTCTGGTGTCTTGGAAATCAGGAACATAATACATGAAGAAACCATAAAAAATTATTTTAAACCACTCATAAGGATTAATAATAGGTTCATCCTATGTAAAATTATTGTATCTCATATCCTAGAGACATACATCAATGGAAAGGGTGAGCATAAGTCTCATTAAGGAAAACAAGTGAAATAGTTGACATGTGATCTCGAGCAATATTAATAAGAACATGATAAAAGTCATAAAGGAATGATCAATGGAATAATAGGAATATCATAATAAAAATAACTCGAATCATAACTTGAATATGTGGCTACAACATTTCATTTAGACATTCATGAACATATCACCAAGGTTTATCCCCGAGGTGTCATAAAAATTACCAAGGTATCGTGAAACTAGTCATCTCTAGAGATTAATTATTTACCCAATGCATTGGAGCGCTATCAGGGCACACCCTTAATATTTATTTACATTCATTTTATCCACATAGATCATAATAAAACATTTCATAAATAACCCATAGAGAATAAATAAATGGGTTTCATTTCAAAATCGTGACGTTTTAAAAGTTCTTAAAAATAAGATCATTATCTCATTTATAACCCATGGAAAAGGAGTGAGAGTTATATGTATTTCAATTACAGAATAAAATATATCATATTTTTTGTATCTATTAACACCCATAGAAAATAAATAGGTCTGGGTATTCACATAAATAAAACAAGATAATTTCTTTAGAAAAAGAGAGAGAAATTTTGAGATGAAATTTCAACAGCATAACGGCTATATAAAATAGTTTTAGAAAATAATATAAAGAGATGGGATAAGGGTCACACACTCATAAATAATTCATAATACAGTATGGTTACATAATAATATCATGGTATTGATATTTTAATGACATACCACATGAAAAGTAAACATTAAAGAAAAGAGAAGATGTGATTTCTTTTATGAGAAATTTGGAAGCCTAACGGGGTCACTTAAAAATTCAGAAAACAAATTGATGAGAGAAAAAAGGGTCTATAAACAATTAGACATGAAATTTAAAGTAATGAAAACATATAATAACATACCCTTAACATAAAAATATGGAAACAAGAAGACACAACATAAAGGAATTCATGACTTAAAAGAGGGGGGTGAAAGAATCCCTTACCTTGAAGAGTAACTTTGAAAGCTTGAAGGTTGGGACCTTGGGAGGCTTGATGGAACCTTGGGAGGACTCCTTTGGAGTTAAGAAGACCATAACTTCTTTGAGGATGATTTGGGAATGAAATTAATGAGGGAAATGTCTTGGTATTTATAGGAAAAGTGAGTGAATAAATTATTGATTTCCAAGGGACACCTCATCGGTGGTATTTGCAAAACCATGGGCTTGCCCATGGTATTTTCCCATGGTATTGGCCACTTGGGACACCTCATAGCATATATCACTATTAATAAGTCTACCAGAAAGAATACATCATTATTACATCATTAATGGTTTTATTAAATGCTCGAAACTCAAAACTGCATTTTTACTATTCATTGAAAATTCAACTCTTTCAGAAAAATCCCAAAAATTCAACCTAACCTAATATTGATGATATGAATTCAAAAATGAACTCCATTTTATGAAAATAATTTTATAAATATTTTTAATTTAATTTTTAAATAAAATCATTATTTATTCTAAAAATACAACTTTAAAACTATAACTCATTTTGTAACACCTTAAAAAAGTAATCAAGGTCCCATAGAATTATCTTATAACCATAAGACAATAAAGTAAAAATTTATGATTAAATTTTATGAAAATAAATTTCTATTTTAAATTATAAAATTAATTATAAAATTTTAAATAAAATATTTATGACATATAAAAATACGCAAATTTAAACTATGATTGTTCTTTCACTTTTAAGATGTCTGAAATGTATTTACACATTAATGGGTGAAGTTTCTATTTTCGTGGTCAAGTTACTATTCATTATTATTCATTACTATTCATATGGGTATGTTACTATGCATACTTTACTATTCACTAAAAACCAAGTTGATCTTATTAGACTCTAAATTTCTCACTGATCACAATTGTAGAAGACTATTTTTTGAAAATCATTTCACATTATTAATTATTTAAAGAATACAATAATGTTTTAAAATATCCCTTTTTTCCTAAATTCATTAATAATACACATCCTATAATTATCAGGATATTTGAAATTCACAAACTTTTCTATAAGAAGAAATAAAAATTTATTTATATAAAAGGATTACACAAAGCAACTAAGGTCTCGTTACATATCCCCTTATAACACCAGCATAGGATTTAAGTGTAAGGTGTGCTATGGTGATAGAATCTTAGGGTGGCTCGGACAAAATTGCTCAAGTGGTGATTTCTATCAGCTTGAAATTCTCCCTTAGGTGATTCTATTCAAGATTTATATGTTGAAGTTTGGCTTGGGCTTGGTCCAGAGAAAATCCCAGTGATGCTACCTCCTTCCCAAGCTCTGACAGATGGGCTTTATATGGTCAGAGTCTACTAGATGAGGCCATTCAATCTTCTTTCTGTATTAATTAACCAAGATAACCATATTTATAAAAACACAATGTTAAGATTATAGTTTCCAATGGTCATATTGACCAACGGTAATATAACAGTAAAAACCCAATGGTATCATTTTAATTATACCCACTTCATTAATTAAAGGATATAGTTTTGTTGAGTATAATATAAAATAACACACAAAATTAGGAAACAAATATAATTAAAAAGTTTGGGTTGTTACATAATATTTCATACTGGTTTTTTTAATACATAAAAGTACCTAATTCATGATGTACATTAACTATAATCTCAAGTATATGGACCAATACATGCATCCTCAGGTAAAGATATCCAATGACATGTAAAACATGTGGAATTATTATTGGCGGGTCTTCTCTCACAAGCTCTTATCTTAGAGATTACCAAGTGAAAACTTTATGAGAGAGTCTTAATGACTTATGATTACCCTATATCAGATAGAAAAATAGCATCTCTATCCCATCAGATAGATTTTATCTAAGTTATAGAATATATATTTAAGAATATGTTCATAAATTTTCAAGGTTCTCAGCATAGTGAGGAACTACTATAACCTTTCAATGAAAAAACTACTCTAAAGACATTATCATATTTTTTTTACATAGGATAACATTCATCATATTATAATATATTTATTAATATTAAATTATTTAAATATATGGGTATTAAAAAATAAAAAATCACTTGGTTCTAGGGAACCAATTCCAAAAAAAACTCCCACTTGCACTAGAGCCACTGCTAACTGACTTGTTAGCCTCACATGATAAACATGTTTCTATTGATTTAAGGATATAGATGTTGATCCTAACATATTTTGGTGTTTTTTATACATATTATGACTTAACCCCTATAAGAAAATCCCTTAAAAGATGATATTACCAAGTATTAACTGCTTTTCATATGTAAAAATGGTGAAATTTAGGCTATAAAATATATATCAGAACAAAATGTTCCAAAACCTTTTTCTTAAGATACATCAAAAGCCACATCAAACTCAATTTATATAGATATGGAAACCACTAGCTTGAATAAATTTTTCCAACATATAACTTTATCCTTATATTGATACTTGATCAAATTTATCTAAAATAAGACTAGTTTTGTATCCCCTTGATAACTAGTATTCTCATTTCTTGAAATACTAGGAACTTATCCATTTTTACTTTCTCGTGTACCATTATATAGTTTTTACTACTATCCTTTGTAATTTTTCCATGGAATTGTTTGATATTTTCTCTTTATATACTTCACGCATAAGAAAAATAAATCTTCATTACATATCATGGAATGTAAGATAGATTTATAAAGTAATCTTAGGAATATGTAGTCTATCCATCATAGTAATCTCCTAATTTTATTTTACTCATCAACTAGGAGAGATTTCAAGCCATTTGATAGTGGAAACAATTCATTTCTAAATTGTTCTATCTTTAATTTTTCAAAACCTTCTCAAGGTATGTACTATTACTTGATCTAAGTATCCCCATTGATTTGTATCTATCGATCTTGTTCCCTATAGATGGGTTCCTATTTTAATTAATTCTTGGAGAAATTATTCTTATTATTAATTTGAAATAGGTAGAGCATATAGCTTGTAGGCTATATTTCATTTATAAAAAAATATGAAAAAAAATAAAATAGGTTATATGGGGTTGTACATGGAAAAACTTCCATCATCCTTAAAATAGATTAACATCTTAAACAATGATCACAAATATGTGGTAGGATACAAGAAAAAAATCCCCCTTCACTAATCAATGAAGAAAATTCCCTAAATACTTAGCCTGATAATGAAGACTTGTACTATAAACATATCTATCTTTGGAAATCATAGCTCTACCACTAACCTATTATAGACACATGACAGACATTTGTTCCAAAAAAAATATTCTATAATGATAGAATGTGGCTATGATAAGTAGAATTCCAAATGTATTTTTCATGTTGATTAATGATATTTGTTTTCACATACTATTTATAAACATCTCTTGAAACCTTAAGTAACCAATTGAGATTTATTAATACTAAGAATCCATCATTGAATATGGAACTAGATTTTGGTACAAGTAATGCATCTTTGAATTCATATGAACTTTACAATTATGTCATGTTTCCATTTATTACTTCTCAATAGGATTTATTATTCATATCAAATAATATATCATCAATTTTTGTGAACATAAAATCACCTATTTCTTTTACATTCCCACCCAATAGGTGTCACTAGAACAATTCCTCCCACTAATATCTATATAATTTTCTGTTACTATAACAAATTATGTGCATTCAAAGATTGAACTTCACTAAAGTATATCATGTTACCACTATCTCAAAAGAGATGTGCATACCTCATAGAAATATAGTTGGTTTTGATTAATACCTTTAGGGATGTTAATATCCTAAGTTGTTACAGGGTAAATAACTGATAAAAAACTTTGTGTTTTTTCCTTAATATAAATTTGAATCTTAAACCAACTTTAATAAATTATTCTTATCAAATACCTAGATTTTTGACATAATATATTGTCATGGTATTATAACTAATAAGATATCCATTAGTCAATATATTTTTAATATGGTAAGTTGTTACACTAATATTTGAGAAACATGTATCCAAAGACTACATAATACTAGAAATACATATAAGACTCCTCAACGATATACATTGTATTACCATTGCCTCTATGATGTGAATAATGTAATGTGACTATAGGAAAACCTTTGCTCAGTATTTAAATAATTGATGAATACTTCGTTAATATATACTCTAAAAAACCTACCTAAAGGATCCTATATCATTTTTTCAAGTGAATTAATTTTTCCACTGAGAATTCCATGAATTTATTAAAGGAATATCAAAGGGTAATTTAATTTACCTCTAGATTATTCTCATAATAGTTCACTTGATCAAGATGAACTAAATATAGAATCATTTTATGTTAACTTTATTTATAAAGTTTTTATTTTCTAAAACCTGATAAGAAATGAAAACAATGGTTTAACCATTACCTTTGATTTTATTTGACTAAAAATTATCTTGTGATAGATGGTTATGAGTCTTAAATTTTATATTCATTATTCATTTACAATTATGGATATTTATAATTCAAGTATTGTAGAACTATTTTTTGCATGTAAAACCCACAAAAAACATTTATTCCAAAAATGAAATAATTTCTCATTATATCTAAATGGATACTAAGATAAATGTTTTAATAATTCTCAACACAAAAAAACATTAATATAACAATAATCAATACACCATGAAAACAAAATTCATGTCCTCCTATAGACTAACTTAGGAATCATTTTTCTCGATTTTTTGGGATTTTATCTTAAATATTATAATTATTTTTAACATACTTGGTTCCTATATTTTAATACAAGTATTTTAGACACATGTTATATTTAATACCTAAGACATGAAACAAAAATATTATATGAAATAATGAATATAACTGAAGTGTATGTGATTGTTATCTTCTTCTTCAGTTAATGTCATTTCCTCTTCCAATAAACTTTCTCACCACATAAGAATAAGATATATTTTTATTCATTTATCTACACAAGAATCATTTGTATCTTTGAAGAACATTTTAAATTCACCATTGACATTTGATTTCCTATGGGATTTTTAACCTGGTATTTCTTTTGGTTCAACATAAGTATTGAAAACCATGTTCTCACCGATCCTTATATGACTAGAAAATCATAGTCAAAATATTTTTCAATAGCTCATCCAAAATTTTCTTCCTATAATTCTTAATGAATATGGAGAACCTGGAAGGTAAGGATGATAATACGATCTTAATGGATAAATAATTATCTATATAGAAGCTTAATTTCATGAAATGATCAATATACTCTATCATTTTGAATTCATGATCACTATCTAGGTCTATGTCTTCTAGTTTACAGTGGTATAGTGCATTAACAGTCTCATTTATCTCAAACATTTCCTTATCTTTTTCAAGTTCAAGGAGATGTGTTTTCATTATGTAGGCATCCATTTTCTTATGTTGCATCATCAACTCTCTAGGAAAATTTGATATCAGGATGCAACATATATAAGAAGCATTCTCCATGAATATCTGGTGGGATTTCTTTTCACTTTCACTTAATTAGTGAGGTGGATGGATTATTATAGGCTAATCCAACACATAGTATAAATTTTCTTTCAAAAGTATATTGTATAAATTATTTTACCACTCTGGTAAATTTTTTCTGGTGTGGACATGGTATTTATCCAGTAATGATCAAATTATTCCCATGGTTTTTCTTTCTATTTTCTACCATAGGTAAAAATATATTTAAGTGCTTTATCTTTATTATAAATTGTGACATAATAAATTTTATCTAATAACCCTCCCATTATTTTATAAAATCTCAATATCCCTTACAATTGGATTTGGAATATCCTATCACGTGGTTATTCTAATGTAAAGGATCCAAATTTTACTCTTTATAACCTAGTATTTTCCCAAGTAAATTACTTGAAGGTATTTAGGTGGGTGGTCATGCTAACTTCATTAACTCGTAGTTCTTTAATCAATTGAGTGAAATCCCCAATCCTAAAATCTAGGCCTCATATTTCCTTATCACTTCCCTCAAATGGTATTAAATAGACTTTATCCATTAAAATTGATAATAATTTGGTTAATTCAACCCATCATATTTATTAATACCCCAAAATAATTGAAAATTGTCACCGACTTTGGTTTGGATGACACATTAACTATGGTTGAATCTTAACTTAGAAGATGGAAGGCATTTTTAACTTAATATTTTTTTGAGTTATTCTTGTCATATGAATAGATTTTTCTTTATTTTATATTTTTATATGATTTTTAATATTTTGTGTATTTTATATAATTTAATTAATTTTGTGTGATAAAATTATTAACACATGTTCTATTTATTTTATTTTATCTTTAATTTTTGTTAATTTATTAATTTTATGTGATTTTATTTAAATAAACATTCATTAGATAAAAAATAAATATATTTCGTGATCATGAGATTTTACCAATGTTTGATTCAATGATAAGACAATAAACCAACCCTTGACCTAGGAAAATAAATCCTTTATCTGATTTGGGCTCGAGTGGTATCATTCCACCTTTTAACTTTTGCATCTCCTTGGTTGATTTCAACTCAGCTTAGTCTAGAACCACTTCCTCACACATAATAGATCCTTCATTTACATATGTATACTCAATCATAGAGAGGGGAACTAAGGGTTTTGGGTTACATAAAATAAACTATGGATGCATAGTCTCATACATAATTAGAAGGGAGGTATGTCATGTAGATCATCATATTTAATTTAACAATAATTTTCTGACATAACCATGTGAAATAAATAATTAAATTAAATAGAAACCCAAAACATGCATAGGTTGGTATAGCTCATGATCATCCATCAATGTGACAACTACACATTTAAAATAATATATAATTCATTTCAATATGTTATTAATTAAGATATATTTATAGAATTAATAATTGATCATTTATTATTTATTATTTATTTATTTATTTATCTTACTTAACCATCCAAACATTCCTTGGGATTCTCATTCACTATAATTTTAAATATATTAAATTAACTAATTTTAATTTAAAATTAATTATTATATGACATGTATTGATAGGGAACATAGTCTGTACCCTTCTATTCAGTTTTAAATTTGGCACATGGAATACACTAGAGGCAACATGATGTGTACCCTTCTTCTCTATATAAAATGTAATGTCACTCTCATGTCGTGTGATTGAGATATGTATGGTAATTTTCATATATTTTGTAATTACATGGAATGTATTCCTATATGGTGTTTCATTATATTAAATATAATGTCATTTCATGGGTTAAATTGTGTAGTCAACGTGACATTTATAACCACATGACATTCCAGAATATATGTGGTGTGTACTTCTAGAAATTTCTGTGATGTACATGATGTGTAAGATAACCATGAACATCATTTAATTATAGAATGGTATGGAAAATAATTAATTTAATAATTTAGTATTTCATATGATATTTCAAAATCACTTGGTGTGTATTTCATTTAGAAAACCATGTCACACACTGTGTACATGTAAGCTACATGCCATGTATTTTTTTTCTTTCATATTTAATTCTCTACATGTGTTAAATCACATGATATGATTATCACGGCATGTAACTTGAATGAGTTGGTACAATTTACATTATGTTTCGATACAGCAACATGTTTTGTACTCATTTATCCGGACTCCCACATAACATGCCTAGTGACTCAATGCGTATTCCATGTGATAATTTTATGTTTTACACAATATATACACCAATTACACGTTATTTAGTCACAAATGGACCATGTTACTTGGTTGGAAGTAATTACTCAACATGTATTAGTTACATGTCATGTACATTGACCACACAGGTTCTTCAATTGCTACAGGGTCAAAATGTGTAGAGTTACACAGTGTGTGTACTAGCTACACATCATGTAACCTTATTAAACCACATTCCAACTGAATGATATTACTTGGTTTATAATTATGTCATGTACTATTTTCCAACAAGATGTATCATGTTTTCCATGGATATCCCTAATATAGTTGTACAAGGTCATATGAATGTACTTCTCAGTTACACATCATGTATTTGTGTCATCTGAAAAGAATATTCCGCACCTCTATATAGGACCGTTGAAAATTATTCATCTATTGCTAGCCTATTCTTAGTCATATAAAAGTGAATTTTCATGTTATCTCAAATTTAATATTAAAAAAACCTATAAATGAAAAGTTACAAAAGAAATATGTACTTTGACTAAAAATAATAAATAATTATAAATTAATATATAACTATTTTAAAATCAATTGAAGGCTTCGGGGTGAAACAGAAGTGATTGAGCACATTCCCAACAATAATTTTCATCATTTTATTTATATAAATCCTCAAAACTGGATGATATAAACCCCATAATATTTGAAGAGAGAATTTTTTCACATATAATTTATAATTAATTTATATAATCAAGAAATATATTTGATTGAATTTATTTCTTTATTATTTAATCGGTTGAAATTTATCCTTGTAATTTCATTATAATTAAGGATATAAGAGTATAATCCCTCTAGTGTTATTAATTCATGCTCTAAAAATATCAAAACATCATTATTGGAACTCTAGGTTATAGAACAAAAGATCCAAATCACTTGTTTCTTTCACCATTGATTAAAACAAGAATATTTCCACTCTTGAAATACTCTCTCTCTATCTCTCTCTTATTCTCTAGATCTCTATATATGGAGGAAAAGGATCAATACACTTCATTATTGAAAACACTTAAAAGATATTCTCCTTAGTCTTGTGATAATTATCTTGAGAGAATATTGTTGTGTGCAACAATTAACTTCACCCTAGAAATTATATAATCTGGGTTATATACTTAGGTTTAGAAAATTAGTAATTATTGAGAGGCCCTTTTCTAATTTATTTATCCTAAGTAAACCCAATGTAGAATATTAACATTATTATTATAATTATGTTTTCATAATGTGCACTAACTCATAGATATTTAAATATAATTTATTTAATAAATCAATTAATATTTATTTCAATGATAATAAATAAACTATATCATTTCTTTTTAACCCTTTATCTTGGTCTGTCAACCCTCCTTGGCATTTATCAAACATTGAATAATAACTATTTATTTAAATAAATAGAATCTATTTTATTATTCATTTAATTAATTAATTAATATTATATTAACTAAATGGTGAATAAATATTTATTTAATATTTTTATAACCAATTTAATAATTATTTATTACCATGTGAAGATATAATAGATAAATAAATATTATATATTTATGTAATTATTATTTACCTTGATGATATATATTTATTTAATATTCAACTCATATATATATATATATATATTATTTCAAATAATTTTTGATTGAATACATGAAATTAACATATCTTGAATAATTAGTAAACCACAAGCTAAGAATAATCACTATTCAAACTATTAAATTCAAATATAATTTAACTGATATTCTACATATACTTAGTGTGTGTCCCTTTAGGTTTCTTTCTTAGTAAAATCAAGGGAACTATCCTAAATTCCATGATCAATGTTTAGCAGCATGTTAAGAAGTCCATAAAAAAATAATTCAATGTAACAATGTAAAGAACTTTCTATACATGATCATTGTGTAATATAATCATTTTGTCTTGATATATCATCAAGAAGGTTTCATAATTTATTTCATCAACATATATGGTTGATTTATATTTATTTTAATTCTTAAAATGAAGACATTGACATTACATCAACTCCATGGATTTATCATCCAATTTAATTTCAATCAAAGGGCCAAACATATCTACTTCCATTAAATGGAATGGATAAATCCATTTTTGACATATTCATTAAGTTCATATCACTTATGATGAACCCAATGAATCTTACTTATTCATGGGAATATGTCATCATAGTTTTTTTCAATACATCAAGGTTGGTGATTCATGATATGCATTAATAATAATATCAAGTATAAAGACCAATACACATGTCCATAGATAAGAATATCTAATGACGTGAAAAACATATGGAATTGTTAATGGTAGGTTTATTCTAATAACCTTCTCTCTTGGAGATTACCAATTATAAACTTTATGGGAAGAAGTATCAATGAATTATAATCTCCCCCAACACTTTATATCCAAACATCATATGTGTCCCATTAGATAGACATCATCCCGCTATAAGAAATATTTTTAAGAATATTTTTATAGCACTTCATGTTTCTCATCATACTGAGGAACTGCTATGACCATTCAATTGGAAAAATACTCAAAGCTCATTATCATATTAATGTTATATAGAAGAACAATTATCATATGATAAGAGATTTATTAATGTTCAAGTATTTGGATATATAAGTAATCAAAAGTACAAAGACTTTTAGTTTTACGGCACCGACTCTAACAATAGGGTATGTGCTCATACAGTCTATAATGGATCCTAGTTTTGATATACTTGTATATGTTGGTTTTGGATGTTTAAGGTTCTATAATATAGTTTAATTTAGTATGTAATGGCATACGATTACTATATTTGTATTTATATGTGGGATAAAATAGTTTAAGTTGTAGTGCATACTTACACAGTATATAATGGCTCTCTATATTACTGTGCAACTATGAGGATGTGACAATGATATTGATGTGATATGATCACATGGTTATGTAGTATGAGATAAAGATGATTCTATGGTATGATTGAGAAGATGTGTAGTATGACTTATGGAGGGGATGATATCACCAGGATATAATATATTGTGGTGATGATGACTAGTTCTATGGGAAAGAATAACTGGCATTCCTTTCTCTATATATGATTTTGATATTATGTTACTTATGTGAGTTACTCTATGAGAAAGCCTTGGTTGGGATTTAATTTACCTAATTTAGGTAACTAATTGATTTATCTATTTATTAATGTGGATTTAGTATGCATCTTCCTCATTTTCATGAGAAGTTTTGTAGAGTATCCTACTAAATATAACTATATTCTCACCCCTATATATAATTTTGTTTTGCTCTATATGAGCTTTTTGGTGATTAAGTTAGGTGTTATTATCTTGTAATTATTTTTTGGGAGTTGCTAGAGTTTGCGGTCATTACCTAGGAGTTTTCATGTTATTTTAAAATTTTATGATTTTTATGACATTCATGTAGTTCAATTTATGATTTATTTATGTTATGGATTTTATTGGTGAACCATTTATCATTTCCTCAGATATATTGAGGGTAATATCTCTCATATGTAAGAATTTTATGCCCTCAGTGATAGTCACCAACTTGCAGTCTACTAGAGGTGGTATTAAAGGGTCACTTATGTGTACATCGTCTTCCTAGGAGGGGTACTAGTGGTAGATTTTTGTTATAGTTTTTAGTTTAAAAGTGTATTTTTAGTTCAAAAAACAAGTCACGTACTCAAAACTGAGAAAAAATATTTTTCACTTAGATTTTTATGATACTTTAGGAAAACGATCTATGATTCATTTTTTATGTTTAAGAAATAAATTCATGTTAATCTAATGTACAGAATGGCCAATATGACCTAGTTTGTGTGTTTTAGTTTAAAAGTTACATTTTAGTTAAAAACAAACTCCATATACTCAAAACTAAGAAAAATCACTTGGGATGTCATGATACTATAAGAAAATAATCCATGATTAATTTTTTTCATGCGGTAATTAGCTTCTCATCAATTTGATACATAGTGTGGAAGGTATGTCTGAAAGTGTGTTTTTTCAATTTAAAAGTAATATATTTTAGTTTAAAATGTGTATTTCATACTCAAAACAAAACAAACACACTCAAATATTTATGATACTTTGTTATATGTTTTATTTCTGTATAATTTTATCCATTTTATTTATGTTTTATTTATGTTTATTGATGTGTAATTATATAATTTATATTCTATTTATTTTTTTATTTAATATTACTAAAATAATCATTGTATTTTATTAAATATATACTCTTCTTTTCTATGAGGTTGTTTTGATCCATGGAGATGATCCCCTATTAGTTAAATTTATTCTTTTTGAGTTTGGAAGTTGTGTTTTTTTAATGAATTATACATATCAAATATAATTGTAATGTATTGGAATTTTTCAATATAAATTTATTTTGTATTCAAATAATTTAATGTAAATATAGTTTTTATTATATGAAAATATTTGAATTTTTGAAATATAAATGTTGTTTTGGGACAGATATTGGTTATTTTGGTGTGTTGTTAATGTAGGGGCATGTTATGGAAGCTAACATAGATTTTATTATTGTTAGATCTAGAATTGATATTATTTTTTATCTGTTATTTTTTTACTTATATTTTTTTGTATTATTATGAATAGTTTTAATGTATTATATTTTGTTCTCTGAATATTTTTTTTAGAATCATATAGATGTTTTAATTATAACCTTTTGTTGGATGATTTTCATCAAACTAAATGGTACATCAATATTAGTGAATTGTTTTAATTTTTATAATATTTAGAAGATCAATATTCTATAAAATCAATCATCTATGAATCTAAACTTTTAATTTTTTACCAATTTACCTTTAGTTGGGAAAAATTTATGACTTTCATGTTTAAGTTTAATAAAGGTTTTTAAATTTCAAAGGTAAGTGTTCCTTTTCAAACATTATAAATTTGTATTTTTCTAAATATTTAATGAAACATCTAATCATAAATCTAGGTTGGTATCCAACATGATCCAAAAAACATTATTAAATTAGAAAATATACAATATTTCACAATAGTTGTCTACAATATTTGAAAGTATATTCTCTTACTTAAAGGGATTTATAAAATATATATAGATATATCTTGATGTCATTTCAATATATCCAAACATTCAAATAACTTTCCGTTTCAATATAATTTTCCACATATTTAATTTATGGAAAATGATGATAATTTTTAATTATAAAAAAATAATTTTGGGGTTTAATCATTACATGATAATAAAGATTCGTGATTTTAATGTAAAATAAATTTCAAGACAACACTACTACAAAACATGCATTTATTAGCATAGAAATTAGTTTTATCAGTGTTAAAAAGGTATTGATGTTGTCATTGCTGATAAAAGGTGTTTTTACTAGAATTTTTTTAATGTTTATAAAAGGTTTATTTATCAACATATTTTTTAGAACTGATAAATTCATCATTTCTCAGTGATAATTTCTACCACCCATAAGAACTCAAAAAATATTTTTAAATTATTTCTTTGTCTAGAAACAGAACCTTGAGTAGTCCAACGGAACACCTCCATGCTTCTACCACCAGTAAACCCCCTCCACACTACCTTCACCCCTGCACATTGTCACCACCTCTCTACACCACAAACTTGAAATTCAGAATTAATTTAGAACATTGATAAATTTGAACCCCTTACTATTCCTTTGTATGGATCACATACCACTAGCTTGTATTGTTATTGTTATTATATAATGAAATATTTATATATACATATATTTGTTATACATATTTTTTAAATACATATTTGTTTAAAAGTGTATACATATATTTAAATATGCATGTGTAGTAAATTCTGATGTGAACTGGTCCATACCATAGTGATTCCTCCCCTGCACCCCCAATTAGGATCATTGATGGGTTGTCATCTTGAGCCTTTGGCTTGATCCCTCCACTTCCATCACTGACCCCCCCCCCCTCACACCATGATCTTTTTGAGTTGGGTCAAATAGGATTCAAATTACAAACACCAACAATATTTATATTAATATATACATTTTTATAAATTTGAATATACTAAAATCAATATATGTTTATTTATATATTTAAATATATATCTATATTTATTTAAAACATTATATATTTTGAAATAAATATGTATAGGTATATTTATAGACATTTTTATAATGTGTTTATATTATTTATATAAATAATTATATAATATAATTATTTAAATAAATATTTATATAATATAATTATTTAAATAAATGTATAACATATTATATTTACATGTACATTTTTTTAATTTATTTAAATGCATTATTGCATATTTTTATTAATTAATATAAAATTAAAAAAAATATTGTTAAATAAATTAATAAAATAAAATTTATAAATTTTTTATACAGAAACCTCATCGGACCTAGAAAATTCATTATCTTCCCGGCATAGTCCTCCCCCCACTAAAGTTGATACTAGATCTCGGGTCTCAAATGAAAAACATGAACTAACATGGAAAAACTAGAATACCCACCCTACCTAGGACTGTTAAGGAAGTAAATCACCATAAACATTATTATGATGCAAGTTTACTACCAATAGGAATTGAACTCGAGACCTCTAGAATCCTAGGCCCAACACTAACCACTAGGACACCCCTTGAGGAACATTAATGGTAATTTTTTATTCTATTAGAATTTAAATTTTTAAATATAAATTTTATAAGTAAAAATATTTTAATATATTTATATAAATTACATATTTATTCAAAGTGGTCTAGGGTAAAGACCATTTTTATTAAACAAAGGAAACACCCTTTTTTAACTGGGATAAGGGGAACCCATTACATGAATCATAGGCTCGGTGTCTTGTAGGCCCAATCATTATGTGGAATAAATTCCCAGTACCCAAAGGAAAATATTTTTTATTTTCACCCATCACCATGTCTTAGCTTCCCTTTCTATTCCATATTACCTCACACCTATGTCATGGCCCATACATTTGTGTCATAGCACCCTGCAAAGTCACACCTGCTACACTATAGCACCCAACACACCCCACCATCAGCTTAGCACTTCACCATGGCCCGCCCTCCAGCATCTTAGCACCCAATCATCTTTGGTCATGGAACTTTCTTTACACCATATATAGCACGCTTGTGTCATGGTGTCTTGTCTATAAATTCCCCCCAAATTGGGGGCTGTCGGAATTTGAACTCTAGTTGATGTAGTATTACGGGGGAGCCTCTACCACTTAGCTTAGACCCCAATTGTATATATTCACTACTAGAGAAGAATTTTTTTACACCTACTGAAATGGGTGACCACCTTTTGTAGTCACTTTTGATGAGTTTCAACAACCATCATTAGTGGTTGCTGCACCAAAAAACCCTATATCCCCTCACCTTACACACCCCCTCTAAATACTCTCCCTCACACTTATTGCACTCACTACTGAAGCCACCACTGCCCATCCTTTCCTTTCACACCCAACCCCCCACCCCCTCTCTATATCATCTCTTTCACTCTCACCACACCCACTATCAGAGTCGCCGCCACCACCTCACATCCATGTCTCCTCTCCCACACCCTCATCACACCCCCTACTAAAGTTATCATTGTGCATCTCCATGACCACCCCTCATCTAGCCACCTCCTCTATCCCCATACACCTTCATCCCCTCAGGGTGATGTTATCCTAGTGGACTCCAACTCTACACACCCTATCTATCACTTAGTTTCCAAATTCTTCACATTATTAGGGATAAACCCTAATTTCAGTATATAAAACATGTGATTATTGATTTGTCAAAAATACCCTATATTTTAGTATTTTTATTTTGATAAAAACCATATATGTATTGTCTTGATTCAATGTTTGATACATAATTGACACATAATTTTTTTGAAAAGTTTGTATTTTATGGTCACAATTTTCCTTAATTAGAAAATAATTAAATTATAATCATTTTGTCCTCAAATTTCCATTATTTGAATGTTCCAATCAGAAAATAGAATTTTTTGACTTTATTTTTTAATATTATATATTTTAAATTCCATATATTTTTGTAGAAACATTTTGATTCATTTAGTTGAATTTTAACAAAAATATTATTTTGAAATTTTTTTAGATTATTACAGTTTTGGAATGTGTATTTATAGTGTTCCATGTTTCTATTTTAGATATAATTTACTGAAATGTATTCTAATTTTGATTGTTGAAGTTTGATAACTCATATTCAGACTGATTAAGTTTTAATAATTTTATTCATTTTATTTATTCAAATTTTTATTTTTCTACAAACCTATAGTATATTTATTAATGTTAAATAGGATCTACCTATAAATGATAAGAATTTATGATGTCTTTACATAGTTTATTCATTATTAAAATTATTTAGATGATTTTTTGGATAGATATTTCAACCAAATTAATTTTACCTTATTGGCCAATGAAATTATGGATAGTAAATAATAAGACCGATTACATCATGTTCATTTATTCAAAAATATAATAGATTGTTCTCATTAATTTCCCACTCATAGAAATTAAATATTATCTAATCATATGACGCTAACATATTAGAGATGCTCAAATAATATAGTAATTTTATGTATTCAATTTTTTTATAACTAAATTTATAAAATAACCATTGGTCATATATTAATATATATGTCTGATTGTTTTTTTTTCATTTTTTATATTTCCTTTTCATCCATTTCTTTATAAGTGACTCTTTACAAAATATTTAGTCGTGTAAAAAATAATTCTTTAAAAATAAAATTTAAAAATAATTAAATATAACTTAAAATGTGATGACATTTTCATTTAATTTTTTTTATTTTGGAAGATTATGAATTTAATTCCACATGACATTGGTTATTATTTATTTTAAAAATATTTTTTGACCTCACATTCCAAAAATTCATGCATTATGTAATTGTTACTACTTGTTGTATAGATACTAATATGGATAAGAGTTGGATTGATCTTACAAATAGAACGTTTAGAAAATATTTTGAGGTAATTATGCAGTTTATTGATTTTACTAGAGGATTTAAAAATGACTAGATTAGTTTTCAATATAGAAAATGTACAAAAATATATCAATTCAAATGAGATATAATGATGGAGAACCCATTCTTGAATGGGATTCTAAAAAATTATAAGATTTGGACTCATCATAGTTAATAATATATTCATTTTCATTAAACATAAATTGTTCAAATAGAAGTTGATGTGAGGATAACTAATTTGATGCATGAAATTAATAGTGAAATGGTATGTGGGTTGCCTCTTGAAGGCATTAACATCCAGAATGTTGGGATCGATTATATCCATCCATGCTTTGGTGAATATCCTTATTCATTTAGGTTTTATGAAATAATTCATGATGTATAAACTAAATTATATTTTGGGTGTACTAATTAAAATAAATTTTCATTTATTATGGAGTTATTCCACTTGAAAGATATGAATCAGTGGTCAGAAACATCATTAGAGATGTTGTTGGTGTTATTGAAAAAAGTACTTCATGTTGATGTTAAGATTTTTGAGTTGTATTACCATACTTGTAAGTTTAAATAGAACTTAGGTTTCACATATAATAACATATATGCATGTCAAAACAATTGTATGTTTTTAAAAAAGTAATCTTCCCATTTAGATAATTTTGTGGTCGGTAACTCTTCCAGGTGGAAAGATAATGAGGAAAAAAACTCATCAAATTTGAACTATACAACAGGGTAAATTGATTTCCAAAAATTAAATGTGTTATTTTTATTGAATATGAGGTTAAAAATATTATTTATGTTAATTAAAGTTTATAAATTAATGGGATATCATGTGAAAATAAATAAGAAAAGTGATATGTTATGTAACGACCCAAATTATTTCAATGGAAAATTACCTTCTTATATTTATGTCATAAAAACACAAAATAATGAACTACTAAGTGATAAGTGACCTTTAAACATAATTTTGTCACCCCTATGTTTGGAATTTTAAAAATCCGACATACACTGTTGTGTTCAAGATAGTTTTTGGAGTCTGATGAAACAAAAATAATTTTTGGTGAATAGTAACCTACCCTTATGAATAGTAATATGACCCTTATGAATAGTAAATAAGAGTAACATTACCTATGAATAATAAAATAAAATTTAGACATCACAGAAAGTGATAATTTGACCTTAGTAAACGTTTTTGGTATTTTATAAGTCATAAATAACTAATTATAATTAATTAATTAATTTAAAAGAATATTTATTTCCCTAAAATGTATTCATAAAGTATTGAATCAATTTATAATAGTTTTTAGATAATTTTATAAGACCCTACGTAATTTTTCAAAGAACTACAAAATCAGTTCTAATTTTAAAAACTGTTTTTTTAAGTAAATTATGATTTTAATTAAACATTAAATTAATAATATTTAGAAATTTATTTTTGAAAAATAGACATAATTTTTGGATTCTACAGGTTGAAAAATGGTAGGGGTAAATTTTTGGGTTTATTCTGAAATACTTCAATTTTCGGGTGAATAGTAAAAAAATACAGTTTTTCACATAATCGGTGTACACTAAATTGCATCATTAATGATGTAATGATGACATAAACATTCTAGAACTTTAGTTTCGGAAAAAACATATTAAATTTCATAAATTGTTCCTTTAAATACAATAAATCCAATTCTCAAACCTAAAAAGAACTTTCCAAAGCCTAAAGTCAAAAGGTGATTTCTTAAAGTGTCTTTTTCTCTTTCTTTCACTTTCCTTTTAATAAATTAATGAATTCGAATTATAAAGAAGATTTAAATCCTAAAAAGAATTTTATTATATTAATATATGATTTAGGATGTCAAAAAACTACTATTACAGGTCTAACTTATGATATATTATTTTATTTAATATTTTATACCAAAAACACCTCCCTCCTCATGTATAAATAAGCCCTCCCCCTCCTCTTGCCAAAACATACCTCTCAAGCTTCAAGAATTGTCTAAGATCTGACCAATCGTCTCCCCTATCCCCTTCCCCACATCCAAGAGCTTCTGGTCTCATCAAAAGACCAAGCTTAGGCCCTTAAGGAGGTTCTCAAGTGAAGGATTCAAGAGGTAATTTCCCTCCCTCTTCTCCTTTAATTTCCTTTCAAGTTCAAGTTCCTTTCTTGATCTCTCCCCACCTATATTCATCCAAATTGTTTTGTAACTACCTTATTATACATATAATGTAATATTATGATTCTAATGGTATATTATATCACCTCACACCCTTTCCCTCTTCCTTTTATTCTATTAAAGAGAACGTTGTTCATGAGGTGTTAAATTTATCACCTTAAAAAACGACATGTTCTCTTCTTCCATTTCTACCTTCAAATCTGGTCATGAAACCATTTTTATGGTTGAACCAAAATATTTTATATGTATTATTTTCTATTTTAAGTTCTGTAAATAACCTATGGCTATATTACTAAGTGAAAAGTTAAAATGAGTTCGTTGTGATCCAAAAACTGCTCAAATTAACCCAAATAATATTCATTTAATTATTATATAATGATTCATCCACATGGATCTAATATAACTCATTATAAAATCATTAAAGCTTCTGTAATATCATTAATAACATGTAATATCAGTTCTGTATGTTTACCCATGATCTACCCAAACATCAATTTAAGAATACAAGTGGACCGCTCAAGAAAACCATGAAAACGAACATCCCTGATCAATGTTTTTAAACTCTATAAGTCATCCAAAGGAACATAATATGAAATAATGAAACCATAATGAACCCTATTAATGTATAAAAGGTTCTGTAATTTCTAGTTAATTAATATAATGTCATTATATAGGACATTAAAGAGAAGGAGGCATTCGAGTACAAGGTAAGGGGAAATCTCGAACCCAATTTTCTTCCTTCGGGTTCTCCCTCTTTCACTCCATTTTTGATATGGTTACTCCTCAAAGATCATTTGTTCATCATTTACTTTACTTTTTTGGGATATACATGTTTTTCACTGGTTTTTATGTCCATCAAAATGTTTTCCAAAAGAACTCTTCTTTTAAGAACTCACCTTTTACCTCTCATTCAAGGTTGATGGTTCTTGTATCAAGTATGTTGTTCCCTCTTTCTTTTGGGAACCCAAAGTTTATAAATGTGTTATTATTAGATGAAACCCATTACATTCCATGGTTTATTTATGTACATATTTGATATGTGTTCTATGTGTCAAGCATGATAATGATAATGTTATGATGTGACGGGTGCGGCCGGAATTATATAGCGCAATATAAATGTTTAAATGTGACGGGTGAGCCCAGAATTATATAGCACTCCAATAAATTGGGTAAAGTAATGAATATAATGAGTATATGTTAAATGATATGTGAAAAATACTCTAGCTTGGTTCACAAATATGTGTGGTAGTTAACCACTAAGACATGATGTTTCATTTTTATGCATTGCCACATTTCAAGTCTATTATTTATGCTCCTCTCATATTCATGATCTTTTTCCTATGTCATAATTATGCTCACCCCATGATATATTGTTCTTATCTATCCTCTTACTGGGCTTTTATCTCACCCCTTTTGATGTATATCCTCAGGTGGCTACATGTACTAAGGAGAGGACAAGTGCCACTAAGAAGCTAGTGAAGAAGAAATTAAATAAATGTTTATGGTTGACGTTGTATTTGTTGTGTGTGGTCCTAGTTATCCCAAGACACTAAACCTTTGGATCCTCTATGTGTAATACTATTATGTTGTTTATCTTTGAAATGATGTAATATTAATTAAAGAAAAGTCTAGATCACTATAGTTGGTATCAGAGGAAAGGTTTAGTTAATTTGGGAATTAGGATTAGTAAACCCTGGAGAAAACCTCTAGCATGAGAATAAGTACAAATATGTACACAAGAATATTTATCTAGGGATCCCATATGTTATGTTTTTGGTATAATTGTTTAAATGAATAAGTTATTCATGACTTGTTTAGTTATGTTTTGTTATATCCTTTTCTATTTTAGAAAATGGTGGGAACCAGGAGAGGTAATGAAGGAGAAGTACCCTCACCTGTTTGTGTAATGTAAAATTTCAGGGGCGAAATTTCTTAAAGGGGAAGAATGTAACGACCCAAAGTATTTCAATGGAAAATTCCCTTCTTATATTTATGTCATAAAAACACAAAATAATGAACTACTAAGTGATAAGTGAACTTTAAACATAATTTTTTCACCCCTATGTTTGGAATTTTAAAAATCTGACATACACGGTTGTGTTCAAGATAGTTTTTGGAGTCTAATGAAACAAAAATAATTTTTGGTGAATAGTAACCTACCCTTATGAATAGTAATATGACCCTTATGAATAGTAAATAAGAGTAACATTACCTTTGAATAATAAAATAAAATTTAGACATCATAGAAAGTGATAATTTGACCTTAGTAAACGTTTTTGGTATTTTATAAGTCATAAATAATTAATTATAATTAATTAATTAATTTAAAAAAATATTTATTTCCCTGAAATGTATTCATAAATTATTTAATCAATGTCTAATAGTTTTTAGATAATTTTATAAGACCCTACATAATTTTTGAAAGAACTTCAAAATCAGTTTTAATTTTAAAAACTGTTTTTTTAAGTAAATTATGATTTTAATTAAACATTAAATTAATAATATTTAGAAAATTATTTTTGAAAAATGGAAATCATTTTTGGATTCTACACGTTGAAAAATGGTAGGGGTAAAGTTTTGGGTTTATTCTGAAATACTTTAATTTTTGGGTGAATAGTAAAAAAATACAGTTTTTCACATAATCGGTGTACACTAAATTGCATCATTAATGATGTAATGATGACATAAACATTATAGAACTTTAGTTTCGGAAAAAACATATTAAATTTCATAAATTTTTCCTTGAAATACAATAAATCTAATTCTCAAACCTAAAAATAACTTTCCAAAGCCTAAAGTCAAAAGGTGATTTTTTAAAGTGTCTTTTTCTCTTTCTTTCACTTTCCTTTTAATAAATTAATGAATTCGAATTATAAAGAAGAGTTAAAGACTAAAACGAATTTTATTATATTATTATATGATTTAGGATATTAAAAAACTACTATTACAAGTCTAACTTATGATATATTATTTTATTTTATTTTTTATACCAAAAACACCTCCCTCCTCATGTATAAATAATCCCTCCCCCTCCTCTTGCCAAACCACACCTCTCAAGCTTTAATAATTGTCTAAGATCTGACCAATAATCTCCCATATCCCCTTAACCACGTCCAAGAGCTTCTGGTCTCATCAAAAGACCAAGCTTAGGCCCTTAAGGAGGTTCTCAAGTGAAGGATTCAAGAGGTAATTTCCCTCCCTCTTCTTCTTTAATTTCCTTTCAAGTTCAAGTTCCTTTCTTGATCTCTCCCCACCTATCTTCATCCAAATTGTTTTTTAACTCTAGTATTATACATATAATGTAATATTATGATTATAATGGTATATTATATCACCCCACACCCTTTCCCTCTTCCTTTTATTTTATTAAAGAGAACGGTGTTCATGAGGTGTTAAATTTATCACCTTCAAAAACGACATGTTCTCTTCTTCCATTTCTACCTTCAAATATGGTCATGAAACCATTTTTATGGTTGAAACAGAATATTTTATATGTATTATGTTCTATTTTAATCTCTAGAAATAACCTATGTCCATATTACTAAGTGAAAAGTTAAAACGAGTTCGTTGTGATCCAAAAACCGCTCAAATTAACCCAAATAATCTTCATTTAATTCTTATCTAATGATTCATCCACATGGATATAATATAACTCATTATAAAATTATTAAAGATTATGTAATATCATTAATAACATGTAATATCAGTTCTGTATGTTTACCCATGATCTACCCAAACATTAATTTAAGAATACAAGTGGACCGCTCAAGAAAACCGTGAAAACGAACATCCCCGATCAATGTTTTTAAACTCTATAAGTCATCCAAAGGAACATAATATGAAATAATGAAACCATAATGAACCCTATTAATGTATAAAAGGTTATGAAATTTCTAATTAATGAATATAATTTCATTATATAGGACATTAAAGAGAAGGAGGCATTCGAGTACAAGGTAAGGGGAAATCTCGAACCCAGTTTTCTTCCTTCGGGTTCTCCCTCTTTCACTCCATTTTTGATATGGTTACTCCTCAAAGATCATTTGTTCATCATTTCCTTTAATTTTCTGGGATATACATGTTTTTCACTGGTTTTTATGTCCATCAAAATGTTTTCCAAAAGAACTCTTCTTTCAAGAACTCACCTTTTACCTCTCATTCAAGGTTGATGGTTCTTGTATCAAGTATGCTGTTCCCTCTTTCTTTTGGGAACCCAAAGCTTATGAATGTTTTATTATGAGATAAAACCCATTCCATTACATGGGTTATTTATGTACATTTTTTATATGTGTTCTATGTGGCAAGCATGATAATGATAATGCTATGATGTGACGGGTGCGCCCGGAATTATATAGCGCAATATGAATGTTTAAATGTGACGGGTGTGCCCGGAATTATATAGCACTCCAATGCATTGGGTAAAGTGATGAATCTCATGATTATATGTGAAATGATGTGTGAACAAGATTATATATTGTTTCACAAATATGTGTGGTAGTTAACCACTAAGACATGATGTTTCATTTTTATGCATTGCCACATTTCAAGTCTATTATTTATGCTCCTCTCATGTTCATGATCTTTTTCCTATGTCATGATTATGCTCACCCCATGATATATTGTTCTTATATATACTCTTACTGGGATTTTATATCACCCCTTTTTATGTATATCCTCAGGTGGCTACATGTACTAAGGAGAGGACAAGTTCCACTAAGAAGCTAGTGAAGAAGAAATTAAATAAATGTTTATGGTTGACGTTATATTTGTTATGTGTGGTCCTAGTTTGCCCAAGACACTAAACCTTTGGACCCTCTATGTGTAATACTATTATATTTTTTATCTTTGAAATTATGTAATAGTAATGAAAGAAAAGGCAGGGTCTCTATATGTTAACCCACCCAGCAAACTCTCTTGCATGGAACGAGTTTGATCTGAGGCACCCCAAATTTTCTAAAGATAGTTGTAATTTTTAATTGGGGTTAGAAGCATGTGTTTTCAATCCATTTAGGTTTATGGTTAGTGTAACTCATAGTACATGGACCATGTTTTCAGTTCTGTATAATATTCCTCTGTGTATTTGTATAAAATAAAAATTTATTTTACTTTCCAATATTATAAATGGACCAAGAAGTTTGGGAGATAAGATTTGTGTTTACCTTCATCCATTGATTGATGATTTGAATGAATTTTGGGGAGATGTTGTGATGACTTGTGACTTTGAAATGAATGAAATTTTTAAACTGTGGGCTAATTTATTATGGACAGTCAATGACTTCCGGTCTTATGAAAATTTATTAGGTTGGAGTATGAATGTGGAATTTTCATTCCCTTGTTGAAATAAAAGTAAAAAATCTACATGGATTAAACATTGAAAAAAATGGACATTCATGGGTCACATACATTTACTTCCCCCTTATCACAGGTTTATAAAGGATAGAGTGTCATTTGATGGTTCTATATAATTCAACCCAGCACCAAAGATCATGATAGGAGTAGAAATTTTATCATATATTGAGAAAAAAACATCCTCACAGTATATGAATTTTAGGATTTAGTAGATCATACATTATCCTCTATTCATGGTGTAGGTATATAGAATAGTCACTATTAGAAGAAGAAAAATAATATTTTTAATCTCCCTTACTAGAAAACTAACATAGTAAGGAATAGTCAGGATTTCATGCAGATTGAAAAATATTTTTTTCATAATATATTGTGGACCATTTTGGGTGTCAGTAGAAAATCAAAGGACCATGTAAATACACGATGTGATTCAGAAGAAATGGGTTAATGAAACAATTGAATTTAAAGTTGGGTGACAGTAACAAGGCATACATGTCTATTGCATAGTATATGATGAGTAAAAATGAGAGAGACATTTATTTCCATTTTAAGGATGCTTGAGGTTCTTAATGGTTAATATTATAATATTTCCAAGTATGTGAATGTGAATATCATGAAATTGAAAGAATTGAAAATTCATAACAACCATATACTACTTAATCAATTCATTCTAATCACAATTCATGATTGGTTATCACCCAATATTTTTAAACCATTAATTGAGATGAGTAATTTTTTTAGAGATATTAGTTTAAGAAATCAAAAAATGATCACTTTAGAAAAAAATTAGGATAGAATTGTACTTATGCTTTTTCCCTTAGAGAAACTATTTCCGCCCTCGTTTTTTTATGTTATGGTTCACTTGATGATACCCCTAAACAATGAAGTAATGGTTGATGATATATTTCAATTCAGGTCAATGTATCCTATTGAGCGGTATCTCAATACATTGAAATGATTTATATATAAGAATGCTCATTAAGAGGCATTAATAGCCAATGGTTATTTGATGGATGAGTGTATTACTTTTTTTTGAAATATCTTAGAGATTTTGAAACAAATTTACATAATCCTTATCATATTCATGATGCTCTGGTTAGAGAAGGAACTATATTTAATATGGAAAATATTGAGTGATTATAAGATCATCGATACATCTTGTTCAATACTCCATTAGTTGAATCATTATTATAGTAAGTGTATATCACTTTTATTTGTTTAAATTTTACATGTTTTGTTTGAATATATAAGTTGATCATTTAAACATGATGTTATCATTTATAATAAACACATTAATGAGATAAAACATTAGATGCCTCATGTGAGTGATTATCAAATATAATTGTCCCATTATGTATCATTTCATGACTGGTTCAAGGATTTTTTACATATAAATGGATTTTCATTATGATTGAAGTATAGTTATAATTTATTTCAGCATAATTTTTTATTGAATTTTGTGAAATATATAAATCTATAACCTATGGGTGTTAGGTGACCCAACACTAACTGATCAATTTAACCAACTAGTTGAGTTCCATCTATAATGGCTCGTCATTACAAAGATTTAGATGTTAATGGATTTATATTTCACATTAATGATGTTGATGAAAAAAGATAAACACATAATAGTGGAATTGGTTGTCCATTTTTTTATTATGGTTATTAATATGTTCAATTGAAAGAAATCGTTTAATTTTTATATGATAAGGGTTGAAATACATATTTTTAAAGTGTAATTGGGTGGATCCAATCCATGGAACTAAAGTTGATCAATATCAGTTTACATTGTTGAACTTTAATAGTATGTTCTATAGAGATTAATGAGTTAGTAATGAACTTTTTATTTTGGAATTACAAGAATAAAAATTTTCTTTCATTATCTTTCTATTTAATCTGAATTGCAATGTTTTTGTGAAAATTTCAAGGTAAGGATTATTTTAATTAAAAGAGATAAAAACTGATGTTGTTGCCTTTGTTGTGAAATAACTTGGTTAAAAAATTATAGATCAACATGAAGAATATATTTATTGGGTTAGAGAGACTATTAAAGGAGAAATTGTCTATTTTCATTTTTAATGAAAGTTGAGATTGTTTCCCTACTCTTCGTGTTAAATTTTTTTTAACTATTTAACTCTTTGTGAACTATTTAAATTATTTTTTTGATATTTATTGTCTCTTTATTTATTATATTTTATACATGTGTTGAACTAACACTTATTTATAGGATTGTATACATTTCAAGGGAATAGGCACAAAATCCACATCATTATACAGAGGTATCTACTTCAATGGGTCAAGGTATGTGTGAATGTAAATGTGTTTTTATTTTTTTTAATTAAGAGTTAAACCTATATATGTACAACTATTTAATTATGTATGAAATTTTTTTCAATAGGATCTAACTAAAACTCTTAATCCTCTCTTACAAGAGGCCCTAGTCATGGGATTTCATCATGGAATTCTAAAACAACACTTAACATATCATTTGAAGAGGCATACCATCCTGTATGAGTGAGTTCCTATGAATTTATTCACTAGTTGGGTCATATCATATGCAACCCACAAATATTTCCATTGAATTCTAATAAGATGAATTTATATACACATTTTTTATACATTTATTTAAAGTTTATTCATGTTTTATTCAATAATTCACTAGGTTTTGGTTTATTTTTGTAGGAATTTTGAGTTTTGGACTTAAATGATGAGATTATAAAAAGATGGAAAATAGGTTTTACACATCGTAAACAGTGTACACAATGTGTATTCCTCATTCACATCATCCCTACATACCAAAGTCCAGCTCAAGAGAATTTACATAACATGGCGTGTAAATAAATTACATGTCATGCAATTTTCAAAGTCTAATTCACACTAAAATTTCATGATGTGAAGGAAGTAAAAGATATGGATCATATATATGACATGAAGAATATAAACAACATGAAAAATCTTGAGATCCCATCCAGTCAAAGATACATCTTGAAAAATCTACAAGATTCAAGATTCTCTGAGGAGATTGTGGATCTGAAGTACATGATATGTAAATCCTTCGCATCATGTAAAAGAAGAGACCAAATCCACTTAAATAAAATACATAACATTAATTCTTTACTCATCATGTATCTTTTGTTCTTATAAATATCCTGGCAATGCCTGCCATGCCAATGGAGTTTAGAACTAAGTTTTTCTATCATTTTTATCTCATTTTTTTCTCCATTTTACTTTCAAAATCAATGTAATTCATTCCTTTACCCATTTTATTAAATCATTTTGAATTTTTTTATAATATAGATATGTTATTAGATCGTTTTCATTTTTTTCCATTATGATGCTCATTTGAACACCAATTGATGTCCAACTTCAATGCATATGCCATTTCTTTATTATTCTTCATCCACGGAACAATTTTTATTTATTATTACTTGATTACAAGTATGGAATTCTAGTTTCTAAACAATTTCATGATTATACTGATCATGTTTATTAATTATTTTCTTTTGATCAACATCGTCATGAATGTATAATTCTCTTAGGGTTAGGGGTCAAGAGTAAGGATGTTTCTAATCCTAATGAATTTATAATTTAACCTTGGTAATCCTATAGTTAGTAATTAGGTTAAAGAAAAAATTTCATCATGTTCTATTGTATAGCCCTGACAATGGTAAGTGAAATTGAACAAACCTAGCCTAATTAGAATTTAGTAGGCTATGAAAATTATCCTAAAATTATTTCTTCCATAGAAGCTAAGCATAATGCATCTAGTTTTTTAGTGATAGCTGGTCCCAATGGATAGCTACATTATATGTAGATCCAATTGGTTTGAATATAACAAATTTTCAACCATTAAACCACTTCGTAACCTAGGTTGTATGACTATTCCAAGGTAGATTTAGGAATAACTTTTTCCTAATGCCCTGAAATTGACCTTGATCCCTTATTTTTTATCTAATATAAATCCAAACTACCTAGTTCTAGAAAAACAAAACTTGAAGAGTGAACATTATGAATCCTTCTATAGGGTTTGAATCACTAGGTTACTTATTTTCCTATTTTCCCTGTGGGTTTGACCTCGTACTACCATTTTACTACACCCTTGTAGTCAAGTGTAGTTTGAGAATAATAAAAATCTAATCTGATCAATACTCACACATATTAAATGATTTTTTTGGACACATAAATTTTTGGCATTTTTTTCTAGGGACCACTATTTCATAGGAACAATATCCTTTGAATTGAACCTAGGATTACCTCACCCCCTCCCCTTTATTTTTTTCCTTTCCCTTTTTTGTTACAATTCTTTCACTCATAGACTAAAACCTTCATCCACTTATTCTCATCTAGTACATGCATCTGATCCCTCTGACTCATTCAAGGATAATTGACTCTCAAGAACTAATTATGTTTGATCCTAATATTGATTGGTCATTAAATTCACATAATTAATTTGCAAGATCATAGTAATCCAATATAACCCAACCAAAAAAATATGCAATATGCACTATTCATCAATCAGGGAGAGCAGGCAGTGCTGTAAGAGTGCACCATTATGAATTATGTTTTATCATCCATTAGTGGTGTTTCACCCAACATTGTGCACCATCCTATTCAGAATCACACCATTGAAATAAAACTTGGACTAATCCACATGATCCAAAACATGGTTCAATTTATTAGGCTTCAAATTGAAGACCCCCATGAGCATATTTACAAATTTTTACGAGTTTTGATGCCTTTCAAAACTAGGGTGTGTCATCTAATGTAAATGGATTGCAAGTATTCCCATTCTCCTAGAACAACTGATCCAAGGATTGGATCAAAATCCAAGAACCCGAGTCAATCATGAGTTGGGATAACCTAGCCAAGAAATTACTAGATAAATACTTTCCACTGGTACGGACATTGAAGCTCTAGAAGAACATCCATAACTTTTCTCATATAGATGGAGAGTCATTTTGGGAAGCTTGGGATTGTTTTAGAAAGCTCACCATAAAATTCCCACACCATGGAATTAATGTGTGGCTTCAACTTCAGACATAAAATCAGGGACTCCAACCTGTTGCAAGAACTATAGTGGACATTTTTTGTGGTGGTGGACTAATTCTTAAGAAACCAAAAGTAGTTCAAGAACTTCTAGAAGAGGTATCCCATAATTTCAGTCTATGGAAGAGTGTTCAAGGAATCCCTTGACGCGGAATACATTAAGTGGAATAGAGAATCCATTTAGTAGCATAAGTAGAATCCATTACAAAGAAGACTGATTCATTTTAGTTACCTATTACACCACCACTCCCTCATGCCCCAGCGATGGAAATTCAATCCTATGAGATGTACGGAGGCTCACACCCATACCAAGACTATAGGGAATGTATAGAGGAACTTCAATCCCAATATTTTAATTACATAAATTATAATCAACATATCTAACAATTCCAGCAACCACAACAGTACCAACAGCAATATTACCAACAAAGACTAGCTCAAAAATAGCCACAATAAAATAATCAAGGCTATTATTAGTAGGGGAGTGGTCAAGTGCCACCAATAAATCAGGGATAACTGGGGTTCCCACCCCAAAACATAGATACTCAACCACAATAACCTTTTCCCCTAGAGCTGATCAATTTCCACCTACCCAGTAGCAATAATATCAACAATCTCCAAAAATCCAACCCTAATAATCCCCACCTCTATAGTCAAATTTGGAAATATTTCTCACTAAATTTTTTCAAAAATTAGATCATATAATAACTAACCAAGAGAAATAGATTCATAACCAAAGACATTCCTTTTTAAATCTTGAGTATCAAATGGGTCAAATCTCAAATAACTTATTAGATCGACTACCGGATACTTTGCCCGGTAATACTGAGATGCACCTGAGAGAAGAGGAAAAGGGAGTGGTTCTTAGGATTGAAAAAGTGATAGACTTTAAGAATCCTTACCTATGTGAAGAAAAGAGGCAGGAATAACTAGAGAAACATTCAAAAATCATCAGTGAGGATGGAACCAATAGCACAAAGGTTGTTGGTTGAGAAAAAAATCTAGAATCAAAAGATATTGAAAAATATCTGATAAATGATCAGCCTGAAAATGAATAAGTTTATGTGGTACCATCAGCTTATAAACCCCATATTACATTCCTAGAAAGAATGAGGGAAGGAAAGATTGAGGGGTAGTATAAGAAAATTTTAGCAATGTTTAAGAAATTTCACATCAGCATCCACTTCATTTAAGTCATCCCTCATATGCCTACCTACACCAAATTCTTGAAATAATTTCTTTCCAATAAAAGGAATATGTAATAATTAGGAGTTATTTCTATAAAAATAATTATCTATTATCATTCATCAGAAGTTTCCCCCTAAGATGTGAGTCCTTGGTATTTTCTTAATTTTATGCACTATAGGGGAATGCAAATTTGAAAGAGAATTGTGCAATCATGGAGAAAGAATAAACCTCATGATAGTAAGAATATTTCAAAAACTAGGGCTTGAAAAACTAAATCCAAAAAGAGTGGAATTACAACTAGCTGACATATTGGTAAAGTAACCTAGAGGACTTCATGAGGATTTTTTAGTCAAAGTTGGAAAATACATCATTCTTGTGCATTTCCTAATATTATACATGGATGAAAAAGGATACATTCCCATTATTTTATAATGCTCATTTATTTACAATAGGAAGGAACTGATTGATGTAAATCAATGGTGACTAATATTCAGTGTTAGAGATGAACAAGTATTTTTCAACTTAGTGAAGGATTCCAAGCAAAGATATGACACATTTGACTATCAAGTCATATTTATTACTGATGGGATAGATAATTTTATAACCTTTGAGGATGATAGAGAGAGTTTGTACCCTGATTAAGATGAAGTTTGTGATCATGAGAATGAAAAATACTTTAAACTATTGACAAGGGATACTACCCCATCATTTATACTCTCAATAATCAATCCACCAATGTTGGAACTAAAACCACTTCCAAGAACACTCAAGTAATCATTCCTAGAAACTTCAGCTACATTGCCATTCATTATCAGCTTAGAGATGACCCTAATGAAAGAAGAAAAGTTGATTGAACTCCTAAAAGGGAACAAGAAATCTATTTCCTAGGAATTGGTTGTATTAAGGGGATCAACCCCACAATCTGAACCTAAAAATTTTTATTGGAAGAAGGTTCTAAACCCAAACACCAATCCCAGAGGCGACTCACCCCATCAATGAAATAGGTGGTTAAAAAAGAAGTGATGAAACTTATAAATTATGGAATAATATTTTCAATCTCTGACAGTGGATGGGTGAGTCCACTATAAGTATTTCCAAAGAAGGGCAGCCTAACCATTGTGAAAAATGACAAATATTAGTTGATCTATACTCGAACCATCACTTGATGACAATTATTCATCTATTATAGGAATCTAAATATGGAAACCCAAAAATATCATTTTCCAATACCCTTTATAGATCAAATACTAAAAAGACTAGTAGGTCATGAATTGTATTATTTCCTAGATATCTATTCAGGATACAATCAAATTATTGTCGATCTAGATGAATACTTCAAAACAACGTTCACTTGTCCCTTCAGAACCTTCATCTATCGACATATGTCATTTTTTATATGTAATGCACTAGTGAATTTTTAATGGTGCATGACACATATATTCTATTATATGGTGGAGGAGTTCTTAGAGATCTTCATGGATGATTTTTTATTATATGGAAGATCCTTCAAGGTGAATCTAGGTAATTTTCATCTAGCCTTACGATGCAATGAAGAAAAATCCTTAGTATTAAATTGGAAAAAAATGTCACTTCATGGTCTAAGGAGGCATAGTCTTTGGACATAAGATCTCAAAGCAAGGAATGGAACCATATCTAGAAAAAATAAAAGTAATAAAAGACTTACCTAAGCCTACAATAGTAAAAGGCATAAAGAGATTTCTAGGACACATAGGATTGTACCTATACTTCATTAAAGACATTTTAGAAATAGCCCACCCATTGAAACAATTATTATCAATGGACACTCTTTTTGAGTTCACTAAGGAGTGTTGATGGGAATTTAATAAGCTAAATAAAATCTTGGTGGCCACTCCTTTCATAATTTTACCGGATTGGGATATGGACATCGAGTTGATGTGTGATGGAAGTGACTCCGTTGTTGGTTCTATCTTGGGATAGTGATTCAGACACATATTTTGTCATATTTACTATGACATTCACACACTGAATGATGATTGGGTAAATTATATGACTATGGAAAAGGAACTTCTAGAATTCATCTCTACATTTGAAAAGTTTTGTTCATACCTCGTACTATCCAATTTAGTAGTCTACACTGATCATGTAGCACTTAAATATCTACTAAACAAAAGGGATGTCAAACCACATCTGATACAGTTGATCCAATTGTTGCAAGAGTTTGAAATAGTAATTAAGTAAAAATAAGGAACTAAGAACGTTATTGCTGATCATTTATCCAAAATTTCACTTCCCAGCATTAAGCATGATGATAATCTTAACATTGAGGATGAATTCCATGATATGATCATGATAAATACCCAAGCTCAGCTATAGTTTTTAGATATTGAAAATTATCTTTCCATGGGATCAATCTACTCATACCTCACCTATCGGTAAAGAAAGATATTTTTAGTCAGAGCTTCACATTACTACTGGGATGAGCCACTGCTTTTTAATATAACAACCCTGCTTTTTTTTATTACAACTTAAACATGATTTATTACATAAAAATTTACTTGATACAACAAAGAAGATCGAGAGGTTTAGCGTCTTTGGGGATTAGGATCATTACATAAAAACTTAAAACAAGAAATACAACATCTTTCTTGAAAACATCCTTTACATGACCACTACATACCCTCGTACTTAGCATTGCATGGGTTAACCTGAGGACATGCATAAGAAAAGGGTGAGCTATAAAGCTCAGTAAGGGAGTACACATGGAATAATATGAGGAGTACAATACATGTTAGACAATAGGCATATCAATTGATCATAAAAGAAACATGAACATAAAGGCATGATAAAGCATGATAATCATAACATGGAAATGTGGCAATAACACTTAACATGGAATTAGCATGAGCCAAGGCTCATTGCACATAAAGCATGAGTAAACCCTCATTGCACATGAATCACGAGTAAAACCTCGTTTCAATTGAATTAGCATGAGTCAACACTCATTGCACATGACGTATCATGATACTATACTTTACCCAATGCATTGGATCTCTATAAGGGCGCACCCTTCTTAAACATTTCATTTCATTCATAAGTGTGTCACATGGATCATAAAATATGGATTCATAAAACATAATAATTTATTCCACGATAAAGGAATGTGGAATTAATACATGAAACTTTACAATCAATAATTAAATGTGCATCAAGGTGAATACCCTTGATGGAGAAATGGGCATTGTATTCACTACACAATGACATTGGCTTAGAAAATCGGTGTGATTTCGGCAGCGTAACGGCGTGACGTAAGAATTAAAAAAAATGTTGATGAGAGAGAAAGGGGTTCCTCATCATATTTACATGTAATGGATAGTAATTAGGTCATATAGATACATGTCCCATCAATTGTAATGGAATTTAGGTTCATGATACAAGAGTATTGCTTGAATGTAAAATAAGAGAGAAGTTCCTTTCGGAATTTCGGCATAGTAACGGGTGTACATGGGAGGCATTTAATGAGAGATAAATGGGTATCCCATCATTAAAATAATAAAAGGGTAGTATGGGGGAGGTGCTAAACCATACCCCAACATTCATAATTGAAATTAAAAGGGCAATACAACTTAAAGAAAATTGAAAAAAATGAGAAAGGAAGAAAAAACCCTTACTTGGAAGTGTGCTTCCAAAGGCTAGAGAGAGGCTTGTGAGAGGCTTCTTGGGAGCTTGGGGAACCTTGGGAGGATTCTAGAGAGAGTAGGTTAGAGTTTGGACGAAATCAAAGGGCTTTGAGTGAGGAGGAAGTGGGATCTTGGGTGGGTTTATATAGGAAAGGTGAGGGAATTCTTTATTATTTAGGTTTGGGACCCCTTATATTAAATTAATCCAAACCACAAGCCAACCCACGGTTTTTTCCCATGATTTTTGGCAAAGGTAAGAGGAAAAAAATATTTTATAAGGTCAAATTCCTAACTTCTTAAAATAATAAGGTTGCTTATGCGTAGGTGAGTCACACTCCCATGGAAATTAATTTAAAAAGGCAAAGTGTTGAATAAGTCTTGAGGGGTCCATTAATGCTTTGAAAAATAAGTCAAACAAACCCAAAATCACTTTATTTTAATGGTAAAACATATATTGGCCGAAAATAAGGATTATAGTATTTTATTACATCACCATTGGGTCATTATGATGTCATAAAACACATTATATATTTAAATGGTATTTAATTTTTACCCAAAAATTTGACTGTCTCAAAAAATTATGAAAAATTCACCGTTGGATAATTTCGACGTCTTGATTCTAGAAATAACATTTATTTTATCTAAATAATTTTCTAAATATGTTAATTTTCACTTTTAAAATAAAAACCGACATTTATTGAAAATTCATGGGTTTTGACAAAAATGGATTTCAAACCTTAGTAGAAATTTTAATTGCATTCATAAAATTATAAGATCATTTATATTTAATAAAAAATTAATTTAATAATAATATTTTTATTTTATTAAAATATTATTTAATTCAAAAATACTTTAATTTAATAAAATATATTTCTTAATTAAATAATAACTAAAAACTCCATTTGTACTTTAAAAACTATTTACAATGTATCAAAAATGACTAGAAATTATATTCATTATTATATAAAAAAATAATATACATGAACATAGTACTACTTATTTGTTACATAACCCCTTAAAACAGCCGCATAAGACCTAAGGGTAAGGTGTGTGATGGTGACAGACTCTTGGGGTGGCTCGGATAACATCGCTCGAGTGGTAATCTCTATCAACTTCCACTTTTCCCGTAGACGGTCCCATTCGAGCTTGACATGGTGAAGCTCATCTTGGGCTTGGTCAAGGGAGAAGCCCAAGGATGCCACCTCTTTTCTGAGCTCCGAAAAATGGGCTTCGTATGGGGAAATTCTACTGGATGAGGCCATCACTTCTTTTGTCTGAGTAAATTGGATTTGTTAGGGTCCTATATTTATACTAATCATGTGATCACTGTTCAACGGCTATATTAACAACGGTCAAAAATCTTAACATAAAACCAAAGAAGTTGACATCTTATAAAAAACATTTTTCATAAAGAGACATTTAACTGGATCAAGAGGGATTTTCCATTAATGAAACTTTGGGTCATTACAATATCCCCCCTTAAGAAATTTCACCCTTGAAATTTTCCTTTTCCCACACTAAAACAAATGTGGGTAACTCAGCTTCATCATATCCTCTGATTCCCAAGTCGCTTCTTCAAACTTGTGGTTTCTCCGCAACACCTTGATGAGGGGCATTGTCTTATTTCATAGAACTTTTTCTCTATGATCTAAGATCTTCACTGGTTTCTCCACATAAGAAATATCGTCTTCCAATTGTACCACCTCATAAGAGAGTACATGTGAAGGGTCCGGTATGTACTTCCTTAAGAGGGATACATGAAAGACATCATGTACTTTGTCCATAGTAGGTGGAAGTTCTATTAGATAGGCCACATCCCCAACACGATCAAGAACCTCGAAGGGGCCGATGTACCTTGGACTTAACTTCCCTTTCTTTCCAAACCTCATGACCTTTTTCCATGGATATATGCATAGAAACACCGTGTCTCCAACTTTAAACTCAAGGTCTCATTGGCGATTATCTACATAACTCTTCTGTAGACTTTGGGCTGCCTTGATATGCTGCTGAATGGTTTTCACCTTCTCCACCATTTCTTCGACCATTTCTGGTCCAAGCAGCTTACGTTCACCAACCTCATCCCAACATGCCGGTGTTCTGCACCTTTTCCCATATAGGGCTTCATATGGTGCCATTTGGATGCTCGAGTGGAAACTGTTATTATAAGAGAACTCAACCAGAGGAAGATGTTGATCCCATACTCCTTTAAAGTCCATTGATCATGGTCTCAACATATCCTCAAGTGTTTGGATAGTCCGCTCGGATTGGCCATCAGTTTGAGGATGATAGGTTGTACTGAAGTTCAGGTCAGTATTCAGAGCATGTTGAAGACTCTTCCAAAACTTAGAGGTGAATCTTGGATCTCGGTCAGACACAATAGATAGTGGTACTCCATGCAACCTTACCACTTCCCTGATATATATCCGTGCCAGTTGATCCAAAGAGAAATCCTCCCGAATAGAAATGAATTGTGCAGTCTTTGTAAGATGATCCAAAACAACCCATATTGCATTATTTCCTTTGGATGTCCTCGGAAGTCCGGTGACAAAGTCCATGGTGATGTTTTCCCATTTCCATTCTGGTATGGGCAATGGTTGCATCATCCCCTTAGACTTATGCCTCTCTGCCTTCACTTGCTGACACACCAGGCACTTTGATGTATATTCAGCGATCTCCTTCTTCATATTATCCCACCAAAATTTTTCTCGGAGATCTCGATACATCTTTGTGCTCCCTGGGTGAATAGAGAAATTTGAACTATGTGCATCATCTAAAAGTTCCTTCTTCAGCTCCGGACTTGATGGAACACATAGTCTTTTCCCAAACTGCACAATTCCTTCTTCATTAACATTAAACTCTGAGGATTTATCTTTTTTGATAACTTCCACCTTTTCCTGAATTCCCACATCATCCTTTTGAGCATCCTTTAACCTTTCTAAAAGAGATGGTTGAGAAATAATTTGTGAAAGGATTTATGATGTTCCCTTATTTATGATTCCCACGTCCATCTTCATCAAGTCCAAGAAGATTGGATCCTTCTCAATTCTCATCATTGATAGAATCACTGGATCCTTTCTACTTAGGGCATCTGCCACCTTGTTCGCTTTCCTAGGGTGGTAATGTATTGAACAGTCATAATCCTTGATGAGCTCTATCCATCTTCTCTGGCTCATATTAAGCTCTTTCTGTGTGAATATATATTTAAGACTCTTGTGGTCAGTATATATCTCACATTTATCTCCATAGCGATAATGCCGCCAGATTTTCAAGGCAAATATCACAGCCACCAACTCCAGATCATGCGTTGGATAGTTTCGCTCATGGATTTTCAACTGCCTTAAGGCATAGGATATCACTTTATCATTCTGCATCAGCATACATCCTAATCCCTTCTTCAAAGCATCACTGAATACCACAAAAATCTCCCCACTTGTGGGTAAAGTGAGCACGGGTGCAGTGATAAGCCTCCTTTTCAATTCCTTGAAGCTTTCTTCGCATTCATCACTCCAAGAAAACTTTACTCCCTTTTGAGTTATCTTGGTAAGAGGGTTGGACAATCGTGAGAAATTTCTCACAAATCGTCGATAATATCCAGCTAACCCCAAGAAGCTACGGATATCCGTTACCAATTTTGGCCTCGGCCATCCCTCAATTACATCTATTTTGGAGGGGTCTACAGATATCCCATTGCTTGTGATGATATGGCCCAAGAATGAGACCTCCTTCAACCAGAACTCACACTTGCTATACTTTTCATAGATCTTCTCCTTGCGCAAAGTCTCTAGTATAGTTTTTAAATGCTCCTCATGATCCTCCTTGGTTTTGGAATATATTAGAATATCATCTATAAAGACTACCACAAATTTTTCAAGGTAATCTATAAATACTCTATTCATCAAGTCCATGAATATTGCTGGAGCATTGGTGAGTCCTAAAGGCATTACTATGAATTCATAGTGCCCGTACCTTGTATGAAAAGCAGTCCTGGGGACATCTTCCTTCTTCACCCTTACTTGATAATATCCCGACCGCAAATCCACCTTAGAGAAGTATTGTGCTCCACGCAGCTGATCAAACAAGTCATCGATTCTTGGGAGAGGATACTTGTTCTTTATCGTGATTTTGTTAAGTTCACGATAATCAATGCAAAGCCGCATTGACCCATCCTTCTTCTTGACGAAGAGGACTGGTGCACCCCATGGTGAAGCACTTGGGCGTATAAACCCTTTATCCAGATTCTCCTGTAGTTGTTTCTTCAGCTCTTCAAGATCTACAACAGTCATTCAATATGGAGTCTTGGATATTGGTAGCGCCCCTGGTATAAGCTCAATTGAGAACTCAACATCTATTCTTGGAGGAAGACCAGGCAGTTCCTCAGGAAACACTTCAGTGAATTCCCTCACAATAGGAATTTCTTCAAGGATGGTTTCTTCCTTGGACTCAATCATCTGATCCAGATATGCATGCTCATAAGGCAATAATATCCACGGTTGAGATGATGGATCTAAAGTAGATTCATCTTCCTCCTGACACTTGTAAAGAATCGGGGTTCGATTCTCCATATAGAGTGTGATTCCCCTCTCCCGACAATTTATGTTGGCTCTATATAAGGAAAGCCAATCCATGCCAAGAATTGCATCAAATTTCACCAGAGGGAGTATGATGAGGTTTTCCAGGAAATTCAATCTACAGATTATAACAGGGGAGGACTTATACTCATGGGATGCAATGATTTCCCCATTTTCCATACTCACTGACATCTTTACTTCCATGATTTGTGGTGGTGCTGGGATCGTTCTACTAAACTTTCGAGATATAAAAGAATGTGTAGAACCTAAATCAAAAAGTATGTTCGCTATTCTTGAATTAATAACTAGCATACCTGTCACCACTTTGTTGTCGGGGTTCACTTCAACAGAAGTGATGGCAAAAGCTCTTCCTTGTTGTCTTGGAGGTTGTTGGTTGCCTCCGATAACCCTTGGATTAGGGAACTGATTTGAAAAATGACCTGGTTCTTTGCATTTGTAGCATTGAACAATGTGTTGAGGTTTGAAGGGAGCATTCCTCTCCTCTGTCGCAGCCGTGGGTCCTTCTTGCCGACAGTTAATAGCTAGGTGCCCTTCTCTTCCACACCTGAAGCATTTTCTCATCCCCTTAAGGAAATTTCTAGGGTGCTTCTTTCCGCACTTTTGGAAAGTGGGGTGCTGGATCTTCTTAGCACCGTTGGATTTATCCATCGGACCACCAGCATTGAATTCCACCTTACTCTTCTTGTCCCCATGATACCCCTGTGATTCCCCGATCTCCATTTCGACCTTGAGGGAACATCGGACAATTTCCTCATAGCTGTCGAAGTCACGGATCGCTAATGCTTTCCGTAGGCTAGGCTTCAGCCCAACAAAGAAGCGGTAAACCTTGCATTCGGGGGTAACGACAAAGCCAAAAGCGTATCGTGAAAGCCTTTTGAAGTTTGCCTCATACTCTCCAATAGATTATTCATCTTTTTGCTTGAGGGAAAGGAAGTCCATTTCCATCTTAAGCCAGAGGGTGTGCGGAAAATATTTATCAAAAAACATCTTCCGGAAATCCTTCCATTCCAACACCTCGATCTCCTCCTCAGGATTCATATTTTTGATCAACGTCCACTATTGATCAGCTTCACCTTCCATACTATAAGCCGCCAGGAGAACCTTCTCTTGTTCAGAACATTGGAGGATGGAGAATATCTTTTCAATGGAGTTGATCCATTGTTCAGTGATTATGGGATCGGATGATCCACTAAAAGTAGGAGGCCTTTGTCTCATGAAGCTCTTGATAGCGACTTGTTCTTTCTTAGGGGGGGTTGAACGTTCCTCTTGTCCCATGTTTCTATTCAAAACTTGAGTTAGCTGAGAGAGAAGCATGACAAAGTTCGTGATTCCCACTCCCATTGGATTTGGCATCTCATTAGTACAGTCATCACACTGATCTTCACAACGGTTGTTAGCCCGAGTCCTCCTATTACCAGCCATTGGCTGGAATAAAAGGAAGGTTAGGGGTAACACATAAAGGGTATTCCAAAAACAAAAGTTTATGACTCAAAAATAAACTTGTATTTCCTTAACTCATGAGTCTATAGGCTTCAATCTGGGCTTTTCATGATCTACTTTCTAACATATATTATTAGGGGAATTTTTCCCTTAATAAGGGTTCATACTAAGATTGTGAATTTATCAAAACATATCCCTCGGGAGTGTCATAACCAAGAGTGCATCAAGACCCATTGTTGTGCACCAGTTCCCGTTCGAGTCTAGCTCAAAGCGGTGTTTTCGGGTTTTACCCCTAGGATACATCTATGCCAGAGCCGCCTCTACCTGCTCGTATCTAGACAGGGATGTATTTGTTTGATAAACCACTTACTTAGTATTTACCAAAACTTAGGGATGTTTTTATTATACTTAGTCTTGTATCTAAGGCTTTACTAGGGTTTCCTAATCCCAAAAATAACTAAACCTATGCTCTGATACCAACTATGACAACCCTGCTTTTTTCATTACAACTTAAACATGATTTATTACATAAAACTTCACATGATACAATAAAGAAGATCGAGAGGTTTAGTGTCTTTGGGTCTTAGGATCATTACATAAAAACTTAAAATAAGAAATACAACATCTTTATTGAAAACATCCTTTACATGACCACTACATTCCCTCGTACTTAGCATTGCATGGGATAACCTGAGGACATGCATAAGAAAAGGGTGAGCTATAAAGCCCAGTAAGGGAGTACACATGGAATAACATGAGGAGTACAATACATGTTAGACAATAGGCATATCAATAGAGCATAAAAGAAACATGAACATAAAGGCATGATAAAGCATGATAATCATAACATGGAAATGTGGCAACAACACTTAACATGGAATTAGCATGAGCCAAGGCTCATTGCACATAAAGCATGAGTAAACCCTCATTGCACATGAAGCACGAGTAAACCCTTGTTGCAATTGAATTATCATGAGTCGACACTCATTGCACATGAAGTATCATGATACTATACTTTACCCAATGCATTGGAGCGCTATAAGGGCGCACCCTTCTTAAACATTTCATTTCATGCATAAGTGTGCCACATGGATCATAAAACATGGATTCATAAAACATAATCATTTATTACACGATAAAGGAATGTGGAATTCATACATGAAACTTTACAATCAATAAGTAAATGTTCATAAAGGTGAATACCCTTGATAGAGAAATGGGCATGGTATTCACTACACAATGACATTGGCTTAGAAAATCGGTGCGATTTCGGCAGCGTAACGGCGTGACGTAAGAATTAAAAAAAAGGTTGATGAGAGAGAAATGGGTTCCTCATCATATTTACATGTAATGGAAAGTAATGAGGTCATATAGATAAATTTACTATCAATTGTAATGGAATTTAGGTTCATGATACAAGAGTATTGCTTGAATGTAAAAGAAGAGAGAGAAGTTTCTTTCGGAATTTCAGCATAGTAACGGGTGTACATGGGAGGCATTTAATGAGAGAGAAAGGGGTCTCCCATCATTCAAACAATAAAATGGAAGTGTGGGGGAGGTTTGAAACCATACCCCAACATTCATAATTGAAATTAAAAGGGCAATAAAACTTAAAGAAAATTGACAAAAATGAGAAAGGAAGAAAAAACCCTTACTTGGAAGTGTGCTTCCAAAGGCTAGATAGAGGCTTGTGAGAGGATTCTTGGGAGATTGGGGCACCTTGGGAGGATTCTAGAGATATTAGGGCAGAGTTTGGACGAACTCCAAGGGCTTTGAGTGAGGAGGAAGTGGGATATTGGGTGGGTTTATATAGGAAAGGTGAGGGAATTGTTTATTATTTAGGTTTGGGACCCCTTATATTAAATTAATCCAAACCAAAAACCAACACATGGTTTTTGCCCATGGTTTTTAGAAAAGGGAAGAGGAAAAAAATATTTTATAATTCCAAAGTCCTAACTTCTTAAAATAATAAGGTTGCTTATGTGGAGGTGAGTCACACTCCCATGGAAATTAATTTAAAAAGGCAAAGTGTTGAATAAGTCTTGAGGGGTCCATTAATGCTTTGAAAAATAATTCAAACAAACCAAAAATCACTTTATTTTAATGTTAAAACATATATTGGCTGAACATGAGGATTATAGTATTTTATTACATCACCATTGGGTCATTATGATGTCATAAAACACATTATTTATTTAAACGGTATTTAATTTTTACCCAAAAATTTGACTGTATCAGAAAATTATGAAAAATTCACCGTTGGATAATTTCGATGTCCTGATTCCAGAAATAAAATTTATTTTATCTAAATAATTTTCTAAATATGTTAATTTTCACTTTTAAAATAAAAACCGACATTTATCGAAAATTCACGGGTTTTGACAAAAATGGCTTTCAAACCTTAATAAAAAATTTAATTGCATTCATAAAATTATAAGATCATTTATATTTAATAAAAAATTAATTTAATAATAATATTATTATTTTATTAAAATATTATTTAATTCAAAAATATCTTAATTTAATAAAATAGATTTCTTAATTAAATAATAACTAAAAACTCCATTTGTACTTTAAAAACTATTTACAATGTATCAAAAATGACTAGAAATTATATTCATTATTATATACAAAAATAATGTACATTAACATAGTACTACTTATTTGTTACATAACCCCTTAAAATAGCCGCATAAGACCTAAGGGTAAGGTGTGCGATGGTGACAGACTCTTGGGTTGGCTCGGATAACATCGCTCGAGTGGTAATCTCTATCAACTTCCACTTTTCCCGTAGACAGTCCCATTTGAGCTTGACATGGTGAGGCTCAGCTTGGGCTTGGTCAAGGGCGAAGCCCAAGGATGTCACCTCTTTTCCGAGCTCTGAAAAATGGGCTTCGTATGGGGCAATTCTACTGGATGAGGCCATCACTTCTTTTGTCTGAGTAAATTGGATTTGTTAAGGTCCTATATTTATACTAATCATGTGATCACTGTTCAACGGCTATATTAACAACGGTCAAAAATCTTAACATAAAACCAAAGAAGTTGACATCCTATAAAAACATTTTTCATAAAGAGACATTTAACTGGATCAAGAGGGATTTTCCATTAATAAAACTTTGGGTCATTACATTTAAGAACTATACTAATGTATTAATGTGGTACTTTATCCCAAAAGAAGAAATACAAAGTGTTCTCAATATGTGTCATACGTCACTAGAAGGAGGGAATCATGGACCAAAATCTAACATACCTAAAATCCTTAAAAGTGGTTTATTTTGGTCCATAGTTTATGACCATGCAAGTAAATTTTGTCAAATTTGTGATTGGTGCCATTGAACAGGCACCATAGGAAAAAGAAATGAAATTCCCCAAAATCCCATACTGGAATTTTAACTCTTCAATGTATGGGGGATTAATTTTATGGGACCATTCCCTAATTCTTATGGGAAGTTTTATATCCTATTTTGCGTTCACTATGTCTCAAAATGGGTATAATCTGAGGTGACCACTCATGAAATGGAAAAATTGGTCCTGAATTTTCTACATAAAAAATATCTTCCCAAGATTCAGATTCCCCTAATTACTCATTAAGGATCAAGGAACTCATTTTTCCAATAATGATGCGAAATGATTGCTTGGAAAGTATGGAATTCATTATAACATTGGAACTCCCTACTACCCACAAATAAGTGGACAAGTCAAATTGTCAGATAGGGAAATTTAAAAAATCGTAGAGAAGATAGTCAACATAAAGGACTCAAGTATCAAATTGTATGATGAACTTTGGGAATATCTCACAACATACAAGACACCCATAGGCACTACTCCATTCTGAATAGTGTAAGGAAATCCATGCCATATTCCAGTGTAATTAGATCACTGCTCTTATTGGGAGATAAAAAATTTGAACATGGACTCTCAAAACATTAGAGTAGTCATAATTCTCTATATAGATGAGCTAGAGAAAATTAGAAAATATTCCCATTAGAATTCTAGAATTTATAAAGAAAAGATAAATAAATGGCATGATCAAAGAATCACACTTATAATCTTCACACCAGGGGATAAAGTTTTTTTATTCAATTCCTAATTAAAAGTATTCCCTAGAAAGCTAAAATACTGATGTAATGGTACTAACAAAATCATTAAGGTTTTCTCTTATGGAGCTATTGAAGTTCAGAAAGGTGAAGAACCACCATTCATGGTTAATGGGAAATAGTTAAAGATATACCAAGATCCATTCCACAAGGGGTGATTCATTACTCTAAAATTCATCTAAACTAAAAAGAGTCAATCTATCCATGTTAAATGAGTCACTAACTAATAGGAAACCTAGGGTAGGTTTGATAGGTTGGAATAGGTTAGTTTAGTCATTAGGAAGCTTTAGCACTTCTAGAATCTTATTAAGAGGAATTGGATAAAATGGGGAACATAATTTGAAATAAACACTATGTAACCCTTACACAACATGTAAATGTCAAAGGTATGAAGAAAATAAGATCCAAACTTTACACGTAATTTATTCATTATATGAAATGTAAGTCTAGAGCAGCTTTTAAATGTCATGAACCTTAGTTAATGGCACAATCCCCCCCCCCCTCTATTTTTGTCCTCCCACAAGACCCCCTCTCATCCAAACCAAATGGTCACTACTTCCCATCGATGTCAGTTATCTTTACTTCCTCCTTTATCCTCCTCTCTTCTCAGTCTGCCTCATCTCACTTTCCCCTGATCTCTATTACCATTTGACATGGCCTACACCAAAACCATCTGCACCTCTCCTACCAAACACACTCCTGAGAATGATAAGATGCCTCCACCACCAAATAGGAGGATGGATCCTCCTTCACCACCCACTGATCCTTACACCTCCTCTTTAACCTCTGCATCCACCACCACTTCAGCCTCTGAGGAATCACTGTCTTCATCCATCGAGTCTCTGGGCGCTACCTTCCCACACCTCCATCCCTGCCTGCACTTCTCATCACCTAAGCACTAGGTCCAGTTTTTCTATATCTAGGTGAATCCTATGAGGACCAAAAAAACTCTAGAACTCACCATGCTCGAGGTGATATAGATTCACCTAGATTTCATTGACCTCATTAGTTGGATACACCTCTCACCCGTTACCCAAGTGCATGATAATACATTCAAGGAGAACTTACTCAAGTTCCTAGACACCTTCAAGCTAGTCATCGACTTCATCAGATTTAGACTTGATGGTAGTCCATGGTATCTCACCCTTGGAGACTTTGGCATCAACCTTGGAATTTACTCTACCGACTTCATCACCTCCCCATTTTTTCTAACTTTACATCTCAAGCCTAACAAGTAATATGATACACAACTATGAATGAGGATAGCCAGATACCCATATAGATTTTATGATCATTTCATGATGAAGAGAACCTGGCTCCATGGTTCTACCCTTTATATCATTCACTGGTCCCTAGTTTATGCCAAGTTGTATTGAGGTGATGCTCACGGAAGTGTGAGCCAGATTGAGGTCATTATTCTCACCTTATCCATGGGCAGACCAACCGCCAACATGGCCAAGCAGTTCGGAATACTCTACCTAACTCAGGTGTGGAGGATCTATGGTACGCTACTGGGGGATCTTTTATTACCCATATATCCAAACATCCTGGCACCTTCGATATTTGTTGGGCTCACACCTCCCTCATCCATACGGAGAGTATCTTCCTACTTTTTCTCCACAAGATGGGGTTATTGATGAAGAGTGGGAGTATCTACTGATGGGCATTGGTATATGTTGAGGGTGATGACAAAGCACCTTCCCAACATGCAGTTGAACCAGCCTCACTTATCCATGTCCCTGCATCCACCAATACTACCCCTATCACCACAATTACCACACATTCCACCACCTCTATACCTACTATAACTATATCCCCTCCCCTTGTTTTCACCACCACCACCCCTAACCCTGCTGCATCTATGCACCCACCACCCATTCCCATGGATCTCTTCTGATTTATTCAGGTTATCCTGGAGAATGAGCAACATCTTTGTCATTGTATTCATGTTCTATTAACTGAACCATAATTTCACTACCCCTCCCCCTCCACTATCCCCTTCATCTTCCCACCCACACCCCCCTACTACTCCTTCTTCTACTTCTATTCACACACTACATCCCACCCTGGCTCACCTCACTCCTGAGCTCACCGACTCTTCCACCTGGTAAGACTACCTATTAGACAAGGCCATATGGGGAAAGGGAACTTACATTCCATACCTATATGAGGTGCCTCTGATTGATCTAGATACCAGGCACACAGCCTTGGTATGGATCGGCACCTCTCCCCCTCCATCCTTAACCAAGCCTTCTGCCAACACCACACCACCCACCATAGTGGTAGATCCTCTAGTCCCATAATCCATTAATGAGATTTATTTGGCATGTTTTCTTGAGTCCCACACTATTTGAGAGGGAAATACTGATGCATAGACCTACAAGAATAACCCAGTTGTTTAGCCTTGTCCTTTTCCCCTCCCATGATGTTCTATATCCGGGTTCTATTTTTGTATTTTTGTGTATTCACCAATGTATCATACCTAATATATATATATATATGGGATTTAGTTATTTTTATTTACTATTTTCTAGATCATTTTAATTTTACTATTAATTTTATTTTATCCATGTCTAGATCAATTGTATCTTCTATGGTAACCTACAAGCCTTTCAGTCCATCCTCTTTCATCTTGCTTGAGATTTATCAGCATGTGGATAACCTATAAAGATAGGCTGAGATGCTTGAGCTATATATCCATTCTCAATAGGGGCCTCCTCTATGATTATCACAACAACTATTTATACCACATGAGATCCATGGTTGATACCTTCATGAGGTGGTTAATCCCACTAAGCACCCTCGTGAGCTGGAAAACATTGCTACTACTTCCTGTAGAATATAGAAGACCTCTGGGCAGATTGATGACACTAACGGATTCCTTTGTCCATATTTATGGATGATGAATACATTGTTAGTGATTTATGGGAGGTATCCTGTATTTTTTATTTCATTTACTTCTTAGGAATTATTTTTTTCCTTTACTATAATTTTTTCCCATAGTTCATCCCACACTTTATTTTAATCACCTTCTTGCCTGTATCGGAGTTGTTTACCCTACTATCAATTGGGTGAAATTTCCTCTTTATCTTCTTAAAAAATAGTTAACCCCTTCGGACTAACATTTTATCTAGTGTTGGTATTTTGTTTCTAAAAATTTTTGCAGGAAGAACAATTTCAAAAAAGCATCCAACAAGTTTCCCCATGGTATGACATTTAATATAGGGAGCTCTTGATTCCCTACTTTTAAAATCTCAATTTCCATTTTATTTAATTTTATGATTCTATTGATATCTCCCCCATGAGGCTTTCTAGAACATTGTGGACACTATCTTATTTTAAGTGTGAGGGAGTATTTATTGAGATTTATTACTGATACACTTGAATTATTGCCTGTTTTCACTAGTCTAAGAGACGTATTTCATTGAAATAATGCTTTAAACTTTAAATCTCATCACACCCATTTAAATAAAAGATGAAGTTAGGTTGGAGATTTTTTAAATCTATTTTTATTTCAGTTTAAGTTGTTTGCATGATTGTTGAGTTGAGTTCTTTAATTCTTACTCTAGATTCTTACAATCTCTTTTGATTTACTTAGTACTAGATATTATTCCTAGAGTGATTGAAAGTTATAATTTTATACTCTCATTCCTGAGAGGATTATATACTTACATTATCATTTTCTTTTCTGAGAATATTTCTTGAGAGATACTTGAGAGATGTAAACCTATCAAAACTTGTATTAACAACTTATTAAGGTTATGACTGAATAAATAAACTTTTAAAATGATTGAGGTAATATTTTTTAGCCACTTTTCCTAGAGACCCACCAGAACATATTTCTTTCTTTAGCCTGTAGTATCCATAAATAACCTTGTTAGGATAGATATATTTCAATACTTTTATCCCTTTATACCCTGATCTTGGTATGATTCATGATTGTCCTTTGAATAATTGTGGGGTAATTTTCACTACTAATAAATACAAGATGTTAGTATTGAGAAGACGTATGGTGAAACTTTCATCAAATTGAGATGATGTGCTCTATGATTACTTTTTTAATTTTCAATGCTTACCCTATTTATTTTAAAAAAATAAATATAAAAAAATATATTGGGTTGTGTATTAGGAAGTTCAAAAATCACCATTACTAGACTGATGAATCCTATAATGGATCATATATGGTTAGGTGATCGACGTGAGACCTGTCCTATATAATATTTTTGAAAAATAGATAAAAATAAAAAGAAAGTAATATGGTACATTCTTGATACTGACTTGGCACATTCTTGGACCCACTTTGAGTTATTGGAGCTTGGACACATTTTTTCAGGAGGAGTTACTTCATTGTATTGTTCACAATTTTCATGCATTTTACTTTAGATCTTACCCTCCTATTTGAGATTAATTTTTATCTCTTTCCCACATTCCCTCAGCCTCAGAGTCATTTTAACCTTATTACTAAATCCATCATGATTGATTTATTATTTTTCTTTATGAATTGGAGATGTTATAACCAGTTTTATCCTATGGTTAGGAACATGTATTCAGGTTATAATAATAACTTCAGTTTTATTTTAACTTTATTAATGAGAGAAAATTCATTATGAGGTAAATTGAAAAATGGGTATATAATTTAAGTAATAGTTATGAAATTGCAATTAAAGGAATAAATAATCTGAATAAAGAACTAAACTGTGAGGCATGACTGATTTTCTATGCAATATTGATTCCAAAAGACTTAATTTTTTTATTACACTTAGTTTTATTTTTCTGGTTGTAGTGCATGTTTCTTATTTTAAAAATAATCATTTGGAATCCCTGTTGACATGTTTTTCTTGAGGATAAGAAATTTTTCATGTGTGTGAAAATTTAATGAGTTGAATTTATATACACATTTTGGACACATTTATTTAAATTTTATTCATGTTTTTTTAAAAATTCCCTTAGTTTTGGTTTTTTCATAGGAATTTTGAATTTTGTAATTAAATTATGTGATGATAAAAATATAGAAAAAATGGGTTTTACACATTGTGAATGATGTACGTGATTTGTATTCCTCATTCATAATATCCTTATAGACCAATGTCCATCCTGTGATAATTTACATGATGTGAAGAGATTACACAATGTGTAACTACATTACATGTCATGTAATTTTCAAATTATAATTCCCACTGAAATTTCAAAACATTAAGTACAAGATGTGAATCACATAAACAATATGTATAATATACTCAATGTGAAAATACTTGAGATCACATCCAATCAAATATATAACACATGAAATATGAAAGATTCAAGATTCTCAGAGGAGATTTTAGATCTAAAATACATGATGTGTAAAGCCTTCATGTCATATAAAATTAGATACCTAGTCTATTTAAAGAAAATACATGAAGTGAATGATTTACACGTCATGTATCTTTCGTGCTTATAAATATATCGATGATTCCCATCACACTTGAGAAGTATGTACCTACATTTCTCTCTCGTTTTTCTCTCATTTTTCTTCTCTATTTGCCTTCCAGACTTAGAGTAATTCATTCCTCTACCCATTTTATTAAGTCCTTTTGTTTTTTTTTTGATTTACATTCGTTCTTTGATCGTTTCAATTATATTTCTATTATGACGTTTTTTAAATACAAATTGTTATCAATCTTCAATACTTGTGTCATTTCATTGTTTTTCTTCATTCATAGTAAGTTTTTGATTGATTCTTACTTTATTTCAAGTGTAAATTTCTTATTTATCAATTATTTCATGATTATCCTAATCATGTTTATTATTTATTTTCTTTTGATCAAAACTTTTATGGGAGACTAATCTACTTAGGGTTAGGGGTTGAGAGTAAGGTTTTTTCTAAGCCTAATTAATCTATAATTGAACCTTGTTAATCCTATGGCTAGTGATTAGGTTAAAGATAATTTTTCATCACATTTTATTGCACAGCCCTAGCCATGGTAAGTGTAATTGAACAAACCTGACCTTACTAGAGTTGAGTGGGTTATGACCATTATCATGCGATGATTTCTACCATAGAAGCTAAGTGTAATGAATATAGGTTGTTATTTATACCTATACTAAGGGATAGTTTTAGCATAGGTAGATCCAATTGGTTTTACATTACCAATTGGTGACCCTTGCAATGCTTCGCAACCTAATCCATGGGACTATTCCGAGCGAGATTTAGGATTATATTTTCCCTAAAGCCAATAAATTAACCTTGATCCCTTATTTTTTTATCTGATATAAATCCAAACTAACTAGTTCTAGAAAACCCAAACTTTAAGAGTTAATGTGAGTAATCCTTCTATAGGGTTTGAATTTCTAGGTTATTTTTCTACCAGTTGTCCCTGTGGGATTCACCCTATACTACTGCTTTACTATGACATTTTAGTCGAGTGTATTTTAGGAACAATACATATCTAATCTGATCAATTCTATCACATATTAAATGATGTGTTCGGTTTCATCAACTACACATGATTGGGATTCAGTCCCTTAGGATACATTAGATCAGCTATGGAGGTAAGTTCAGGTAAAAGAATAATTTTAGATTCTTAGATATGTTTAAAAAACACTTACATTTGTGATAAATTATTTCTTAAATGAAATATTATGAGAGTGTACCCAATTTATTTTTAGCGAGTGTCTGTGGAAAATTTTCATAAAATTTGAAAATATTATAAAGGTGGAGTAAAGAGGGAGAATTGGTCACAAATATAGGGGTCACAAACATTGTGGATAGAGTTCTGAGAGGTGTTCTCCCATCTCTGTGGCATTAATTGGTTACATATTAGTCCAATAAGGTTGTGATGGTGATCCTATTTATTTTGGTTTACAGATTTCAAAGAATGTGTATCATTTTTCACATTTAAAATTTGAATTAATTGAATGTGGAAAAGGGAAACATGTCAATATGAGAATCACGCATTGTAGGGACCACCTCACAAACTTGGGACTCATCACATGTCCTAGATTTGACATGATGTATTTATCATTTACTCTTTATATTTATTTATTTAATATGGTTTTTTATTCTATAGTTATATATAATCGGTATACAGTTATGGGAGTAAGGTGCACTAACTAATAAAATGTTAGTGTTGATGATGACTCATGATAAAAATGATCCTGAGGTTACAGTTCTTATAGTAAATTCTTGTACTAATTATCAATACTTATATATATCTTTATATACATATATATTTATATTTATATTTATATATTGTATAGGCTAAATTTGAGGTTGAGTTAGCATAGATTCCTGTAGAATAGTGATAACTTTCCATACGGAGGGATGCGATATTTCATTGTATTTTTTATCATGATGGACATGGATATAACTTGAAATATGGCATGGGGATTACTCATTTTATATTTTTACACGTTGTGTATGTGGATCCTATTATTTATGGGATTACATGGTAGGTGATAGATTTGGAGGCATCAATATGTGCTTTTGATGAGGTAAATCTGCATCTTTTAACTAAGGACAGAGCACTGTGGGATTATATGTGCTGGGGTGATAGTGCAGGGGATCCTACAGCACAGTTTTACACTATATTTTTTTATTTATTTTTACATTTCATTTATTATTAATATATTCATAATTTTTATGTGTTGTAAGACTCTATCGCATCGAACACTGGTAGTATTTCACTCTCTCACACGCGTTATTGAATTCATGCAGGTTGAGGTTAGATTAGATATTTATAGTCCCAAACTACACTTACTACAAGGGTGAGTAAAGTGGTAGTGTGAGGTCAATCCCATAAGGACTACTGGTAGCTCAATGACCCATCAAACAAAACCCTTGGAAGGATTCCTCATGTTTACTCTTTAGGTTTGGTCTTTACTAAAGATGGGTAGTTTGGAGTTTAATCAAGATGATAAAGGAAGTGATCAGGGTCAATTTAAGGGTATAGGCAAAGGGGTAATCTTAAATCTAACTTGGGATAAACCTATGGATTATTATGAGAAGCGGTGAAAAAACCACCAATTGACCTTGGTCCAGCCAATTAGATCAACCTAAGATGGTAAATTCTCCTTGGTCCAGAGTAATTAACAACCTAAGCATAGGAAGCTTAGCTTATAGGAAGAAATAATTACAAGCTATTGATCATTCCCTGGTCTTCCCTAACTAGGTCATGGCCGCTCATATTTCACCTATGATGGTGAGGTATAATGTAAAATAATGAGATTGAAAATTTTTCTAAACCTAGTTACTAGCCATAGGTTTACCTAGTTTCGATCTTTAGATATTAATTAGGTTTAAACTACCCCTAATCTTGACCCATAAACCTAGATGGATTAGCTTCATATGGTGATAATGATCAGAAGTAAGGAAATATTAATCATGTTGTTCATAATCATAAAAAAATTGAAAAAGAGACAATTCAGAATTAAAAAAAACAAGAATCAATGTTTAAACAATTTCAAGAAATTTAAATCTAAAAAAGAACTGACTTTGCATGATTAAATGATGAATAAAGAGATAAGTGGAATCAAAAAAGTAAAAAACAATCAAGAAATCACTACTAATGAAGAAATGTTGAAGAATGATGCAAGATTTGATGAAGAATGGTGTGTGGAATTGAAACAAACATCAGGAATAGAAACAGGGTTTCAACGAATGAATATTAAATGTTTAATGATTAAAAACTCAAAAGGATTCAATAAAATAATGAAAGGAATGAAAAATATATAGTTTAAAATGAAAATGGATGAAAAAATAGAAGAAACGGTGAAAGAAAAATGAAAGAGAAATAAATGTGGTGAAGCTCTTTTTCACATTGGAGCACTAAAATATTCATAGGCTCAATAAGTACTAGACATGTAAGTCCTTCATGTTCTGTACTGGCTTAAGTGACTTTGGTCCTGACATCTGCATGTCATGTATGTTGGTTTCATGTCATGTATTTGAGATACACTTTTCCTACTGAAGAATCAGTTTATATATTTGACCAGGTGAGCCTTCAAAACTTTCAATTCATGAAATCATCGCATGTTGTGTATGTGTTTCACTTTGTACAGCGTTATGATCTTTAAAAGTTGCATGACATGTAATGGATTCACACACTATGTATTATATTCATGTTATGAAAGTGCTTTACCGGTTGGTTTGTGGATCTACAGTCATGTTGTGAATGAGGTCTACACATCGTGTATGTGATACACGGCGGGTAATTCCTATTCTTGGAACTTTTTTAGATTTTTTTCTTTAAATAATGAATTCCTAATTCCTATGAAAACAATCCAAAACCCAGTGCATTATTGAATAATTCAAGAATAAACCTTAAATAAATGTATCCAATGTCTATATATAAATTCATCTTATCAAATTCCCCAAAACATAAACATTTTGTTTTCCTCAAGAAAAAATCATCTCGACAGGGATTCCAAAAGATACATTTTTTAAAACAAGAAACATTCAATACAACTATGAAAATAATACTAAGTGTAAGCATAAGAATTCAGTCTTCTAGAATCAATCCTACAGAGAAAATCATCCATGCCTCATATTTTAGTTCTTTATTCAGGTTTTTTATTCTTTAATTACAATTTCATAACTATTTCTTTAATTCTATACCCATTTTTCAATTTATCTTTCAATGAATTTTCTCTAATTAATCAAAGTAAAATCTAACTGGTGTTATTTTTATACCCTGAATACATGTTCATAACCATAGGCTTTTATTTTTTCTATCATCTCCACTTCATAAATAAAAAATACAAAATCAATCATGAGGGCTTCATCAAAAAGGGTTCAGATGAATCTAAGGTTGAGGGAAGGTGGGTGAAAAGTGAAAATCAAGCTCAAAATAAGGGTAATCTCTTAAATTATAATGGATGATAAACTTGAATAGTACAATTAACTAATTCCTCCATGATTAAATGGTATCCATGCTCCAAAAAACTTAAGTAGATCCATGAGTACATTAATAAAGTATCAAAATTTACCATATTCCTTTCTTTTTCTTTTATTTTTATTTATTTTTCAAAAATCATGTGCAGACCAGATCTCACATCCATCCCCTAACCACATATAATCCATCATAGGACTCGTCGATCTGGAAATTATTATTATTTACCTTTCTAATAAACCACCAAATATTTTTTTCTTTTTTTTATTTCTATATTATTTTTCAATGGAATATGGTAGGTGTAGAAAATTACAAGTTCAATAATTGATCACATTATATTATTCTAGTAAAAATTACACAGTACATCTCCTCAATAACAACATCTTGTGTCCATCATCTAAAAATTCCCCCATGCTTTTTCAAAGTTTAATCATGCATAATACCAAGAGTAGTGTGGGAAGGGATAATCGGATTGAAAGAGATCCATCCTAAAAAAGGTTATTTAGGTATACTATAGGATAAATAAGAAAAAATATAAGGTGGGTCTCAAGAAAAAGTGGCTCACAAAAATTGCGTCAATCATATTAAAAATGTATTTGTTTATTCATAACCTCAATAAGATCTCAATTCAAGTTATGATATTTTTACATGCCCTATGTGTATCTCAAGAAACATGCTCAGAAAAAAAAATATGAAATTGTGGGTCCAGAATCCCCATGGGAATGGGAGTATAAAAAATAATTGGCAATCACTTAGGGTATAAAATCAAGTAATAAGTCAATCAAAATTAATTTCAAAAATTTTTATTTTGAATTAAATTACTAAACTCAACAATCATGCTAAAAATATAAACATGAGTAAAATATGGATTTCAACAATTTTCAACTTAAATTTTTCTTTTATTTAAATGGGTGTAATGATTTTTCAAGTTTAAAGCGTTATTTTAGTGAAAAAGTTATCTTGTATAAATGAAATCAAGAAATAATCCAAGTGTATCGATAATAAATCTCAAGAAAGACTCCCCCACACTTAAAATGTGATAGTGTTCACATTGTCCTATAAAGTATCATGGAAGAGATATCACAAATATAAAATAGAAAAAAATGAAATGGAAACTTTAAATTGAATTTAGGAAATCTATATCTCTATGTGATGAGTATCATTCTATGGGGAAACTTGGGGATGATGGTTTTAAATTGGGCTACCTACATACTTTGTTAAAAGGAAAAAACTTTTAATAGATAAAACATTAGTTCGCAAGTATTTAAATAGGATGACAGTAGTGAAATAGTTAGGTGCACATAATGAATAATAATAAAAAACAACTCATATAAGTGAAAATATGTGGGTACAATGAAGTTAAATAATGGCTTATAAATAAGAATGATATTAAAAAGAAAACAAAAATCCTAAACACAAGACTGAAAATAAGGAAACAAAAATATGGTTTACCTCCCATGAAGCACTAACAATGGCATCATTGGCCAGATGGATGGACAAAAGGATCAATCAATGTCATCCATATTCTCATAAGTTCACTGCCTCCTACAAGAACTGGTGGTTGTTTCATCAAGTTTGCATGAACTCTTTATAGGATTAACTACCTTAGAACTATAATTAGCATGAATCTCATGTGGTAATAAAATAATTTGTGATATTCGTGATGGGTATATTTTTTAAGCATTAATATCTAGTGATATATCCTTAGTATGGTGCTCGACGTCAGCTAGATGTTGATTCACTCGAAGTAGGAGTGCAGATGGTGGTGGAACAGGCGCATTAATAACCATGGATGAGGCAGAAAATCTAAACATGGATAATGTCATACAATAATGAAAAGTAAATAATACAAGTAGTAGTAAATAAAAAAATTCATATCATATGTATATATATATTAATGATACATCAGTGTGAAATTCAATACAAGTAGTACAAAAAGTTTCACCCACATAGAATACAAAATGGGGGAGGGGTACAAGAAAAAACTAAGAATCATAGGCACTCTCGTTGGTTGTTGCATCTGACTTACCCTCCCAAATAGTGGTTCCCTCTATCTAGATGGACATATATATATCCTCTATGTACATGGAAAGAGGGTCATCAACAAGCTCTGAAGGTGTTTTGGTGCTGGCAGCTATCATGGCGGAAGGTGGAGGTGAGGTGTCGATCTTGATGGTGGTCGTGTGTTAGGAAGTATGGTCAATGAATAGAACCTTGGTAGATTATGGAAGGTATGGGCCTGTTTCCCACTGGGATTGCTTTTTTAAATACTCTTACTGGCTCACAGGGTCTGTCATCTCAGAGGGAATAGGGGTCTAGGTGGTTTCTAGTGAGGGAAAAGATGAGGATGAAGGGTCTGTCAATGGTGGTGGGTGGGAGGTTATGGTAGCTGGTGGTGGTGGAGGGATGGTAAAAAGGGAAAGCTATATGAAAGGGATATGTAAGTGGTGGAAAATATGGCATAAATTCTCCAGGATTCAATGATTCATGACCTAGAGATCTATAGGGAATTATGGGGTGGGTGATGGTGTGGGAAGGTAAGTGGTGAATGAAGGAGGGATATGGGTGGTGTCAAGGGTGGGTATGGGAATGGTAATGGATTGGGTTAGGGTGGTGGAAGGATGGTGTAAAATAGAGGCTTCAGGAGTAAGGTCTGAGGTAGTAGCGGAGGATGGGGTGGGGTCATAAGCATGAGCAGGGAAGGCTGGTGTGGTTGGGTCACATGTTGAGAAGGGGCCTCATCAGCATCCTCCAAATACACTGGCATCTATCGATAGACATTATCATGCTTATTGACCATCCCCATCTTGTGGAGCAGAAGCAGGTTGATGACCTCTATAGGGTGGAGGGAGGTGTGCAGTCCAGCATTCTCAAAATAACTGAGATGCCTAATCAAATGTGTGAGGAAAGATCCTCCCATAAAAGTGTTTGGAGTCTTCTTATCCAGGGTCTGGTAGAACTTGTTGAACTATCTATCCATTTTGATAGCTTTATTTCCCATGGATAAATCAATAATAATGACCTCATTCTGGATCATCCCACTATGGGCATCACCACGGGCCAACCAAACATGATTGAGGGCCTTGTGCAAGATCTGAAGGGAAACACATTTGAGTGTTATGCTCTTCATGATGTGGGGTTCATAAACACTCCAGCAGTCTCTTGTAATCCTCTCCTAAGGTCATGCAGCCTCAGCCTTATTAGGCTTGAGCTAAAATGTGGATAATATAAGGGAGAAAACACACTCCATAGAGTTGATGTCGAGGCCAATTAAAAAATCTCACAATTTAAGATCCCAAGGTATACCTCTTAGTCAGAAGCAAACAAAGTTGATGCTCAGCTCAAAGGTGGAAATGATCTTGAGTAAGATATCCATGTAAGTCTCATCCCACACATGTGTGATCGGGGTCAAGTACGAATGATTTATGAGGTCAAGGACCTCCTAGTGTATGTGGATGCACTCGATGACTATGATATCTAGAATTTTATTGGTCTGCATTGGCATGTGTTGGAGATGTACCAACCAAACTTGGTGTGTAGGGTCAAATAAATAGATGAATTTATGAAGGTGAGGACGTGCAAGGTCCTATTACCCACTAGAAGTAGAAACTGAGACTTCACAGGTGGTAGAAGAGGTATATATAGAAGCATAGGTCGAGGAAGATAGATCTGTGGGTGGTGGAGGAGGTGCAGACCTATTCCATTTGGGTGGAGGAGGTGTGTCCTTGCCCTTGGGCACACGATCGGTAGGTGGGGTGCGAATAGTTTTTATTTATGCCATGATTTATGGCAGTGGAAATCAGGAGGAAGGAGATGGAGATGTGTTGTTGGCTTATGAGGAGATGAAAGGAGGAGGAGAGGTGGCTTCAGAGGATGGAACTCGTGGGATGGGGAACAATGTGAGAGGGAGGGGTATAGGAGATGAGGAGTGATGGGGTTCAGCATAAATCCTAGGTATTTAAAAACTTACCTTGACATTTACACATCGTGTATTGAATACAGGGCGTGAAAATCATTAATTTTCAAACTTTTCATTTTATCAACTATTACACACCGTGTATATCTTACATGATGGTTATTTTTTCATTTTTTTGATCTAATTGGGCTAGGTCCTCTAAACAAGATTTTAACACACTTTAAACCATCCTAAAGACTAAGATACCCTACTCTATCCTATTAAACCTACCTCAAGTAGCCTCCCAGCCAGTGCTTTATTTATTATCTAGATATAGATATATTTTGAAGCATAAAACTTTAATTTTGTGTTCATTCCCTTTGAATAATTATTCTTGAAAATATAGGGGGGAAATATAAGATGGTATCAATTATTAGAGGTTCATTTCAATTTTCATTATTGGGGCACTGGATCCTTTTTTTAATAGAAGGTGGTTTCTTATTTTATTCTTCAATTTTCACTTGATCTTATTTTTTAGTATCATGAGATATGGTTTGAAAATTTTTCTACACGTTTATTTTATTAACGGCCTTCTTCATGTCAAACAAAACATGTTCTTTACCAACTCTAAAAATCAATATCCTAAGTTAAAATCTATAAACACCTTTCCAATGGTGAGAAATTGTCTTCCTATAATGATGGGAATTTCTTCTCCTCTTCCATATCCAGAACAAGGAAATAAATAGGGAAAATGAATTTTTCAAATTTTACTAAAATGTCCTCAAGCTATCCCTGAGGGTTCTTGACTGAGTGGTTAGCAAGTTGAAGTGCCACCCTATTTGGTTTCAATTATATGAGACCCATATTCTTATAAAAACTCATGTGAATTATATTGATACTTGAACCTAAATCACACAGTTCCTTTTTAAAAGTACATGCCCCAATGGTGTAAGGAATTGAGAAACTTCCAGGGTCTCTTGTTTTCAAAAGCAGTTTCCTTTGAGTAACTATAGAGAACTCTTCATTTTGAGAGATGATTCATAAGTATTCAATTTTATTTTTACTCGAGAGAAATTCCTTAAATAATCTTTCATAAATAGTTACTTGTACAATTTTCTTTGCAAAGGGGATATTCATATGTAATTTTTGAAACAATTCCATGAATTTTTTATAGTGCCCTTACTTTTTTACTTTTTTAATATATTCATGAAAGGGGAGAGGTGGCTTGTATGGTGGAAATTATACAATAGTCATCACCCTTCTCAGGTTTTTCTTTAACTAGATCTTTCTCATATGGTTTTATATCTCAGTTTTTCCCCTGACCATCTTCATTAAATTATTTCAAATGTTTTTTCTCAACTCTGGATGGTTGCTGAAAATCCAGCGCATTTTCACTTCTAAAAATTATATCTTTATTCTCTTTCCTCATATTAGTTTCGGTATTATCATGCAAATTACTCGGTAGTTGATCAGATGATATTTTAGATATCTATCCCATTTGATGCTTCGGGTTGTGTTATGTAGCCTTGTGGATTTTCATCTCTGTTTCTTGGGTTTTAATCCTTTGGTATAATTTCTACATAAAGGAAATTAGTTGGTTTTCAATATTATTCTAGAGGGTATGTTCTTACTATTCTATTCTTGGTGGAGCTTATTGGAATTTTTGTTGTTGAGCTGGTGAAAACTACTGATCTCTAAGAAAATGTAATTGGAATTGTGATTAAGGTTGAGGAGATATAAATTGTCATGGGTAACCATGTGGTCCCTAATTCCTTTGTATTCCATGTCCACTCCTCTGCTAAAAATAAACTAGGTTTTGTTACGACTGCTAATATGGTCTCTGTTGGTAGTTTTTTTGTTGATACTATTGGGATTGATGGTACTACTGTCCTTACTGATTGTAATTAATATAATTAAAATCTTGATCTTGGGGTTCTTTTATACCTTCCCCACATTCTTGGTAAGAGTATGGGCCTCCAAAAATCTCGTAGGATTTAATTTACTTTACTAGAGCAGGAGGGGGTGGCGGCATAACAGGTAACTAAAATGATTCCAATTTTTTTGTTAGAGCCTCTACTTGAGCAGCGAGGTGGGGAGTCTCTTCCACCTAATTAATTCCATGCTAAGGTGGTCCTCTATCACTTTTCCACAAACTATCATTATAAGAGACTTCATCTAGAATTTCTTGTTCAACTTCTGACATCTTGAGCATGAGTCCACCATCAGCAGCGGTGTCTACTACAGTTTGTGTAGCAGGTTGTAGTTCTTGATAAAATGTATGAAGTTGAATCCACACAACTAGTTCATGATGTGTGAATTTGCGGGTCATCTCCTTGAATCTATCCCATGCTTCCCATGCCGATTCTCCATCCACCTGGGTGAATTTTTGGATTTCATTCTGGATATTCCAAATCCAAATTAGTGGGAAGTATTTATCAAGAAATTTCTTTTCTAATTCATCTCAAGTCATGATTGACTTGGGAGATTGACTTTTTATCCAATCCTTATCTCGGTTGTGCAAGGAGAATGGGAAAATTCTTAATCGAATAGAATCTAATAATACACCTTGGTTTCTAAAGGTATCACAAACCTCAATAAAGTTTGAAATGTGCTTGTGGGGGTCTTCTCTTTGAATCCCACTGAACTGCCTCAAGTTTTGGATCATGTGGATGAGTATATTTTTTATTTTGAAATTTTTCACCTGAATAGGTAGGTGCACAATGTTGGGTGCATCACCACTAATGGACAGAAAATCATAGTCCATAATGTTGTTCTATTTCAGTGTTGGTTGCTCACCCTGATTCGAAGGTGGTGCATATTGGGGGTCTTGAAGGTGTGGTGATGTAATATTGTTACACTCATCCATTATAAATTTTGGATGTGCATCGATTTTTCTATCAATCTTGATATCAAAGAGAAATTGTTCTTGTGTGTCCAAGCTTCTTAAATAGACCAAGGGTCCCTAGAAAATTCACCAACAGAGAAGAAAATAAATAAATAGAGGAAGAGATAGGATGCAGGTGGGCCCAAAAGAGAAAAATGTAAAAAAGGAAAAGAAGAATGGGGGAGGGGTGAGGTAATATGAGATTTGATCAGAAGGTCACTATGACTGAGCAATAGTACTCCCCGACAATGGGGGGAAATTTTGAATTTCCCACATGCACCGTTGAATTCACATGGGATGAGTTCAGATTATATATTTATAGTCCCAAGTTACACTTACTACAAGGGTGTAGTGAAGTGCCAACACAACGTCGATCCCACAAGGACTACTGGCAGGTCAATGACCAATCAAACAAAACCCTTGGAAGTATTCCTTAAGTTTACTCTTTAGGTTTGGTTTTTTCCTAATCTAGGTAGTTTGGAGTTTAATTCGGTTGATAAAGGAAGGGATCAGGGTTAATTTTAGGTTATAGGATGTAATGTCCTGACCTGACTTACCATCGAAGCGGTAGTCAAACTGATCTCCACATGACCTCAAGTGTGCCTCCCCATACACCAAAGGTTTCTCACTGGAAACAAGGGTGGAAGGATAGTCAGTGGGGATACTATATCCTCATATTATAGTTTTCACAATAGTATAACAATATATAAAATAAATGACAACGGCGAAAGTAGTATAAATCAATAACTAATGCAGGGGAAGTCAATTGTAATATCAACTCAATAAAGAAAATGGCTAACACCATTTTATACAATGTATGCATGTCATGGTTGTAAATATCTGAAATCAATAAACAAAACAACATTATTTACATCTCATTATATAAAAAACTAAAAATTCCCAAATCCCCAAGGGCGATCTCCACGATCATCTTGAGCTCCTGCTCGGTCCTTTGTTTCTAACTCCCAGGTACAAGAAAACTGCAACAAGCAATGTCTAAGTTCCTGTAAACAAGTAGAGTCTAATCGAGTACCCTGGTGCAATGGTGGCCTGAATAGGGTGTGAGATATAAATCTTAGTACACCAGGACCATCGGTGTCTAGCTCAATCTAGACAGTGCAATAATATTAAATAGTGTGCAAGTATATCGAAGTAATAACAAAATTTAATAAATAACCAATAACCCATCCAGGTTCCTAAGGGACACCTGACGGCGATACCTACTTTAGGCCATGGTTGGTCTGTCTGATCATGTAAATTATGTATATATATATATATATATATTAAGAGTGTGTGTGTGTATATATATATAAACAGATAGATATACTTAGCATCCTCCTATATGAACCAAGTGCGTACTAATTCCAAATGGACATATACCCTAGATACTATTTCTAATTGGACCAAGACATAATGCACAGACATTCATTACCAGGGGAAGTTCCCACGGTCTTTCCCCTGATCCAAACTCCAAGATCTCTCATGGTCTCATGGAAATCAACATGAAATCTCAAACTATCTTCCTACCCCAGACTCTCACGGTCCTTTGGAAAACGATGTTGGATGGATCGGGACATAATATACAGAAATATATCACCAAGAGTAGCACACACGGTCTATCCCCTAGCTCAACTCCATGAGCTCTCATGGTCTCTAGAGGATTAGCACAAAAACTAACATATTCTTTCTCCATAAGGGTTCTACAGTCCCTTGGCTCCCCTGTCTATACAATGCATAACCATTAACAATATATAATGTGTGAAGCATATAACCTCTCATGTATTTCATTATCCCAATTCAATTACATATAAGAAATCATATTTACATTTATAATTAAGGTAAACCATCTTCAGTATTTTAATTAAAACATTAACAAGGGGTTCACATTCAACTTAAAAACATGAGGCAAGGTCCTCTCATTCAACACATTGGTCATACTCAAATCCATTAGTTAACTCAACAATTAACTAGGTACACAAATCCCATTAATTAATTAAGCAACAACACAAATCATATGTCATAATTAATTTTCCAGAATTAATTATCTCATTATAAATCTCAACTCTCCATAATCAATTCCACAATTAAATATCTGGATCATAATATCAAAGACCCAAAATTAATTCATAATGAATTATCTCAACTTATCTAATTCAATATCTCATAATTAATCCCCCGATTAATTATCTATATTATAATCTCAAAGCATATAATTAATTCATAATTAATTATCTCAACTTAACCAATTTAATATATATCATAATTAATCCCATGATTAATTATATCAATTAAAAAACTCAAAGCACAAAATTAATTCACAATTAACTAACTCAAGGAAATCGTTTCAATATTACATAATTAATTAAAAATTAATTATCTCTAATGAAACTATTTCAATGTCACATAATTAATTCACAAATTAATTATCTCAAGGAAACTATTTCAATATCTCATAATTAATCCAAAAATTAATTATCTCAAGGAAACCATTTCAATATCACATAATTTAATTCAAAAATTAATTATCTCAAGAAAGTTTTTTTAGTATCACATAATTAATTCACAAATGAATTATCTCAAGGAAACTGTTTCAATATAACATAATTAATTTACAAATTAATTATCTCAAGGAACCCGTTTCAATATCACATAATTAATTCACAAATTAATTATCTCAAGGAAACCGTTTCAATATCACATAATTAATTCAAAAATTAATTATCTCAAGGAAACTGTTTCAATATCAAATAATTAATTCACAAAACAATTATCTCAAGGAAACCATTTCAATGTCACAAAATTAATTTACAAATTAATTATCACTAATGAAATTGTTTCAATATCACATAATTAATTTGAAAATTAATTATCTCAAGGTAACCATTATAATATCACATAATTAATTCACAAATTAATTATCTCAAGGAAACAATTTCAATATAACATAATTAATTCACAAATTAATTATCTCAAGGAAACCATTTCAATATCACATAATTAATTAAAAAATTAATTATCTCTAATGTAATTGTTTTAGTGTCACATAATTAAATCCTTGATTAATTATCTAAATTACAATTTCAAAGCTCACAATTAATTCACAATTAATTGTCTCAATACATTTCACTCATTAATTCATAATTAATTATCTCAACTTATCTCACCCAAAACTCATAATTACCACTTAACCCAAGTGCGTCAACATATAAGGGCGGAAATAGAAAAACACGTATCAGTAAGCTAAACAGACATATCAGTCTAATCATTATGTTTTTATCTTGAAGGAAGTGCACCTCCGTTGGAGGGGTTTTATTGAAAAAACATGATTTTTTAATCTAGAAAAACATTTTATACCAATAAACAATCCATTCAACATTTGTAGTCAAACTTATAAAAAATAGCAATTAAATAACTATTGTTTTTTATTAATTAAGTAAAGTTGGGGACCCTACCACAAATAATTGTTCGAGATAATACTTTCTAACTCATATTGTAGCCCACTCATGTACACGCACCTCAACAAAACAACATGAGCACTTGGAATTTATCACTACACCTTATAATAACAATCGGCACCAATAATTAATCTGGTGTGGACCAACGCACACCCAAAAATTAACCGCAACTCAAAACAACCATAAGCAGCTAATTTAAGGGGTGTGAAACCAATTATCAAGTATAAGGCCTTAACCGGGTTTGACGGTGGTGACCGAATCGAGCTGAATTTCCACACCTTCGGCAGAGGTTGTCGGAATGTAGACTAATAGGTCTGAGACATCCTCTGCACCACCAAGAACCGAAAGAAAGGAAGAAACTGACTTAATCCCTTAGTTAGGGATTTTGGCCAAACCGAATCGTAGAGAAGGAGAAGTCAAACAGGAAAAGATAATAATGAAACCCATGGAGACGAACTCACCTCATTGAGATGAACAATTTCTGTGAAGACTCTAGGAGGAACTGGCGCACGGAGAGGGTGTTGGGTTGAGGGGTGGTGCGCCTCACCATGGGAGGAAGGGGGGAGGTCGTGCCTCATGTTGGAGAAGAGTGGGGGCGTGCCTCCTTTGTTTTTATCTCCCCCAAAAATAAAATAAAAACCTAAAATTAGCTACAATAATTAATATAATAATAATAATAACCAACAATATATTATTATTAGCAATTAATTAAACCACCTCTTTGATAAACCTCAAAACTCCTCATTAACCACCATTTGATTAAATTCGTTTCAACTGAATTTAATTAATTAAATTCTCTATCTTACCTCATTTAACACATCATTTAATTAAATTCACTTCAACATATTTAATTAAATAAAAACTCTAACCTGTCATTATTTAATTTAAATTTTCTAAACTGAAAATCAATTAAATAAAACCCCCATTTCGTATCAAATAATTAAGTTCCTCTTATCCTTGAATTTAATTAATTAAAAAACTCACTTCAAAACTTTTAATTAAATCATTTTTTAACCTGTAATTTAATTAAATAAAATAACTCGAAATTGGGTAAGCCGCACTGTTTGACTCGCACGATCTGACTAACCATGCATGGACCGTGTGTTCACTACTGGACACCTAATTTATCATGCATGGTTAACCCACACAGTTTGACTAACCGTACGCAGTCCATGCGAATGTCTCTACCGAGTCTGATGATCCTGAAACCCATCTAACCACCCAGGAAAATCCTCGAGCCTTTAATCATGCCCAATATGAACACGTTAAATGATCCCAACTAGAAAAACTTCATCCCAAAGCTTTTTTTTTTAAACTGAATCCTACAGTAGACGAAAAAGTTAAAAAACTTTCGTATTTTTAACCTGGTTCAAAAACACAGGTCTTTAAAATCTACCCACCTTAAAAACTTCTCATCCCCAAGAATCCATCGGTACCCACTACAACATTAACTAACCCACCAAGGTCAATAAGTCTCATCCGAATGATCATGTTGTGTTTCCAAACACCAACACATTTATATCCATTTCATAAGCCCAATAGCTAAAGCCATTAAAACCCCAATCCAACGCTCAAAATCCAACCCCAAAACATTGAAACAGCACATAACTGACCCCACGCAACTAGAAGCATGATCTCGTCATCATCTCCTCAACCACCTTCTCATTGGTGCTTTCTGCCAATGGTCTTAGCATTTTTTAGTCAAACTCACAAACCATGACTCTTTCCTTGAGAGAAATTACTAACCCATAAACCCACACTTGCTCTTAAACCAACGACGTGCCTTTAAAACGATTCCATCACCAACCACACATATACCAAAGTCCCTACCCATATTCTAGTAACCTTACCAAGCCAAGCCATCACTTGGATATTTCAAAAATTTCATGCCCCAATAAGAATAAAGGTGTAACCCACAAAACCACGCATCCCGCATACAACCCAGATAACAACCACTTATGAAGCCCGTGATTTTTAAAAATTTCACATAGCATAAGACCAATGCTATCTTACTACCTCCATGATAAGGTCAAGATAGGGTACATGCTCATCTTATTCGGAAGAGCACACTAAGAGTAAACTCAGGCCACCAAAAAGATCAGTTGAATTATCACCGGTCGACTCCTTATAAGAAGATCGGCTTCACTTGATGATGTGTCACCAACCAAAACCCGATGCCTAAACCACCCAAGGAATTCATGTTATTTCAAACTTCACCACTAAAACTCTTCCAAAAAAATAATAGAATTTCCAAAGGTTTGCGCACACTGCCAACCTTATCAAAGTTGTGCTTCTGAGAAAGTATCGACACGTAACCCGAAATCAATGTGACGCTACCCACATTAGGAGTGTCCATGTCATCAAAAGGAAAGACCATTTTCTCACAAGTGAACTAGTTCAGAAACATCTTAAACACGCGTTTGATGTTCCCTGAACTATGGTCACCATGTCAACATCTCACTTGAAATCTGAAATTTAAACCGACCAGCGTTTCAAAACACCCATGTCCCAAAAATCCTCCCTAGCAGTGGGATGAACTTACCTTAACACCCCAAACACTTTACTCCAAAGTTAACCTAAGGACGTATTTAATGGTTGATCATGCCCAAGGCATGTCTAACATGCTAAACCAATCATTCCCCAATGCTTATTCCCATATCATGATCCAAGATACAATGACCACCCATCTGAACAAGAGTATATTTATTTAAAACCCAAAATTCCTACTAAGAACAACAGCACCCAAATGGTACCAACTTCAAAAAGCTCACAATGGAAACAAGACATATCAGCTCTAAGGGTGCTACCTACCATGGGCTAGTCCCTTACAAAGCATACACGTCGACCCTATCTCTTGGTCACACAGAATAGAAAATACTAGGCTCAAAAGCCCTTTTTAATTTGAACCATTTAATTAATTCATTTCAACCTTTTAAACATTTTAATGAATGTTTAACAAACCCACAAGTATTATTTTACAACAAGGTACTTGGGTTTCAATCAACGTCCCATAGGAAAAACAGGAAAGTTATAACAAAATTATTCTTTAAACATTTAACATTCAGTTTCATTTCATCGTAAACATAAAATTTAGCATCTATATTCCTTTTAATCGGAAGACAACCTATGAGGGTTCCATTTATTCAACCCAGGTTCTTCAAAAATAAACCCCATAAGTGATATGAGTGGCCATATACCAATCCATAAAACACCCATACACTTTATAGGTGGCATTTGGCTCTCATTTTATGACCTCAAATTTTATTTAATGTTTTTAACTTTATCAGCCCTTTTTTCAATGGTCTGAATATGCTAGTTACCCTTTTTCAAGTTATAAGGTGTCCATACACCTTATAACTAAAACCGGCTCTTGTTGTAGACGCAACCAATCAATTTTCACCCATGCATCCATTTACACATCAAAACATCTCTAGCATATCATCACAAGAAATAACACAAAAACATGTTATAACACAGAAGTATGGCACAACAGAAAAACATGCTAAAAGCACAGGTAAAATGGCATATAAACACCAATCATGTTAAATATATAACTGAAACATGTTATCTAAAGAGGGATGCTAAAGCATATCAAAACATGGAATTCCACCCAAGGCACACAATAAAAATTAGTAGGCATCCTACTAATGAAACTACATGGCATGTTATATGCATGGCATGTGAATCTATAAGTTCCTAAGATGATGCATTTAATGCAACTTCCTTTCCATATTAGGCCAATGAAAATTTCCAAAATTCTAAAAAACAATAAGTAGCGGAAAGTACACCAGTCACCCAAGGTGAAATATTATCAACTGCAAATTTGAATAGTATAACATCACTTCCCATCCCTAGCCACTTGGTCATTTCACGTATGTGGGGTGATCAGTTCCATAAATGGCTATTAATCGAGAGCCAATACTTTTCTAGTCTCTTGTCTACCAACCCAAAACATATAGATAAAGGAAAAGAAAGAACAATATCCTTTAATACCACTTTGTAACGTCCCGACCCAGTTTACCATCGAACCGGTAGCTAGACTGGTCACCACATGACCTCAAGTGTGCCTCCCTATATGCCAGAGGCTACTAACTAGAAGTGAGGGTGTAAGAATGGTCATTGGGGAGACTATACCCTCATATCAGAGTTTTCATAGTAGTATAATAATATATAAAATATATGACAACAGTGGAAGCAGTATAAAGAAATAACTAATGCAGCAGAAGTTAGTTGTAATATCAACTCAATAAAGAAAATGGCCAACACCATTTTATACAATGTATGCATGTTATAGTGGTACATATCTGAAAGAAGTAAACAAAATAGCATGTTTTACATCTCAGTATAGAAAAAAATGAAAAGTCCCAAAGCCCTAAGGGCGATCTCCACTAGCATCCTGAGCTCACACTCTGTCCTTTTCTCCTAACTCCTAGGTACAATCATACAACAATAAGAAATGTCCAAGGTCCTGTAAACAAGTAGAGTCTACTCGGGTACCCCAATGCAATGGAATCCTGAATAGGGTGTGAGATATAAATCTTAGTAGGTTGGGACCATCAGTGTCTAGCTCAATCTAGAAAATGAAATAAAATTAAATAGCATGAAAGTATATCTAAGCAATAACAGAATTGAATAAATAACCAACAACCCATCCTGGTTCCTAAGGGACACCTGACAGTGATACCTTCTTTAGCCCACGGCTGGTTTGTCTGATCATGTCAATTATGTATATATATATAGTAACAGTGTGTGTGTGTGTGTGTAAACAGATAGATATTATTATCATTCTTCTATATGAACCAAGCACATACCAATGCCAAATGGACATATAACCCGGATACTATTTTTGGCTAGACCAATACATAATGCACATACATTCATTACCAAGGGAAGTGCTCATAGTCTTGCCCCTGGTCTAAACTCCAAGAGCTCTCATGGTCTCATAGAAATCAACATAGAATCTCACATAGTCTTCCTACCCCAGGATCTCATGATCCTTTAGAAAACGATGTTGGATGGATTGGGACGTAACACACAAACATCCATCACCAAGAGTAGTGAACACTGTCTATCCCCTGGCTCGACTCCAAATGCTCTCACGGTCTCTGGAGGATCAGCACAAAAACTAATATATTCTTTCTACCCAAGGGCTCTCGCGGTCCCTTGGATCCCCTACCTATACAAGTTGTAACCATTCAAAACATATAATGCATGAATCTTTTAACCTTTCATGCATTTCATTATCCCATTTTAATTACATATAAGAAATCATATTCACATTTATACTTAAGGCAAACCATCTAAAGTATTTCAATTAAAACATTACATGAGATTTTCATTCAACTAAAAACATGAGGTAAGGACCTCTAATTCATCTCATTGTCCAACCTCAAATCCATTAGTTAACTCAATAATTAACTAGGTATAAAAATACCATTAATTAATTAATCAACTACACAAATCATATCTCATGATTAATTTTCCATAATTAATTATCTCATTATAAATCTCAAATCTCCATAATAAATTTCACAATTAAATATCTAGATCATAATATCAAAGGCACATAATTAATTCACAATGAATTATATCAACTTAGCTAATTCAATATCTCATGATTAATCCCCTAATTAATTATCTATATTGCAATCTCAAAGCATATAGTTAATTAACAATTAATTATATCAACTTAACCAATTTAATATATATCATAATTAATCATCTGATTAATTATCTCAATTAAAAAACTCAAAGCACAAAATTAATTAACAATTAATTATCTCAAGGAAACTATTTTAATATCACATAATTAATTCACAAATGAATTATCTCTAATGTAACTGTTTCAATATCACATAATTAATTCACAAATTAATTATCTCAAGGAAACCATTTCAATATCTTATAAGTAATTCACAAATTAATTATCACAAAGAAAACTTTCAATATCACATAATTAATTCACAAATCAATTATCTGAAGGAAACCATTTAAATATCATATAATTTAATTCACAAATTAATTATCTCAAGGCAACCATTTCAATATCACATAATTAATTCATAAATTAATTATCTCAAGGCAACCATTTCAATATCACATAATTAATTTGGAAATTAATTATCTCAAGGCAACTATTTCAATATCATATAATTAATTCACAAATTAATTATCTCAAGGAGACTGTTTCAATATCACATAATTAATTCACAAATTAATTTTCTCAAGGAAATCGTTTCAATGTCACATAATTAATTATATCTAATGCAACCATTTCAATATCACATAATTAATTCGCAAATTAATTATCTCAAGGCAACTGTTTCGATATCACATAATTAATTCAAAAATTAATTATCTCAAGGAAACCGTTTCAATATCAAATAATTAATTCAGAAATTAATTATCTCAAGGCAACCATTTCAATATCACATAATTAATTCAAAAATTAATTATCTCTAATGCAACCATTTATATATCACATAATTAATTCTCCGATTAATTATATAAATTACAATTTCGAATATCACAATTAATTGTCTTAATATATTCCACTCATTAATTCATAACTAATTATGTTAACTTATCCCGCCCAAAACTCATAATTACCACTTAACCCAAGTGTGTCAGCATGTAAGGGCGGCAATAACTATCAACAAGCTAAACGAGAATATCAATCTAATTGTTATGTGTTTAGCTTGAAGACGGAACACCTCCATTGGAGGGGTTTTATTACAAAAACTTGATTTTGTAATCTAACAAAACATTTTATACCAATAAACAATCCATTCAACATTTGAAGTCAAATTTATAAACAACAGAAATTAAACAACTATTTTGTTTTTATTAATTAAGAAAAGTTGAGGACCCTACTGCAAAGAATTGGTCAAGCCGATGATTTCTAACTCATACCGCAACCCTCTTGCATACATGCACCTCAACAAAAGCACACGCGCACTTGAAATTTATCACCACACCTTATAACAATAGCAGGCACCAAGAATTAGTGCGGCGAGGACCAACGCACACCCAAAAATTAACCGTAACTCAAAACAACCATAAGAAAGTAATTCAAGGGGTGAGAAACCAATTATCAGGCATAAGGCTTTACCCGGGTTTGACAGTGGTGATCGAGTCAAGCCAAACTGTCATGCCTTTGGCGGTAGTTGTAGGAATGCAGACTAACGGGTCCAAGACATCCTCTGCACCACCTAGAATCAGAAGAAAGTAAGAAAGGAAGAAATTTAATCAATCCCTCGGTTAGGGTTTTAGCTGAACTGAATCGGAGTGAAGGAGAATCCAAACAAATGATGTGAATAATGAAACACACAAAGACAAACTCACCTTGGAAAGATGAATGATTTCCGTGAAGACTCCGGGAGGAACCGGCACGTGAAGAGGGTGCCGGGTTGAGGGGTGGTGTGCCTCGCCATGAGAGGAAGGGGGAAGGTCATGCCTCACATTGGAGAAGAGAGGGGGTGCACCACCTTTGTTTTTATCTCCCCAAAAATAAAATAAAACCCTAAAATTAACTAAAATAATTAATATTATAATAATAATAATAATAACCACCAATATATTATTATTATTATCAATTAATTAAACCGCCTCTTTGATAAATCCCAAAACTCCTCATTAACCACCATTTAATTAAATTCTTTTCAACTGAATTTAATTAATTAAATTCTCCATATTACCTCATTTAACACATCATTTAATTAAATTCCCTTAAAATAATTTCATTAAATAAAAACTCCAACCTGACATTATTTAATTTAAATTTTCTCAACCAAAAATCAATTAAATTAAACCTCTGTTTTTCATCAAATAAATAAGTTCCTATTATCCTTGAATTTAATTAATTTTAAAAAAAACATAACTTTTAATTAAATCCCTTTTTAACTTGGAATTTAATTAAATAAAATAACTCGAGACTCAAAACTTGGTAGTTCGTATGGTGTTGGGAGAAATCCCTCAAGATATCATTGAAGCATTTTTGAGGTGATTGTGTTTGTTGACAAAGTGGGCCTCCATGTTGTGTTTGTTGAAAAAGAAGACCATGATGTACAAATTTGTTAACAAAGGGGGTTTACATGGTGATTTTTCGAGTTCAAGAGATGTTATTGACTATCCATGTTTGATTGAAGAACCTCGACAAAGGAATGGACGATTTGGAGGTGGTGCAAAAAGAGCAGATACAAGGTGGTGTCGTTTTCTAGTGTTTGCCAAATTTTTGGGCCTGAAAATTAGAAAATGGAGAGATGTGTTTTTGGAAAAGGGAGGTGCGTGAAAAAAAAAGTGGTGCGCAAAAAAGGAAAGTGGTGCGTGAAAAAGGAAAGTGGTGCTCGAAATATTTGTGTGGTGCGTGAAAAACGATAGTGGTGCACGAAATATTAGCATGGTGCATGAAATAGAGGATTGTTGTTTTTCATGCAAGAGGTGTTTTGAGATCAGAAGCTCGAAAATTGGAAAAGGCATGAGGTGCGCGAAATATTAAAGTAGTGCGTGAAAAACGATGTTGCGCAGAAGATGTGTTGTTCACGCTCTAAGTGAATTACGTGCTCAAGGAGGGTTTTTCGCACAGGGGTCAATTTTGCCTATAAATATGAAGTGACCCCCTCATTTGGAGTAGCTAAAGAATTAGAGAGTATCCAAGCACTGGCGCGTGGAATTGGAATACGCAAGGGAGTTGCATGTAAACTTCAAGTTTGCGCATAAAGATGGGTGTTTGCATGTAAAGCAAAGGTTGTGTGTAAAACGAAGGTTGCGCGTAAAGCTCAGGCTGCACGTAAAGAGGTTGTTGTGCTTAAATGAAAAGTTGCGCATAAAAGAAGACTATTGTGCATAAAAGAAGAGTTTGTGTGTAAAAGAGGTGTTATGAGAAAATTGTATTTCGCACATGTCAAGGGAATTACACGCAAGGTGTTGTAAGGGATACGTGTAAAAATTGGGGTTGTTCGGTACACCCAGTGCAAAGTGAGATTCATCTATGAGTGAAATTTGAACGTCAATAGAGCATCTATCAATAGTTAAGGATACATATTTCATTAGAGATAATGAACGGACGTACAAGTCCATAAACTGTGAGTGGATCCTTTCCAGAGTAGTGAGAAAAGGAAGAGGAAGAAGGTGATCATCTCCACTGGAAGTGATCCAGAGAGAGAGAAATAGGGTGTGAACCTTGGGAAAGAGGTGAGCTAACCCTAAACATTGTAAAGGCAGTGAGCCTGGGCATATAAGTGATCTAGCCCAAACATTGTAAATTGGTAGTGAGCTTTAGTGGATTCGGTATAGTGGCACATCGTCGTTGTATGCTCCTTAGACGTAGCCCAGTGAGGGTAAACCAAGTAAAAATCTTTGAGTTTGCCTGCTTGCTTCCCTGCATTGCATCCAAAGCATCATCATCAGATAAATAAGTAAAGAAAAAGATAAATGTTAACAACATAAGAGCAAACAAAGTGACCCTTATAATATAGTGGTCAAGATCCAGTGGGGTGAGAAGAATTTTGAAAAAGAATATCCATACCCTGATTCATCCCCCCCCCCTCAGGGTATCTAGGCCCCTTTTGGTCCTAACATATAGTTTTACTCACACGATCTAACTGACTGTGCGCAGAACGTGTGTCTAATACTAGACACCTGATTTATCACGCATGGTTGACCCGCACAATTTGATTAATCACGTGCAGCCCGTGTGAACGTCTCTGTTGGATTCAATGCTCCCAAAACCCATCCAGCCACCCAGGAAACTCCTCGAGCCTTTAATCCAACCCAATATCAACACGTTAAATGATCTCAACTAGAAAAACTTCATCCCAAATCTTGGTTTTAAAACCAACTCGTGTAGTAAATGAGAAAGTTCAAAAACTTTCATATTTTTAACCCAGTTAAAAAACATGGGACTTTACATAGGTAAAGGGGTAATCTTAAATCTAACTTGGGATAAATATATGGATTAGGTTGCGAAGCGGTGCAAAGAACATCAATTGACCTTGGTCCAGCCAATTGGATCAACCTAAGTTGGTAAAGACTCCTTGGTCCATAATAATTGACAACCAAAGTATAGAGATCTTAGCTTATAGGCAAAAAGAATTGAAATCTATTAGCATTACCCTAATCTTCTCTAACTAGTTCATGGCCTCTCAAATTTCACCTATGATGGTCAGGGATAATGAAAAATAATGAGATTGACAATTGTTATAAACTTTGTTAGTAGCCATAGGGTTACCCAATTTTGATCTTTAGACTTTCATTGGGTTCAAACCACCCTACTCTCAACCCCTAACCCTAGATGTATTATCCACGTATGGCGATGATGATCCAAACAAGGAAATACTAATCGTGATGTTCATAGTCATAAAACATTTTCAAAAGAGACAATACAAAATTAAAACAAGAAAGAATCGATGTTTAAACAATTTCAGGCAATGTAAATCTAAACAAGAACTTATATCCCATGATGAAATGATGAATAAAGATCAATATAAAATCAAAACAAATAAGAAACAATCAAGAACTCACTAATAATGAAGAAATGTTGAAGAACAATGCAAGATTTTATGAAGAATGGTGTGTGGCGTTGTAATATACATTGGGAATGGAAATGGGATTGTGATGGATGAAGAACGATGATAAATGATTAAAAAATCAAAAGGATCCAATAAAATAATGAAAGGAATGAAATAAATCTATTTTAGAATGAAAAAATAAGAAAAATTAGAAGAAATAGTGGAAGAAAAATGAAATAGAAATAAAAGTGGTGAAGCACTTTTACTCAGAAGGGTGCTGGAAATATTAACAGGCCTGAGATGTACATGGCGTGTAAGTCCTGCATGTTGTGTACTGGCTTAAGTGACTTTGGTCCTGACATATGCACGTCATGTAAGTTGGTTTCATGTCGTGTATTTGAGATCCACTTTTCTCACCGAAGAATCGGTTCGTATCTTTGACTAGGTGAGCCTTAAAAACTTGCATGTCATGTAATCTATGCACGTCATGTATATGTTTCACTTTTCATGGGATTCTGATAATTGGAAGTTGTGCATCGTATAATGTATTCACATGATGTGTATTGTCTTCATGTCATGCAAGTGCTTCATGGGTTGGTATATGGTTCTGCAGTCATACTGTGAATGAGGTCTACACGGCGTGTAAATCCTATTCTTGGCACTTTTTCTACATTTCTTCCTTTCAATATAGAATTCTTAATTCCTGAAAAAACAAACCAAAACCTAGTGAATTATTAAATAATTCATGAATAAACATTAAATAAAGTGTATCCATTATATATATGTATATTTTGATTGTCAGTATTCATGATTCTACATGATGCATTAGATCTAGGATATTTGACTCATTTTATCTTTATGGTTTCTCATTCAAATTGAATGTCTCATTTTGTTTTCATATTTTTTGTAAAATCACATTTACATTTTCATTAAAATGAAATTTAACCATGTAGGGGTTCAAAACCAACTAAAGACATTTATATTTATGAGAAAACTTAGGAAAATAATCATTATGTTATTTTTTATTTTTATATTTCAACCACGTGTCAATGGAATGCTTGGAATGATCGGTATAATTTAAATCACATTTTCACATTCATTACCATTTTTTTAATAAAAGAAAAATCATGTGTGTATGGGTCAAAACTGGCCAAATTAGCTTCTATTGACATGAAATCTTGGGAAAATGATTTTTAATTCATTTAAAATCTATAGGAATCATTGGAATGTCGATTAGAAACTTGAATTTCTCAGTATGATCGAAAGTGTAGTTTTTTCCTCAAATTTGGAGTTAAATGAAAATCACATAAAAGGGGAAAATGCCAAGAAAAATCACTTGGATTGACATGAAATCATGTGAGAATGATCATCAAGTTACTTTTGGTCTATAGGAATCAAATACACATCCATCAAATTCTTGTGTTACCCAGTATGATAGAAAAAAATGGGTAATGTTGTTTAGTTTTTATTAAAATGACATATCTCCCTCTAGGGGTTCAAAAAAAAAAGAAAACATCTTCTAATTGAAGTGAAAATATAGGAGAGCATTCCTTGAATAATTTGTTATTTTTTAGAATAAATCACGCGTCAATATGATGCCCAGATTGATCGGTATGGCTTGAGGTATGATTTGACATTATTATCATTTTGTAATAATGGGAAAATCATGTGTGTGGGGGTCAAAACCAACCAAATGAGATCCTATTGACATAAAATATTAATAAAATGATCTTTAAGTCATTTAAAATCTATAGGAATCATTGGCACATTGATTGGATAGCCAAATTTCTGGTGTTTGTCCCTCAGATTTGGAATTAAGTGAAAATTCACATAAAAGGGGATAATAACAAGAAAATGGACTTGGATTGAAATGAAATTATGGGAGAAGGATCATCGAGTCATTTTTGATCTTCAAGAATCAATGCCACATTCATCGAATGTTCGTGTGGCCTAGTGTAATGAAAAATGATAGGTAATGTTATCTAGTTTTATTAAAATGACATATCTCTCACAAGGGGGGTCAAAAATGAGCAAACAAATTCCAATTGACATGAAAAACTTGGAGAGAATTCATCAAATCATTTTTGATTTATTGGAATCAATCGCACATCAATCTGATTCCTGAATTGATCAGTATGGCTTATGGTATGATTTGACATTATTACCATTTCTTTAATAATGGGAAAAATCATGTGTGTGGGGTCAAAACTGACCAAATGAGCTCTGATTGACATGAAATATTATGAAAGTGATATTTAAGTTATTTAAAATCTATAGGAATCATCAGCACATCAATTGGATATCTGAATTGCCTGGTTAAATCGAATGTGGCTTTTGTCCCTCATATTTGGAGTTAAATAAAAAATCACGTAAGAGGGGCCAATACCATGAAAACACACTTGGATTAACTTGAAATTGTGTAAGAATTATCACTGAGTCATTTTTTTATTTGTAGGAATCATCCCATCAGATTCTCATGTCGCCTGGTATGATGGAAAATGACGGGTAACGTTGTCTAGTTTTATTAAATGACATATCTTACATCTGAGGGGTCAAAATGAGCAAACAAATTCTGATTGACGTGAAAATCTATAAGATCATTCCTAGAATCATTTTTGATTTGTTGGAATCAACCACGCGTCAATCTGATTCCCGAATTGATCGATATGGCTTAAAGTATGATTTAACATTATTACTATTTGTTTAATAATGGAAAAATCATGTGTATATGGGTCAAAACTAACCAAATGAGCACTAATTAACATGAAATCAAAGTAAAATGATCTTTATCTCATTTGAAATCTGTAGGAATCATCGTCATGTCGATCGAATACCCGAATTGCTTGGTGTGATCAAAAGTGTCGTTTGTTCCTTAGATTTGGAGTTAAGTGACAAATCACGTAATAAGGGTCAATATCAAGAAAATGCAATTGTATTGACATGAAATCATGGGAGAACTATTACTGAATCAATTTTTATCTGTAGAAATCAATGTTGCATCAATAATATGCATGTGTCTTTTGATATGATGGAAAACGACGGGTAACGTTGTCAAGTTTTATTAAAATGACATATCTCTTGTCGGGGGTAAAAACGAGAACCGACTTATGATTGATTCGAAAATCTAGGATAACATTCCTCAAATCAATTTTGATATGTTGGAATCAATCGTGCATCGACCTAATGGTTAGATTGATCGGTATGGATTAAGGTATGATTTGACATTATTACCAATTTGTAATAATGGGAAAATCATGTGTGTAGGGGTCAAAACCAACCAAACGAGCTCTGATTAACATGAAATATTAGGATAATGATCTTTAATTCATTTAAAATATATAGGAATCATTGACATGTCGACCAGATACCTGAGTTGCTCGGTATGATTTAAAGCGGTGTTTGTCCCTCAGATTTGGAGTTATGTGACAAATCACGTAACGGGGTCTAATACCAAGCAAACACACTTGGATTGACATGAAATTGTGGGAGAATTATCATCGAATATTTTTTGATCTATAGGAATCAATGTCGCATCCATCGGATGCTTGTGTTGCCCAATGTGATGGAAAACGACGGACAACATTGTCTAGTTTTATTAAAATGACATCTCTCATTAGGGGGTCAAAATGAGCAAACGACTTCTGATTGATGTGCAAAGCTAGGGAAACATTCCTCGAATCATTTATGATCTGTTGAAATCAACTGTGCATCAATCTAATTCCCAGGTTGATCGACATGGCTTAAGGTTTGATTTGACATTATTACAAATTTTGTAATAATGAGAAAATCATGTGTTTAGGGGCTAAAATTGACCAAACAAGCTTCGATTGACATGATATCTTGGAACAAAGATCTTTAAGTCACTTAAAATATGTAGGAATCATTGGTATGTCGATCGAATGCTCAAATTGTTCAGTATGATCAAAAGTGGTGTTTCTCCTTATGATTTGGAGTTGTGTAACAAATCATGACAAAGGGGGCAATATCAAGCAAACACACTTGGATTGACATGAAGGGAACAACAATCACTAAGTCGTTTTTTATTTGTAGGAATCAACTCTACATCCATTGGATGCTCGTGTCGCCCGGTATGATGGAAAACGACGGATAACATTGTCTAATTTTATTAAAATGACATATCTCCTATCAGAGGGTCAAAATAAACAGACTTTTGATTGATGTGCAAAGCTAGGGGAATGTTCTTTGAATCATTTGTGATGTATTAGAATCAATTGTGTGTCAATTCAATGTCTGGATTAATCGGTATGCGGTAAAATTGGTTTTCAACTTTAATATTTATTGTTCAATTGATAATTAAATAGTGTAATCAGATATTTCATATTAGCTTTGCATCATTTCTGTATTTGTGATGTTTTATGTTCGTAACACTATATAAACTGTTTTGATTATTCAATATATATTAAATAAAATAAATTTGATTTTAATGTTAAACATATTAATTTGTATTTTCTTTGTTTAATTATTTTTTGTATCGTATCTGTAGATTGATTGGGAAAGAAGATTGGAAGGGTTTGTAGTTGTGTGAATCATTGAGGGTTTTTTGTGGTTTTGTTATTCGACATGGCATTTGAAATGTCATTTAAAAAAAATGAAGGGTAGTGACCTCCTTTGGTGGTGGCTATTTTTTCTTTCTGGGAGCATTAGGGACGGCCTATGGTGGTTGCTAAAGCCCTTCACAATGAGTGTCATCGCGGTCGTCTGCTGACCTCTATAGTGATCGTCATTGGTAATCACAGTTGCCCTTTAGTGGCGGGGCAACTGCGGTCGTCAAAAGTGATCAGATGATGATCTCTAAAGACCTTTAGCGACCACTTTTGTTGATCGCTAAAGGTCAAATTTTTAGTAGTGATTACATATTTATATATATTATAATATAGATATATAATTATAATTGTATATATAAATACATACACATATATAATTCTATATATATATATAATAAATTAGATAATATGAAAATTAATATATAACTTTAAACATGAATTATATTTAATGTATTTATATGTTTATATAATTCATATTACTGTATTTTATAATATACACACACATATATAATTATAAACTTGATTACATCCGTCATCATAGTGCACAACACAAGGGGAAAAACTGCAGTAAACATGCAAGTCCGAGGACTTGACCCCATGACCTGCCCACCCACCCACCCACCAAATTCAAACCACTCCACCACCAAAGACGGAGCTATTTGCAATTATAATTATGTATATAATTATAAACAAGTATAAATTATAATATATATATATATGTGTGTGTGACATATATATAGTTATATAAATCATATTTAAGAATATATAAATATGTATATATAAGTCATGTTATACATGGTAATCTTTATCACCATTAAAAAGTGATGTTAAACTACCTTTATCATTACTAAAAAAACGTTGGCAAATATCGTGTTTTGTTAGCGTTTTTTTATGTTAATAAATGTGGTCCGTTAGCGATTTTATTTAGTGATGAGAAATGATTGCTACCACTCGGCGAGACTCGAATTCTAAATCATTAGAGAATCCACATGACTGCTACCACTAATTTGGACCACGGGGCACAACAACAACAACAATAATTTAAGTGTATCCTTAATATGGTCTGACCGCATATATTTTATTTGGTGGAGCGACACGTGAGGGATAGGGGGTTAGGCGGGGGTGGGACGGGGACATGTTGGGTTCGGCGAACGTGGTCGATTTCGGCGGAGGCCCACCACGCCGGTCCCTCCATGCTGACCACGTACAGGCAACCCGGTCCCGCCCCGTCATCATCATGGGCTCACAGGCAATACCCGTTAACCATGGCCATACCGGTCACTATGCGATCACATTTCTCTATCAAACCAAATAAGCAAATGTTTCCCAACAAATGAGTTACTAAATTAAAGGAATAAAAACACCTTACATTGCACCATTTCAATATAGTAACCGTCACATTTATATTGATATAAACAACTATAACCAATTGTTCCATGGGGGTGCAGTTCAGTAATTACCCTTTTGCTGTACTTGTGGCGTTGAGTTGAGCAGGTCCTGCTTTCAAACCTCCACGCCTGTAGTTTTCCTTCCTGTGTACTCTCACCCCCGGATCTGCCATATATATTAACGACTATAACCAATACCAAAAGAATGTAGCACGTGGGAGAGCTTGTCCATGAATTGACCAGCTCCGTACGAAAGAATTGTGTATCTAATAAAAACAATGTTATATTATATTAATTATAATTAAAAAAAGGAATACTAACAATTATTGCAATGTTATACAATATGTGATAAATTTTAAGCAATTCACAATCTATTTTGCTTTTGAGGCACGATTCATAATTAAAAAGGATAACATAATATATTAAATATATATCATGAAGTAATACAAAATAATCACGATAAATACCAATTAAAGTTGTAAAAACGCACTTTGAATAGTTTGACACGTATTTATAAAAGAAAAACAATTAATAGTAAAAAAGATGATTTGTATCATTTCAGACATATCACACAACGTGTAGTTTTTTCATACGTGTCATAAATGAATCAACGATTACTGCCCTAATTTTTTAAGACATTCCGATGTCGTTTGCTTAGTTGTGATCATTTGAGGAATGTTTATAGAACTTAAAAAATGCACTTTTAATCATTTCGGTCACATCGCATTTTTCGTAGATTATAAATGAATCAAAGATCATTGTCATAAAGTCTCACGACACTCTAAGCTTGTTGCATGAGTTATTAACGTCGAATGCATGTTTGCAAAATGAAAGACTTTTAATTATATAAATCCACTATGCATCATTCTTGTCACATCACATGACAGATTAACATGCGCGTTTTTTATATAGGTCACAAATGAATCATCGATTGATGTTTTAAATTTTGATGCTAATCCAAAATCATTTGCATAGTTTTGATTCTTTAGTGAATGTTTATGAAACATAATAGACCTTTAGTTCTTATTCTGCATTTTGGATAATTAATGTCATATCATGTGTCGACTTTAGCAGTGACTTTTTTAGGTGAAAAATCAGTCACCGATCGTTGTCGTATATTTTTTCAAAAATCGAAGTATGTTTACTAAGTTACGATTGTTTGACACGTTACTATAGAACTAGAAAGACTTGATAGTAAAAAGACACTTTGAATCATTCTGGGAAAACTGCATGTTGAATTGATGTGAAAATTTTTTATACAGGTCACAAATGAATCAAGGGTTGTTACCCTAATTTTTTGCAACAATACAAGCTTGGTTGGTCAGTTTTGTTTAACACCTCCTCTTATCCAGATCTAAATATTATCATGGATACAATCAAAATAATGTTGCACGAGTAAGTTATCATTCCATGTGAGTCATACACTATAACAACCCTGCTCTTTATTTCACATTAATACATGATTTATTACATAAGATTACACTTAATACAATCCAGAAGATCAAGAAGTCTAGTGTCTTTGAGAATTAGGTACATTACATAACAACTTAAAACAGGAAATACATCAGCTTTATTGAAAACTTTCTTAAAATGATCATAATATTCCATGAATTTTAAAACTACATGGGATAACCTAGAAACATACATAAGAAAGGGGTGAACTATAAATATCAGCAAGAGAATAATCATGGAATAAGGTAAAACATGTTAGAAAATATACATATTATTGTGGAATAAAAGGAATATGAATAATAAGGCATGATATAACATGATAATCATAACATGAGAAATGTGGAAACAACTTAAAACGCTGCATCATAAACATAGGTTATGGCTAACTGCCAAGACATCATGATGGAAAAAGTCCCATAAAGGAATCGAGTTCACTCCCTATCTCAAAACGATGTCTCATGAGACTAAACATTACCTGACGCATTGGAGCGTTATATAATTTTGGGCGCACCCGTCACTTTCATTTCATTCTCATGCTTGTTCCATAGATCATACAACATGATTTCATCCATCATTATATTTTATTCTATGATTAAGGAGTGTGGAATACATACATGTAAGTCCCAAGTCAAAGAAGTATAAGTGTATAAAGTTGAACACCCTTGATAAAAATTGGGTAAGGTATTCACTACACAATTATTTTGGTATGAAAAATTGTGGTGAAATTCTGGCAGTATAACGACGTTACTTAAAAATTCATAAAATGGGTTGATGAGAGTGAAAGAAGTCTCTAATCATTTGGAAATCAAATGCGCAGTAATAGGGACATGAAATACATGTCCCAACATTAGAATTTGGAAATGGAAGACATGAGATAATAAAGAAACTTGAATAAAGAAGAGAAGGTGAAGATCCCTTACTTGAGTATGTGACTCCAAATGCTTGAGAGGAGCTCTTAAGATCTTGGGGGCACATTGTTTTGGAGTTTGTGTCATAGGACCAACTATTTTTTACTTTGATTACATGAATATTCGATGTATTGAATATTAATAAAACTACTTATTACATATTGTTTGTTGTTCTGCATGGCTCTAATGTAATAATGTCCAATAATACAGGTCACATTGATAAGGTCATATCAGTTCCCCCTCTATGATGAGAACTCTGACGTGATATGGAGATATTCTCAAATAAAGTTCTGCAGTTGGATAACGTACTATGATGTGACATATAGTACATAAACTGTTAGGTGCATATACTCATAGGCAGATGAAGCTTATTCTCATTAAGTCCGCATTTAGTAATCTCCAAGATGAGAGATTATGAGAACAAACCCACTAGTAGGAATTCCGCATGTTTTGGTGTCATCAGATATTCCTTTTTAAAAGCATTTGTGATGATCCTTAGACTTTAAGATTATTATTAATGCATGTTACAACTCACTTACTTAGATGTATTTTGTATACCATAATAATAATAGTTCATGGCGAAGTTGGATACGTTGGGTGTGTCATGAGTGACATGTCATAAATAAATAAGTCGAGGAAGAATTTGTCACTTCCATCTTTATGGAAGTTGATATCTCGACCCTTTTATTGGAATAGAATCATCAAATTAAATTCCATGGTCATGATGTAACGACGTGTTTATTTCAGATAGTCAAAGAAAGACATATCGAGAATATAGGTTGATTATAAGGACCCAACCTTAAACATTACATAATCTTGGATTAAGTTAATAATTCACATTAAGGATCTTTTCAGGTTTAGAGCTTTAGAGAATTAGGTCATAACTTATACATAACAACTTGAATATTACAAGTAGACACTTCTACTCACTGTCCATTTTAAAAAAAACAAAAACTCTTTAAAACAAAACATGACATCATTTCATGTTTTAACAACATTACTTTTCCTTGATCCCATCCTTGACTGTATTCTTCCTTATGTCCTATGAAAAACATTTCAAAACTTGGGATGAGCATAAAAATCTCAGTAAGGGATACATAAAGAAAGAAAATTATTAGTCTTGAGGTAACATGAAAACCATGAATACTTTATCAAAAAGTAATACTTTTCACCTTTAAGAAGTAGTAAATATACTTCACTGAATATAAGCTTGTTACTTACCCTTTCTGTAACCAAAATATTACCATAAAGCCCATAGAAAACAACATATAGCATATAAAGGTAATTTGGGACATAAACATACATAAATGGAATAACCATACGGTCAACTTCCACACATATCACTAAATGGAATAGCCATACGACTGACTTCCATACCTAATGCATTGGAGGTTATAACGTAACCACCCATCCTTGGTTTATCACGGAACCACCCGTCATTTGGTTTATCACGTAACCACCCATCTTTGGTTTATCACGTAACCACCCGTCAAATGTCCAAGTACCATTATATTATCATAACACATAAAATACTCATAAAGGAAGAATAAAATTTCCACATTTCAATCACAAGAGATCATTTTAAGATATTGAAATATTCAACCCATTTTTAAAACCATTTAAAATATTTAATAAAGAGACTTTGAATCAAAGTGTACCACACCACTTTGAAACTTTTAAAATAAATTAATATTTTAAATCATTCATGTCCATATAGATAAATTATTAAAAACCATTTGAAAACATGGATGTGAAATAGAATGTTTTATAATAATAAAGCTTTAAAATATTTAAAAATGATGTTTTAATTAAAGATTCTATTTCCACTTGAAAAACACTTGAATAAAAATCATTAAAGAATAACATCATTACAAACTTTAAATATCATGAGAATATATTAATTCATGATTTAACATGTCAAAAGGGTTTTATATACTCTATATAAGATAATAAAGGTGCATAACATTAAGATATGCCTCAATTAAAGGATATTGAGACGAAGTCCCTTACAAAGATCGTATCATTAGATTAAAGATAAATCAACGACATAACTATGTGTGAAAAATATAAATACACCCAATATAAATGGATATTAAGTGTAAAAAAATCAGATTTTATTCACACATACTCATATAATGACATAATCAAGAAGTATAAGATTAACCCAAGGAATGGAAATTGGGTTAAGAAGTTCCCTTACGAAAATTCGACAGCATAACGACATCATTTAAAAATTCAAAAAATGAGTTGATGAGAGAGAAAAGGGTTTCTCATCATGATTTAAAAATTTATGTCAATTTTTACACTATTCATATCATGATTTTTTTAAAAAAATCCATAACTTGATTAATTCAAAGAAACTTAATTAATTAAAATATAACAACTCAAAATCATAAATAAAATTCATGGATGACATAAAATGTTTCAAAATAATTTTATTTTAATATTTATAATCTCATTTATTTAAATATTTCATTAATAAGGTAATCACTACATCACCATTGTGTCATAAATAAATTTATTTATTTGTATATAAAAATTATAAATAAAATACCATGATGTATGAAATTTTTTTATCTTTCTAATGACTATTTATAGTTGAATAGATCACTTATATAACCCTATATAATTGTTTTTAGTAAAAGATACACGTTTAGGTTATATTTTCCATAACTTTAAATTAAAAGTAATGAAATGTCATTTTCACACACAAGTGGCTCCATGAGGTCCTAAAATAGACCCAAGAATGCCCATGGTCGAAAATATCTCATATAATAGGGTTAGAACGTGTTTTAGGGTAATTTAATATTATAATAATATTATTTTTTACCCTTATTTACCAGATTTACCCTTTAACCATGGTAAATAAAATAATTACTGAAGTTACTATTCATAATGTCTAAAAATAAAAGATACCTATTTATAAAATTTATAACTAATGATTCCAAATATGGAATACATTTTTCTAAATTAAAAACAAAGAAGTTTCAGAAATTAATTTAAAATTAATTTCTGTTGTCAAAACCAAAAAGCATGTTTTTAAGAAGTAAAAACTACCAAAAGATTGACACGTGTTTATGTCCAATTTAAAAGTGAAATTACTTCCAATTACCAAAATTGGATTAAATGATAAAAATATAATCTAATTACACATTAAAACCAATTAAAAATACAATATAATTATATAAATAAATTAGATTAAAAGACAGTTTTGACTTAAAATGCAGTATTTTTCACTATTCATTAAAAAATGAACTTTATCAGAAAAATGCCAAAAATTTACCCAAAGTAAATTTTGATGTCTCTCTTCTAAAGAAGAAGTTTATTTTGTCAAATGTAACATATAAAAGTGACAAAAACTATATTTAAAAAGGGTTTTCCATCAAAAGGTTGTAAATCAACCTTTTAAAGAATATTAGAGTATTTCATACTTAAAATCAGATTCATTTTTATTTTAAGCCTCTAAAATTTATTAGATAAATGTAAAGACATTTAAAAAACACGTGTAATCATAATGTAGTTAGTTATGTTTATTCAAAACAATACAACGACTATGCGTTAACTACCATTTAAAATAATAATATTATTATATTATTTTTTGGTATAACTCATAGTTGTGAGCAACATAAGATTTCAAAGAAACCCGTTGTTGTGTGTTGAGTATGCTATCAAAAAAAGTATCCTCTTTAACATAAAATTAATATATTATTCATAAATATTAATAGATATGAAAAAGTATTATTCTATAAATACTTGGGTCGTTACATCCTTCCCCCCTTTTGGAAATTGCGTCCTCACAATTTTAAAATTGGGCTTGGAAACTTAATTGACAGTCCCACATTAGAAAAAGAGTCAATAAAAATATCACTTTAAATGAAATAAAGATAAGTACAAAGGTCATCTGAGATAACACATAGTAGGATTCCATATAGAAAACATGGATATAGAAGAGAAACCAACTCTCATAGATTAATAGAGAGTGATAGAGAACTTGATCACAAAAATTTAACCACCACAATACCATAAATTTGTGGTTGGTTAAAAGTATGATGATAAAAGAAAGTGTATAACATTTTTGATTTAAGATCCTTTTTATAGAGTTGAAGAATTTTATTACTACCTAGACTACGATTATAAGGAAATATACTTACTTGAAAAGTAGTTTTTCATCCTTTAATCAAATTTATACCACAAACTCTTCTTTTCTCCAAACGATGAACATTAAAGATGACTTGGTCACATTTGATGTGCTAGAATAAACTTCTAGAGAATAACATGATCCACAAAAGATGAACCATATATTTCCCTTATCTTTAGACATTAACCAAAACCAAAATGGTTAGTACAAGATCATATAATCCCCAAAAGGATAATATTTTATAAAAATAAATACTACTCTTAATCTCCAAAAATTCAACAAATAGTACCCAAAGTTCAAAAAAGACCATTCAATACACAATTGTCCTTAAAATTATTCAATATAATCCAAACTAAGATTGAAACCCAAAACTCATAAGAATTTAATCACATAGTCTTCTATAGTAAATCTCAACATTTATCTCCAAATAACATAGACTACTCTTAAAGTCTCATACTTAAAAGTAATTATGCCAATCACATATTCTCAAAGAGAGGTTAATTATTTCCATAAATAACCCAAATCACTATAAGTCCATAATAAAAACATAGATTCTTCCAAAAAAAATTCCACCATTACTCCTCAAATGAAATCCCATAGTATTCCATTTGCTTTAGGCATATATGTTCACAAAAGAGAGAAATTCTTCTAAAATAATATTTATCACTTAATCACCAAATCATTTTACTATACTAAGCATATCCATTTGATAAAATATAAGTTCTCAAAATCAACTTATTCCTGATCCATAAAATCATTTAACTAAAAGAATAAGTCATACTAACTAAGGACTTCATGTAGTCCTGTGGTAGGCGATAAATCCTAGTCACACTTTGGTTGTGGGTTCGATTCCTGCAGCTTTTTACAACGCGACGGATTGTCACACGGTCTGCGTGTTGTCATTTTTCAAAAACTGTATAATTCTAATAACATTAACAAAATGAGATAAAATCCTTAAAAATATCTATAACATGTTTTAACCTCAAAGGTTATTTCATACCTCACATTTTGTATCCCAAAAACTAATAACCCATAATTTCCTTAAAGACAAAAGATAACATGAACCCCTAAGTTATACATTATGTCCACACAAGAAAAGATAATTCTTTTTTGAATAATATTTTCACATATCAAACTTCAGGGTTACACATACTAGAAATAATCTTCTAAATTAATCCCATCATCAAAATAACCTTAATACTTTTAAGAATTTCATCATCCTAAAATCTACCACAAATCTTGAATCCCTTATATATAGACTTCTTACTCATTAAAAGTTCTTCATGATCCATTAAACATTTTTTTTTCCAAATTATTCCGTAATAATTTTTTCCTACAAACAAAATAATGAATCATATCCTAATATTCAATAATGTCAAAATATCAGCTAAGAAATAATCCATACCTTTCATTGGTCATTGTCAGTTCAATCATCCTCAATTGAAATGACATTAGGTATCGGTAAACATATATTTTTATGGTCCTTCTAATCCCATTCCTAAAAATTCTTCATAGGAAATATATTTGTATAATGACCATGCACACCACATTTAAAACATTCAATTTATCCGTTAGAAAGAACTTATTTCCCTTTCCTAGAGTCAACCGAACGCTTCCTTTTTCCATGGAAAATTATTTCTTTATGACCTTCATTACCACATCTATAGAATCTTCCCACCCCTTTGAATCATTTTCCTAGGTGTTTCTTTCCACATCCATGACACATTGGTTTTTGAATATACTTACCTTTATGATTATTACATAAACTTCCATTGGGATTCATTTCTCGCATATATGATGCCTTAGAAAAATTAACAAGGTTCAAGTGGTCAATCATAACTCCAGATATTTGGTTAAGAATAAACGCAAGAGTTCTCATTACAGCTCCCATTTCATTCGGTTGCTCATTCATAAAACCACCATAGTTTCCTTCACATCCATTGTTACTTTGGTGCCTGATAGATCCATCCATTTACTAAAACCAAAAGGTTAGTGTGATTATATCAGTAAAATAATCATATACTATATTATGAGGAGGGTAACCACTAAGATATACTTATTCATGTTATCTTAAACTCATTAAATTTATCTAAAATAAATATGACTCTTTATAATATGCTAACCATTATGGTTATGTCACTTATGCTTAAATAAAACCCTAACCTCTAAAGTTATCTAAACCAACCTCTGATAGAAACTATAAGGACCCGACATTAAACATTACATAATCTTGAATTAAGTTAATAATTCACATTGAGGATCTTTTTAGGTTTAGAGCTTTAGATAATTCGTTTATAACTTATACATAACAACTTGAAAATTATAAGAAGACATTTCTACTCACTATCCATTTTTTAAAAACAAAAACTCTTTAAAACGAAACATGACATCGTTTCATATTTTAACAGCATTACATTTCCTTGATCCCATCCTCGACTCTATTCTTCCTTATGTCCTGTGAAAAACATTTCAAATCTTGGGATGAGCATAAAAAGCTCAGTAAGGGATAAATAAAGAAAGAAAAATATTAGTCTTGGGATAACATGAAAACCCCGAATACTTTATCAAAAAGTAATACTTTTCACCTTTAAGAAGTAGTAAATATACTTCATTGAATATAAGCTCATTACTTACCCTTTCTTTTACCAAAATATTATCATAAAGCCCATAGAAAGAAACATATAGCATATAAAGGTAACTTGGGACATAAACATACATAAATGGAATAAACATACGATCGAATTCCACACATATCACTAAATGGAATATCCATATAAGTGAATTCCAAACACAATTCATTGGAGGTTATAACGTAACCACCTGTCCTTGGTTTATCATAGAACCACCCATCATTTGGTTTATCATGTAACCACCCGTCTTTGGTTTATCACGTAACCACCTGTCAATTGTCTAAGTACCATTATATTATAATAACACATTAAATAATCATAAAGGAAGAATGAAATTTCCACATTTCAATCACAAGAGATCATTTCAAGATATTTAAATATTTAACCCATTTCTAAAACTATTTAAAATATTTAATAAAGAAACTTTGAATCAAAGTGTCCCATACCAATTTGAAACTTTTAAAATAAATTAACATTTTAAAACATTCATGTCCATATAGATAAATTCTTAAAAACCATTTGAAAACATGAACGTGAAATAATTTTTTTAGAATAACAAATCTTTAAAACATTTAAAAATTATGTTTTAATTAAAGTTCCCATTTCCACTTGAAAAACACTTGAATAAAAATCATTAAACAATAACACCATTAAAAACTTTAAATATCATTAGAATATATTAATTCATGATATAACATGTCAAAAGGGTTTTATATACACCATATAAAATAATAAAGGTTCATAATCTCAAGATATGCCTCAATAAAAGGATATTGAGATGAAGTCCTTTACAGAGATCGTATCATTAGATTAAGGATAAATCAATGAAATAATTATGTGTAAAAAATATAAATACACCCAATGTAAATGGATATTAAGTGTAAAAAAATCTTAGTTCATTCACACATATTCATATCACGAAATAATCAAGAAGTAGAAGATTAACCCAAAGAATGTAAATTGGGTTAAGAAGTTCCCTTACGAAAATTCGACAGCATAATGACATCACTTAAAAATTCAGAAAATGAGTTGATAAGATAGAAAAGAGTCTCTCATCACATGGAAATAAAATGTACAACAATAAGGATATATAATAACATATCCCAACATAAGAACATGGAAATTAAAATACATAACATAAAACAAGTCTTTGATTAAAAGAGGAGGGTGAAATGTTCCCTTACCTTGAGTCCGAATCGTCATGTATGTTCCTTGTTCTTCCTGAATAATAAACTTAAGTTAATTTCTACTTGATTAAGAACCCTTTTAAAGTTTATTATTCCTTTTATATCACTTATTACCTTGCTATAACAATCATATAATTATTCAAGTTTATATCGTTCATTTTGTCGATGTTCGATACTTGAGTAAAAAATGAACTTGTTATAATTACAAATTGTCCACGTGGTCAAAAGTAAATTATCTCCAGAATGATATTAATGATTTAGATATCTTATATATCATATATATCTAGTATATATATAATTATAATAGTCCATATCATTTGGATATAAGAAATGAAATGCACCGTTCATGGAGACGGTAAGCCGTATGTACGCATAAACACTACTTTCATTTCTTTTTCATATTTAAAGGAATGAAAACTAAATGATACATAGATATATTATAATTAAATTATAATATCTATGTTATACATGTTATATAAGTTCATTAATTTTATCCTTCATATGTTCCATGCATAGCATGAATGAGTCATATCACTTTGAGGGGGCGGTAGTCCGTACTCCCTCAAATGAAATTATCATATTTATACAACATGAAAATCATAAAGGTATGTTCCAAATGATAATTAAAGAAGAATAGAGATAAAATAAATATCATATATAATTATAGTACCATAATAATGACCACTATGAGAGGTGGTAGGAGAAGATTGAACAATCATCATTTCGTGAGGCGATACACTACTGGAAAACTAACCTATACCAACGGTTTGGAACCGTTGGTATAGGACTCCGAACCGTTGGTATAGCCTATACCAACAGTTTGGAGGACCGTTGGAAAGTAAGCCATGGGGATAGGTCTATACCAACGGTTTTTGGAAAACCATTAGTATAGACCTATACCAACGGTTTTGAAAACCATTGGTATAAGTAATATGAAAATCTATACCAACGGTTCCATAAAACCGTTAGTATATGTATTTCAAAAAAAAAACATTCAGTGGGATTTGATCCCACGACCTCTAGTTTATCAGTGAATGATCTAACCACCAACCTAACATGACTTTTGTGAACATAATTTCATAAATATATATATGTATTATCATAATTATTTTAAATTTTGATTTATATAATGTTCTTGGTAAGAATATTCGATAAAAAATCAACGGACCTATACCAACAGTTATAAAAAATTTTAGTATAGGTCCTTTGATTTTGGGAGTAACATTGGTATATGGGTCACTTTTCCCAACGATTTGGACAAACCGTTGGGAAAAGTGGGGCCAAACCATTGGGAAAGCCATACCCTTTCCCAACAGTTTTCGAAAACCATTGTGAAAAGTGTAAACCATTGGGAAATGGGACCTATACCAACGGTTTTTACAAACCGTTGGTATATAAGCATTGGGAAAGGTCAGATTTCTAGTAGTGGTAGTTCGCCATCCATAGAAACAATATGTTCTATACCCATTAGACAGAGGTGTGTGTAAGTGTAGTTCAAATTCTTCTCATAAAAAAACCTAGTATATTTAGGATACTAGTGTTGTTATATAAAAAAATAATAATAAGATCATAAGGAGTGGAGAAGGAAAAACAATGGAAAGAAATTTAAGAGAAGACGTTACCTCAAATCGGGTAACTTTTTTTGATTTGAGCCAAAGGGCTCTCTTGAATTGCCTTCTACCTAGGGGAAGGCTTATAGTAGGAAGGAAGAGATGTTGAAAGATTATTTTTGCAGATGTTGGACAATAGAAGGGTGCTTTAGAGGTGTGAGTAAGGGTTAGAGGTGGTGTCCTTTTATAAGAGGGAGGAGGGGCACTTTAGGAATGTTTTGAAATATTATTTTATTATTAATTTATTTTCGAATTCTAATAACACAAAAGTGATATATTTAGAATATAAGATGAGGATGGGTAGAAATAATCTCATACAATGGGATTTAGACAAGTTTATGTCATAAAATTAACCTTATCTTTTAGATTTAACCCTTAGTTAAATAAATTAACTCTTACCATGACTTCTTATAATTTCATAATATATGGTTACTATAGTTACTATAAAATGCCTAGAAACCCAAAATGGATAATTTATGACATTTGTAACATAATATATGTTATTTGTATGAATATTATATTTTTAGGACTATTATATCATTTAATAAAATATTAATTGATTTAAAAATTTATTCCAATTTTTATACTATTCTTATCATGATTTTTTAAAAAATCCATAACAACTTTATTAATTAGATGAAACATCATCAATTCAAAGATAAAAAGTCATAATCATCGATAAAATTCTTGGATGGCATAAAAAGTTTAAAAATAAATTTATTTTAATATTTATAATCTCATTTATTTAAATCTTTCATTAATAAAGTAATCACTATATCACCATTGTGTCATAAATACATTTATTTATTTGATGTCTAAAAATTATAAATAAAATACCATGATGTAAGAAATATTTTTAGATTTATAAGGACTATTTATATTTGAAGATATCACTTATATAACCCCATATAAAAATTATTTTTGTAAAAGATACATGTTTAGGTTATATTTTCCTTAACTTTAAATTAAAAGCAATTAAATGACATTTTCACACACAAGTGGCTCCATGAGGTCCTAAAATCGACCCAAGGATGCTCATGATCAGAAATATCTCATCCAATAGGGTTAGGACATGTGTTAGAGTAATTTAATATTATTATAATATTATTTTTTACCCTTATTTACCAGATTTACCCTTTAACCATGATAAATAAAATAATTACTGAAGTTACTATTCATAATGTCTAAAAATAAAAGGTAGCTATTTACACAATTTGGGAATATTGATTCCAAATTTGGAATCCATTTTTCCTAATTCAAAACACAGAAGCTTCAGAAATTAATTTAAAATTAATTCCCGTTGTCAAAACCAAAAAGCGTGTTTTTAAGAAGTAAAAACTACCAAAAGATTGACATGTGTTTATGTCCAATTTCAAAGTAAAATTACTTCAAATTACCAAAATTGGATTAAATGATAAAAATATAATCTAATTACACTTTAAAACCAATTAAAAGGAAAATATTAGTATATAAATAAATTATATTAAAAGACAGTTTTGAATTAAAATGCAATATTTTCCACTATTCATTAAAAAATGAACTTTATTAGAAAAATACCAAAAATTTACCCAAAGTAAATTTTGATGTCCTTATTATAAAGAAGAAGTTTATTTTTTCAAATGGAACATATAAAAGTAACAAAAAGTAGATTTAAAAAGGGTTCTCTATCAAAAGGCGGTAAATCGACATTTTAATGAATCTTAGAGTATTTAATGCTTAAAATCACATCCATTCTTATTTTATACCTCTAAAATTTATTGGATAAATGTAAAGACATTTAAAAAATAGGTTTAATCATAATTTAGTTAGTTGTTTTCATTCCCAACAATACAACGACTATGCGTTAACTACCATTTAAAATAATAATAATATTATATTATTTTTCTATATAACTCAAAGTTGTGTGCAACATAAGATTTCAAAGAAACTCATTATTGTGTGTTAAGTATGATATCAAACAAAGTGTCCTCTTTAACATAAAATTAATATCTTATTCATAAATATTAATAGATATGAAAAATAATTATTCTATAAATACCTAGGTCGTTACATTGACGACACGATTATGCAACCTAATTGATGAGATATTGTGAAAAATTGATTATATTTCCTAGTGACTGTTCATATGTGGCTGTCAACGTTGCAAAATTAAGTTCTTTCTCTTAGGTTCCTTGACCTATTTCTAGACAATAATCTTGGACTTTAGGCAAGCTCTCCTAATGCCAACGAGAAATAATCCTATAGGGTTACACACTATGTGTTTCCATTAATCTCGATTAAATTCTATTTGAGTTTAATTAATAGAATAAATATTATTTTCAAGTCTAAGGAACCTTTTCATTCAAGTTATATTGATCGCATAAATTAAATAAATATTTATTTTCCTGCATGTGAATAAAATATTTATTCGATTGTTCAATAAATGATAGAGGAGTTCGAATAGACCAAGACCGATTCTGGTGACAAATATTAATTAACAAGACCATTACAAAATATTTCTTACTCTGTAAGTTGGTGCGCATCACAAAATAATAATAATATAATTATTATTATGTGTCATGGAGTTTATTAAAAGTAATAAATGTTATTTAATGGATGAAATACAATTAAATAATATTTTAACTTAAATCCTAACTCTATAAATAGATGGCTATGTTTATTGTATAGAATATCCAAAACTGATAATAGAGAATCGTTACACACAACAAATTCTCTCTCAACTCCTCATTCTCTCTCCCTCTCAAGAATGATAAGTGCAAGAGAGATTTCTTCAAGGTTGAATAATGAGAAATCAATAACGAAAAACCCAAGATATTCGAATCGTCGTGCTATCACCTGAAGATTGAGTGATGTTGCTCGGATATTATTGGAGTATGTGTGGATCATTGCTAGAGGGATTTTATCCTTGGATCCTCACAACACAACAAAGGTAATCTGAAATGGTCCTTTTATACTGTCAACATTCACCAATGAAGAAAGTTTCTAATCCCAGGTATTTATTTATTAAAATTTTAAATAAATTAATTATAAATTTGAAATGCATGATTCTCGCTCTTGGTTTATGGAAATGATTATTAAAATAAATTTTAATATATCACCCACATTCGCATAATTCCAATGTCCTTAGAACCATTAAGTGGTATCAGAGTAATCACTTTTAAATTTATAATTATTTATTTGATTTTTGATCTATACATAATTGTGGTTAGATTTTCATTTCAAGTTATTCGTTCTTTAATATGATTTGAATTAACATGTTATCGGCATATTAATCATGTTTGTTCAGTGGTTTATTTTCTTAAAGGTTTAAGAAAAATGAAGAACAACTGGAGATGCCGTTGGGATGTGCTAAATCTTTGGCCGGTAAAACTGGGTTACACGGTGTGCAGCCGGAGCACATGTCATATACACATGCACATTGAATATAGATGCGCCGCACAATTTATTACACACGGTTCTTTTATTTCACACCACGTGTTTATTGGTCCAACCTCACACATAGAAAGCAGATACTGGGTGTGTAGATGGAATGTACACACTATGTAGTTAGGCTGAGATAACATGCCGAATCCCCAGACATGTGAATTGGATATACGGCAACTGAGGTACATGATGTGTAGATGCATGCACACACCATGTAGTCTCCCATAAATAGACAAAATTATAATTACATTAAATTTGAAAATTATAGCATTAAAACCTTATTTTATTGATTGACACACCACTACGTGTTTGAAAATTTAATAATGGTTTTAAAGAATTTTAAATTATCAATTAATTTATTGTAATTAATATGTCATTATTGGTTCTTCCATTTATTTTCCATGAATGACATTAATGATGGGTATCTCCAAATAATATCTGATGATCATTAAGTTGAAAGGGAATTAATTAATTAATTAATGAAAGTGTATTTATCTTAAATAATAAAAAGAATGAATAAATAAATGAATGCTAGCTGTTTAATTTTGCATATTCATTGCATGTATGACCGTTTATGAACTTGACCAAGACCTGTGTATGTGTTGGATGTTTTAATTTAATTTATTACATGAGTTTTTAATTATTTAATATTAAACTAAATGATGTCCTGTGAGTCATCCCTCCCTCCATTATTATGTAGGGCCTATGTGTCCAAGGATATTTATGTAACCCCCTTTAACCAATTCTTTGTTTCCCCACACCTGCATGTGAGTAATAAATATTTTTAATTAATAGAGAATCCCAAGGCGTGTGGAGCCAGTTCAATACGGAACCATAATGATGACAACCCAGAAGATACACAAGTGGACATGAGGAATGTTGTAACTCATGCCAAGACTGACAATATGATTTATTTCCCCTAGGTCAAAGGTTGATTTAATGTATGCTCATTAAATCAACTATTAGATAAATTTCATGAACATGTCATTTAATTAAATAATTATCTATGTCTACGCAATTATTTATTTTATGGATTCAAGGCCACAATCACATAAATAAATGAATTAATATGCAAATATAGAAATTAAATGAATGTATTATGCGTAAATTTTTTATCTAACATGGTTAATTAATTAAGTAATATCTACTTAATATTAACAATACATGTAAAGGATAAAACAAGATAAAAATTTATTCATAATAAATCAAAATTCCTCAATTAAATATAAAGTCAGACTAAGTATTCCATTACTTGATTGAGAATAAAACCATAGAACTTAGTGTAGTACATGACCAAAGTCTAGACACCTACTTTTATCAAGGAGTTCTCATGAGAGTTTTGAGCTGACTTAACCAAAATTGTAATGAGTTCAATGGAAAAAGTCTATTAAATAAAATTTTGGAGGCAAGTGTTGAGAAAATTCAAGTTAGGATTTCAGGATAGGGGAATCCACTTAATAGATTAAGGAGTTGCAAGTCTTTAGTTGGAAAGACCACCAACCTAATTACTTTATTATGGTTCTCATGGACAAATTTCGGATCATTAAGAAAATTAATGGGGATCCTTGACACTAGAATATTAAAGAAACTAGACATTATGAGTTCAATGATGAGGGATATTGAGACTTGTTAAAATAGTGGGAGATTTAATAAGTAAATAAATAAATAAAAACATTTAATTTATTATATATCATTTATTTTTTAATTAAAAAAATTACTAATAATATAATATTTTTAATTGTATAATAAAATGACAAGTTCATCATCCACACCATCCCTACGGTCAATATTGGAGAAAGATAACCTCATAAATGGAAGTAACTTCTAGGATTGGTTTAAACACCTTCAGGTTGTGCTACTCCATGAAAAGAAATCTTATATGCTAGAATCCCCAATACCTGATCTGCCCGCTAAAGAGGCTAGTGATGAAGGGTTTATTGTATATGAAAAACATTTGAGAAATTCGGTCGATGTTAAATGTTTGATGATTTCATCAATGTCTAGTGAACTAAGAAGTCTCACAAAAAATGGATTCATATAGCATGCTTGAGCACCTATGTGATCTTTACCAGGAGAGAGCTAGATAAGAATAGTTTGAGATTTACAAGGAAATATTTCAGAGAAATATTGAATAGGGTGCCCCATCTGGGCCTCACATAGTCAGGATCATTGGCTACATTGAGATCTTAGAGGTTCTAGGGTTCAAACTCCCCAAAGAAGTGGGAACTGACCTCATTCTAGCATCATTACCTCAGAGCTTCTCTAATTTTATTATGAACAACATTGAGAAGTCTCTGCCAGATCTTCTTACTCTTCTTCTCCAAGTAGATAAGGATACAAAGCACGAAAAACATTTCTTCCTTATGGTGAAAAAATATAAAGAGAAAGCGAAGATCTTTAATCCCAAAGATTCTTCACACCCATCCAAGAAAAGGAAGATCAAGGGGTAAGAAAGGGAACATGATGGTATCTATTTCACATGTGGCAAGAAGGTAAACTAGAAGAAAAACTACATCCAACCAAAGAAGCAAGGGGAAGCCTCGAGTGCATTTGTTATCATGTTTAATTTATCTATTTCTACAAATTGGTTATTAGATACAGCTTGTGGTTCTCACATATGTACGCAAATATAGGAACCAAGTATATTAATAAATATTGACCAAGGAGAGGTAGATCTTTGAGAAACCAATAGAGCTAAACATGGATTTATAACTATTAGGGACTACCACCTCACATTGCTAACCAAAATGATCTTGGTTTTAAAATGTTTTTATTATGCTCCTTTAGTTACCAAAAACATTATTTCTGTATCCATACTTGATACAAATAAATTTATTTTCAAATTTGGGAATAACTGTTGCTTATTTTATAAAGATATCATCTATTATAGTACACAACATTTAAATAACAGTCTTTATGTGTTATATTACATGAACCAAATAATGACAATTGATAACAAAGTTACTTCACATGACTCATACCACACCCAAGTTTGGCATCACTGACTAGGTTATGTAAATAAAAAGAGCTTAACTAAATTACATCAAGATATATATTTATATTCTTTTGAACTAAAACCACTTGGTGTATATCACTCATGTTTACCAGGAAAAATGACCAAAGACCCATTTAGTGGTAAAGGTAAAAGGGATAAAGATATTCTTGAATTAGTTTATATTGATGTGTGTAACATTTCCTATTAGAGTAAGGGGTGAGTACTCATACTTAATAACTTTTATTGATTATTTTAATAGATATGGATATGAATAATTAATGAGGTATAAGCCAGATTCTTTTGAAAAATTCAAGGAACACAAGAATGAAGTTGAGAACCATCTTGGTAAGAAGATTAAGAAACTTAACTCAGAATATGGTGAAGAATATATTAATAAATAATTCATTGATTATCAATGGGAGTTTAGGATTTTATCTAAACTCACTCCTCCTTATATTCCTTAGTGGAATTTTTTAAGTGAAAGGAGAAATAGAACCTTGTTGGACATGGTTATATCAATGACGAGTCATGTGAGTCTTCCATTATCCTTTTGGGGGTATGCATTACAAACAACAGAATAAGTACTAAATCAAGTTCCAACTAAAGAAACATATGATACAACATACCAATTATGGAATGGAAAGAAACCCATGTCATATTACTTATATGTGTGGGGTTGTGAATAATTTTTTAAGGCCTCTTTAGGTAACAAGATTTCACCCTAAGGCACAAAGTGTATCTTTATAGGATATCCCAAAGAAATAAAGGGATACTACCTATATAATCCTTACAATTTTTTTTGGTTAACAGACATCCCACATCTCTCAAGGAGGATCTTATATTTATAGAAAGATAGTGGGAGAAAGATATACTTCGATGAAGTCCATACTCAAGATACACAAGAGTTGTGATAGGAAAAAATTACACATAGCCCTGTGGAAGAATAAATTGTTCCGAAGACATAATTACTGTATAAGAGTACTAGAGAGGTTATAGAACCAGAATGATATGGTTTTCTAGTCACTGAGGATGGTGACTCATTATTAGCTGATAATAATGATCATCTAACCTACAAATAAGCAATAAGTGGCACAAATGTTTCAAAGTAGAAATAAGACAAGAATTTTGAAATGGATTCCATGTGCCAAAACCAAGTTTGGATTTTGGTAGAACCTCCAGTAGATGTAAATCCCATTGGTTTCAAATGGGTATTCAAGATGAAACTGGACATAGAAGGAAAAGTCAATACCTATAAGGCACGAATGGTTGCATAAGGGTTTAAACAATGTCAAGGCATTGACTATGATGAAACCTTTTCACTAATTACAATGCCAATGTCACGACCCATCCCGGTGGGACCCGAGCTGTAACTCCCCAAGCCCGCCTCCAATAGGCCAGGGGCTGGTGACTAGCACCGAGTAGGCGTGCTACTTACATGGGAGGCATTTCCTATAACCTGTACACACACACAAACATATCCAAGCCCACAAAGCTGCAAAGTAAAAACTACCAAAAGGAAAAGATGCATGCATACACTAAAACCCAACCAACATAGTATGAGAGGAAGTAAAGTACAGTAAAGTAAAACCCTGAGCCAAAAGTACAAGCCCACCAAAAGAAAGTCTGCCACAAGTCCAACCAGTAGAGAAAGGTACTGGGACTACAACCCGTCACCGAAGGAACACACCTCGACCTGTCTGATCTCACAGAGCACCGTCCGGTCCTGGTCCGCCTAGAATCCTGTCAAAGGCTCGCTCGTCTGCACAAGACACGACACGTGTGGGCAAAGCCTGTGCAGGGGTGAGTATAACAACACCCAGTAGGACACCCCGAAAACCACAAAGGAAATAAAACAAAGGAAAATACCACAAAGAAAGGTACAGTCAGCTCTACACAGTATATGTCTACGGAACATATAACAAGAATATCCAGATATACTCATACACAAACGACCATCGCGAAAACCTCCACTAGGATACAGCTCGAAGATTCCACTAAGCATACCATCAGGAGGACACACTCCTAGGTCTGAAGAGAGAGGCATGAAGTCCTCGTTCCGGGAGAACACACTCCACAAGTACCTTGGGAACAAGATGCTCATATGAGGATCACAGCCAAGTCATGGGGTGATTCCAACAACTCAGTCTGAGTTAATCCGCTAAGCAGAGGATCATCGCCCGAGTAAAGTTGGTCACATCGATACCAAGAACTCTACCTAGGGTTCCAGGAATGAATAGAGGATCCGACTCTAAGTCTTACAGAGGGGATTCCAACAACTCTATTCAGGGATGTCTGTTGAAGGGATCATACCCCTGTATAAAGGAGTTGATGCCAGAACCTTCGGGGGATTACCAAGGGTACGAACCCTAAGAACTAGTCCAAGTCACAGAAGGAAAGTGGATCAAGCCCTGAAAAAAAAGTTACACGGTGTGTAGTATGGTTACACGCCGTGTTCCTTGACCCCGGGTACTTCCCGTGTGAACGGCCCGTGTCCTTCGTTCAAGCCGTGCAAAACCAAACTACACGGTGTGTAGAAAAGGTACACACCATGTTCCTTGACCCCGGGTGCTGCCCGTGTAATCGTACCGTGTCGCTCGGCTTGTCGAAAGCAACTACATGGCGTGTAGAAGAAAACACACGTCGTGTTCGAGCGCCAGTGCTCACTCCGTGTACGCTGGCCATGTGCCCATACACAGTCTCTGCCCGCGTCCGTGTTACCTGCCCGTGTACCAGTACACGGGGTACCCCGTGTATCTGGCCGGGTCTGGCTGGGGAGGGGTATACACGACGTGTCCGTGGCCGTGAATCCTGCCCGTGTCCGTGTACTTCCGGAGTACACACCGGGTAACCCTTCCGACAAACACACACCGTGTAGCCCATACTACACGGCCTATAGTCAGGAAAATTTCCAGACCGCGTCTTCCTCCGCGCACCTCAGCCGATCTTCCAGATCTCGATTCTGTCGTCTGTTCGTCGTGAAACTCCAGATACCGGGTCACCTCATCTCTGTGAAGCCGAATCCGTGGGTTTCGGGTCTTCAATCGACTCCAAAATCCGATTTCGGCCATCTGAGCAGAAATCTTCTGAAGAACGATTTCTTCCGATCTGCTTCAATCCGTCCGCCGAAACTGTCGTCGCACCTCCTCAAGACCATTTTGGTGTTGATCCTTCAATTTGGGATCGTTGCGTCATAGAACGGATTCGCAACGATCCGTTGTTCATCACCCCGCGAAGAACGTGAAGAACGCTCACGAAGAACGCGAGAATTTGGGGAAGAACACACAACAAATCGAGAGGTATGAACCTCGATCGATGTTCGTGTCGATCTTGGTTCATCACCGTTAGAAGGTTGAATGAAACCAAATAAAATTCAAGAATCAATTCCCCACAAATCCCCGAAAAATCCCATCCCGCAAGAACGATCGATCCGCGGCTAATCTGTTCGTGGATTAGTCCGTGTTCGTCGTGGAAATCAAAAACGGGGAAGAATTAAAATCACAACAAAATCCTACCTGGATTCGCTGCATTTTCCGGTGAAGATCCGCTCTCCGCGTCATCGTCGCCGTCAAAATCCGTTAAGAACGTCGCCGCCACCGCGTTGGGGGTTTCCTCCAGAGCCGCCAAGGGTTTTTAGAGTTATGGGGTTTGTAACCCTGGACCCTGGAACAAGTATCTATTTAAAGAGGATAAAAGAAAAAAATATTTAAAAGATCTCGCTACAGAAATAAAATATTTTTATTAAATATTTTATTACCGTTGCGTCCAAAAACTAGATTTCACCACCGACCCGCGCCGGCCGAAGTTAGGCCTCACCTAAGGTAAAATCGCTGTTCTGAACGCAATGGTGCCCTCAGATTTCTGATCCGAGTACCCATTCAGAAGTTATCCACTTTTTCAGGAAAAATGCACGTGCACGTAATTTAATTATTAAATTAAATTCAAACATTTGTTCCGGGCTCACTGGGCCTCGGAACTGCACGTCGTCTCAGAGACTGGTCTCGAAATAATTCCCATATAATATTAAAATAATACATGGAAAAATACAGGACATTACATCACACCCACCTTAGGGCTTTTACGTCCCTGAAAAGCCAAAACAAGGGCTACTCAAAAATATGTGGGTACTGCATGGAATCTGAGCCTCTCGCTCCCACGTGCTCTCCTGGAGATTCCCGTGCTGCCACCAGACACACACTAAGGGAATAGCTCATCCACGAAGGATCTTCTCCTGCCGATCCTCGATCTCCACTGGGTACTCAGCAAAGGTCGCTCCATCATTGATGTCCAGCTCGCCCCAGTCGATGACGTGCGATGGATCATGCACGTACCTCCGTAGCTGCAACACATGGAAGACGTTGTGTACCCGGTCCATCTGAGGAGGTAGAGCCAAGCAATACGCCACCTCGCCAACTCTACTCAAAATCTGAAAAGGACCAATGAACCTCGGAGATAGCTTGCTGCCTCATCCAAATCTCTGCAGTCCCCGTCGAGGTGAGACCCGAAGGAACACATTGTCTCCCACATCGAACTCCAAAGGCCTCTGCCTCCGGTTGACATAAGAATTTTTCCGACTCTGTGCAGTCTTAATCTGCTCCTGGATGACATGCACCTTCTCTGTAGTAGCTCTCACCATCTCTGGGCCCATGAGTGCTGACTCTCCCGGGTCAGTCCAGCAAAGTGGCGACCTGCAAGGTCGCCTGTATAGAGCCTCGAATGGTGCCATACCAATAGTGGAATGATAACTGTTGTTATAAGGAAATTCCACCAGTGGTAGGTGATCCTCCCAGCTATGACCGAAGTCAAGCATGCAAGCTCGTAGCATATCCTCCAGGACCTGGATGGTCTGCTCTGTCTGACCATCAGTTTGGGGATGAAACGCTGTTCTCAAGCGTAACTGAGTCCCAAAATCTTCCTGCAATCCCTTCCAAAACCGGGATGTGAAATGAGCATCACGATCTGAGATGATCATGGATGGTACTTCATGAAGCCGAACTATCTCCTGCACGTAGAGGTGTCCCAAGCTCTCTACCGAACTCTTCTCCCGTATGGCTAGGAAGTGGGCTGACTTGGTGATTCGATCAACGATCACCCAGATGGCATCGTGTCCCCTGGACGTGCGTGGTAAACCTATCACAAAGTCCATGGATATCCCATCCCACTTCCACTCTGGCACCTCAAGGGGATGAGTCAAACCTGCTGGCACCTGGTGCTCAGCCTTTACTTGCTGACAAGTAAGGCACCGAGAAACAAACTCTGCCACACTTTTCTTCATCCCTGGCCACCAGAACTGACGTCGGAGGTCTTGGTACATCTTCGCCATGCCTGGATGCACCGCCAAAGGGGATGTATGGAACTCCCTCAGAACCTCCTCCCGTAACATCACTGGTACTACCGTACACCCTATGAAAAGGATAACGTGCTCCCCTCCTTCTGAATATCCATCAGAAGCATCACCTGCGGATATCTGATCACGTAGAGTCTCACAGCTAGCATCCTCACGCTGTGCTTCCCTAACTCGCTGTAAGAGTGGAGGGGTAACAACCATCAACTGAAGGTAAGCTCCCTCATCTCCATCCATGAAGGACAACTGCAAAGAGGCCAACTGACTTGTCGCCTCATCCAGTAACTGCGAACTGTATTTCCTACTGAGAGCATCTTCCACCACGTTCCCCTTCCCAGGAGTATAAACGATCTCAAAGTCGTAATCCTGGAGAAACTCAAGCCATCGCCTCTGTCTCAAATTCAGATCCTTCTGAGAAAAGATATATCTGAGACTCTTGTGATCAGAGTAGACGGTAAACCACTCGCCCATCAGGTAGTGCCGCCACATATTCAATGAGAAGACTACCACTGCCAACTCAAGATCATGGGTCATGTAGTTTTGCTCGTGTGGCCTCAACTGATGTGAGCCATAGGCAATCACCACTTGCCTCTGCATTAGGACACAACCAAGCCCAGTTCCTGATGCGTCGCAGAACACTACGTACTCAACACCCTCCTCCGGTAATCTCAAGATCGGGGAACTCGTCAGACTCTGTCTCAACTGATGGAAAGCCTGCTGGCATTTCTCAGTCCATACGAAAGGCTGTCCCTTTCGGGTCAAAGATGTCATGGGTGCTGCAATCCCAGAGAAATCATGGATGAATCTCTGATAGTATCCTGCCAACCCAAGGAAACTCCGCACCTCCGTCACGCTCCGGGGTGACTCCCATGCTAGCACTGCCTCCACCTTTGCTGGGTCCACTACTACACCATCCACTGAGATAACGTGTCCCAGAAAGTGGACCTCCTTTAACCAGAACTGACACTTTGAGAGTTTCCCATACAACTGGTGCTCTCAGAGTGTGTCCAGAACCATCCTTAGGTGTCTCTCGTGCTCCTCCTCAGACGTAGAGTACACAAGGATATCATCAATGAAGACCACCACAAACCGGTCTAGATAAGGCCGAAAGATCCGATTCATGAGTCCCATGAACACTGTCGGGGCGTTCGTCACGCCGAAGGGCATCACCAAGTACTCATAGTAACCATAGCGACATCTGAAAGCCGTCTTCGATATATCCTCTTCCTGTACTCGCAACTGGTGATAGCCTGATCGTAGATCAACCTTCGAGAACCATCATGCCCCTCTCAACTGGTCGAAGAGGTCATCGATCCTCGACAGTGGATACTGGTTCTTCACTGTCACCTGATTCAAGTGCTGGTAATCCACACACAACCTCAAGATCCCATCCGCCTTCTTGGCAAACAGTACTGGGGCCACCCAGGGTGAAACGTTGGCTCTCACAAAGACCTTCTTCTGCAAGTCGTCTAGCTGCATCTTTAGCTCACGAAGCTCTGTAGGAGCCATCCAATAAGCTGATGCTGATATCGGGGTCGTCCCGGGTTGAAACTCAATGCAGAAATCTATCTTCGATGGGGAGGTAGCCCGGGGACATCCTCCGAAAAGACATCCTCGTACTCATCCACCACTGCTGGAAACTGGAAACTCGTAACATATGCATCGCCAAAGGCTAGTCTAGCCAACTAGTGTGAAATCGGCTATGCCCTCCTATGCACGAGTCTATCCTGCGCTGCCTGGGTCTCTCTTTCACCGAAAAAATAGAACCTCGTTCCATCACTGTGGACACATCGCACCCTTCGCCTAAAACAATCAATCTGGGCATGAACTGTGGATAACCAATCCATGCCAAGAATGACATCATAAGGCCTCGACGCTACCACCAAGAGGTTCCAACCAAAACTCTCGCCTCCAAGGGTCAGGTCACACTGCCAGCAAAGGTGTATGATCTCTGAATCTTCTCCAGTCGGTGTTTCTAAGCGTAAGGGTCGAGTCAACGACTCAACTGGAATCTCAAGGTCTTGAACAAGATAAGCATCTAGAAAGGAATGACTAGCACCTGTGTCTATCAAAACGTAATCCAAGGTAGAAAAGACACAGATAGTACCTCTAATCATTCAGAGAGTACCTGGGTTATAAGCCTCTGCTACCTGCAACTGTCCCTGCCTCTGTCCACCAGCTCCCTAAGCCTGGGGTGGACCTCCTGGGGGTAGTGGTGGTAAAGGGTCGAAACGCTGACCACCTCCAGCTGGTCTCCCAGCTCCTCTACCACGTCCGCGACCTCGCGGATCTGCCTGCTCCACACGTTGCCTCTGCCTCGGTGGTGCATCCACTGCTCCTGTGTCAGTAGCATGGTGGGTTGGACAATCTCGAGCGAGATGTCCCCTGCCGTCACATGAGTAACATCGCCTCTCTTGAGGCTGGCTAGAAGCGCCCTGTGAACCATGCATGGATAATCCCCTGTCCTGGGATCTCCTCTGGAAACGTCTCCCACGCCTGGGTCCCTGACATCGACTCCCTACCGTTGAGGTCCCTGCTCCAGCTCGCCTACTACTGACAACTGCCGGCTGTCCCTGCTCTGCCAGGAAGTTCTCGACCACCAAAGCCCGCTCGAGCACCCCAGCATAAGTAGGAACGCGCATAGGGATGATGCTAGCTCGGATATCTCTACGTAATCCCCACTCAAAAGTAAGAGCTATGAAGTACTGATCTATGACCATAAACATCAAGTACCGCGAGAGGTCGGTAAACCTTGATGAATAGTCATCCACTGACATGGTTCCCTGCTGGAGCTGAAAGAGCTCCTGTATACATACTGCTCTCAGGGTAACCGGTGAAAACTCCTCTATGAAGATACGATCAAACTCCAACCATGTAAGAGTAGCCTCTTCATGAGTCTGGATGACCAAACTCCACCATCGCCCTGCCGAGCCCTGCAGAAGGCTTGCTGCCAAGATCACCATCTGGTCTGCTGGTGTCCTGACCAAACAGAAGACTCTGGTCACTGCCTCAAGCTAGTCCTCTGCTGCCTGAGGGTCAGGCTCGCCTTGAAACCTAAGGGGTCTCTATCTATGAAACTCGTGGAGTGAGCTCAGCTTGCGCTCCTCCTCCACTGGTACAGCAGGCTCAAAACACTGCTCCACAGGGGGCGGGACAACTGTCATGCCACCTGGTGGTAGAACTGGGGGATCTGGTCCCTGTATCGAAGCTTCATCACTGAGGGGGTCATCCTCGTGATCGAGCTGCTGGATCCTAGCGGGTGCGCGTCGCAGAGGCATCCTGTTCAAGAAACAATATGTATCACAATCAGTGAGTATATCTGGAGAGCTGACTCAAGGAGGACATGGAAATCACAACCCATTCCTATATGATGCATGTACCATTATTTTACCCCATGAAACTAGTGTTTTCATGTTCCAAGTCGAAAAGCAAGTTATCAGAGTCCTGGTGTATGGATACGTCGGCCGCCATTCCAACACTGGGGTCCCTGGCCTGAGAGCTGATCTCGAAACACTTAACACCATTGCCCCAAACCAACTCACAGACTCTCGGTCCTAAGGTAGAACCGACCACCTCTGATACCACTCTGTCACGACCCATCCCGGTGGGGCCCGAGCCGCAACTCCCCAAGCCCGCCTCCAATAGGCCAGGGGATGGTGACTAGCACCGAGTAGGCGTGCTACTTACATGGGAGGCATTGCCTATAACCTGTACACACGCACACACATCTCTAAGCCCACAAAGCTGCAAAGTAAAAAATACTAAAAGGAAAAGATGCATGCATACACTAAAACCCAACCAACAGAGTACGATAGGAAGTAAAGTACAGTAAAGTAAAACCCTGGGTCAAAAGTACAAGCCCACCAAAAGAAAGTCTGCCACAAGTCCAAACTGTAGAGAAAGGTACTGGGACTGCAACCCGTCGCCGAAGGAACGCACCTCGGCCTGTCTGATCTCACTGAGCACTGTCCGGTCCTGGTCCTCCTAGAATCCTGTCAAAGGCTCGCTCATCTGCACAAGACACGGCACATGCGGGCAAATCCCGTGCAGGGGTGAGTATAACAATACCCAATAGGACACCCCAAGAACCACAAAGGAAATACAACAAAGGAAAATACCACAAAGAAAGGTACAATCATCTCTACACAGTATTTGTCTACGGAACATATAACAAGAATATCCAGATATACTCATACACAAATGACCATCACGAAAACTGCCACTAGGATCCAGCTCGAAGATTCCACTAAGCATACCATCAGGAGGACACACTCCTAGGTCTGAAGAGAGAGGAATGAAGTACTCATTCTAGGAGAACACACTCCACAAGTACCTTGGGAACAAGATGCTCAGATGAGGATCATAGCCAAGTCATGGGGTGATTCCGATAACTCAGTCTGAGCTAATCCGCTAAGAAGAGGATCTGTGCCCAGGTAAAGTTGGTCATGTCGATACCAAGAACTCTACCTAGGGTTCCAGGAATGAATAGAGGATCCGGATCTAAGTCTCATAGAGGGGATTCTAACAACTCTATTCAGGGAGGTATGCTGAAGGGATCATACCCCTATAGAAAGGAGTTGATGCCAGAACCTTCGGGGGATTACCAAGGGTCCGAACCCTAAGAACTAGTCCAAGTCACAAAATTCAAGTGGCTCAAGCCATGAAGAAAAAGTTACACAGCGTGTAGTATGGTTATACGCCGTGTTCCTTGACCCCGGGCACTGCCCGTGTGAATGACCCGTGTCCTTCATTCAAGTCATGCAAAACCAAACTACACGGCGTGTAGAAAAGGTACACGCCGTGTTCCTTGACCCTGGGTGCTGCCCGTGTAACCGTCCTGTGTCACTCGGCTTGTTGAAAGAAACTACACGACGTATAGAAGAAAACACACGCCGTGTTCGAGCACCTGGGCTCGCTCCGTGTACGCTGGCCATGTGCCCGTACACGGTCTCTGCCCGTGTCCGTGTTGCCTGCCCGTGTACCAGTACACGGGGTACCCCGTGTATCTGGCCGGGTCTGGCCGGGGAGGGGTATACACGGCATGTCCGTGGCCGTGTATCATACCCGTGTCTGTGTACTCCCAGAGTACACGCCGGGTAACCCTTCCGACGAACACACGCCATGTATCCCATACTACACGGTGTGTAGTCGGGAAAATTTCCAGAACCGCGTCTTCCTCTGCGCACCTCGGCCGATCTTCCGGATCTCGATTCTGTCATCCGTTCGCCGTGAAAATCCAGATACCGGGTCACCTCGTCTCCGTGAAGATGAATCCGTGGGTTTCGGGTCTTCAATCGACTCCAAAATTTGATTCCGGCCATCCGAGCGGAAATCGTCCAAAGAACAATTTCTTCCGATCCGCTTCAATCCGTCCGCCGAAACTGTCGTTGCACCTCCTCAAGACTGCCGCGGTGTTGATCCTTAAATTTGGGATCGTTACATCGCAGAACGGATGCGCAACATTCCATTGTTCATCACCCCACGAAGAATGTGAAGAACGCTCATGAATAACGCAAGAATTTGGGGAAGAACACACAACAAATCGAGAGGGAAGAACCTCGATCGATGTTCGTGTTGATCTTGGTTCGTCACTGTTAGAAGTTTGAACGAAACCAAAAAAAATTCAAGAATCAATTCCCAGAAAATCCCCGCAAAATCCCATCCTGCAAGTACGATCGATCCGCGGCTAATCTGTTCGTGGATTAGTCCGCGTTCGTCATGGAAATCAAAAATGGGGAAGAATTAAAATCACAACAACATCCTACCTGGATTCACTATGTTTTCCGGCGAAGATCCGCTCGCCACATCGTCGTCGCCATTGAAATCCGTTAAAAACGTCGCCACCTCCGCATTGGGGGTTTCCTCCAGAGCTGCCAAGGGTTTTCAGAGTTATGGGGTTTGTAACCTTGGACCCTAGTTCAAGAATCTATTTAAAGAGGATAAAAGAAAAAAAGATTTAAAAGACCTCGCTATAGAAATAAAATATTTTTATTAAATATTTTATTACCGTTGCATCCAAAAACTAGATTTCACCACCGACCCACGCCGGCTGAAGTTAGGCCTCGCCTAAGGTAAAATCAGTGTTCTAAATGCAATGGTGCCCTTAGATTTATGATCCAAGCACCCGTTCTGGAGTTATCCACTTTTTCAGGAAAAATGCATGCGCGTGTAATTTAATTATTAAATTAAATTCAAACATTTGTTCCGAGCTCACTGGGCCTCAGAACTGCACGCCGTCTAAGGTCCTGGTCTCGAAATAATTCCCATATAATATTAAAATAATACATGAAAAAATCTGGGACATTACAGCTAAAATCCATCAGAATTATACTTGAGATTGTGGCTTTCCATGATTATTATATTTGGAAAATGGATGTCAAAATAGCCTTCCTTAACGGGAAGCTTTAGGAAGATGTCTATATGACACAACCTGAAGGGTTTGTTACACAAAATGATGCCAAAAAGGTATACAAGTTGCAAAGATACATTTATAGATTAAAGTAAGTATATAGTTCATGGAACATTTATTTTGATGAGTCCATAATGTAATTTGGTTTCATAAAGAATTAATTTGAGTCATGTATCTATAAATGGTTTAGTGGGAGTGTTTTCATTTTCTTAATAGTATATGTTGATGAATTATTACTCATTAGAAATGAAATACCAGTCTTATAGTCTATTAAGGAATGGTTGAATAAATTATTCTCTATGAAGGACTTGGGCGAGGCAACATATATTCTTGGGATCAAGATCCATCATGATAGATTCAAGAGGTTGCTTGGCCTAAGTCAAAGTAAATACATTGACAAGATATTGAAGAGATTCTGTATGGAACAATCTAAGAGGGGATTGTTTCCAACATCAAATGGCATTCATATTTCTAGGAAAATGTGTCCTTATACACATGAAGAAAGAAAAAAAATGACATGGATTTCATACATATCACCAATTGGGATAGTCATGTATGCTATTCCATACACTAGGATAGATGTATCCTATGCATTAAGTGTGGTAGGAAGATATCAAGCTGATCTAGGTGATCACCATTAGATGGAGGTCAAGGCTATCCTTAAGTATCTAAGGTGTACTAAGGATATGTTACTGGTTTATGGAAGAAATGAGGAACTATTCATCATAGGATATGCAGATGATAATTTCCAAACTGATCAAGATGACATGAAGCCACAGACAATATACATCTTCACCTTGAATGAAGGTGATGTGAGCTGGAAGAGCTCAATAAAGGATGTGGTTTCAGATTCTACAATAGATTCTGATTATATTGAGGCTTCTAAGGAAGCTAAATAAGTAGTATGAATGCACAAATTCATCCAAGATCTTGATGTGGTACCTAGAAATAAAGATCCTATCACACTCTATTGTGATAATACTGCAGCGGTGGATCTTGAAAAGGATACAAGGTCACATCAATGCACGAAGCACGTACTTTGGAAGTATCATCTCTTGGGGGTTTTTTTCTTAGAAAGGTGAAGTTTTAGTGAGTAGTATTTCCAAAAAATACAATGTGTCCAACCCCTTGACTAAATCCTTAACTCAACAAAAACATGACTATCATTTGAGGTCTAGAGGACTAAAGGTCGTTGGCAGTTGGCTCTAGTCCAAGTGGGAGTTTGTTGGAGTTAGTGTCCAGGGCCCAACTATTTGTATTATGATTACATGAATATTTGATGTATTTAATATTAATAAAACTTCTTATTACATATTGTCTGTTGTTCTGCATGACTCTAATGTAATAATGTCCTAGAGTATACATCACATTGATAAGGTCATAGTAGTTTTCCACTATGATGATAACCTTGATGTGCTATGATGATATTATAAAATAAATTTTTTCATTTGGATAACATACTATAATGGTACATATAGTAAATATACTGTTAGGTGATAGTACTCGTAAGTAGATTAGGCTTCTTCTCATGAAGTTCACACTTGGTAATCTCCAATATGAGAGATTATGAGAACATAACCACTAGTAGGAATTCCACATGTTTTGGTGTCAATGGATATTCCTATATAAGAGCATGTGTGATGGTCCTTAGACTTTAAGATTATTATTAATACATGTTACAACTAGTGCACTTAGATATATTTCATAAACCATAATGATAAAAGTTCACAGTGAAGTTGGATACATTTGGTGCATCACAAGTGAAATTACATTAATGAATAATTTGAGAAAGGACTTGTCCCTTCCATATTTATGGAATTTGATATCTTATCCCTTTGATTGGAATAGAACCGTCATATTAAATTCAATGTCCATGGTGTAGCGACGTGTTTATTTCAGATAGTCAAAGAAGGAAATATCGAGTATATAGGTTGGTGATAGATTTATCCAACCCTCTTGATGAGATTTTGGGATAAAGGGATTATATTACACAGTGAGCATTCATATGTGGTTATCAAAATTATGATATTAAGTTCTTTTTTTGGGTGTCTTGACCCGTTGCTAGACAGTAATCTTGGATTTTAGGAAAGCCCTCTTAATGCCAACAAGAAATAATCCTAGAGGGTCACACACTAAGTGCTTCTGTTGATCTCGATTAAATTATATTTGAGTTTAATTAATGGAATAAATATTATTCCCAAGTTAGAGGAATAATTTTATTCAATTTATATTGATCGTATAAATTAAATAAATATTTATTCACCGATATGTGAATAAAATATTAATTTTACTTATTGAATATTTTAATAAATATTTATTCGCTAGATTGTGAATAAAATATTTATTTATGAATAAAATATTTATTTAGTTTTTCAATAAATGATAGATGAGTTCAAAGGAACAAGACTGAGTCTGGTGAAAAATATTAATTAACAAAGACCGTTACATAATATTTGTTATTGCTCAAGTTGGCGCACACCATAAAATAATAATAATATAATTATTATTATGTGTCATGGGGTTTATTAAAGGTAATAAATTTTATTTAATGGATGATATATAATTAAATAATATTTTAAATTAAATCCTAACTTTATAAATAGACGACTATGTCTATTGTGTAGAATATCCAAAATTGGGAATATAGAATTGTTACGCACAAAAAATTCTCTCTCAACTCCTCATTCTCTCTACCTCTCAAGAATAAGAAGTGAAAGAGATATTTCTTCAAGGAAAAATAATGAGTGATCAAGAATAAACACCCCAATACATTATACTCACCGTGCTAGCACTCGGAGATTGTGTGATATTCTCAGATATCATAGGAGCACGTGTGGATCACTGCTAGAGGAATTCTATCCTTGGATACTCACAATGAAATGAAGGTAATATGAAAGGTTCCTTTTAGATGATCAAAATTTACCAAGGAATAAAGTTTCTAATCCCAGGTATTTATTTCTTCAAATATTAAATAAATTAATTATAAATTTTATGTTTAAGATCCTCGGTCTTGGTTTTAGGTAATGATTAAAAGAAATTTTAATATATCTCCCACCTTCGCATGCTTCCATTTCACCAAGAATCGTCACATTTGGAGGAATTTAGAGAGGGGAGGTAAGAGTAAGGACATACTCCAAAGATCTTGAGTGAAGAGAAATTAAGTATTGGGTGGGTTTATATAGGGAAAGAGTGGGGATTTCTTAATTATTTCTCAAACTTAGGTTTTGGACTCTAAATAATAAAATAACCAAAACCACATACCTTCCCATGGTTATTTCCCATGGTTTATGCCAAATGGGAGTGGTTTTCATTATTTTATAAGGATAAAGGTCTAAATTAATAAAATAATTCCCTTTCTTATGAGGAGGTGAGTCATACTCTTAAAGAAATGATTTTAAAACCTTAAAATATATTAATGGTTTTGGAGGATTCCTAATGGATTTAAAAAATTAATCAAATAAACTTAAAATAAAATTATTTTAAAGGTAAAAATTATAGTTGGTTGTGGATATATTTTATAATATTTATTACATCACTTTTGGGTCATTATGATGTCACAATACACAAGTTTTATTTATACAATATTTTCTTTTTACCTGAACATTCGACTATCCCAGAAAATTATGAAAAATTCACTGTTGGATAATTTTGACTTTCTGATTTCGAAAATAATATCCATTTTATCTAAATTATTTTCTAAATATGTGAATTTTTTACTTTTAAAATAAAATTTACATTTATTAAGAAATGATGGGATTTTTTGACAATAACAGTTTTCGAACCCTTATAAAAAATTACATTTGACTTCATAAAAATTATATGATCATTTATATTTAATAAAAAATATTTAATAATAATATTTTATTAAAATATTATTTATTTCAAAAATTCATTAATTCATCAAAATAAATTCCTTAATTTAATTTGAAAATTACCTAAAAATACTATTTGAGTTTTATTATATCAAAATAAAAATCATTTATAAAGTAGAAATAATAGGATGAAAATATATCCTTACAAAATAATTTACATAATAATATCACTAGGGTATTGATACATATCCATTTAATACACCCACAAACACCCTAAGAGTAAGGTACACGATTTTGAGACTTTCATGTAGTGGTTCGACATACATGGTTTGGGCCTTGATCTCATTGAGTTTGAAATTATCACATAAATTTTTTTTCTCATGCTAAAGTTGTTGGATCAAATATTAGGCTTAGTCAAAGGAAAATCCTAGAGATTCTATATCCCTCAAAATCTAAGATAAATGGTCTTCATAGGGTATGATCCTACTGGTTATGGCCATCAGTTCCTTTGTCCGTGTTAATTGGATTTGTTAAAACCCTATATTTATACTAATCATGTGATCACTATTAAACGACTGTATTATCAATGGTAATGATTCTTAACGGTATTTTTAATAGGATATAATAATACAAAAATAAGTGCATGTGTTTTCTATAACCATAATACATAATAATACATTTAAATAAAACAAAAAGGGGAATTGTATTTATAATAGTTTGGGTCATTACAATATTCCCCCATTAAGAAATTTTGCCTTTGAAATTTTCAATTCCCACACTAAAACAGATGAGGGTAAATCTATTTCATCACCTCCTCTGGTTCCCACATATATTATTCAAAATTGTGGTTTCTCCATAACACTTTTACAAGGTTAATTGTCTTATTTCATAGAACTTTGTCTCTACGATCTAAGATCTTCATCGAATGATCCTCATAGGAAATATCATTATCTAATGATACCTTATATGGATTTATTACATGTGAGGGGTTTGACATGTACTTTCTCAAGAGGGATACATGGAATACATCATGTACTTGAGATAGGTTAGGTGGGAGTGCAAGTCGGTAGGCCACCGCTCTGATGCGGTCAAGTTTCTCAAAGGGGAGAATGTATCTTGGAATACGATTTCCCTTATTCCCAAATATCACTTTATCCCATAGAGATATGTGGAGGAATACACTGTCTCTAACATCAAACTCTAGGTCTTGTTGATTATTTCCAACATATCTCTTCTGTCGACTCTGAGTAGGCTTGATGTGTTGATGAATGGTCTTAACCTTCTCCACCATTTTTCTAAACCATTTCAGGACCTAATAGTGTGCATCCTCCAACTTCATCCCAATGTGTCATTATTCTACACCTATTCCCATAAAGGGATTTGTAGAGATCCATTTGGATTCTTGATTAGAAACTGTTGTTGTAAGAAAACTCAACCATAGGTAGATGTTGGTCTCATCCTCCTTTGAAATTCATAAAACATGGTCACAACATAAATTATAGTGTTTTAATAGTCCACTTAGATTGACAATTAGTTTAAGGATGAAATGACCTACTAAAGTTCAAATCATTGTTTAGAGCATGTTCTATACTTTTCAGGAACTTGGAGGTAAATATTATATATCAATTAGATATAATCAATAGTGGTACTCTATGCAGCCTTACCACTCCTCTAATGTATATCCATTCAAGTTGATCCAATGAGAAGTCCTCTCTAATTGAGATAAAGTGATTTGTATTTGTAAGATGATCCACAATAACCCATATATCATTTTTTACTCTATATGTCTTTGTAAGTCTTGTGAAAAAGTCAATTGTAATCTTTTACCATTTCCATGTTGGTATGAGTAATGGTTGAATCATCCCCTTAGATTTATGCCTTTAAACCTTCACTTGCTGACATACCAGGAATTTTGATGTATATCCAACAATATTATTTTTCATATTGTCCCACAAATAGTTCTCGCAGAGATCTCAATACATATTTGTGCACCCTAGGTGAATAGTGAAGGTTGAGCTATGTGTGTCATTCAGAAGATCTCTCTTTATCTCTTGATCAGATGGTACACATAACCATGACCTAAATATTACAACTCATTCTTCATTAAAATTGAACTATGAGGATTTCCCTTTTCTTAAAGTTTCAAATTTATTTTAAATTCCCACATCATTTCTCTAATCATCCTTTGTATTTTCAAAAATAGTCTGTTGAGAAATCATTTGTGAAAATATTAATGATGTTCCTTCCTTTATGATTCACATGTCCATCCTATTCAAGTATAAGAAGATCAGATCCCTCTCAATTCTCATAAATGATAGAATTATTGGATCCTTTCTACTTAGAGAGTCTTAAACTTTATTTTCCTTACCAGGATGGTAGTGGATTGAGTATCCATAGTCATTGATCATCTCTAACCATCATCACTGGTGCATATTCATCTCTTTCTATGTGAATATATACTTTAGGATTTTGTAATCCATATATATCTCACAATTTTCCCCAAATAGATAATTCTACCAGATTTTCAATGTAAAATATCACTATAGCCAACTCTAGATCATGCATTGGGTAGTTCTTTTTGTGAAATTTCAACTTCCTTGAAGCATAGGTTATGAATTTTTCATTTTGCATTAACTCACAACCCAATACCTTCTTTGAAGAATCACTGAATATTATAAAAATTTCTCCACTTGTGGGTAGTGTGAGCACATGGGCAGTGATAAGCCTACTTTTCAACTTCTTGAATCTCTCCTCACATTTATCATTCCAAGAAAACTTGAATCCCTTCCAAGTTATCTTGGTTAGTGGGTTTGACAATAATAATAAATTTCTAAAAAATCTATAATATTACCTAACTAATCCAAGGAAATTATGGACATTTGTCATAAATGTTGGACTTAGACACCCTTTAATTACTGTCTTTGAATGGTCTATAGATGTCTCATTATTGGTGATGATATTACCCAAGAATGAGACTTAATTCAACCAAAAGCCACATTTTCTATATTTTTCATAAAGATTCTACTTTTTCAAGGTGTTTAGCATAGTACTCAGATACTCCTCATGCTCCTCCTTGGTTTTGGAGAGCATTATAATATCATCTATAATTACTACCAAAAATTTTTCAAGGTAATATCTAAAGACTCTATTCATCAAGTACATGAATATTTTGGAGCATTAATGAGTTTGAAGGATATTATAATAAACTCATAGTGGCTGTACCTTATACAAAAAGCAGGGGATACCCTCCTCCTTCACCCTAACTTGGTAATATCCTGACCACAGATCCACCATAAAGAAGTATTGTGATCTATATATATGATTGAAAAAGTCATCAATCTGTGGAAGAGGATACCTATTCTTTATTGCGATCTTGTTGAGCTCACAATAATCAATGAAAAGAAGAATTGAACCATACTTCTTCTTGATGAATAGAATTGGTGCACCCCATGATAAAGAACATGGTCTTATGAACCCTTTATCTAGACTCCCCTATAGTTGTTTCTTTAGCTTCTCAATTTCTATAATAATCATTCTATACAGATCCTTGAATAATGGAAACATACCAGGTATAAGCTCTATTGAAAATTAAACCTCTCGGATAAGTGGAAGATTACGAAATTCCTTAGGAATCACATCAGTGTATTCCCTCACAATAGGTTTTCCTTTGAGGATGGTTCTTTCCTTAGACTCAACAATTTGAGCTAGATACATGTACTCATAGGGAAATGATATCCATTCTTAATATGTTAGTGCTAAATAAGATTCACCCTCCTCTTTTCACTTGTACAGAATTGGGGTTCGATTCAAAATACGGAGAGTGATTTCCTTAAAGTGGAAATTTATATTGGATTTATATAAGGAAAGATAATTCATATCCAAAATTACATCAAATTCCACCAAAGGCAGTATTAAAAGGTTCGCTGGAAAGTTCATCCCACAAAATTTGAGAGGGGATGAGTTATATACTTGGGATGAAATAATTGCCTCATCTTCCATTTTCACTAAAATCTCTACTTCTATGATTTTTGGTGGTGTTTGAATAGTTCTACTAAAATTTCATGATATGAAAGAATGCATAGAACCAGAATCCAAAAGTACATTCTATATTCTTGAATGAATAACTAGTGTACTTATCACCACTTCATTGTCAGGATCCACCTCAACAGTTGTGATGAAACAAGCTTTTCCTTGCTTCCTTGGAGGTTTTTGGTTGTCTATGAAAACCATTGTATTAGGGAATTAGTTTTCAAAGTGACCCAGTTTCTTGTAGTTGAAGCAATTAACAATGAACTGAGGGTTTACTGGAACATTCCTTTCCTCCATCGCATTAGTGGTTTTATCCTATTGGTAATTTCTACCTAGGTTCCCTTACTTACCACACCTAAAGCATTTCCTTGTCCTCCTTAGGTAATTTATAGGGTGTTTCTTTATTCACCTTTGACTTGTGAGATGTTGAAATTTCTTAGCACCATTAGATTTCTTCATCAGACCACCATAATTAAACTTCACTTTCCACTTATTATCCCCATAATACCCTTGAGATTTTTGGATCTTCATTTCAACTTTGAAGACACATAAGACAATTTTCATATAGACATCAAAGTCTTGGATCACCAAGGATTTTCGTAGACTAGGTTTTATCCCACCAAAGAAGCGGTCAACCTTACATTCAGGGGAAACAAAAAAGACAGAGGTGTATCATGAAAGTCTTGTAAAGTTTTCCTTGTACGTACCAATAGATTCTTCATCTTTTTTCTTTAGGGAAAGGATGTACCATTCCATTTTAATTTGGAGAGTGTGAGGAAAATATTTATCAATTGTTTTCCTGAATTACTTCCACCCCATCACTTCAATATCTTCCTCAGGCTTTGTATTCTTGATCAATTTCCACCACTGATCAACTTATCCCTCTATATGATAAACATCCAGTAGAATCTTCTCTTGTTCATAATATTGAAGGATGGAGAAGATCTTATTAATGGAGTTGATCAATTGTTTCATGATTAAGGGATCAGATGATCTATTGAAACCTGGAGGACTTTGTCACACAAAGAACTCAATCATAACTTGTTCTTTATTAGGGGGATTTGGAAAATCCTCCTGATCTAGGTTTCTATTCAGAACCTAAGTGATTTGAGAAATTATCATCATGAAGTTTATGATTATTTCTCCTATTGGGTTGGGCATATCATTAGGTCAAACATCACATTGCCCTTAACATTGATCGTTTACCCAATTCCTCCTATTTCCAACCATTGGCTAGAATAATAGAAAAAATAGGGATGAGTTTTTTTTTCAACTATTAAATACATAAAGGGGAAATCCAATTACATTAATGGGATAAACTATAAATTACATGTATTTTCTTAACCTATAAATTTATAGGCTTTAATCTATGTTATCCATGATCCATTTCCTAACATATACTCTTATGGGATTTTTTTGTTCCCTTAATAATTGTTTGTAATGAGCTCATGATTTTACAAAATAATATTTCCCAAGAGTGTAAAAATAGGTGCACAATAAGTCCTGTTGTCATGTACCATGTTACATAGAGTCAAACCCAACACACCTTGTCAAAGTTGTTACCCCTACATACATCTGAGCCAGAACCATGTCCACTTGTAGTATCCAAACATGTATGTATTTTCTCAAAAAAAAAACACTTACTCTATACTTACAAAAATTTATGGATGTTTTATTATACTTAGTATTATCCCCAAGGATTTCTCTATAGTTTTCTAATCCTAATTCCAAAAATAACTAAACTTTTCATTTGATACCAACTATAATAACCCTGCTCTTTATTTCACATTAATACATGATTTATTACATAAGTTTATAATTAATACAACCCAGAAGATTAGTAATTCTAGTGTCATTGAGAATTAGGTACATTACATAACAAATTAAAATAGGAAATACATAAGCTTTATTGAAAACTTCCTTAACATGATCATAATATTCCATGGATTTTAAAACTACATGGGATAACCTGGGGACATACATAAGAAAGGGGTGAGTTATAAATCCCAGTAAGAGAATTATAATTGAATAAGGTATTTTTTTTAGAAAATAGGAATATAAATGGGGAATAAAAGAAACATGAATAATAAGGCAAGATATATCATGATAATCATAACATGAGAAATGTGGAAACAACTTAAAACACTACATCACAAACATAGGTCAAGGCTAACTGCCAAGACATCATGATGGAAAAATTCCTATAAAAGAATCATATTCACTCCGTATCCCAATATGAAATCTCATGAGACTAAACATTACCCAATGCATTGGAGCTTTATATAATTCCGAGCGCACCCATCACTTTCATTTCATTCTCACGCTTAAGCATGCCACATAGATTATACAACATGGGTTAATTCATCATCATATTTTATTACAAGATTAAGGAGTGTGGAATAAATAAATATAAGTCCCAATTCAAATAATTATAAGTTTATAAAGTTGAAAACCCTTGATAGTAATTGGGTAAGGTATTTACTACACAATTATTTTAGCATGAAAAATCATGGTGAAATTTTGACAGCATAACGACATCACTTAAAAATTCATAAAATGGGATGATGAGAGAGAAAGGAGTATCTCATAATTTTTAAATAAAATGGGAATTTATAGGGACATTAAATACATGTACCAACATTAGGAATTGGAAATGGGAGGCATAAGATAATAAAGAAACTTGAATAAAGAAGAGAATGTGAGGATCCCTTACTTGAGTGTGTGACTCCAAATGCCCAGGAGGAGCTTATTGAGAGATTGAGGGAACCTTAGAAGGACTCTATATAGAGACGAAAGAGTAATTAACTGATAAAATAATATTTAGTGAAGATAAATGGGATATTGGGTGGGTTTATATAGGAAAAGAGTGGGTATTTCTTTATTATTTCTCAAACTTAGGTTTTAGAATATATATAATTAAATAAACAAAAACACAAACCTTACCATGGTTTTTAAAATGGTTTTTGAAAAAATGGAAGTGGTTTTAACTATTTTATAATTCCAAGTACTGAACTTAATAAAATAATTCCCTTTCTTATGTGGAGGCGAGTTATACTCTTAAAGAAATAATTTTAAAACCTTAAAATATATTAATAGTTTTGGAGGATTCATAATGGATTTATAAAATTAAAAAAATAAACTTAAAATTAAATTATTTTAAAGTTAAAACATATATTTGGTCATTTATACCTTTTATAGTATTTATTACATCACTTCTGTGTTATCATGATGTCATAATACACAAAGTGCATTTATATGGTATTTAATTTTTATCCAAAAATTCAAATGTCTTAGAAAATTATCAAAAATTCACCATTGGATAATTTAAAAATTATGATTCAAAAAGAAATATTAATTTTATCTAAATAATTTTATAAATACGTGAATTTTCACTTTTAAAATAAAATCAATATTTATTAAGAGATGTTGAGTTTTTTGATAATAACAGTTTTCGAACCCTTATGAAAAATTACATATGACTTCATAAAAATTATATGATCATTTATATTTAATAAAAATTATTTAATTTAAAAAATCCATTAATTCATAAAAATAAATTTCTTAATTGAATTTGAATATTACCCAAAAATATTATTTTTATTTTATTGTATCAAAATAAAAACCATTTATAAAGTAAAAATAATAGGATGAAAATATATCCATTACAAAATAATGTATATAATAATATCTCTAGGGTCTTGGTACATATCCCTTTAATACACCTACAAATTCCCTAAGAGTATGGTGCGTGATGTTGAAACTTTCATGGGGTGATTCAACGCACATGGTTTGGTCCATGATCTTGATGAGCTTGAACTTCTCCTGTAAATGGTTTCTCTCATGATTAGGTTGTTGGATCTCATATTGGACTTGGTCAAGGGAAAATACTAGAGATTCTATCTCCCTTATAATATCTGATAACTGATTTTCATAGGGTAAGATCCTATTGGTTGAGGCTATCACTTCCTTTTTCTATGTCAATTGGACTTTTAAAACCCTATACTTATACTAATCATATGATAACTATTCAATGACTATATTATCAATGGTAATGATAATTAAAAGTT